>CM022297.1:215726234-216326234 GCA_011799875.1 Thinopyrum elongatum
ATGTGCGTCGTCTTGCCGGCTGTGTTGCTGCTCTAAGCAGGTTTATTTCCAAATCTGCTGAGCGCGCCCTGCCCTTCTTCAAAATTTTGAAGAAAGCAGGTCCGATGAAATGGACTCCGGAGGCGGAGGCTGCGCTGCAAGATTTGAAGAAATACCTTTCCTCTCCTCCGACGCTAGTCGCGCCTAAACCACAAGAGCCGTTGCTGCTGTATCTGGCAGCAACAAATCAAGTGGTTAGTGCTGTGCTAGTGGCGTAGAGAGAAGCTGATGAGGAAGCAACACCAGCGGCAGGACCGCCAGATGACGCGGCAAGATCTTCCCCGGCAAGGGTTGATCCCGGCAAGACAGGATCTGCGCAAACAGAAGAACCCGTGCAGAAGAAGAAGGTGGTGCAGCGCCCAGTTTATTTTGTTAGCTCTCTTTTACAAGGAGCTAGGTCAAGATATTCTGGTGTGCAGAAGTTGCTTTTCGGCCTCCTTATGGCCTCGAGGAAGCTGCGCCATTACTTTCAGGCACATGAAATCACTGTCGTCACTCGCTTTCCATTGCAACGGATTTTGCAAAATCCAGAGGCAACCGGCAGGATCGTGGAGTGGGCGTTGGAGTTGTCCAGCTTTGGCCTCAAGTTTGAAAGCACTTCGACGATCCAAAGCAGGGACTTGGCAGAGTTCATTGCAGAATGGACCCCAACGCCAGACGAAGAGGTTCAAGAAACAACTCTTCCCGGTAAAGAAATCGATCAGTAATGGGTTATGTACTTTGATGGGGCTTTTTCGCTGCAAGGCGCCGGTGCTGGCGTGCTGCTCGTCGCACCCACCGGAGAGCACCTCAAGTACGTAGTCCAAATGCACTTTCCCTGGGAGAGTTCAACCAACAACACTGCAGAATACAAGGGTTTGCTTGCCAGTCTCAGGATCGCGGTAGACCTTGGTATCAAAAAGCTCGTCATCAGAGGCGATTCACAACTTGTCGTCAAGCAAGTTAACAAGAGTTATCAAAGTCCATTGATGCAAGCCTACGTCGATGAAGTGAGGAAAATGGAAGAGCGCTTTGACGGTCTGCAAATGGAGCATGTTCCTCGTGCCGAGAACAGTGTTGCTGACGACCTGTCAAAGCGTGCCGCCCTCAAGTTGCCTGTGGAACTAGGAACTTTTGTGCTCCAATTGACTCAACCATCCATGGCGCCATCAATGCGGCAAGAAAAGAGAAGAAAGTTGAACTCTGGCCAGTACTTCCCGGCAGAGCTCCCCGGAGCCGCCGGCAAGGAAGTTGCCGGGATCGACACGCCTGCCGGGGAACAACAGGCTCCGGCAGGGCCTTGGGCCCTTGCTGTCGAGACGAACGTTCCCCCGGCAGAGGAGATGCCTTTAGTCCTAGCTGTCGAGCCTCAGGCTCCAGCATGGGCGCAGCACATTGTCCATTTCCTTCAGACAGGTGAACTCCCTGAGGAACAGGAAGAAGCAGAAAGAGTAGCTCGTCGGTCTATTATGTACAAGTTCGTCGATGACGTCCTGTACAGAAAGAGACCAAACAGTGTGAAATTGAAGTGCATTCCTCGGGAGGATGGACTAGAGCTGTTGGCGGAGATACATGGAGGCATATGTGGCTCTCACATAGGCTCAAGAGCGCTTGTCGGAAAGGCATTCCGGCAAGGTTTCTTTTGGCCCACCGCTCTCCAGGATGCAACTGCACTAGTCACCAAGTGTGAAGCGTGCCAGTTTCATTCGAAGAAATTACATCAACCAACTCAAGCTCTTCAGACAATCCCTCTCTCCTGGCCATTTTCGGTCTGGGGGCTCGACATACTGGGCCCTTTCCCCCGTGCTACCGGGGGCTTTGAGTACTTGTACGTTGCTATCGACAAGTTCACAAAGTGGCCGGAAGTGGAGGCAGTGAGGAAGGTGACAGCACAATCAGCTGTCAGGTTCTTTAAGGGAATTGTTTGCCGTTTTGGTGTGCCCAATAGGATCATCACCGACAACGGCACGCAGTTCACAAGTCGCACCTTCATGCAGTACGTCCAAGACCTTGGCGGCAAGATTTGTTTTGCCTCTGTTGCTCACCCGAGAAGCAACGGCCAAGCGGAGAGGGCCAATGTTGAAGTGCTGCGCGGTCTCAGGACCAGAACCTTTGACAGGCTGAAAAAGTGCGGAAGACGCTGGATTGATGAGTTGCCGGCGGTTCTTTGGTCAATCAGAATGACACCAAATCGAGCCACCGGCCAGACACCCTTCGCTCTGGTCTACGGAGCGAAAGCAGTTCTTCCCACGGAACTCATATACGGATCTCCTCGAGTGCTCGCTTATGATGAGCTTAAGCAAGAGCAACTGCGGCAAGATGACGCTGTGCTCCTTGAGGAGGATCGTCTTCAGGCTGCTGTGCGAGAAGCACGCTACCATCAAGCTTTGTGTCGCTATCATAGCCGCAAAGTTTGTGCTCGAAGCCTTGAGGAAGGCGACCTTGTTCTTCGGCGGATTCAGTCCGCCAAGAATTCAAACAAGTTGACGCCAAAGTGGGAAGGCCCTTATCGGGTAGTACGAGTCACCAGGCCTGGCGCTGTCCACCTGGAGACCGAAGATGGCATTCCAGTGAGCAATTCCTGGAATATCGAACATCTTCGCAAGTTCTACCCATAAGGCGCGGTTGCCGGGGGCTCCCGGCAACCACCCTTTTTTACAAGTCTTGCCGGCAAGGCATGTGATCCTTTGTACAAAGCTAGGCGCAGACCCTGAGCGCAGATGAATAAATTTAAGTGTTGTACATTCCCTTATTGATTCCCATGTTCATATTTATATATATGCATTTTTGTCTAAGATGTTGTATGACACCTACTCCCAGTAAGTTCTAATGAACCGCCAAGGCTTCATGTCTTTATTTTCTCTTCTTTCTTTTTCTCAAAAGACAGAAGGATTCCTCGCGTGCACATTTGCCGGGGGGGGGGGGGGGGGGGGGGGGGGGAAGGGAGATATGAATACCAGTTGGCGACGTTCGGAATCGACGCTTGCCGGAGGAAGAACAGTGATAGGAAGCTAAGTCCTAAAAACTCAGAGCAAGTTTTTCTTTTATTACAAGGTTATTTCCTTGGACGATTCCGACTCTTGTATGGAAAATCTGCACGCGAAGGAACCCTTGTTGTAATCGGTCGCGCCCTTATTTTGTTTTGAGCCCGCTCAGCAATTTAAGTGGCTGCACTGAGAACACCAAGGAGTCTTGCCGGCCGCCGCGCCTCCAGCAGGCTCCTGAAGTCCCGCACCTAGCGCTCGCGGCAGGTTGCGCGCCGGCAAGTTTTTCAGTAAGCGTAGGGTGAACTCCATACATAAGGGAATCAGACAAGGAAAATAGCAAGCATGAACCTAAACATAGGTGAATTATATTACATCCATGAGTTGCCGCAATTCTAACTTGAGACTTAATTGTCTTTTACATGGAATGACGACGGCAAGAAAAGGGGGAGCACTCAATCCCTGTGCTGGCCTTCGATCCTTTTGATGGAGTCCACCTTTTCAAGGATAAGCGCGATGCACTCTTCAAGCGCCTCAACATTTGCGTCCCTTGGCAGATGGCCGAGCGCGTTGGAGAGGTCGATGCCGGGATTGCTGTGCACCACCTTGATGAGCACCTTGCGGAGGACGGCCCGACAAAGCCGGCGAGTCTCGTTGGCCAATTGGGTCGCCCGGCTAGACTGGAGCACCCTCAAGGCGTTGATGATGCTTTCAAAGAACATCGTCAACCTGGCACTTGGAGATATTCTTTCCTTGGAAGAATACTTGAAGTTCGATAGGCCCATGGTTGACAGTTCTGTGGTAAGCTTCTCCGCGGTGGCGATGAGACGTCCAGTCCAGATCTCCACTCCCTTCTCGTACTCGGTTTGGGCGGCGGCGACGCTCTTGAGCAGGTTCCTCTCTCCTTGGAGATCCTTGAGTAGAGCCTTCTCACGGGCCCTGCCGGCCTCGAGAGACTTCTGCAGCGTGGTCAGCGTCAGCTCCAGAACCGCAATGTTATCAGCTGCAGAGTAGAGCTGCTTGGTTTTGTCGGACAGGGCAACTTGCATCTCCGCCAAGGAGTGGAGGGTTTTTTCCCTGTCACCCTTGAGCGTCGAGAGCTCCTTGCCGTGCTCTTCGAGATCTGTTTTCAGCCTCTTCACCTTGTCGCTCAGCTCGTTCTTGGCGGCCTTTGCAGCTTCGGCAGCATCGACGGCCTCCTTGAGCTTGCCGGCGTGACTTGCAGTCAGAGCTTCGAGCGCCTCTTTATGTTTTGCTCCAGCTCCTGGGTCCGCCGCGCGACAAGATTCTCGATATCTTCATCTTTGCTGCGAAGCTTGGCGGCGAGCGCCTGCTCACGTGCGGTGAGATCTTCCTCATGAGCATCAAGAGCAACGCGGCGCCCCGTCAGGAGGGCATCTTCGGCAGCAATCCTTTGAGCAGCTTCATCATGCGCCTTCTCCATATCGGATTGCTTCAGGAGGATCTCGGTCCACTGCTGGCTCACTTGTTCCCGGCCGGCAACCAACTCTTGGAGGGCCTCGGCGTGCCAGATCTGCATTTGTGCGACGCGCCTTTGAAAATCTGCTTCGGCCGCCTCGACAACTGCCATTCTAGAGTCCGCCTTGTCTTTCCGGGCGCGATGGAGAGCCTGGAGCTTGCGAAAATTCTCGCCCATGGCCTGAAGGAGCTGATCCTCTTCAGATTTGCCGCTGCTAGTGTTGGGATCGTCAACAACTTCGAGCCCAGCAGCAGCGATGATTTCTTCAAAAACTTCTCCTTCGGCTGGTGCCCCAGTGCTTGCCGTCCCTGGCAAGTTGACGAACAGGTTCTCGCCAACCTTGAGGTATTTGCTGGATGAGGGGCCTTCAGATGTTGATGGCTGGTCTTCACTGGCCGCCTCACCAGTGGCAGGGGGCTCTGTGGCCGGTGCAGCGCCTGACGCTCTTGCGGCAGGAATGCTGTCAGTGCGGTCCTCAGCCTCCCTGTCGCACCCTTCAGTAGGTTCTTCGGCGGGTTCCTCTTGTGCAGTCTTGGCGGCCTCCCCGTCAAGAGCACCACCAGCCTCGACAGTGTCATCCTTGGTGGCCTCGCTGGCAGCGATCCTGTTTGCTTCGGCAGCGACATCCCTGGCGGTCTCCTCGATGACAACGTCGACGTCCATGTGTTCCATCACAGGGAACTCTGAAGGACGAAGGAGGAAATTAGAATAAGATCGAGATTGAAGTTTGAAATGGCTAAAAGACAGAGAGATAAGGGAAAAAGTGACAAGCACTCTGAGGCAACTGATTACCTGCGCCGGGCTGTTGGGAGGTGGCTCCGCCCCTCCCGGCAACTCCGGTTGCCGGGGGTGGGATGCCGGAGTCCGCGCCTGCCGGTTCCTCCTCAATTAGGATGGGCTCGTCGGCAGAATCTCTTGTCGGGGACGTGCTTGTGGGCAGAGCGGTCGATGAAGGTGGCACAATGGGGATGTCTTCCGACAGCTCTCCTTGTTGTCATTCTTCTCCCGCGAACCCAAGGATATCAGCGGCAAGAATGGAAGCCTCGGCACCCGCCAGCGGAAAAAGAACTGTGGACTTACGTTGGGGGCTGCGCTGGGGGCTGTACTGGGGGCTGCGTTGAGGAATGGGCTCCGGGCTGACAACGACGGTTTCTGGCATGCTCGTGGAGCCTGCCGGGGGCTCGTCGCCCGTAGAAGTCCTTGACCTCTTCGCCTTCCTCTCCAGCAATGTTTCTGTGTCACTACAAAGACAATACGAGTAACTTAGTAAGATCGATCCAAGATTGGAATATAAAAGCTGTGGCAAATTACTCACTCTTCTTCCTCTCGCTCCGGACTAAAGCTGGAGATGTTGAAGTCGACCTCCGCTGCAATGTCTGAGTGGGGAGGCGGAGGAGGAGTCCTAGGCCACTTGGCTGTGGCGGGCGCTGGAGCAGCTTCCGGTGCGGTAGTACGAGACCCCCCTGCCCCAGCAGTGGCCGCTGGTGTGGGTCTCGCGCGCCGCGCAGGCTGTTGACGAGCCCCCTGCCGCGGTCCAGTCTTGCCGGCCACTTTCTTGCTGGGAGCTTCACCGCTCAAAGAAGGCTGGCTTGCCGGGATGCCAGATGCAGCCTTCCGAAGAACACGCTTTGTCTTCTTCGGGGCTGGGAGCTCTTCTTGCATTTCTTCTTCGGCCGTGTCCTCGCCGGACGAGCTCTCAGCGGCTGCGCTGCTCTCTTCCCCGGCAACCTTGTCCTCCCCGGTAGGTTTTACCTCCACTACTACTTCTGCGTCACTGGCTTCCCACTCTGTGAAGCCGACGCTGCCGGCCTCCGCGGCAAGATTTGCCTCCTCCACTCTAGTAGCAATGTAAGCTACTTCTTGGTCGGTGGTGGCTCGGATGAGATCTGACTCTTGCCGGACAGGTCTCTCCGTCAAGTTGTCAAAAAACTTCTGCGCTTCCTCCTTGGTTGGCTCGGCCCAGGTCGGGTCAAGACCGTGGGCGTTGAACATCGGCAGGAAGGCGATGATTGACCCCAAGGCAGAACTGTTGCACAAGGGGACAATCCTTGCCGGCAGCCTGTGCTTGTCTTCGCGCTGGAATAATCTTTGACGGAGAGCGCCAAGCTGCATAGCGGTCAGATTGTTGTTCAACCCGGGGCGCAATCTCATGACATCTGCCGCATTTTTGTAGTCCCAAGCTGGCCTTCCCCTGTTCTGCAGAGGGGCGATACGGCGGCGGAGAAAGTCGAAGCCAATCATCTCCATCATCAGCCCGGCAGCCTTCAGGCGAAGGATCCTAGTGGTGGCGATTGAGAGCCTCTCGTCCTCTGCGGCGAGATCGCTCCAGTCCTTGCCGCAGACCACCTTCTGTTCCCGGGGAAGACAAAATGGATGGGGATCTGCTTCCTGGATCCAGCACCATTCAGCCCGCCACTCGTCCCACTTTTCGCGGTAAACTCCTTCTGGGTATATTTCCTTATTCCAAGCCCTTGGAATCCAGGCGATAGAACCAGAGAGGGCCTCTCCTTTTTGGATGCGAGGGAAGAAGTAATGGCGAAAGAGAGCAGAATTGGGAATCACACCGACAAAGTTTTCACAGAGATGGGCAAAGATGGACATGCAAAGTACCGCATTCGGCGTGAAATCGAGAAGACGAAAGCCGTATGTGTACATGATATCATTGAAGAAGTCGGAAAAGGGGGGACAGAGCCCACAATAGAAATATGCAGTGAAGAAAGGGTATCTGTCCGATCCACCTTTGGAACAAGCACCTGGGATTACGCGTGTGGCGGGGTGAGCTTGCGTCCCTTTCGCCCACATGCACTGGTATCGCCCCTTCAGTGCTTCAGCATTGAGCGATGGAGGGAAGACGACAAGCCTCTTCCGCATCTTCGCCAGTTCGCTCTCTGGGACGTCGGCTTTCGCCTCCTTGCCCTTGCCTTTGGTGGCCTTGGGCGGCATGGTGGCTGTGAGGGCGGAAGCCGGGGGCGGAGCGAGCGTGGAAGCAGCGGGCGGAAGAGGAAAAAGCTTCGCTCTGAGCTCGAGAAGAGGAAGGCGATGGCGATGGCCAGATTGAGAAGAAGGGGGGGGGGGGTAAATAGGCTTGTGCCTCTGCGGCTTCTCCTTTTTATGGGGAAGGAGCGCGGCCGCCTCTTTTATTCCCCAATGTGAATGCGCCTCTATAGGCGCGAGGCAGTTGCAGCCTTTCAGGCACGCTTCCCACGTCACGTGCTCCATGCGTGTAGTGGGGGGCACAGTAAAACGAGATATTTACGAGCAGTTAATCCCCTGCCACGCGTGCCCGTGCACTGTTTGGGCCTAGCCCAACAACGCCTCGCACTCGTGTATGGCCTAGGCCCGGGGGCTCCTGTCGGTGTACCAAGTATTGGGCTACTAGTACCCCGTACTTGTGCACGGGCAGTTGTAGCCATCCTCGCGGCAAGGCTTGATGGGAACAGCTCGAGGTCGATTCAAGCCATCGGAGAAATCATCAAGTCATAGATCCGAGGATCAGCAGATAAGTAGAGCTGGAATTCGAAGGCCAGCTTTCCCGGCAAGATCCTTGCCGGGATGGCCTGTGGAGCCCAGCAAGGCTTGGCGTCTGGCAAGGCTTGGCGCCCGGCAAGGCTTGGTGCCCGGCAAGATTCGGCGCCTGGCGAGATTCTGCCACTGTGCCACTGCTTTGGCGCAGTAACAAGTCTGACATTCTGGGTCCTTCTCTGGATGCGTGGCACCGCGCCAGTGGAGGAGAGCTTAAGCGGTGCTAATGGGATGGCCCCTTTTTCCATCCCCAACAAAGTGAGGACACCTAAACGGACACCTCACGGTGCATTAAATGCGCTTGTCCTACTCCATCAGGGGTTAGGTATGATACCCTGTAGCTACTTTACACCTCAATGTATGTACATTTTGCCACTATGGAGACCCCTTTGAGTGTATAAAAGGAGGCCCAAGGCAACTGCTACAGAGGAGGAGAACTTCTGGCCCATTCTGCATGCGTAGCTGCTCTTTGAACGTACTGTTCACGGCGAGCGCTCCTGAAGGCTGGGCTCAAGAACATCAATAAGAACACAAAGAAGGAGTAGGGTTTTACGCTGATCAGCGGACCGAACCTGGGTAAAATCTTCCCGCGTCGATCGTTGGTTCTGCTCTTTGCGTATACCTCTCCCCCCGCCGAATCGTAAAGGGATCTCTCGGGATCCCATAGGTGTCGCACGCTGACACCCCGGATTCCCAAAAGGATTTTGTGATATACTATGATGCATCTCGTCAAGGATTAGGCTGTGTCCTAATGCAAGAGCATAAGGTGATTGCTTATGCCTCTCGACAATTGCGTCCTCACGAAGAAAATTATCCAGTGCATGATCTTGAACTTTCTGCGGTTATTTATGCTCTGAAGCTATGGCAACATTACCTTCTCGGTAACCGTTGCAAGATATACATGGATCATCAAAGTTTGAAGTATCTATATACTCAACCAGATCTGAACCTTCGTCAACAAAGATGGCTCGAAACAATTGCCGATTAGGATATGAATATCTCATATACCCCTGGCAAGGCTAATGTAATGGCCGATGCTTTGAGTCGCAAGGCTTATTGCAGCAACCATATGGTTCAGGAAGCACAACCTGTTCTTTATGAAGAGCTTCGCAAATTGAACCTCCATATTGTTCCACAGGGTTATCTCAATACCCTGGTTGTTGAACCAGATTTAGAACACAACATTAAGACTATGCAACAGTATGACTCTGAAGTTGAAATGATTAAGCGATACCTCGAAAACGGAAAGTCGTCGGAATTCCATCTTGATGATGATGGGGTCCTATTTTTCCAACACCGTCTCTTCGTACCCAAGTTCAAGGATGAGAGAGAACACGTTATGAAAGAAGCTCATGACACTCCTCTGTCAATTCATCCTGGTAGCACAAAGATGTACCGTGACATTTGTCAGAGATACTGGTGGCCCAATATGAAGCGAGACATTGCTCATTATGTTTCTGAGTGTGATGTTTGCCGCCGCATTAAATCAGAACATCAAAGGCCTGCTGGAACTCTGCAACCCCTTGAAATTCCTGAATGGAAATGGGACAAGGTCCAAATGGATTTCATTACTAGTTTTCCTAGATCTCAGAAGGGTCATGATGCTATCTTTGTTGTCATTAACCGATTCTCAAAGGTTGCTCACTTTCTGCCAGTCAAGGAGACAATCACTGCTAGTCAGTTAGCAGACTTGTATGTTTCCCGAATTGTGTCACTCCACAGTGTCCCGTTGGAGATCAGTTCTGATCGTGAAAGCCTCTTTACCTCAAGATTCTGGGCAAGTTTCCAAGAAGCTATGGGAACTCATCTGTCTTTCAGCACCGCTTTTCACCCGCAATCCCAGGGTCAAGTTGAACGAGTTAATCAAATGCTTGAAGATATGCTTCGAGCTTGCGTCATCTCCTTTGGTAAGAAATGGGTGGAATCTCTCCCGTATGCCGAATTCTCTTACAACAATAGCTACCAAGCTAGTTTGAAGATGGCACCATTTGAAGTTCTATACGGACGTAAGTGTCGAACCCCCCTGAATTGGTCAGAAACTGGGGAACGCTCACTCGTCGGACCGGACATTGTTCAGCAAGCTGAAGAAAAAGTCCGCATTGTCCGTGAACATCTGAAAACTGCTCAGTCTCGTCAGAAGAGCAACTATGACCGAAAGCACAAGGAAATGGTCTATCAGCCTGGCGAGCAAGCTTACCTCCGCGTCACTCCGTTGAAAGGCACTCATCTGTTCGGAATCAAATGCAAGTTAGCTCCTCGCTACATTAGCCCGTTCCGTATTCTTGCCCGTCGAGGAGAAGTGGCATATCAGTTGCAATTGCCGCCAACTCTTTCTCAAGTGCATGATGTCTTTCATGTATCCCAACTTCGTCGCCGCTTCAAGGATCCTATTCGAGACGTGGATCATGAAATGCTTGAATTACGGGAAGATCTGTCTTATCCAGAATATCCCATCCGCATTCTTGATCAAGCTGAGCGTCGAACTCGTCAGAAGTAATTCAAATTCCTGAAAGTTCAGTGGTCGAATCATTCTGAAGATGAAGCCACTTGGGAACGCGAGGATCGGCTTCGTGAAGAATACCTCGCTTTCTTTCAATCTTCCTCTTAATTCTCGGGACAAGAATTCTTGTTAGATGAGGAGAATTGTAACACCCCATGTACTTAGTAACAATGATCACCTTAGTTAATACCATGTCAGCAAGTTTAACAGTGCCTAGACATCATTTGCATCATATTGCATTCCAAACTTCTAATTCAAACTTCAAATTAAATTAAAGTGAAAATAAAAGTTTTTCAAAAACAGAAACTAAAATGTTCATTAAATAACAAATATTCCAGAGACAATGCTAAAATTGTAACCAACATTTAATAGATTAAATAAGTGACTCTAACAGTACCAAAACAACAAGGTTTAATACATTTTATTTAATACAAAATTTGTGTGAACTCCATTTTCCTCCAAACCAATTTTTAGCAGTACTAACTAATGCACTGTATATATTGGAACAAGTAACCTATATTACAAAACTGTGTGTGAGGCCACACATTATTGCAAAAGTAGAAATAAAAGAAAAATAGAGAAAAGAAAAGAGGAAAAAGAAAAGGCCCACTTTACCTGGGCCTCGAGTGCACAGCGCCGGCCCAGCCCGCGCAGCTCTTCCCCCACCTCTCACTACTCACCCTCGCCCCGCTATTGAACACCCCGCACCTGCACGCGCGTACGCACCCGGCCCCCCTCGCTCGCCGCTCGACAGTGTGTCGCCGCGCGCGATGGGGATAAGAGCAACTCCCCGCCCCCCTGACGACCCCTAGCCGCCTCACTCCCTCTCCCTCGCCCTCTTCTGCCGCACCCGAGCGCCGCCATGTTCGGCCGCGGCTGAGCTGCGCGGCCACCGTCACCGCCCCGCCTCGCAGACCTGTCCACCGGGCTCGCCATCGTCACCCACTTCGATCACGCCGACGGGAACAAGCCGGGAGCCACCACATCGCCTACACGCGGTCTTCTTCCTCCTCGGATCCCAGCCGCCGTTCGCCGTCGATTTTGGCCACCCCACGCCTTCCCCGCGCACGCTTTGCACCTCTGCAGGATTGCTGTGAGCTCCCCTTCCTCCTCCCCCTCATTGCGCTCTATTTCCGCCACCATAGCCCCCTCTCCCCATCTTGCCCGAGCTCGTCCCCGCACGAGCTCGTCGCCGGCGGCCCTTTGGCGACCATTTGGTCATGTGCTGCTGCTCGTTTCCTTCGCCGCCTGGCGTAGGCCTCGCCTACCCCTTTGCTTCGCCCGTAAACACGCCGTAGCGCCGATTCCGTTGGACGCCCGAGAGCTTCGCTGCCGACATGCTCGCCACCGTCGCTACACTGCGTCCCCGGCCACACCACCGCCGCCGACCGATGCGGTCCATTGCCAGCTCTCGAACACGACGAAGAATGCCCGAAACGGTGCACCGTAGACGAATCCCGAGCTCACCGGAGTTCGATGCCGCGCTCGGGCTCGCCGGCGCACTCCGGTGGCCGGTGCCGACGTGGCTGCCACCTGGCACCGCGGGACCCGCCTCCCTGCCGCTGACAAAGGGACCCACTGGGCCCCGTTGACCTCGGACAGCGCTGACTGGGCGCCCCTGTCCCAATGACATGTGGGTCCTGCCTGAAATAAACGAATTAAAATAAAACAATAACTTGTTAATTAGTTAATTAAGTCACTAAACACCCACCGACTGCTGGGCCCCACTCGCTAATTGGATTAGTTAGATTAAATAAACTCTGTTTAGTTAGCTCAGTCAATGACATGTGGGTCCCACTGGACCCACCTGTCAGGTTTGACTCTGGTCAGCTGGGTTTGACCTGCTGACGTCATGGTGATGACATGCTGATGTCATCATTTACTATTCTGGATAATTCAAATTTAAATAAATAATTAAAATCTAAAAATGATTAAAACTTCGAAAAATCATATAAAATAATCCGTAACTCCATGAAAATAATTTATACATGAAAGTTGCTCAGAATTTCGATACGAATCTGAATACGCCCTTTGTATTCCTGTCAGATGCCCCTAGATAGATGAACATAGAACTTTTAGACCGATTTCAATAAATGAATAGTGCTCAACTTTAATAAAATAAATCCGAATATAATCCTAAATTAACTAAATCATTTAGTTAGGCAGTAGAACACCCCGGCATATCATTTAGACATGTCATGCATATTGTTTGCATTTTTGCCGTTAATTTACTGTTTCTTCCCCTCCTTCTCTCTCGATAGACGCCGAGACTGACGCCGTTGCAGCTGAGTACGACTACGCTCCAGACGAGCAGCCCATTGACGACCCCTCTTTCTTGCCAGAGCAACCAGGCAAGCCCCCCCCCTTGAGCATCCCGATATCGCCCATTCAATTTCTCCTGCTTACATTAGATTTTGCTACTGTTAATGTTTGCTCCTATTCTGATGCATAGACTGCTTTTGTAACCTGTTTATTGTTACCTTACCTGCCTATGTTAAACTTCTTAGTATAGGTTGGTAGTGAGCCATTAGTGACCCCCACCACCTTACCCTTGTTGCCCCTGCTTGATCATCGATGACTCGATCAGTGTGATCGTCAACCAGAGACCGACACATCACTTCACCCCCTTAGTTGTACGACTCTGCATAGTTACTATCGAGTGCCAAGGGTGATACCTCGTAACGCACTCCTGATGAATACTCTGCAGTGTAGCTGTTTGGTCGTGGTCGTCGAGGGTGATTCCTCCTTCTCCACTTCCGCTACGACTCTGTCGTGTAACCCCTCAGTGTGAACCTCGAGGGTGATGCCTCATATGTTCACCCTGATGATTTCATTGAGTGGAATCCACCGAGGGTGATTCCTTAAGGTTTCCCCCTTGATGTTATGACCACACGGTTACTTTGACCTTTGTTACAGGCGGGTCGACCCTGATGCTTACCCGCAGGGGATCTATGATGTCGGGTGTGCCGGAAGGGCACTCGAGTGTGATATTGTGGTGGAGCTTCAGAAACTCTGATCGCCTCCGCGTGTTACTAAATCAGCCTATCGGATTTGGGTGTTTGATCTGAGTGGGTCGTCGTGCCCTTTATGCACTACCACCACGCGGGATAATGGTTATGGGGCCCTCTGCGTTGTACGTTTCTCCCGAAAGCTCATCAGACTTCACAGTTCACCGTGCGGGCTGATCGTCGGGAATGGGCTGGATACTTCACTGACGAGTTCAGTGTCGCGCCTGCAGCCCGGCCAGCCACGCAACGCGCAGGGTGCCCAGGGCGATGGCCCAAGACCTCTGGGTGCATAGGTTAGTCCGGCGTGCTGACCTCTCTGCTGAGCCTAGGTAGGGCGCTGCTTTGTGTTGATCTCCCGAGGCCGGGCATTACCCAGCAAGTGTGTCCGGCCAGAGGTGATCGAGCGTGTTGGGTAAGAGTAGTGCACCCCTGCAGGGAAGGATAATCTATCGATAGCCGGTCCTATGGTAAAGGACGCTCAGTTTGTGTATCCCGATCTACTACTTGAACTGGATACTTGTTACTTAATTGAAGCTTCGGGATCGCTTTCTCGCAGGGAGTCGAGGAAGGATCTCTAGGCTTTACTTCAACATGTTTGCTTAATAAAATGCTATTCTACTCTCATCTATTGCTGCAAGATGGTGGCTTCATGAAGATGTTTGAAGATGTTAGTCTTCGATAGGACTAGGCCTTCTCTCTATTCTGGCTTTTCTGCAGCCCAGCCCACATATACAGCCTTTTCCCCTTTGATAATGGTGCATATGTAGTGTAGATCCTTGCTTGCTGAGTACTTCGGATGAGTACTCATGGTTGCTTTGTTACTTCTTTTTCCCCATACTCCACTTTGATGATACATCAGACGATGGAGCCCCGGAGCCAGATGTCCCAGCAGGAGCTTACTACCAGGAGGGTCCAGACGGTACTTACTACTGGATCGAGCCAGCCGACTAGGAGTAGGATCGGAGGCTCCCAGGCAGGAGGCCTACGCCTTTCGATCTAGAGTCGTTGTTTGTGCTAGCCTTCTTAAGGCAAAAACTTGTCTAACTATGTCTGTACTTAGATATTATTTGTATGACTGACTTATGTATTCGGATCTTCATGATCCCTGGTCTGTAATATTGTGGATCTCCGTTTATTTGTGTTAGAGTTGTGTTGTGATATCTTCCTGTGAGTCCCTGTGCTTGATCGTGCATGTTTGCGTGTATGATTAGTGCACGATTGAGTCGGGGGCGTCACACTAGACAAGCCGATTTCGGATTCAATGTTCTACTCACTGAAGTAGATTGCCAAGTGTTTCGAAGAGATAATCATAATATGGTCTTTACCGGTATACGTAGAGGTGATCTATGCATTGTTGATATCACTAAAAGAGCTCAACCTCGTACTTGCTTAATTGCTAAATCTTCTAAAGGTTGGTTGTGGCATAGAAGGTTAGGTCACGTGGGCATGCGAAATCTTGATAAGCTTATTAAAGGTGACCATATCCTTGGTGTTAAAGATGTCATATTTGACAAGGATAGACTTTGCAGTGCTTGTCAAGTAGGAAAACAGGTTGGAGGAAGTCATCCCGTAAAGAATATCATGACCACGAGGAGACTACTTGAGCTACTCCATATGGATCTTTTTGGTCCCAACGCCTACAAGAGTCTTGGTGGTAAATCGTTCGGTCTGGTCATTGTTGACGACTTTTCAAGATTTACGTGGGTGTTCTTTCTTGATGATAAATCGCAGGTCCAAAAGCTCTTCAAGGACTTCGCTAGGAAGGCCCAAAATTAATTTGAAGTGAAGATCAAGAAGGTTCAGAGTGACAATGGAATGGAGTTCAAGAACGCCAATGTGGATACCTTTCTTGACGAAGAAGGGATTTCACATGAGTTCTCGGCTACGTACACACCTAAAAAAAATGGAGTTGTTGAGAGGAAGAACCAGACACTTATTGAGATGGCGAGAATGATGCTTGATGAGTACAAGACACCAAGACACTTTTGGGCAGAAGCGGCTGAGACAGCTTGTCATGCTATGAATCGACTATATCTTCACAAGCTTCTCGGCAAGACGGCATACGAGCTTCTCACTGGTAACAAACACCAAGTTGGATACTTTCAAGTATTTGGCTCAAAATGTTACATTCTTTATAAGCATCATCGTTCAAAATTTGCCCCTAAATCTCATGAAGGTTTCCCACTTGGTTATGGCTCAAACTCTCACACTTACCGTGTCTACAACAATTTCACCCAAAAGGTTGAAGAGACGGTAGATGTGAAGTTTGATGAATCTAACAGCTCGCAAGTAGAGCAATTGCCAATTGATGTAGGAGACAAAGATCCTTCGGAAGCAATTCAAGACTTGTCTATTGGCAAGATTCGCCCAATGGAGGTGAAGGAGAGCACCTCGTCCGTTCAAGTGGAAGCCTCAACTTCATGACAAGGTGAACCACAAGTTGACTTGGAGGCATCCACAAGTGGAACACGTCAAGATGAAGGAAACGAGGAAGTACAACAAGATGAACCTCATCGACCTCCTTCTCCACCTCCACAAGAGAACAACAACGCCAACAACAACAATGAAGAAGGACAAGAAGAAGAAGAAGATAATGAAGAGGATGTTCCACCCCAACCCAAACAAAAGCTCTCACGAGTTCGAGCAAGAGTCTCAAGAGATCATCCCGTCGAACAAATCTTTGATGACATTCAAACCGGGAGAATTACTCGCTCTAAAACTCATTTGGCTAACTTTTGTGAACATTACTCATTCATTTCTAGTATTGAACCTATGAAGGTTGAAGAAGCTCTTGATGATCCGGATTGGGTGAACGCTATGCATGAAGAGCTACACAACTTCGAGAGGAATCAAGTATGGATGTTGGTTGAAAAGCCCGATGAGAAGCACAATGTCATTGGAACCAAATGGGTGTTTCAGAATAATAAAGATGAGGATGGACAATTTGTATGCAACAAGGCCCATCTCGTTGCTCAAGGCTACACTCAAGTCGAAGGTATGGACTATGGTGAGACATATGCCCTCGTTGCTAGACTTGAGTCCATACGCATCTTACTTGCTTATGCCAATCATCATGATATCACCTTATACAAAATGGACATTAAAAGTGCTTTTCTAAATGGTGAAATAGAGGAGGAAGTCTATGTTAAACAACCTCCCGGCTTTGTTAATCCTAAGAAACCCGATCATGTTTACAAACTTCACAAAGCTCTTTATGGTCTTAAACAAGCTCCTAGTGCATGGTATTAGTTCTTGACCAAGTTTCTTATTGAAAAAGGCTTTGAAATTGGGAAGATTGATTCTACACTTTTTACTAAAAGGGTTAATGGTGAATTATTTGTGTGCCAAATTTATGTGGATGATATCATATTTGGTTCTACTAACCCCCATTTTAGTGAAAAGTTTGGAAGGCTAATGTTGGAGAAATTTGAGATGTCTATGATGAATGAACTCAAATTCTTTCTTGGTTTGCAAATCAAGCAAACTAAGGAAGGTACCTTTGTTTCTCAAACAAAGTATACCAAGGACCTTTTCAAGAAGTTCAACATGCAAGAAAGCAAAGGTATGAAAACACCCATGCATACTAGTGGACATCTTGACTTGACTAAGGATGGCAAACCGGTTGACCAAAAGGTTTACCACTCTATGATTGGTTCATTGTTATATCTATGTGCCTCCCGTCCCGATATTATGCAAAGTGTGTGCATGTGTGCACGATATCAAGCGGCCCCTAAAGAATGTCATCTTAAGGCTGTGAAAAGGATAGTGAGATACTTAATTCATACACCAAATTTTGGCATTTGGTATCCTAAGAGGTCTTCTTTTGATCTTGTTGGCTACTCTGATTCGGACTATGCCGGTGACAAGGTTGATAGAAAGTCCACTTCGGGTACCTGTCATTTTCTTGGTAGATCTCTTGTGTCTTGGTCCTCCAAGAAACAAAACTCGGTATCCTTATCCACCGCCGAAGCGGAATACATTGCCGCCGGATCATGTTGTGCTCAATTACTTTGGATGACCCAAACCCTTAAGGATTATGGGATACATGCAAAACATGTTCCATTGCTTTGTGATAATGAGAGTGCTATTAAGATTGCTCATAATCCCATGCAACATTCTCGAACTAAGCATATTGAAGTTCGTCATCATTTCATTCGAGATCATGTTGCTAAAGGAGACATCAATCTTAAGCATGTTCGTACCAATAAGCAATTGGCGGATATATTCACCAAAATGCTTGAGAGAAAGTATTTTTCCGTTTGAGAGGTGAATTGAACATCATTGATGCCTCAAACTTGGAGTAGAAACTCCATTTGGACACATGCAAGGCATGAGCCTTTTATTTACTAATCCTTGATATTTCTCTTATGATGATATGTCTTGGATCTATACTTGTACCCTTGCATGTTAGCTAACCCTTGTAGGTACTTGGATGAGCACAAATCTATGAGATTGTGCTCGCAAGGATCATGAATGTTGTTGCTCACAAAAATATATGAGATTCCAAGCCACTCACATTTTGAGCAATCTCTACATCACCAAGTTCCTACTATATGGATGTTGAATACAAGGAAGCATGAACTCACTCAACATATCCTTTGACAATTTCTATATATCAAATTTCATTTGGTATCAAGTTTCTTGATTGTCACTTTGGATACACAAGTGCTCTTCCTTGCAAATCTAACCCATGTAGGAAGATGATCTCAAACTCCAAGTGGTGCTCCAAACTCTTGATGGACTACATCAACCTTGAGCATCCAACACAAGTTCAACTACATGATCAACATCAACACTACCCAAGGTATGATATTCCATCTTAGAGAAGCTTTGCTCCAAAGTCATGAGTCAAAGCAACTCAACAAGATGTGAATACATCAAAATGCTTAAACAAAAAATGGTAACCCCATTTTTTAGCTTAAACGACGAGTATGACCTATGATCAAGTGATCTCACTTGACTCCTAAGTCAATATACTCTAACATAGGTGACTTTGTCACCGACACTTTCTAGATAAAGTTTTCTAGTGTTTCTCTATTCACTTACTTTGTGCTTTGCATATATCTCTTGCTAGCTTGTTCCCCTTATAAAAAAAAACTTCATCTAGATCTCTTTTCTGATTTTACTTCTGTATCAAATTCCTTGCAAATCTTTCAGTTAAGTCATTGCAGATCCTTGTGAGATTTAACTTGCCTAGTGAGCTGAGTGAATAAAACTTTTACTCTGCATTGAACTCAGACTCACCGATCCAAGCCTATCGGCTAGATCGAACTACAAGAATATCTTGTAGAGAGTTCATCGGTACAACCGATAAGGACTAACCCGGTCCGACCGATATGCATCATCCATGACACTGCCAACTCGGTGTCACCGATGGAAACAGGTCGGCGTTACCAATTTCACTGCTGAGATTTTTTTTTTGCCATTGCATATTTCATTTCTTCTCTAGCTCCACTCAATGATTCTTATCCTCTACCCGCACCTTAATCTACATGCTGCTTTGTAGTGTGACCCAAGGACCGAACCTATTTGACTCATGCTCCAGAAGTTCCCTTCTTGGAAATTGATGTCAAAGGGGGAGAGAGAGCACATCAAAGCTTATCACATGGGAGAAAGAGCACATCACATCTAAGCTCTTCCAGATGCTTGTTAACAAAAAGAGGAGAGAAGTTACATGTCTTTAAGAGGGGAAAGACATGTCAATATATGGTTGATTGCACCATTTCCTGCTCTGATTTTCTCTTACCCTACCTTCACCCATTATCCAATATCAGATTCAGGGGGGGAAAGAGTCCATATCTAGGGAAGAAAATCTTTGGAATTCATTGCATATCTTTAATCTTTGGGGACATGTCTATATCCAGATGAAGTACTAAGTACTCACTCATGACATGTCATCCCAGTCTTGGTACTCTTGTTGTTTCCTGAAATTGCTTTGTCTAGAGTGTTCTTGTGTTATCTAACCCTGTTTTCTCAGGTTCACCTATTCTAAAGCTAGTTCAAGACTACAAGGTAAGTATATGCATTACACTCATGTGCAGGATGATCTCTTGCTAATGTACATATTGTTTGCAAGAAGGATTCATGAACATGAAGGTACACTTCTCTTTATCTACATCATTTGCTCTGATGCATATAGCCATGATATATGTAACTCATTGCTTGCTCTGACATGCTTATGCATTCACGTGTTCTTATATTCCATTCTTACATGATTGCATACATGTAGGGGGAGCCTATGCATGTTACATGTCTTTCCAAAGCTTTACTTGTTGCTCTTCATATCTTTTATCTAAAGCTTTGATGTTGTTGTCATCAATTACCAAAAAAGGGGAGATTGAAAGCACAAGTGCTCCCTGGGTGATTTTGGTAATTAATGTCAACATATCTCTTGTTGGACTGATACCTTTATCTAGTATATTTCCGATGAGTTCAACAATGGCATGGCAAGGACAAGAGGATGTGGAACCCCTTCAAAATGCTAAGGACAAAGATTGGCAAAATCTAAGACTCTTCATTTCTATTTTTAGTGATCCAAGATCACATTGAGTCCATAGGAAAGCCAATACTATTAAAAGGGGATGAGGTGTTGCTTAATGGTCTACTTGCTCAAAGTGCTAAGTGATATTGCTCCAAAACCCTCAACCACTTTCTCATTTCCACATATGTCCAAAACTTCCAAGTCAAACTCGGCCCCACCGATTTGATCTATCTGGCGCCACCGAGTTCAGTTGACATAGCCACTGCCAGAAACCCTAGACGATTCGGTCACACCGATACGGATCTTGGTCTCACCGAGATGGCCCTGCAAACTCTCTGTTTCCCTTTGTAACATTTCGGTCTCACCGAAATGAACAATCGGTCCCACCGAGTTTGCTTGACCAACTCTCTGTTTGCTCGTTGCTGAAATCGGTCTCACCGAGTTCATGCAATCGGCCACACCAAGATGAGGTTTTACCCTAGCCCTTGCACATCGGTCCCACCAAGTTGTTACAGTCGGTCCCACCGAGATTCCTAATGTTCACATTTTGAACTGAATCTGTCTCACCGAGTTCTTCTATTCGGTCTGACCGAGTTGGGTCAAATGTGTGTAACGGTTGGATTTTGTGTGGAGGCTATATATACCCCTCCACCCCCATCTCCATTCAAGACAGAGCCATCAGAATGTGCCTACACTTCCACTACACATTTTTTGAGAGAGAACCACCTACTCATTTGTTGAGACCAAGACATTCCAATCCTACCACAAGAATCTTGATCTCTAGCCTTCCCCAAGTTTCTTTCCACTCAAATCATCTTTCCACCATATCCAAATTTGTGAGAGAGAGTTGAGTGTTGGGGAGACTATCATTTGAAGCACAAGAACAAGGAGTTCATCATCAACACACCGTCTATTACCTTTTGGAGAGTGGTGTCTCCTAGATTGGTTAGGTGTCGCTTGGGAGCCTCCGACAAGATTGTGGAGTTGAACCAAGAAGTTTGTAAGGGCAAGGAGATCGCCTACTTCATGAAGATCTACCCGAGTGAGGCAAGTCCTTCATGGGCGATGGCCATGGTGGGATAGACAAGGTTGCTTCTTCGCGGACCCTTCGTGGGTGGAGCCCTCCGTGGACTCGCATAACCGTTACCCTTCGTGGGTTGAATTCTCCATCAACGTGGATGTACAATAGCACCACCTATCGGAATCACGCCAAAAATCTCCGTCTCTACATTGTGTTTGCACACTCCAATCCCATCCCTTTACTTTCTTGCAATTAGCATGCTTTACTCTTTCCGCTGCTCATACTCTTGCCATGCTTGCTCGAAATGTATTGTGAATGCTTAATCTTGTGGTAAAACTCCACCTCAACTTGAAGAACTTAAAAATTGCCACTTTTTGCTTGTTGAGGGTCTAATCCCCCCTCTAGACACCTCTTCACGATCCTTTCAAACTCGGCTTCTGTAACTTCATGTGACTCTGTATTGGCACAACGACTGCATGGACACATGATGTTATCTTCATTACCAACCCTCTTCTTTGTACTTTCAGCCAAATTGATGAACTCCGTCACGCCACTGATAAAATCTAAGCTTCTCCGATCCTTCATCTATTCAGATCATTCCATCTGCACCACATGAGGGGTAATTCAAAAAATAACAACATTAATACATGGATTAATTGATGCCCAAAGATGCGTGCATAAATCACAAGATTTTATTTTCATAAATACTGAGGGTGCTCCATATTGTTATCCAGCCGTGCGATGACAAAAATTAATGGCCAGTCAATTTACACGCAGAGTACTATATTACTACCCTTATGAATTGAATACCTTAATTAAGCCACTCAACTAGGGATGGCACCCGCTGGGTTTGGATACGGGTGGAGCCACCCCATACCCTTACCCGGCCATCCCTACACTCAACAAAAAGAATACCTTAATTAATTAGCCACACGGTGACCTCCACCAAGTAGATAGAGAAGCGCAATGCGGTGGAACACCAAGACAGCAGGGTCGAGGTGCAAAGCTTAGTGGGGCAACCACCTGAAGTTTGAGCACCACTATCCCGCCATCGACCGTGATGGATGTGCTCCAATCACGCCACCGCTAACCTTGAGGATTGAGCTCCTCCTATCTCCCACTGCAGACCAAGGATTGGCCTCCTATGACACTGCCGCCACCAATAGATCAAGGATTGACCTCTTATCCGGTAGCCGCTGCCTCGGCCGCTGCCGCCACCTCTATCTATAGAGCGGTTGTTTTTATTTTTTGATGGGTATCCGCAGAGCGGCTGTTTACCCTAAGTATTAACTCAATTATTGCATCCCCATATGTACAGGGTAGTACATCACATACAATTATGTGACGGCAACCTTGTCTCACCTATGTTGTCTTCTCACATGGTTTGGTGCGGAAATCGTGTGTGAAGTTGTAATACCTAACACAAACGACTTGCATAAATCGTGTGCCGTATTCAACAGAGTGCGATAAGTAGTTCCCGACCGTTAGCAGATCCCACAGTTTCCCCATTTCCCCCAAATCCCTAGCCCCCAAATTCCCTCATGTGGCGCTGACATTGGGGGAATGCAGACGAGTGGTGCTGATGGTTTCGGTGCGGCTGCTTCTGCTCGTATCGCCGCTCTCGGCAGCGCTGCCACGGCGGCGATCACCGCCCAGCACTTTCCTAAGGTCATCAGAAGGTAGGTGTACTACGGATCTGAATCGTCTTGTCAGGTTCCAATCTATCCCGATCTTTTTTAGCATGTCTAAAGTAGCTCCCTGCTCAATCCGTCCTGAATGATCCCCCCAGGAAAGCGATCAACCGCCGGATCCGGAGTATGACCCCAGACTCCCGCAACATGAGTTCAACTCCGAGTTTTGCGCCACCAAGAAGTACCAAAGCTGAGTTGTGTGCATGGACACACTCCTGCTCGACGTGTATGCACGAAGGGATTTGACATTGGCAGACAGTTTCTGAGTTGCCCATTAGAGGTTAGTGCTAAGTTCATCATACTAGTTGATTTAATGCCACCGCTCATCCGGAATAGTATTTAACATTGGCAGGGATATGAGGCTTGTGTCTTTGTTAACTGGCTGGATGAAGAATGACATGGCAGGGCTCGAAGTGTATCACCAAGCTCACAAAAGATAACGTAAAGCTGAAGAAGAAACTGACTGATCTGGAGTGTACAATTAGTATGATGAAGCAAGAAAGAATCAATCACAGGCAATAGATGAAAGCAAGAGACAAGAAGGAACTAGCATGTGTAGTTGTGGTTGTCTCAGTAGCCATCTTCTATGCGCTGTTTGCAATGATGATTAGGGGTTTTGTTTGATTATTACTCGCTTCATCAATAAGAAGAGCTCAATGTATTGCTTGCCAGCTGTCCTACTCCGTTCGTACCGGTGCATAAGTCACGTTACGAAAACCAAATAATCCCAAAACTCGTCCCCTGTTTTTTGCCCAGAAAAAAGAAATCAGCCAATAGGAGTCATGGGGCTTGTATGCATTCAATGACTTCAGACTACTTAGCATAACATGCAATGATCAATTCTCTGCACGCAATGGTATTGATTAGCAAATAAGAATCAAGTTCTCTCATTTTTTCCCCACCTTGGTCGCCAGTATGGAGGGAGTATAAAAAAATGCTTGTTTCATATTTGGTAGCTCCAACACGTGTGCGTAATTATCACATTGAGAAATGCGCAACTGCGGGAATTTGGAGTGACTGGGTACTAATAATTGCGGTCGATTATATCAATATTCTAACCGCCTGCCAAGGCGGTTAGGTAATCCGTCAATTCCTTGCTTCAATTGACATTCCTCTTCTCTGCAGATCCCACTTCAGTGTCCACCATGTTCATCGTCCTGGCTGGCCGTGCTACACACTTCCACGCACTCTGCAATCTCGCTTTGTCGCGGTTTGTATACGTACCGCAGCCATGTCGAGCGACAACAATGACGACAGTTCCGTCAGCAGTCTGGCGCCCGATGATAGGCCAACATCAGAATCATCATGCTTGTCTTCCATGAGTCCGGCATTGAACCTAGTCCTCGATTTTATCCGAATAATGGAAGGGACGCCGCCTGCCGAGTCGTCAGACGACAACCAGACGGACGAGCAGCCGTCGAAGGATGAAGAAGAGGACGACGGCGATGATGATGATGAGGCATGGTCGAACGAGGAGGAGGAGGAGGACGACAACAACGACGATGACGACGGCAACGGCGATGAAAAGCCAACGATCAGCGGCAAGAAGTGTCCTCGGCAGGACAATGTCGCGGGGCCATCAACAACAACAAGAAGAAGGAGTAAATTAAGTAGACTGTATATATCTCTGTTGTTGTTCGCTCATATTAATTCGTTATATCTGTTTCCCCTGTCAATCTCATTGCTGACGGTTAGCAATACGTATTTGATAGACATCTTTTACATTATCGCCCACAGGTTGGTTTCTTGAATTGTGTGCCCTGTCAAGCACACAATTCAGAAATAAAATCACATGCGCTGTCTATAATGATCGCACACAATTATGATTACCGACCTGTTTGCCGGTTATCACACACATCTTGTTACACCGAATCTTTTGTATTCATCTTGATCATCGCAAATAGTTCATCCAAGTGAATTGTATGCCATATATTGCACACACCTTGATATGGCTGCCCGTTTCTGTTGTTCTGGCTCATCGCAAATAGTTCGTATGGATCAATTGTATGCCACGCATCGTAGACGCAAACAGTTCATCCAAGTGTTTGATGTCTCCGCCATCACAAACGTTTTGTATCATTTTTGATGGTTTTTTACATCATCGTTTGCGATTAATGCATCACACACAGTTTCGTCGAAGGGTCTCTGATTGTAGTGTCACTTTTGGACCATCTTGTAGTAGTGATGCCTCATTCAGCCACTTGCCTCATCACCAAGCAGTCGCGAAGGATGTGAGTGGGGCAGGAATTCAGCAAGATGGAGTGTATCGGGCATGGCTTATCCAAGAAGCTATCGAGAGTTGTCATAGATCGGCCAGTGATTTTCTTCTTTTTCCTAGGTCGATCAATTAACATGCCGCGCGCAGGGCTCGTGCTGAGGTGTGAGCCTGTCATGCTTCAATTTGTTGTCGCAGATCGAATCTGTCTTTTTCCGTGCTAGCCAGGCATCTTCGATACCACAAAACTTTGACACTAGATCGGATAACTCCCGAAGTGTTTAAATGCAGCGGCGGGTGAGGGCATTCAAAACTGGTGCTTTCATTGGGAGTTCCACTATAAGGATCAATGAAGGATCAATGGGTTCGTCAGTCAATGATTCCAACCTCCAAGGCATGGTTCCCGTGCTCAAAAACCCCATCATGGAATCACGCTCTCCCCCTCACGAGGAAGAGGTGACCCCTGATCTCTTTTCTGCCCTGGACGAACGCCCCGTAGAAGGCGAAGGGCCGAGGTACTTCCTAGAAAGTGACTCTGATGGCAGCCCTCCAGAAGCGGTCGGCATGTATGGTCCTCAAATCAGCGCGGCTGACCTGGCGACTACTCGCCCTCATGGGCTGAGAACATCAAGGCGTCAAGCCCACAGTCTGTAAAGACCGAAGTCACTTTCCTACCCACCTCCCACATCGAATATCATCCCAATAATTCAGGACCTCCTGATGTATGGGATCTTGCCTACATGCAGCAATTACCTGACGAATCGATCAGGCAATTCTGGGACATGTTTTCGTCCGTCATAGATGACATACCAGACTACTAGGACTTCGACATAATAGCAAATTTTCAGTGTGGATGCAAACCGATGACCCACAAGTATACGAGATCAATCGTAGTCCTCTCGATAAGTAAGAGTGTCGATCCCAACAAGGAGCAGAAGGAAATGACAAGCGGTTTTTAGCAAGGTATTGTCTACAAGCACTGAAATTATTGGTAAAAGATAGTTTGATAGCAAGGTGATTTGTAATGAGCAATAAGTAGTAATGGTAACAAAGGTGCAGCAAGGTAGCCCAATCCTTTTTTGTAGCAAAGCACATGACGGAACAGTCTCTTATAATAAGCAAAGCGTTCTTGAGGACACATGGGAATTTCATCTAGTCACTTTCATCATGTTTATTTGATTCATGTTCGCTACTCTAATAATTTGATATGTGGGTTGACCGGTGCTTGGGTGTTGTCCTTACTTGGACAGGCCTCCCACTTATGATTAACCCCTCTTGCAAGCATCCGCAACTACGAAAGGAGAATTAAGATAAATCTAACCATAGCATGAAACATATGGATCCAAATCAGCCCCTTACGAAATAGTGCATAAACTAGGGTTTAAGCTTTTGTCACTTTAGCAACCCATCATCTAATTACTACTCCATAATGCCTTACCTTAGGCCCAATGATGGTGAGGTGTCATGTAGTCGACGTTCACATGGCACCACTAAGGGAAACAACAACATACATATCATCAAAATATCGAATGAATACCAAATTCACAAGATTACTTATGACAAGACTTCTCCCATGTCCTCAAGAACAAAAGTAACTACTCACAAATCATATTCATGCCCAAGATCAGAGGGGTATTGAATAACATCAAGGATCTGAACATATAATCTTCCACCAAATAAACCAACTAGCATCAACTACAAGATGTAACCAACATTACTAGCAACCCACAGGTACCAATCTCTGGTTTTGGGACAAAGATTGAATACAAGAGACGAACTAGGGTTTGAGATGAGATGGTGCTGGTGAAGATGTTGATGAAGATTGGTCCTCCCACGATGAGAGAGTTGTTGGTGATGTTGACGGCTTTGATTTCCCCCTCCCAAAGGGAAATATCTTCGACAGAATCGTTCCGCCAGAGAGCAAAAGTGCTCCTTCCCAGGTTCCTCCTCGAGATGGCGGCGCTTCGTCCCAAAAGTCCTCTCCTTATGTTTTAGGGCAAATGGCTCATATAGCATAAGATGGGCCACGGAGGCTGGCCAGGGGCCGCACTCACCACCAGGGCGCACCAGGGGGCTGGGCGCGCCCTGGTGCCTCGTGGGCACCTGGTGGCCCCCCTCTGGTATTTCTTTTCTCTAGTATTTTTCATATATTCCAAAATAATTCTCCATGAAATTTTTGCTGATTTCGAGTTGTGCAGAATAGGTATCTCTGATGTAGCTTTTTCAGGTCCATAATTCTAGCTGCCAGCAATCTCCCTCATCATGTAAATCTTGCAAATTAAGAGAGAAAAGGCATTAGAATTGCATCACAAAGTATTATATTGATCACAAACATCATAAATACCAGTAGGAAAACATGATGTAAAATGGACGTATCACAAAGATACACGCATTTCGAACACCCTTACCCATCGTTGCATTCAAACACTTCCGGAGTTATCCGACCTAGTGTGAAAGTTCTTGTAATATCGAAGATGCTTGGCTGACCCGAAAAAAGGCAGATTCGATCTGTGACAACAAATTGAAGCGTGACAGGCCCATACCTCAGTGCAAGCCCTGCGCGCGACATAATTCAGTTGAACGGCCTAGGAAAAATAAGAAAATCATAGGCCGATCTAGTGCAACCCTTGATAGCTTCTTGGACAAGCCATGCCTAATACACTCCATCTTCTTGAACTCCTGCCCCACTCATAGCCTTCGAGACTACTGGGTGGTAAGGCAAGTGGCTAAAGGAGGCCTAGCCCTCCTCACTGGCATACTGCATCATGCAGAGGAGTTCTCGGGCGATGATGAGGTCTTGATGATTTATGAGACCTTCACATCTAATAACCAGCGCAAGTGGGCTCTGCAGGAAGACAATTCTGTTATGCAAGTGCCAGCTCGGGGCGCGTGGATAGACACGCCGATCACCTTCGATCATAAAATCAGATGTGGTCTACCCCAAATAGGTGTCCCGCTGCGCTCGTACTAGACCCAATCGTGGGTAGCTGCCGCCTTCGAAAAGTACTAATGGACAGAGGCAACAACCTTAACATGATATACATAGATACTCTAGAAAAGATGCAAATCGATAAATCGCGCATCGAACAGAGCCAGACCACCTTTGAAGGTATAATACCGGGATAAGAAGCATGCTATAGTGGAAAAATTACCTTGGATGTGGTCTTCAGAACACCAGATAACTACCGATCCGAAGAGGTAACGTTCCATATCGCCCCTTTCATGAGCGGATATGACGCCCTGCTTGGATGGGATGCCTTTTCATAGTTCCAAGTAGTCCCACAGTACAGCTACATGAAGCTCAAAATGCTGGGCCCCAATGGAATAATATCCATCTCCTGTGACCCCGACAGAGCACTCAAAGCCGAGAACAAAACAACGTCACTCGCCTTGGAATCACTATCCGAAGCCCTCGTGGCCGAGGAACTTACGTCACTATGAGCCAAAGTCGATCAGGACGATGTCATCCTCGACAAACAGCCGAAGTCGACCTTGTTCAAGCTGGCCGATGATATAGTAAAATTTCAAGTACACCCACAGACCCAAATATAATGGCGTCAATTGGGACAAACCTCGAGCCAGCGATCGACGAGGCCTTGTGCAATTTCCTCAGGGAAAATTGGGACATATTCTCCTGGCATCCTTCTGACATGCCGGGAATACCCTGCAGGCTCGCCGAACACAGCTTGAACATCTTAAAGGGCTATAAAACCGTGAAGCAACCACTTTGGAGCTTCTTCGAACCTAAGTGTCAAGCGATGGGTGAGGAACTGGCGAAACTTCTCGAGGCCGGATTCTTACGGGACATCAAACACCCCGACTGGCTCGCCAATTTGGTCATGGTACCAAAGAAGGACAGGTCCTGGCGCCTGTGCGTCGATTTCAAAGACCTCAATAAGTCTTGCCCCAAGGACCCCTTCCCATTACCACGTATCGATTAGATCATGGATGCCACAGCCGAACACGATTCCCTGTGCTTTATGGACACCTACTCAGGATATCATCAAATACAGATGAGGGACTCTGACCAAGCCGCAACAACATTTATCACGCCCTACGGGCCGCTCTGCTTCAACACAATGCCTTTTGGGTTGAAGAACATTGGTGGTACATACCAGCGCATGATTCAATCATGCTTGTAAAAACACATCAGAAAAACCATCGAGGCCTACATCGACGATGTGGTTGTCAAAACCAAACACGTTAGACAGTTGGTAGATAACCTACGTGATACATTTTCCAGCTTGTGGGAGTATCAAATTAAACTTAATCTAGAGAGATGTGTCTTCGGAGTTCCAGCAGGCTTCATCATATCCAGCTGAGGAATCAAAGCCAACCCGGCAAAAATATGAGCACTGGACCGCTTAGAGGAGCCAACTGAGCTCAAGCATGTGCAAAAACTAGCGGGTTGCATGGCGGCACTAAGCCACTTTATCTCAAGACTCGGGGAGAAAGCCTTACCTCTATACAGGCTCTTAAAACAAACAAAAACTTTCAAATGGACCGAGGAGGCCATGGTGGCCCGGGAAGACGTCAAAGCTCTCCTTGCCACCAATCCCATCTTAGCAGCACCAGGTGTATGCGAGCCGATGATATTATACATCTCGGCAAGAAACTAGGTGGTCGCTGCAGTACTCGTGGTCGAGCGAGATATGGAGGGTCACAAGTTCCAGGTCCAAAAGCCAGTTTACTACGTCTTCGAGGTCTTAGCCCCGTGCAAGACACACTATCCTCACTATCAAATGATAGCTTACGCCGTTTTTATGGCATCACAAAAACTTCGGCACTACTTTCAAGAGTGCTCGGTAACCATAGCATCCGACGTCCCATTAAGTGACATAATTAACAACAGGGATACAACGGGGCATATAGCCAAATGGGCCATAGAGCTCCTGCCCTTTGAAATTACGTACCGTCCATGCCAAGCTAGTAAATCTTAGGTGTTGGCTGACTTCATGGCCGAGTGGACGGAAGCCGAACTCCCTCGAGAGTACGGCACATATTCGCACTGGACCATGTATTTTGATGGTTCAAAAATGCTTGCTGGCCTAGGGCTGGCGTAGTACTTACATTGCCAATGGGTGACAACATTCGGTATGTGCTGCAAATTATGTACACCGACTCCAACAATGCGGCCGAATAAGAAGCCCTTTTACACGGACTCCAGATAGTAGTATCCATGGGCATTAAACGCCTTGAGGTCCGAGGAGACTCCAATCTCACCATCTCGCAAGTCAATGGTGAATTTGACACAAAGGACCTGAAGATGACAGCTTACCGGAATGTCGTCCTAAAAATCTCGGCCAGGTTCGAGAGGCTTGAATTCGATCATCTAGCCCGAGATAGTAACCATGCCGTAGATATCCTCTCCTGAATGGGCGCCAAGAAGGACAAGGTCCCCAACAACACCTTCCTTGAACGGCTCTTTAAGCCATCCGTAGTCTGGCAGGACGAAAAGAGAACATCAGAGTCGAACAACATCACGCAATCTGCCCCGCCCGGAGATGATGTGGAGCAGGACAAAGTGGGCGGCTCAGCCATTCAGGAAACGGCTTCGACACATGAAGTCATGGCAGTTATTGCAGCCTGGACTGGCCTAGACTGAGCCACTCCTTGCATATCTACTCCACAAAGAACTCCCCGAAGACCAAACCGATGCACGTCAGATTATCAGGCAGTCTAAAGCCTATAAGGTTCATGAAGGTGAGCTCTACAAACTAAGTACCACGGACATCTTACAACGATGCATATCCTAAGACGAGGGAAGATCTCTGCCTGAGGAAATACACTCTGGCATGACCAGGCATCATGCTGCTGCTCGGACCTTGGTCAGCAAGGCTTCCCGAGCTGGCTTTTACTGGCCGACGGCGAGGGCTGACGCAATAGCACTGGTGCAGCACTGCCCAGGATGCCAGGTATTCACCAAACATAGCCACATGCCCCCACGGCCTTCCGCACCATCCCAATCACTTGGCCTTTTGTGGTCTGGGGGCTGGATATGGTCGGCCCACTCAAGGGCGGATCAAGAAAATATAAATATTTACCTATTATGATGGACAAGTTCACCAAATGGATCGAAGCAAAACCAATTACCTCGGCCGAAGTAGTCCACCTACTCGAGTTCATCTCAGGGGTAGTACACCATTATGGCACCCCCACAGTCTAATAATAGACAACGGGTGAAATTTCACAGCAAAAGAGTTCAAAGCTTGGTGCGCAAATATGGGCATCAAGCTAGATTACGCATACGTCTACCACCCGCAGTCAAACGGGCAGGTAGAACGCGCCAATGGAATAATACTCAGTGGCATTAAGAATGGCTAGTACACTCCCTTAAAGAAGCAGACTGCAAATGGGTAGAAGAACTAGATTCCGTCCTCTGTGGGCTCTGCACCATGCCAAATCGATCCATCGGATGTACTCTCTTCTTTATGGTATATGGCGTCGAGGCGGTACTCCCTTGTGACATAATCCATGATGCACCTTGAGTACGCAACAAGGAACGGGAGGCCGAGCTTGATTAGCATGACGCCTTGGACGCCTTGCAAGAGGAACATAACGTAGCTCGGGCGCGCTCTATAATTTACCAATAACAGGCAAGGCGCTATCATAGTAGGGAGGTTCGCGCAAAGGAGTTCAGCGTCGGAGACCTGGTGATGAGACTCCATCTGGAGAAGCAGGCTCACAAACTCTCACCTAAATGGGATGGGCCATTCATCATCGACCAGGTCCTCACTGGAGGCGCCTATCGAATCGGGGATCCAAAGGATGGGCGCCTAGAACCTAATCTTTGGAACGCTGCGCTGCTCCGATGTTTCTACGCCTAGTCCCGAGCACCCCTCCCCATGTACATACCTTTCCTTCCCTTCCCTTGCATTTAGCATTACTTTGTATTTTTACCACCTCAGGTGCATATTTTATATGGCTTCCCTTGGGGTTCAGACTTAGATAGACCACGTTCTATTTAAAATGTGTGATTGATTCCGTTTCTTATACACTACTGTCTTTAAAGCCAAAATATGCATCAATTTGACTTAAGATTTGGCCAAGCTGGGTTACCCGGTTCCTATGCTTGCCCCTTACATTCCCGGCTATTCGGCTAGGGGGCAAAGGGAGCACCGCTGCAATCATTACTCCCGGGTTATCCGGAGCAGTGCCTCAAACGGACAAAGCCGAAAGCTAGCATTCTTAAGTTTTCAAATTGGTCGGCCATGACATTGGAATAGAATGGAAGGGTCTTTCAAACCATGACCAGGGGCTTTACCCCCGAGGTCATCCATCTTTGGACAAAAGTGCTTGGCACAATAACCCGATGAAAGGAACTGTTGGAAGAACTATTTTCCTCGGAAGATGTTTCTTACGTTAAATAGTAATATAACATAACTTTCTGGCCCACTCTAGTCTTTTGAGCCATATAGCCGGATTGACTTGTCCCTGAAGCAACTGGACCAAATCCTTTGGCCAGTAGTAGGTGACACTCCTCGCCCACTGGACAAGGAGGTCGAAGCCGATGGCTGGTTGACAGGGTTCGGTTGTGCAGACTGATTCATGACATAAAGTACTTTAATGCATAGAGTCATACACAAATATTCAATTACACTTGGTCTAGCCCATCTATCAAAGTATCAAAGGCTCAGTCTTTCTACGAAATGTGAGCGATGGCCATAACATCTCCGTACATAAGGCTAGTGGGTATTTCCTTCCCATCGGGCCCCATAGGCCCTACCTCAGCCAGATGTGCAGTGTGTGTGCCGGTGTATCGCGTCTTCACCATGACCTAGGCCTCCCTCGCCCCCTTGCGGAAAGCCGATATCTTCCAGGCTTTAATCTGGCGCTGAGCTCTCTTAAGACGCTCGGCAAGGACCACCATATTATCAGGCACATGCTGCTCCTCGGGCCATAATGCCTTAAACACTCCTTTCATTGCCTTCTGAGCTTCTTCATGCATCCCGGCCAGATGAGTCATGGCGTCCTCTGGCAACTATTCGGTAGACTTGAGTCCCTGTCCAGCTCAAGAAACTGCCAGGAAAATGCATGTTAGCCCAACAATTACGTTTTGTGATCTGACCATCTTAAAATGGACACAAAAGATTACCAAAAGTTGCTTGACTTGTCTGCCGCTCTTTTGCTTGGGCGGCGGCAAGTTGGGCTTTTAGATTCTCAATTACTTGAGCCTGTCGAGCATTTTTTTATCTGAGCATTTTCAGCTCTAAGGGCGTTTGCATTTTCCCTTCTTTGGGTCGACACATGCTGTTCAGCTTGCCGTTGCGATTCCGCGTAATTCAACTCTTCGCGAGCCTGCTTAAGATCCCTCTCAAGGCGACCGAGGGCTTCCGCTGCTACATTGGATTACGTTGTAAGGCAACTCAATGCTCTCTATAAAGAGAACACATTATGGAACAAAGGCACATACCATGCGCTTCTCGGTTGAAACTTTTTCACCTGCTCCACCTCGGCTAAGGCATCAGTCAACTTCCATTTCTTCTGGGAAAGCGCCTCGGATAACTGATTATTCTTCGCCTGAGTACCCTATCAATAATGGCATTTTTAGTTCAACATTCAAGGCTCGCTACAGGCGCACTTGCCCATATCAAGTCTTAGGGGCTACTACCATGGTTGACAGTTTTGTTTGTCCTTAAACAAACAAAGAAATACAAGAATCTTCAAGATAAAACAGGCTCGGGAGGGGTCTTACATGCAAACCTTGCAACAGAACACCTACTGCTTGCTCAAAAACAGAGCGGGCCTCTCTGACGAATGCGTCCACTGAGCTCAGGGCATTAAAATCTTCATCAGAGAAGTCCGGGTTCCTTAGCGAGACCTTCCACCGACGGTGGTTCACGGCGCTTTCGACCTCAGAGTTAGTGGCCGAGAAGGCCCCCAAGTCCTCGGACTGAGGAACTTAGGGAGTAACTCCCAAAGCAGGTCATGCTTCTGCCTCTCTGTTCGGAGCCACCGTCTCCTTGACCCTTGTGCCCATTAATATGGAAGAAGGAACGGCCTACCTGCAAATGATTAAAGGAGTCAAGACCCGGGTGTCATTCTCATGGAGTACTATAACAGGGAGGTTATCTGGGGATTGAGGGAGCACTTCCTCTTGCCCCCATGACCTCCACTGGCACCCATGCTCCTTGCGTCTCCTGCAGGGGGGCCCCTTGAGGGGCCGACTCTTTGTGTGGATGTTTTGAACGTCGTCCCTTTGGAGGAGAAGTCAGGGGACTAGGGGCTTGAGGGCGAGGAGCTCGCTTTCGAGTAGAGGTAGAAGGCTTTACTGATGAGGCCGGCCTCGTCCCCGACATGTCAGGGGTGACAGCCACCCTCGAGCCATCAAGGCTCTCCAGATAAAACTTCCTCCCTTCATAAATAAGGGCCACTTCCTCATATTCATGAAAAACAGGGTCCTCTGCTCGACGGTGCGTCTCCGGTTCGGGCGCGGGACTGCTTATAGTCTCAATCCGGCGCCTCCATCTCTGTACGGACTCAGTAAATGGTTGGTTAGATGAATTAACTATTAGAGCAACTCGGGTATACGAGGAAATATGGGATAACTTACTATGTCGGCAAGGTTGTAGTAGGATAGCCCGTCCCGGAATTGCCGCCTGGCAAAATCCTCTGCTGACCCTTGGTAGATACCGGCTAGTGCGGTCCCAAAGGCCATTTGATCAAAAAACCTTTTCTGAATTGACCGAGAGGCGTCCTCCTCCCCATTGTACATACATAATGGGTGTTGGCACTGCCGAAGTGGCTAAACTCTTCGGTTGATCGCCGTAGGCATCACGTCTATTATGGTGAGGCATGTGCTTGATAACTGCTTTATCTGAGCCGCCACTTTGATTACATTGGCACCCTCCTCTTGAGTGGTACTTAGTGGTCTCTAGCTATAGTGCCTCTTAGGTGGCTCCGAGGAAAACGGGGGGAGTCCCGGCCGAACTGGGTCAAGGAGCGGGACGTCTTCTATATAAAACCACTCGGACGGCCAGACCTCAATATCCTCCTGAGGTGTACCTGATATGTAGTTGGTCCATTTGATTCGACAGACCTCGGCCGCTCCCACTTCAAATAGCCTCTTGTCTGGGGAGCAAGGAACTATGAAAATATACTTCCTTCATAGCTAGAAGTGCGCCTCACATCCGAGGTGCATCTCGCAGAGGGCAACGAACCCCGCAATGTGTAGAATCGAGTTGGGGGTGAGGTGGTGGATTTGTAAACCATAGAACTCAAGCAAACCCGAAAGAAAAGCGTGGATAGGAAATCCCATGCCGCATAGGAGGAAGGAAACAAAACATACCCTTTCGCCATCTCAAGGGGTGGGGTGACTCTATGCGTGTACTTGCCCGTTCATGGACGTTAATCCCGGGCGAGTGGCGGCCAGATCTGAATCTAGTAGATGATGCGGAGCATCCTACGATCATCCCCATGTACACTACGACTACTCCCCAAGCCCCAAGAGGACATACGATGAGACCTTGACTATATGCCATTGGACACGAGGTGAACTCGCTCCTCTCCGAACCGTCACTTTCCACATGTGAGACATGGCTACTACCTCAAACATATGTGCTATGCATGACCAGGAACCAAGAGGAAGACCATGGAAGAGCTAGGAGCATTGGGCAAGACGGCAAAGACACCAAGCGCGAGGAGCAAGAGAAAGGGTTGACAGAAAGTCACAGCCACTGGACGACCGGTCCATACCGTACGTCCGACGCCTGGAAGTTCAGCCAGCTAGGACGACTACAGCCGAAGGCCAAGTCTACAGCGGCCGGACGACCGACCAAGGCCGGACGTCCGACATCCATCAGCCACCGGACAACCGACAGTGTTCGGATATCCGGTGCCACATGTCCAGAGAAGAAACGTCGGAAGTCCGAAGACTTCTGGACGTCTGGACGCCCGCGAGCCACCGGATGACCGTTACCCACCGGACGTCCGGTACCTGTCTGCGCACAGAGATCGGGCCCGAGGCCCATGTATCCATTTCACCCCTCACTTACCCCTTCGTGGCCCTAGACTATATATACTCCTCCACCTCCTCCATTTTAGGGCAGCATTGTGATAGCTCATCATAGAGATAGAGCTTTGCTAATCCACTTGGAGAGACCGCGCCCTCTTTGGAGAAGATCCATCCTTGGATTCAAGACCCCTAATGGGAAGACCCCTCAAGACCTCCTCACGGAGATGGACTAGTTACCTTTGTATCTTTCCTTTGTTGTCTTTGGATCGTGTGATCTGTATGTGTACTCGGATCTAGCACATGTGTGATTGTTTCTTGTTAATTTGAGTGTTTCCTCTCATTCCCCTCATGTTTTCCCCCTAGTGTTCTTCGTGGGAATCACCTCCAATCGTGAAAGATCGACCTACAAGGGGTTAGCCCCGCATCATATGGTATCATGAGCCACGTTGATCATGAATTTGGAGCCCCTACCCCCGTTTCTAGCCTTCTTTTGTTTGATTTCATCCTAAATTTCGAAAATCCCCACCAAAAATAGCCCCAATTTTTTTTGTGATTTGTTGGTATGATGAAGTTTTGTTGATTTTGATCCATGGATTTGCTGTGTTTAGAGTGGATCTAGTATCTCCCCAAGTTTCCTCACCTTCCATCCATGAAATCTCATCAATTTTGACCCCAAAATCCCCAATTTCCGCCCAAAATCGCGTCCCGAATCTCGGATCTCGAGTTGACACCGACCCACCGGACGACCGATGTTTACCGGACGTCCGGACCCTCCCGAAGCACCGGATGACCGACACCTTCCGGACAACTGGTGCCATGCACAAGAACGGAAATTCTCGGATTTCCAGACCTTCCGGACGTCCGACCACCGGACTTCCGACACTTACCGGACGTCCAGTCCCTGTAGATATCAACTTCGGCTGATTTTTGTTTTGGCCACAACTAATTCATCCGAACTCCGATTTTGACGTTCTTTAGCTCGTTTTGAAGCTCTTGACATCCCCCTTTCCACAAAAATACTCCCAACATCATTTTACTTCATAATTTTTTTTGGAACTTTGGTATCTTTGCCTAGGGCCTTCACCACATCATCCGCATAACCACCATAGCCTTCCGCAACCTAACCCTTTTTGTTCCCCATAGCATTAGTGGTTGCTTGAGTAGTGATTCGAGTCTCCTAAGGTGTTTCGGGTACTTAGGGACGGTTACTTCTTCATCAACCACCACCATAACTTCCACATAACCTTGCCCACCATACATTTCCGCCACCCCAACTTATCCCATTTTTGTTTGAGCTTGTTTGAGTTGTGGGTTGTGTCTCCTAAGGTGTTTCGGCTACTTAGGGACGGTGACGTCAACTTCGACTCGCATAACCCATCATTGCACTTCCGCAATCCCATTGAGATTCCGAAACCACCACCGCTTTCCGCTACCACCATTTGACATTTGCCTTTGAGATTTTGAGTCTGCGGTTTTTCCGTTTCCTAGGGTGTTTCGGCTAACTAGGGACAGTTCGACATTGACAACACCGCCGCTTAACTTCGCCAAGGATTCGACATCGACTACCTTCACCATTTTGATACCCTAACCGTAAGAAAGAACGGTAACCTCTATATCATCTTGGTATCGTGGTATCCCATTGTACATTCATTCTTGCCATAGTATTGTTAATCCCTAGCCCATTTTGTGTCACTTGCCTATCGAGACTAGCCATTGAGTATTGCCGGCAACGTTACTTGTGCACATTAGTGATCATCGATCTACACCTTCCATTGCATACGTACCATATCATATTGGTATCATCTTGGTATCATCATATCATCTCGTGTGCCACAAGATTGTTCCCGCATATACACAATTGCTATCTTGGTTTGTGCATTTCGCATAAGTGGCCATATAAAAAAAAGAATAAGCTTTTAAGCAAAGAAAAAGAGTGAACAAAGAGCTTGTAAGCAATAGCCATAGCATACCACATTGCATATCTTATACCATCATTGATCATCGTGTGAGAAACACCGGAACATCATACATATATCATACTTGGGATAGGAAGTCATGGCATTTTTGTCTCCTATAGGTTGTGCACAAGTGTCGTATCCGCCTATTGAGCAATCGTGCTAGCGTCTCTCTAGAGTTGTGCAACAAGAGCATTTTTCGTGGATTCCACATTTTGAGCTCATTCCTTGGTTGCACGACCCCATCTATCTATCCGTGTGTGTGTTTCCGTGTGCCACATATTGCTATTGGTCTACTTGTTTCACTCACGATTTGTGAATCTCTTTCAACATTATTGACTCTTGCTAACATTTCGCATTAAATTTTTGTGCCACTATCCTCACCGAGCTCCACCAAAAGCTTTACTTGTGTTGGTGTGAGAATTGACAAGATCCGGTACCAATTGTGCTATTTCCTTGATACATTATTGAGTGATCATTGATCCATTTTCAACATCGGATAAGGTACATTTGGTCTAGTTCTTCTCTTTCTCCCACTCACATTTTCTCGAGTCTTGTGATGGACAGACAAAGCATTTCATCTCCGGTCTTCGACGAGAACGACGGCACGAAGAACTACATCACCAAAATGTCCATCTTCGATCTACAACGACAAATGCAAGGCGCACGATCAAGATTGAGAGAGCGCATCGACAACCTTACCATCGACATACAACACTCCGAAGCACATACAAGAGACTACTTCGACAACAAGCTTTCCGCACAAAAGGAGGAGAATGATGTAAGGATGGAGGAGATTCAGGCCTTGTTGGTCAACCATTCTTACCCTTCGTCATCCTCAAGGTGACGATGAGCAAGTCGACCATCTTCGGAGCGCCCATGCGATGCAAACGCAATTCTTCCACATCCACATCTACATGGCAACCATCATCACATTCGTGATCCACATCGTCATGAAGGGCAAGTCACCTCCAAGAATCATGTGCATGACGATGACGAACGACATCTACTACAAGCTCAAGCACGACAACGAAACCATCAACATGAAGATGCCCGAGATGCGCAAACCTAAAAGTCCCAACAAGCTCTACATCAAGCTACGGCCACACTTCATGAGCATAAGAGAAGACTGCGAGACAAGCACCACCAAGATCAAGCTACGGCTACCAACTCCACTTCGGCATCTTCGCCAAGTGTTATCAAGGCATCTTCGCCTTTGGACGTACGGCATCTTCGCCTACTTCCCACGAGCACGCCTACATCGACATCCTCAAGTCCAAGGCGACCACCTACAAGTGAGAGCGATCCTTCCATCTTCGGAAACCCCTCAAGCAAGATGGCCGAGCATGGGAAATTCCCTTCGGTCATGGAGACGAGCTATGAGGTGCCACATCATATGGGCCTCATACAAGAAGATGACAAGAAGGTCGAGCAAGGGCCATCCCCTTCGACCACGGTGACGAGCGTGAACCTCTTCAACAACATGAAGATGGCACCCCAACAGGACTCATACTCTGAGTCAAGCTACGAGACCGCACATGAGACACTATCTTTGGTCTTGGAGGAGAGTGATGATTTGCCACATCCTACGGCATTCATCTTTGGAGGCGTTATGGATGAGGAGGTTGAGCATGGGACTATCCCTTCAACCAAGGCAGGGGCAGGAGTTGAGCATGTAGACATTTGTACCTACACCTCTCCGACACCCACATATGACGAGATGCCCCAATTGCCATGTGAGGAGAGCCACCACCCCATGGGTGATATGAGTGACTCAACCATATGTGACATTGAGTGCATTTCCTATGAGAGGATGAGTGTGATCACCACTAGCCCCACACATGAGAGCATGCCACACATCCTATGTGAGGTTGAGAGCCATTTGAGTGACTCCACCAACCATCTGAGTGAGAGCATCCAAGAGGGAGTGAGTGAGCCACACCACTTAGTGAGTGAGGTAGTTGATAGGGCATGTGTGGCCACTATGATTTCTAACGACTTAACCTCTACTCCGAGTGTGTTTTCTTCTTTGGTGTTAGATCTCCAACAAGATGAAGCGCCAATCCTCGATGAGTCCATACCTCCAATGGGAAAACCGATGGCCATGATGGACGATATTGCTGTTGGATTTCGGGCTCCGCAAACCCTTGAGAGGTTTGAACTCTGGGGTGCATGCGAAGAACTCGTCCTCCCCAGTCTGCCTACTCGCTAATCTCACAGCCTAGCTCGTCGAACTGTAAGGAAAAGAGACGCAGCAGTTTACCCAGGTTCGGGCCACCTTGTGGTGTAAAACCCTACTCCTGCTTTGTGGTGGATTGGCCTCGGGGGGCTGAGGATGAACTAGTACAGTGGCGAACAGCCTCAGGAGGAGAGGTGTTCTTGAGCTCGAGTGAGCTGGTGGTGTGAGGGTGATCTGAATGATCCGTCGTCTCCGATCCCAACTTGTGCTCCCCCTCTGCGGTGGCGGCTAAGTCCTATTTATAGTGGCCTTGGTCCTCTTCCCAAATGAAAGCTGGGAAGGGATCCCACAACGGCCAAATTCGAAGGGAGACAGCTAGTACATGCTATCATGACAAAAGTAGTCTTCGCCTGCAAAAGCCTCTGGTCGTGACGCCGTGGTGGGCTCGGTGATGACCTCATCCTGCCGTCCTGGCGGTCTTGGTCTCATTGCACGGGAATGGAAACCTTTGGCCGATTCCTCGGGACTCTGCGCCTGCGCTTGCCTCTTTAGCACCGAAGAGGAAACTGGTACACTGCGCCCGCTGGCGCCCGCCTGGCCTTGGTCGTCATGGCTCACGTCATCCGGACCTCATGAGGTGAGGCTTGCATAGAGATCTCCGCTCCTCAGGAGCCAGCCTGAGGAGGCTGCTCCTCGTGGAGGTCTTGGTGTCATCCGCCTCGCGAGGCTCGGCCCCTCGCGAGGGTCTTGAGTTGTTGTCGCTGAAGCTGGGCCGTACCAGGCCGTCGATGGATCCACGCCATAGGCCGCAGGCAGGCAAGTCTGGGTACCCTCGTTCCCAGAATGCCGACAGTAGCCCCCGGGCCCAAGGCACGCTCGAACTTGGCTTCGACGCGAAGCCAAGGGGCAAGTGCGGAGCGCCGTGGGCCCTAACCACCTGTGGCCTTGGTCGACACGTGGCGATTGATGGGACGTGGGCATCTCCGCTTCCCCACGCTGCCTCAGCAACCATTCGACTTGACGAGACTCCATTGCATGCAGAGAAGAACCATCATTGCACGGGGTCATGGAGGCTGGCGGTTGGTTTCCCTCCGACCATAAACGAGGGGAGGGGCAGAGCCCCCCTCACTCATCTCCATCTTCTCGCTGCGCGCCCCCTCTTCTTCTTGTTTGTCTCGCCGTCTTGTAGCAGCATCCATGGCGCCGATCAGGAGATTCTCTTCAGCGGAGAAGGGAAAAACCCCTCGGGAGGAGCCGGGGCGACTTCCGCCGAAGAAGAGGCTCGGCCGTCCTCACGACGCCAGCGAAGGGCAAGAGGTGATGCGGCCTTAGTACGAGCGGCCTCCGCCTGGCTTCCCGCTTCCTCTGTACGCCCGCGCGCAGGGCTCTGGACAGGGCGGCAATGCCCAGCGCCACACGGGCCGGGGTCTGGGCGGACAGACCGAGGCTGCGCGGCCAGCAGGCCGGCAAACCCATGGCGAGGGAACCTCGCACGTGGATCCGGCTCCCGAGATTCTTCGCTGAGGAGATGCCGCCGAGGGGGCCGCTTGAGCTGTGGCTGCAGCACGCCGGGTGCTGCAGCCTGGCCACGGGGGCGAAGGTCGAGGTCGTCCCCCCGGGCAACATCTTCATGACCCGAGGATGGGGCGAGGTCGCCTGCGCCTGCCGTCCAAAGGGGGCCCTCGCCATCCACTTTGAGTATGATGGCGCCTCTACGTTGTTCTTCAAGGTCTTCGATGAGGAGGGCCGGTGTTTGGAGTGCTGCCCCAGGGGAAGCAGTCCGTGCGGCATGGCCGCGGTCATCGAGCCCGCCTCCAGCAGCTCCTCCAGTAGCAGCGACGACTCCTGGGAATCCAGCGACTCTCGTGAGCCCAGCGATTCTCCGGAGTCCAGTGACGACAACTACGTGCCGCCGAGCTCTCGCCGTGCCCGAAGTGCGGCAGCGGCGTCCGCTCGGCGTCGTCAGTGATGCCCAGCAGCCGGGGTCCCTTGATGTTTCCTTCTTTTGTTTCCCTGTGCGGATTGTGGCAAACCCCATGGGGGTATGTAAAAAACTGTAATGCTTTTGCTCCAATGTTTATTATTCCTAGTATGATGTTGCCACCACGTATCTTGCTTCGGCATGGTTCCCCCTTTTCGTTCTTGCGGTAGCTTGGTGCTCTATGCCGGCAGGTCCCAGTCCCCAGGCAGGCTTCAGCCGTTGCTGCTATGCCAGGTCGCGATGCCGTGGTCAAGGCCAGGAGGTGAGTGGCCCGAGGTCCGGTAAGAGCTCCTGAGGCGCGATGCTCAAGAGGTCCCCTTTGGTGTGCAAGCAGCTCCCTGGAGGCCGAAAGGGAAGCGGCATTGCCGAAGCGAGATTGCGAGAATCAAAATACCAGGTGATGAGGTTCACTCTGATATGCACGGGTGACTTATCTTAGTAGGCCTGAAGTGATTCCTTTGCGCAGCGCCTGATTGTGCCTTGGCAGTGATGCTTCCAGGTAGGGCTCATGCCGACCTCCCCTTCTCCCCGCTCATCTAGGTGCTCTACGTCCTCGGGTCCCAACCCTCAAGCGAGGCTCAGCCGCCGCTGGTATGCCAGGTCACGATGCTGTGGTCAAGGTCAGGGGGTGAGGGCTGGAGAGTCAGTAAGGGCTCCTGAGGCACGATGCTCATGAGCCCCCCTTTAACGTGCAAGCGAATTGCGTGAAAAAGGGACGGCTGGCGGGGCCACCCGTGGCTAAACTCCATGGATTCCTGTGGGTTAGTCCGAGAGGAGAGTATAACTCATAATCGCGCCTGCTGTCCTGCCGCTGATCTTTCCGCAAGAAGATGAAGGAACTGAGGATCTGGTGAGGTGACGTGCGCGGGACAGGCCGCGAGCCAGAGCTCGATCTCTCCGATTTGTCAGGGTTGCAGGGACGGACCCGAGCACAAGCGCCGTGCCAGCATGTGTAGCCCCCGTTGTGGAATGAGCAAGAGGCTGGTCAGTAATGCAGGAGGCCGCGGAGGCGATAGAACACCAGGCAAGCAGGTGATAACATAAATCAACCCATAGATAAGGTAGAGCTAGTCCTGATAGGTGCAAAACGATACATGCCGCAGGGACGGACCCACGCGGCTTGGGGATAATGCAGCCCGAGGGGCGCCCCGAACTGAACAAACCAGAAAATGTCACCTGGCACCGTCGCTGAAGAGGTGTTGGAGTACCTGAAGACGCGTGCCGCAGAAGTCGCTCCTCATGAGCCGCCCAGGCCCAGAGCCTCGGGAGGCTCTGGGTGCCCGGGGGGCTCGCGAGGATCCATCTCCTCCTCTGATAGGATCGCTTGGCTTCTGGCCTCATGAGCCGCTAGGACGCCCCGCATGTGGCGCTGGAGTGCGGCAGCTGTGCTCGGCAAGCCCAAAGGCATGCGAACATAGCTGTGAGGGGGACCCTCGCACTGGCCAGTGCGGGACAGCCAGAAGCGCTCCTGAGATGCGGCCCTATTGAGCCCGGGGATGTTGACGCAGACGCACAGCTCACTGTCCTCGCCGGGACAAGGAGCCGCGCCGGGTGGCGGGTGATGGTCGCCTCGCATAGCTCTTGCCTCCTGAAGCTCCTTGATTGCCTTGGTGATGAACTCTTGAGCACCTAGCACCTCGCACCTTGTACCCTCCTGGCGGAAGCATGTGCTGAAGCACGCCTCCACATGGTGCCCGAGTGCCTCCCTCGTGACGTTGGCCAGGTCAGAGGCCCTCTAGAGGAGAGCCCCCGAGCCCAGCCTGAGAGGGCCGCCGGGCGCGCCTTCCTATGCGAGAGAGGGAGACGCCCCGTTAGTGGGCGCAGGGCCTGAGGTGGTGCCGCTGGACACCCCGCTCTCCTGAGGTCCTTGGCGGAGCAGCTGCTTCTTCTTCTTGGGGACATCCTTAGGAGGGTAGACGGCGCCTTCATCGTCTTGGTTCTCGACTGTCGCAGCTTGGTAGGCGCGCTTGAGAGAGCACACCGTGTCCTTCTCCTCGCAGGCGACCATGATGACACCGCAGCTCCCTGGCATCTTGAGGACATTGTAACCATGACGAGTCACCACCATGAACTTGGCTAGGGCCGGATACCCAAGGATGGTGTTGTATGGAAGGCGAGTGTGGGCGACGTCGAAGTCGATGAGCTCGGTGTGGTAGTTGTCACGCTTGCCAAAGGTGACAGGGAGGCAGATCTGCCCTATCGGCGTGGTGGAGCCGTCGGTCACTCCTGAGAAAGGCTTGGTAGGCTGCAGCTAGTCATAGGGCACCTGGAGTCGGTCGAATATCTCGATGGAGAGAATGTTGAGCCTTGCACCGCCATCGATGAGAGTCTTGGTGACGAGCACGTTGTTGATGGTAGGCGAGCAGAGCATCGGGAGAGCACCGGCAGTTGCTGCGCACTTGAGCTGATTAGACGAGCTGAAGGTGATGGTGCACTTGGACCACCTGAGCAGACGTGTTGCCTCGAGCTTGGGGAGGGCCGCGTTCACCTCGCGGGCAAACTGCTTGAAGATGTGATGAGAGGCAGGGGCCTGAGCGCCGCCCAGGATGTAGGCGATGGCACGAGGCTCCTGGAAGCCCCTCACACTCGTCAAGATGGACTCTGGAAGCTACATGGCTATTCAAGACCTCACCTATGGAACACTTGGTGTAGGCTCCAAGATATCTTCTACCGCCTCCAGATGATCCCCTGGATACCGACCATGCAACTCTAGATGCCCTACCTGGCATGTATATAAACCAAGGGGTTTAGCCTATAGAGGGGACCGAATCACAATTGCATTCACTTAGCCCTAGATTTTGATCACAACTTACGATCTCGAGGTAGATCAACTCTGTACTTGATACATCTCCATCAATATAAACAAGAGCAGGACATAGGGTTTTACCTCCATTAAGAGGGCCCGAACCTAGGTAAACATTATCTCCCCCATTCCTCTTACCATTGATCCGAGATCCACAGCTCGGGACCCCCTACCCCGAGGTCTGCCGAATTTCACACCGACACTCAGGGTAGGGGGTCCCGAGCTATGGATCTCAAATTGGGGGTAACAGGAGCAGGGGAGACGATATTTACCCAGGTTCAGGCCCTCTTGATGGAGGTAAAACCCTATGTCCTACTCTTGTTTATATTGATGGAGATGTATCAAGTATAGAGTTGATCTACCTCAAGATTGTGAGTTGTGTTCTACCTCTAGGGCTAGGTGAATGAAATTGTGATTCGGTCCCCTCTACAGGCTAAACCCCTTGTATTATATACACGCTAGGCAGGGCATGTAGGGTTACACAGCCGGTAACTAGGGGACCGTGTGGAGGCGGTTGGAGATGTCTTAGAGATACGTCAAGTCTTCAGCAGTGGTAGTTTCGATCACGCCTAGGCTCACAGCTCCTGGATTCTAGCTTGAGGAGAATGAGGGCCCACCGGCCCATCCGAGGACTACGGGCCGGATAGGTTAGTACCCCCATATCCAGGACACCATCACAATTGCTTGGCTAACACTGGTGTCAGTCCAGTGGATACCGTGGTACCACGGCCTGTCTACCTACGGCCTAGGAAGCGGCCCTTGCGGCCCAAGAAGGTTGGCCCAAGTCTGGGTCCCCGGGAAGCAAGCCACCTCGCGGGGAGCCAGCCCTGTGAGACTTCCCCGCCGGTAGGCGGGATGAAGCAGGTTTCACCAAGTCCTCGGTGGCCTCCGAAGGCTGACTCGCGGGGCCTCCTCGAGAGGCCTACCTCGCGAGGTCAGCCTCGGGGCCCTAGCCGCAAAGCTCGCGCCTGTCACGTGGCAGACGCCCTGCTGTCAGGATAAGGATGGCAGGGTATGACGGAGACCAGTTTCCACTTTGGTGCTAAGGGAGCAGCAGAGCCAGCCTCCCTCCAAAGCAAGTCCCATAGTTTTCCACTTTGGTGAATGAAGACCAAGACAGCTTGGCGCCCAGGACAAGTGTCATCTTCAAGCCCATGATTACATCAGGATAGCGCCTTTAGCAGGTGAAGACGACCTTTTGTCAGGATAAGCCCGCGCCCTTGTCCTCCTTCAAACTTGCCGCCCTATGGAAGCCCTTTCCTGCTCATATTTTCGGGGAAGAGGCCCAAGGCATGATAAGAAGGGAGGAAAGCCATTATAGAGGGGGACCTTTTTCTTCCTCGCCTTGCCTTGTAGCTCCAAGTCCTTTATTGCCCACAAGCAATCCCAATCAAGCTGGAGTAGGGTTTGACACCACCACGGTGGCGTGAACCTGGGTAGTTCGCGTGTCCCCTTCGTGTCCGGCGAGTGCCAGCGAGCCCGTCGTAGTTCCGCCGTAGTCATCGTCGTGTCTTAGTTCGCCAAGCAAAGCCCCCCAGAGTTTGAACCCTAGTTCTTGGAGAAGTTTCTTGGGCACCGATCCTAAACTCTGACATTTGGTGCGCCTGGTAATGGGACTTGCCATCTTCGCACCTTCGACCTCGACGTCAATACCAGCATGGACGAAGCCGCCGCTTGACGCGAACGCGTCGCAGGCAGAGCCGCCGCCAGGGTCCACGTGGCGCCCGCCACCCGAGGCACGATGGCGCCGCCACCAAGCCCGTTGGGGAGCGAGTGGCCTCCTCCGTCCACCCGTCAGTGAACGAGGAGGCGCGTGGCCGCTCCACCACCACCTCCTCGCTCACGCGTTGCAACCCTCCGGCTCCGCACGCCGTGCCACTCATGGCTCAGGAGCTGCTGCGCTATCGCCCCATAGAGGACGGCTACGACGCCTGGCTTGGCCGCATCACCAAGATAGTCAACACTACGCACGATGGTCCGGCGCCCTCCCGCTCCCTGCCAGCTCTGCCGTCACGCGACGACCGGGCTGGTCGCGACGTGCCTCCTCCTCCGCCCCCGGCCCGCGACGCGCCTGAACGGCGCCCCACGGCGCATGCTCCGGAGCCATCCCATGAGTCGCCCGCGCCGGCCGATGATGGAGACAGCTGCCAGATCATCCACCGCATGCCCCCGGACATGCGTGTTATCCTCGCAAAGGAGCCCAACTGCTAGGACCATGTCCTCCATGACATTGCCACCGTTGGGCGCCAGAACCACGTGGCCCTCGACGAAGGCGTCGTCACCACCGGGGGCTATCTGGCCCTCGCCCCTGGGCTGCGCCGTGTTGTGTGGCATGACAAGTTCAAGCCGGAGCTCCCTCCCCGCTACGACGGCAACGCCAACCCCACAGAGTTCCTCCTGCTCTACACCGTCAGCATTCAAGCCATGAAGGGGGACAACCGGGTCATGGCGAACTAGTTTCCCGTGGCCCTCAAGGACGTGGCGCGCACATGGCTCATGAACCTCCCCGAGGCGTCGATCTCATCGTGGGAGGACATGTGCAAGCAGTTCATCGCCAACTCACAGGCATGAGCGGCCGCCCCCTCACCCTCAACGACCTGTGGGTCGTGCGCTAGCGCCCTGGCGAGTCCCTCCGCAAGTTCATCCAGCGCTTCAGCCGGGTGTGCAACAGGATCCCAAAGGCTTCCGCCGTCGTGATCGTCTCTATCTTCACCAATGGCGTCACGGATGTGAAGATGTGCGAGAAGCTCTTCGTCAGGGACGAGCTCGACTTCGCGGCAGAGCTGTTCATCCTTGCCGACCATTGCGCCAAGGCCGAGGAGGGACGCCTTTTCCTCCACAACGACCCCGACGCTGAGCCTGGTGCGGCAAAATCCAAGGGCAAGGACACCAAGCACAAGGGCCCCGCCATGCTCGTAGCGGAGCTGGACTACAAGCGCAGCCGCGACCGCGGCGAGGCCAAGAAGGACGACCATCCCTTCTGCGCCAACCACAATGTGAACTCCCACATCACTAAAGACTGCCACAAGCTCAAGCTGCTCTACGAGGGCCGCACAGAGCGCCACGGCAGCTGCAAGGAGCACGACAAGGGCCGCGGTGGTGGCAACAAAGGTGGTCGTTGGGGCGATAACAACCGTCAGGGCTGGCAGAATCACCCGTGGCAGGCTGACCCTCAAGCCAACGCCGCACCACCACACGCCAATGACTCCCCTCCCATTGAGAACGCTGGGGGCTATCAGGAGCCCCGCAGGGTGGACTACATTCTCGGCGGGGCCCAGGTCCCCCTGTCCAACCGCCACTTCAAGCAGTTCTCTTCGGAGGTGAACGCGGCCCTCCCGGCGCTCGAGTCCGCCAGCCGCCTCAAGTGGTCTGAGTTCCCCATCGCCTTCGACGCAAGCTACCAAACCGAGTCCATGAAGGCCGTGGGTGCCTTTCCCTTCCTGTGCACGCCCACCATCAGCAATGTGAGCATCACCAGGACGCTCATTGACGGTGGTGCGGGCCTCAACTTGCTCTCTGTGGAGACCTTCGAGATGCTCCAAGTGCCCTATGAGCGCCTGATGACCACTAGGCCCTTCTCGGGTGTCACCGACGGCTCCACTACTCCCCTGGGGCAAGTGCGCCTTCCCGTCACCTTTGGCGCCCGTAAGAACTATCATACGGAGTTCATCATCTTTGATGTGGCTCACATCGACCTGCCCTACAATGCCATCTTAGGCTACCCGGCTCTCTCCAATTTCATGGTTGTGACCCACCTCGCCTACGGCCTCGTCAAGATGCCCGGATGCAGTAGTACCCTCACCGTCTGCTGCGACGAGAAGGATGCGATGCACACCCTTGAGCACGCCTACAAGGCTGCCTCCACTGCTTTCCCGGCAGACAAGGATGTGCTTAGGCCTATCGAGGAGGCGCCGGTGAAGAATAAGCCCCTGCTCTCTCAGAAGCGGGCCATGTCCAAGAAGGCGTCCCTAGACGGTGGCAAAGCAGGCCCCTCCCTCATCGTAGCGGCGGGCCTTCCCCCAAATAGGAAGGCACACTCATCACCTTCCTCCGGTAAGGCCCTGATGCGTCGGCCTAGATAGCGTCAGGCTTGCCCGGTTTACCGAGGGAGGTGGTCGAGCACCACTCAGCCGCGTGCCAAGGCATGCGTCCCATCAAGCACAAGGAAAGGCATCAGGCACGTGAGAAGCAGCAGATCATCACCCGGGAGGCCAAAAAGCTCCTGGAGGCTGGAATCACCCATGAAGCTACCCACCCTGAGTGGACCGTCAACCCCACCCCCGTCGCCAGGCTGCGTGACTGCGCGCGCATGTGCATCGACTTCATCACCCTCAAACATGCTCATCTCGTGAGCCTCATCCCTCCCCCGCAGATCAGCCAGATCGCGAGCTTGTCCCGGTCCATCTGCATGCCCTTCGGCCTGGAGGGTGCCGCAGCCACCTTCGAGAGGCTGATGCACTTGAGCCTGGAGCCCTACATCGTAGTGGTCACAACCCACGCCCTGGCCTGCCGCGCCCTGACTACACGAGGGCGGTGGGTGTTTCGATACAAAACACATGGAACACCCACCATCATCATAAGTTTTGTCCGTGCCTCCATGGATACGAGCGACATGGAGCTGTACACACTCCAGAGCTCTATCTACCAGCACTGCCATTGGCACGCAGGAGCTCCTTCCCACTCTCGTGGAAGCCCCATGCTCAGTGCTTGTGGCCTACTTACCTGAGGGGCCGTCGACCATCCAATCCTCAAGCTGACCCGTGTCGATCACGACATCACGTATCTAAGGGACCGGGGGTGCTGCCAGGGGCTGCGCCACAAGCCGCGCCCTGCCGAGGACCCGCTTCAAGCTGCGCACCTCTAAGAAACTAAGTCCAAAGCACCCCTCGGAGTCTCTCACTCTCGTTTCTCTCTCATGGCGTCCTGGCATCCCTGCCACGAGCCACCTGTGTGTCAAGGGCGGACCCTAAGCATCGCACCTCAGGGACTCCTACCAGCCTTAAGAGCCCTACACCCTCTGTCCTTGCTGAGCGCATGCTCCAGGCATACCAGCGATGGTTGTAGCCCGCTTGGGGGGCTGGGTCCCAGCGACACAAGGCACAAGGGCAATGTAAAAGGGAAATAAGGGCCTTGGGAGGAAAACGGAACTACATTAAACATTAAGCGCTTAAAACAAAGGTGCCATACAAATGTCTTCACGCCCTCGTGGGGCCATACCTACTCGATTACAGATAAGGAGCAGAGGAAGGATGATCTAGGGGGATGGCGCACCATGTCGCCACCTCGGTCCCCGGGAGCCTCGTCATCAGCCTCGTCGCTGGGCTCGACCTGAAGCATGAACCGCCTGATGTAGCCAGCCACGTGGTCCTCCACCTTCTTCTCGAGGTCACCATGAAGCTCTGCTGGAACGGGCGTCATCACTTGCCCAAAGTCGAAGCCGGCGTCCAGGTGAAGGAGGTTGCTGAAGAGCTGCATCGACGCCTGGGCCAGCAGATCACGGCAGGCTTCCTCAAGGGCAGCGCCCACCTCCTGCACTTGCTGCTTGAGGTCCCCGATCTCGTTCCGGGCTGCCGCCAGCTCGCAGTTCTTCATGAGCAGGGCCTCCCGCTCTGTCTCCTTCTTGGATGCGGCTGCCGCGAGCTCGCACTCACGGGTCTCGGCTGCCGCCTCACGGGAAGTATCCATCCCCTAGTGCTTCAGGAGCTCCTCCTCGCTCTTCGCCAGCTGCCTCTTGTGGGACACAAGCTAGCCTTCACGGGCATCCTCGTCCTCTTGCCATGTCTGGAGGTGGCGCTCGCGCTCAATGGTCTGCTCCTGGAGCACCTTTTCGCGGGTCTCGGCCTCTTCCTGCCGTCGTGAGGCCTCCCGGGAGGTCTCCTGGGCCTGCTCAAGGAGTTCCTTGGCTTCCTGGGCGATTCGGTCATGCTGGGCCTGTGCCTCGGTGTCCTGCTTATGGTTACGTGTCATCGCCTCCTGGAGCAGGTGCCACCCCTTCGCCATGCGTTGGTGCTCCTTTTCGTAATGCTTCTCCTCCGCCCGGAACTTGCTCTCAAAGGTGTCGAGGGCCACCCTGAGGTTGCTAATGGCCTCATCCATCAGGATGGGGCTACCCATCACCAGCACCAAGGCACGGCCCTGCCGCACTGCTTCGTCACCCCCAGAGCTCGCGACGTGGCAGGTCTCGACCCGGAGTTCACCATGCAGCTCCGCCCCACTGCCACCAGCAGGGGCCAGGCCCTGTGTTAGGCGCGGGGGGGGGGGGGGGGGGGGGGGGGGAGGCTCGGGTTAGTCCCCTCTAGCTGCGGAGGCGTCACCGCATGCTTAGGTTCCGCTGCATTTCTCACGGGGCCCGGGCATGGGGGCGGTTGTAGGGGTCCGGGCGCTCCATTCAAGCCCGCGTCACCCCTTCCCCCGAGGGGCGCCCGGCGGACGCGGAACGAGCAGCGCCATGCCCCCTCCTTCACAGGGCCGCTCACGGTGCCCAGGGCTGCCTCCAAGGACTAGGCCTCAGGGGCCTCAAGGGGCACCACGTTCAAGAGGACCGCCTCGCTGCTTCCCCCGGGAGGCGTGCCACGACCGTCCCTCACCTCGCCCTCGATGCGAGGCCCGGTCGCCATGGGCCCCTTGTCTTGCGACGCTTGTGGGCGCGGCGGAGAGGCAAGTGGCGTGGCCTTCGTAGAGGTTTCCCCCTCTTTCTGCCCCTCATCTTTCTGCCTCTTGGCGGCTCTCTCGGCAGCACTGCAAGGGCAGAAGCTCTTCTTAGTCATGGGGAAAGGGGCAAAGAGTGGGCCCGAAAGTCACAAGCAAAGAAAACTCACCCATCGTTGATCGTTTAACACCTCTTCCTCTGCTCCCTGCCAGCGCTGCTTCCGTCGCTGCCTCCCCCGTGGTGCCCGCTTGGGTTGCAGCCTACAGGCGTGGCGTAAGGGCTACCGGCGCACCCCACGAACATGGCGTCTCCTTTCGCCTCTGCCTCGCGGGGTTGGCTGGCCTCTACTCCGCCCTTCTTGGGCATAGGCCAGGTGCGCAAGGTGCTGAATGCGCTGCCGCCGCGGTCGTCGTCTTCATCATTGTCATCTCCGTCGTCGTCGCCATCGTCGTCAGGGGCCTCCCGCAGGAGGTGGCGGCGGGACGGCGGTGGTGAGTCCTCACCGCTCTTCTCAGCCTTCGGGGTCGCCGTGCATCCCTGGCCTCCCGAGGTGGTCCCCTCCTCCGTGGAGTCCTCGGGGGACTCTTCAGGCTCCTCTGGGGGCCCTTAGGGGGCCCTCCGGTGGCCTCCTAGATTAGCCCTTGTTGGTCAAATTGGGGCATAGCCTCGACGAGCTCGTCCCTATCGGCTAGGAGGTATAAGGGGAAGGCACGACGCCCACCTTGCCGGGGAACAAGAACTTCATGGCTTCCTTCACAACGGCGCCCAGGAGGCTGTCCCGGCCCAGTCGGATCCGGTCCTCCTTCCCAGTAATCTCCCACACGGGGCGCGATGCGCCGACGGATGAACTCCTTGGCAACCACCACCGCTATAAGCCCGGCCATCTTCAACTCCGCCATCTGCTCCAGAATTGGCATCAAGACGGCGCGGCGGAGCTTCTCGTGTTCCCAACCGTCGATCTTCTTGGTTGGCTCAGTGGGAATCGCCAGGAGGGGGTGAGCCCGCCTGGCATCAGCATAGATCAAGCGCGTCCTGGAGCCCTCCGCCTTCTTCGACATCTTCATATCGATGATGAGCTTGTCGATCTTGTCGACAATGCGGAAGGAGGCGCTGATGAGCGCTGGTGCCCCTGGGAGATCAGCATGCTATAGAAGGTCTAGAAGAGTGCCATGAACGGTGTCACTCCCAGGAAGGCCTCATAGAGGTAGGCGAAAATGGCGAGGAACAGGATGGAGTTGGGCTGGAGATGGAGCAGATGGACCTGATAGTGCTCCAAGATGTGCCAGCCCGGAGAATGACGACACCAACCCGGCGAAGACCGAGTGGAAGAAGATTGGCACCACCATAGGCATCATTTCGCACTACGGAGTCGAGCCGACCAGATCTGAACAACGCCCTCCTCATGGTGCTCACCGTCCAGCAGGGGGCGTGCCTTGGCCAGCCCTTTCTCGTCGGTGATGGATGTCTGCTGCAGGGCTGGCTTGGGCCCGCCCGCCGCTGGTGCCTTGCTGGGAGAGGCTCGTGTGGTCGTCTTCTTCTTGCCGGAGGCCATGGTGAAGGAGGAAGAAGAAACAAGGAGATTAGTCGCACTGGAGGAGCGGGCGAGAGGAGCACCAATGATGTGCCAGCATGTATGCTTTATGTTGTAGGGTGAAACCCTAGGTGATATCTTTTCACACTTGAAGGGGGGAAAAGGATGAACAACAAGAACACAAGAGATGAATTCACTCAAACAAAACTCAATCAGACATCCAAAAGAATAGCAAACACATGAGATCCACAAGTATACAAGAACAATCTAAGGAAACAAGCACAAAGATAAGGTTCTTCCCACTCCTAAGGAGGTGAGGTCTTGATGATAGTCTTCTCCAAAGAGGAGGTCTTGAAATCCACTTGGGATCCTCTCCTAAGAGTTCTTGATCTTCAATAGGAGTGGTAGAAGGAGCAAAGCCCTATAAATGTCTCACATATACTTTTCTAACCCTAAACATGACCCTAGGTACGAAATATATAGGTATGTGGGAGAGGGGGACGAAGTGGAGGCCCAAATAGCAGCTCTTGGTCGACCATCCTGATGGGCCCGTGCACACGGGGTAAGTTGGGCCCGTGCGCATGAGGGTCCCATGTGCACGGTACACGCCCGTGCGCACGAGGTGCTACAGCGGCCCTGGCCCGTGCGCACGGGGTGGTGCGTCTTGGTTCCAGTAGCTCCCTGGGTGGCCCGTGCGCACGGGGTCTTGGGGGACCGTGGGCATGGGGTCACGTGGGAGGTGCAGTCTTGGTCCTCTTGGTCCTCTTATTCTTCCTTGAGGCCTTAGGGTGCTTCTCCTCCTCCTTTGGGGTGTCCCTTAGCTGCTTGGTGGCGTTGGTCTTCGTACCTAATGACACATAGCATATTTTGGTGAGGTAGTAACGAAGTTCCGTTCATGTCCATGTGTATCTCAAGTATGAGTGAGTTCACCACGGTTTCGATGGTGCGTGCTCGAGCTCTTGTCATAGGTCCACGTGGTGCTTGATGTGTTGGTGTGGAGTCCATGGGGATGATGGAAGGATGCTCCGCATCATCTCCCCCCCTTGGGTGAGATCCGTCCTCGGATCATGATCTTCATCACCATGGTATGGGGTCAAGTCCTTGATGTTGAAGGTGTCGCTTACATTGTACTTGTTGCATGGGATGTCGATCTTGTAGGCGTTGTCATTATAACAAGCTAGCACCTTGAAGGGTCCATCGGCTTGTGGTAGTAGCTTGGACTTGCGCTCGTTGAGGAAGCGGTCCTTGCGGAGATGTAGCCACACTAGATTGCCCAGTTCGAACACCATTTGTGTCTTGTTGATGTTGAGCTTGGTGGTGAGGAGGTGTAATTGCCGCTCGATCGTGGACCTTGTATCTTCATGCACCTTCTTGAGGTAACTTGCTATTGCACGTGCGTCCATGTTTGCTCGTTCTTGAAGTGGTAGAGGAAGGATGTCCAAGGGTGATAACGGATTGAAGTCGTATACAACCTCGAAGGGGGACTTGCCAGTAGTAGAGTGTCTTGCACAGTTGTAGGCATACTCGGCGATGGGTAAACACTCCTCCCACTCCTTGATGTTCTTCTTTATCAACACGTGTAGGAAAGTAGATAGCGTCCGGTTGGTGACTTCCGTTTGTCCATCAGTTTGAGGATGATAGGCCGTCGAGAATAGTAGCTTGATGCCGAGCTTGGTGCATTGTGTCTTCCAAAAGTAACTTAGGAACTTGACGTCGCGGTCCGACACAATGGTCCTTGGTACTCCATGTAGCCTCAAGATTTCCCTACAACAAAGATTTGCAGCATGTGAAGCTCGTCTATGTTATTGCATGGGATGAAATGTGCCATTTTAGAGAATCAGTCCACAACAAAAAATACCGAATCCTTGCCATTTTGAGTTCTAGGTAATCCAAGTACAAAATCCATGCTAATGTCTTCCCATGGTTGATATGGAATAGGAAGTGGCATATGTTAACCATGAGATTGCGCTTGTTAATTAGCTTTGCGGCATGTAGAGCATCGATTGGTGAAGCGTGACACATCATGGAACATCTTTGGCCAAAAGTACTTGGTGGAGAGTGTGGAAAAAGTCTTGTTGCGCCCGAAATGTCCTATAAGTCCTCCGCCGTGAGCTTCTTGCACAAGTAACAAACGAAAAGACGACTCGGGTATACAAAGTTTGTTAGCGCGCATAAGATAGCCATTCTTGAGGTAATATTTCTCCCAACAAGTATTAGCAAGACATTTGGCATAAGGAATCGCAAACGAAGGATCATGTGCATATAGATCTTTAACATGCTCAAAGCCAATTACATACTTCAAGTTGAGTAACTAACATGCACTTGCGGGAAAGGGAATCCGCCATGACATTTGGGTGGTTCACTCTCTTACTATTCTCTCCATTATGGGTGGTTGCTTGCTTGTCGACGATCACTTGGCTTGGTGACATTGGTCATAGCACGTACTCTTTCCCCTTCATCTTGAAACTATAGTGGTTGGTACAGCCATTGTGGATGACGCCGCGGTCGAATTGCCAAGGTCGTCCCAACAGAAGATGGCACACGGACATGGGAACCACATCACACTCCAAAGTGTCCTCGTATGCGCCGATCTTGAAAGAGACTTGAATGGTGTGCTCCACTTGAATTGTACCGGAGTCGCTAAGCCATTGGACCTTGTAGGGGCGAGGGTGCTTCATCTTGACCAATTGTAGCTTGGAACATAGCTATTCACTTTCTAAGTTGTGGCAACTTCCTTCGTCAATGATGACCTTCACGGAACGTCCGTTGATGCCCGCTTTGGTGTGGAAGATGTGGCAACATTGGTCTTCTTCTTGTTGGTGTTGAAGCGTCAAGACCTTGGGGACAACAAGGGCGGGGCTTGAATCATTGTCGCAAAAAACTTGCTCATCTTGCTCTTCATTCATGTGCCGGTGCATGGCCACGTGCTCAAGGGCTTCCATTTCTTCTTCACTCATGGAGTCTTATGTGCCATCATCCTTGGCAATCATGGTTCATCGGTTGATGCATTGGAAAGACTTGTGTCCTCGGCCACCATGTGAGAAACACTTGATAGAACTTGTCTTGAGGGGTTCGTCCGGTGGCGCCGATGATGGGGGAGATTTGGACTTGTAGTTGCTTGCCGATGGACGAGTAGAGGAAGGCGTTGCTTGCTTGGAACTTGACTTGTCGCCGGTACTTGGAGGTGCTCTAGTCAAAGTAGGAGGTGTCCTAGTTGAGGAAGCTTGAGTGTAGGAGCCGTAGGTCTTGGAGGAGTACTTGGCGTATTTGAAGTCATCTTGTACTTGTTCCTCCGCCTTGGTCGCTTGATGAACTAGCTCAAGAAGGTTGGAGTAAGGTTGGAAATCGGCAATCTTCTTTATTGGGTGATTGAGGCCATTCAAGAAGCCTGCCATAGTTTTCTCGTCATCTTCCTTGACATTGGCTCTTATCATGGCAATTTCCATCTCTTGATAGTATTCTTCCACCGTCTTCGTGCCTTGCTTGAGAAGTTGCAACTTCTTGAAGAGATCGCGGGTGTAGTGTGTAGGCACGAAGCGAGCTTGCATGACATCCTTCATTTGTGTCCAAGTCGTGACGGGTGGTTCACCTGTCTCCCGTCATTTTGCGAGAACTTATTCCCACCAAATGAGGGCGTAGTCTTGAAATTCGAGAGATGCCATGGCAATCTTCTTTTCCTCATCGTAGTTGTGAAGACGGAATATCTTGTCGACCTTCAATGCACATGAGAGATATTCTTCGGGATCGGTGCTTCCGGAGAACTTGGGCATGGTGAACTTGAGCTTGCCGTAGCGTAGTTCTTCATCATTTGTACGAGGATGGTGTCGCGCTTGGCATGGGGGAAGGTCTTCAATTTCATGTTCCTCTTGATGGACTCGTCGATGGGGTCGAGCCATATGTGCCCAGTTTCTTCTTTCTTGTTTCTCTTCACGTCGAGCGACTTCTTCTTGTCATTCTTGTCGTAGTGCTTCCTCTTGTTGACGCACTTGCCGGCTTCGTTCGGTGATGGCTCTAGTGGCCTCGCGGAGTGCGCGTTGTGCTTCGAGGGCTTGTTCTTCTCGGTGTCTTTGTTCTTGTCGCATTGCGTCACCATCTTGAGATGCTTGACATTGCGGTTGTGGACATTGCTCTTGGTCCTCGGAATCTCATGCTTGGTGTCGCTCTTTTTCATGAGCTCATACTTGATCTTGCAAACCATTGCCATGGAATGGATTTTCTTGAGCGTGGCAATCTTGAGTGTCATCGCGTCGATTAGAACGAGCTCGAGGAGGACTTGCATCCGAAGAAGAGTACGATGAAGAGTGTCTACTTGAATGTCGCCGTCTTGGAGAATATGTGGTTGAGGATGCGTGGCTCACGATCATGTTGCGAAATTCTTCCATTTGTGTAGTGATCTTGGCATCGAGGTAGTCCCATTGTCGTTCTTCCGATTGGCGTAGGTCAGTGGCGAGTTTCTCAATGTGATCACCCAAAGCATCACTTTCTTTATGGAGAGCTCATTGGGCGACGAAGAAGTGGTTTTTGGTGACGTAGTCACGTTCGTCATCTTGCCCCTCGAAGAGTGGGTTTGCCGAAGAACTTGGCCTATCCATCGTAACCAAGTGGAGGTGAGTAGGAAAATGAGAGAACAATACCAAAGTTACCTTTTCTGAAGGTTGTGGATGTATCGAGTATCACTCAACGGTATTCTATAATAGTAGAATTGGTACCGAGTTTGTTTTCTCACACCTACAAGTAAAAGGCTTATGGAGGATCTTGGTTAGGGAGTGGCACAAATAATTCAAGCAAATGTTAGTCAAGATGTTGAAAATGTTGAAAAGATGCACAAATTGCAAGTAAGGCAAATTGATCAAACCCAAGGATATCACCAGGAACACACACATGGAAGATAGATGGTATTCGCACAACCAAGGAGTGAGCTCAAAATGTGTAACCACGAGAAATGCTCTTGTTGTACGGATGCTAGAGAGACGCTAGCTCAATTGCTCAAATGGGCTAGATATGCTTGTGCACCAACCTATGAGACAAACGTGCCGCCTTTAATCCCAAGTATACTAAGTATGTATGGGTGCTATGATAGAATGATGCAAAATGACTCAATGCTATTGCTTACAAGTTCTTCGTTTCTCTTCTTTTGCTTAAAAGCTTTTTTTTGACTATGCCACAATGCTTGATATTCAAGCTAGAGTATGAGACACCAAGTATGGTATGCACGGGAGAGATCTATGGCACAAGTATGATAGCAAGATGAATGCATGCTAAATGTAGCTATGCGGGACATGCGTATCACTAAAGGTGCACAAAGAGCGTGGCCCGGCAATACTCAACTCGCTAGTCTCAATGGGAAAGTGACGCAAAAATGGCTCAAGGTTATCAATGTAATGGCAAGGGTACTCACAAGGTGTCGTCGAGGTTACCGTCCTTGCTTACGGTTGGTATGAAGATGAAGTGGACGATGTTGAAGTGGTGTCCGAGTGAATGACGAGTGGTGGTGATGCCGAAGTCGAACCGTCCCTAAGTGGCTGAAACACCTTAGGACATGGTGAACCGCATCTCCAAAACTCAAACACCCACGGGAAGTATTGCGGAAGACTAAATGTGGGGGTGGAAAGGAAAAATGGTGCAAAAATGGAAGTGTCCGAAGTCCCTGTATGGCCCATGCGCATGGGGTAAGTGAAGCTCGTGTGCACGGGGTCCCGATGGCCCGTGCGCACAGGGTGCTCTGCTGCGCAAGAACACCTTCGGATCCATGGGATTTATGCAATATCCGGCCAAAATCGATGGTGGGATGGGTGGGGGATGGTGGTAAGGGGTATTTCCACTTGCCAAACACGAAAATCGTGGACCAAATCAACAAAATCTCACAAGATCCAACAAATTGCAAGAAAACTTTTGAGGCTATTTTTGGTGGGGATTTTCCAATTGGGACAAAAAGCAACAAAATTAGGCTAGAATATGAAGGGTAGGGACTCCAAGATGTGAATCAACCATGGCTCATGATACGAAGATGTTGTAGGGTGAAACCCTGGGTGAGATCCTTTCACACTTGGAGGGGAAAAAGGATGAACAACAAGAACACAATAGAGGAGTTCACTCAAACAAAACTCAATCGCACATCCACTAGAATAGCAAACACATGAGATCCACAAGTATAAGAATAATCCAAGGAAACAAGCACAAAGATAAGCTTCTTCCCACTTCTAAGGAGGTGAGGTCTTGATGATAGTCTTCTCCAAAGAGGAGGCCTTGAAATCCACTTGGGATCCTCTCCTAAGAGGTCTTGATCTCCAAGAGGAGCGTTAGAAGGAGCAAGGCCCTATCAATGTCTCACATATACTTTGCTAGCCCTAAAAATGACCCTAGTTATGAAATATATAGGTATGTGGGAGAGGGGGACGAAGTGGAGGCCCAAACAGCAGCTCTCGGCCGACCATCCTGATGGGCCCGTGCGCACGGGGTGCTATAGCGGCCTGGGCCCGTGCGCACGGGGCCTGGAAGCTGTCCACACGGGGTGGTGCGTCTTGGTTCCAGTAGCTCCTTGGGTGGCCCATGCGGACGGGGTCTTGGGGGCCCGTGGGCATGGGGTCGCCTGGGAGGTGCAGTCTTGCTCCTCTTGGTCCACCTTTGGGGTGTCTCTTAGCTGCTTGGTGCCATTGGTCTTTGTACCTAATGACACATAGCGTATTTTGGTGAGGTAGCAACCAAGTTCCGTTCATGTCCATGTGTATCTCAAGTAGGAGTGAGTTCACCTCGGTTTCGATGGCGCATGCTTGAGCTCTTGTCATAGGTCCACGTGGTGCTTGATGTGTTGGTGTAGAGTCCATGGGGATGATGGAAGGATGCTCCGCATCACTTTATCACCATGATGACAGTTTTTGAGGGGTCGTGGGGAGTGGGGGCGTCCCGTCCCGTCAAAGCCACCACGCGTCACCACCTGGACCTGGCAGTTGGTGGGCCCCGCATCATTTCGCTCCCAACGAGCCGGTGGAGCACGCGCATCGCAGGCCCGGGGGCTACTATCGGTCTAGTGAATACCGAGGTACCAAGGCCTGTCTGCCTACAGCCCAGGAGGCGGCCCTTGTAGCCCAAGAAGGCCGGCCCAAGTCTGGGTCCCAGGGAAGCAAGCCACCTCGCGAGGAGCCAGCCCCGTGAGGCTCCCCCACCGGCAGGCGGGACAAAGCAGGTTTCACCAAGTCCTCGGCGGCCTCCCGAGGCCGACTCGCAGGGCCGCCTCGAGAGTCCTTCCTCACGAGGTCAGCCTCGGGGCCCCAGTTGTGAAGCTCGCGCCTGTCATGTGCATGATGCCCTGCTGTTAGGATAATGATGGCAGGATACGGCGGAGACCAGTTTCCACTTTGGTGCTAAGGGAGCAGCGGAACCAGCCTCCCTCCAAAGCGAGTCCCAAACTTTTCCACTTTGGTGAATGAAGACCAAGACAGCTCGGCGCCCAGGACAAGCGTCATCGTCGAGCCCACGATTACATCAGGATAGAACCTTTAGTAGGCAAAGACCACCTTCTGCCAGGATAAGCCTGCGCCCTTGTCTCCCTTCAAACTTGCCGCCCTGTGGAAGCCCTTTCTCCCTCATATTTTCGGGGAAGAGGCCCAAGGCATGATAAGAAGGGAGGACAACCATTGTAGAGGGGGACCTTTGTCTTCCTCGCCTTGCCTTGTAGCTCCAAGTGCTTTGTTGCCCACAAGCAATCCCAATCAAGCAGGAGTAGGGTTTTACATCACCACGGTGGCCCGAACCTGGGTAGCTCGCGTGTCCCCTTCATGTCTGGCGAGTGCCAGCGAGCCCGTCGTAGTTCAACCGTAGTCATCATTGTCGTGTCTTAGATCGCCAAGCAAAGCCCGCCAGAGTTCGAACCCTAGTTCTTGGAGAAATTTTTTGGACGCATATCTTACACTCCGACAACCAGGGTAGTGCATGATTTCTATTTTGTGTTAAGAAGATGGAGCATGACAAGGCTATATGATTTAGTAGTGATAACATTCTTTAGCATTGACATTTTGAAATGCATGATTGTTTGTTGGTATGCCTGAGTATTAATGTCTTTATGTCAAATTATAGACTATTGCTTTGAATCATTCGGATCTTAATATTCATGCCACAAAAGAAAGATTACATGATGAACATGTTAGGTAGCATTCCACATAAAAATTATGTTTTTATCATTTATCTACTCGAGGATGAGCAGGAATTAAGCTTGGGGATGCTTGATACGTCCCCAACGTATCTATAATTTCTGATTGTTCCATGCTATTATAGTATCAATCTTGGATGGTTTATATGCAATTATATATCATTTTTTGGGACTAACCTATTAACTTAGTGCCAAGTGCCAGTTGCTGTTTTTTTTGCCTGTTTTTGGTTTTCCAGGAAATCAGTACCAAACGAAGTCGAAATGCCATGAAACTTCTTGACAATTTTTTCTGGACATAAGAGACCCTAGAAGCTTCGGGAGGAGGCTAGAAGAAGAAGGAGTAGGCCACGAGCCACAAGGGCATGCCCATGTGCCTCGTGGGCCCCTTGTTCCTGTGTTTGACCTAATTCCAACTCTATAAATTATCTAAAATCAGGAAACCAATAGAGAGCAACCCAAAATACTTTTTCTGCCGACGCAAGCTTCTATTCTTGTGAGATCCCGTCTAGAGGGCCTTTTTTGGTACTCTACCGGAGAGGGAACTGATCACGGAGGGCCTCTACATATGTCGGATTAAGGGCTCCGCAGACCTAAGAAGGTTCGAACTCTGGGGCGTGTGCGAAGAACTCAACCTATCCAGCCTACCGACCTGTCGCCCCACAGCCTAGCCTAGCTAGACTCGCGTGAGCAAGGAAGAAGATGAACACGATAGTTTACCCAGGTTCAGGCCACCTTGCGGTGTAAAATCCTACTCCTGCTTTGTGGTGGATTGGCCTCACGAGGGGCTGAGGATGAACAAGTACAGAGGATGAACAACCTCGCGAGGGCTCGGGGTTGAGAATGAGTCGACCCCTTCTATGGTGGTGGCTAACCTATCTTTGTAGTGGCCTCGGTCCTCTTCCCCCAAAACGTAGGCGGGAAGGGATCCCACAGTGGCCAATTTGAAAGGGGACAAGTAGTACATCTTATCCTGACGAAAGGTGGTCTTCGCCTACAAAGCTTCTGGTCGTGACGTAGCGATGGGCTCGGCGATGACATCCGTCCCACCGTGCTGGTGGCCTTGGTCTTGTAGCACCGGAATGGAAACCTTTGGCAGATTCCTCGGGAATCCACGCATGTCCTTGCCTCCTTAGCACCAAAGAGGAAACTGCCTCCTCTGCCCCCGCTGGCACCCGCCGAGCCTTGGTCGTCATGGCTTGCGTCATTGCTGCCTCATGAGGCTGGTACCTGCATAGAAATCTCCGTTCCTTGGGAGGCAACCTGGTGAGGCTGCTCCCTTCGAAGGTCTTGGTGTTGTCTGCCTTGCGAGGCCAGGGGCCCCACGAGGGTCTTGTCTTGGCGGTCTTGGAGGTGGGCCGTACCAGGCCATGGAGGGAGCCACGCCATGGGCCGCAGGCAGGCAAGTCTGGGTACCCTGGTTCCCAGAACGTCGACAACATCAACCTTTTTGCCCTTTCGATGATGTGTGAGTAGTTTACCACAGAGCTACGAGTCCATAGCTAGTATCTATATGGCTTCTTCTCTCTCTTTGTTCTTCAATACAATGTTCTCCTCGATGTTCTTGGAGTTCTATTCGATGTAATCCTTTTTGCGGTGTGTTTGTTGGAGTCCGATGAATTGTGGGTTTATGATTAGATTAACTATGAATATTATTTGAGTCTTCTCTGAACTCTTTTATGCATGATTATTATAGCTTAGTATTTCTCTTTGATCTATCTGTTTGGTTTGGCCAACTAGATTGATTTATCTTGCAATGGGAGTGGTGCTTTAATGGGTTCAATCTTGCGGTGCTCAATCCCAGTGACAGACAGGGACATGACATGTATTTGTATTATTGCCATTAAGGATAAAATGATGGAGTTTATTCATATTGATTGGATTTGCTTTGTCTACATCATGTCATCTTGCTTAAGGCATTACTCCGTTCTTTATGAACTTAATACTCTAGATGCATGTTGGATAGTGGTCGATGTGTGGAGTAATAGTAATAGATGTAGGTAAGAGTCGGTCTACTTGTCTCGGACATGTTGTCTATATACATGATCATTGCCTTGTATGTCATCATAACTATGCACTTTTCTATCAGTTGCCCAACAGTAATTTGTTTACCCACCGTATGCTTTTTGTTCGAGAGAGAAGCCTCTAGTAAAAACTCTGGCCCCCGGGTCTATCTTTATCATATATTTAAATCCAAAAATACCTTGCTGCAATTTATTTTATTTTGTGTTTTTGTTTATCTATCTATCACTATGAGATTTTATCCTTGCAATTAACCGCCAAGGGATTGACAACCCCTTGTTTGCATTGGGTGCAAGTATTTGTTATTTTTTGTGTAGGTGTTGTTCACGAGGTGTTGCGTGGTTCTCCTACTAGATTGATAACCTTGGTTCTTAACTGAGGGAAATACTTATCTCTACTATATTGCATCATCCTCTCCTCTACGGGGAAATCCCAACGTAGCTCACAAGTAGTAGCCATGAACTCCCCCAAGCTTAAAACTTGCTCATCCTCGAGCAAACGAGAAATCAAGAGAATGAAATGGAGCTTGATATGAGTAGAAAGAAGTTTTACCGGCTCGAGAGAGTAGGACATATCCATCCTCACCTATCCTGCAATTTCATTCAAGAAAGTATTCACATTCAAATAGCTGCACTTAAGCTCGTTGCCTAACCACATATACTTTCCTATTACTAGTTATAATTTCTGAAACCAAAATTTTGATTTTTAACCAGGTGTTAGGCAAGCAAAAGCATTTCTTTCTCGGGATGGACATTCTTTTAAGGCTCGTTATAAAATGAATGCACTAGGGAGTTTCAGAAATGAAGGGAGGAAAGAATTCAAGCATTTCATTAACACCCACAAGTGTCATGGCTTTAAAACACTTCTCTCAATCTCTATTCTTTGGAACTTCAACTCTTAGTGACAGGGTTATGCCAAAATTTACTATATGCAATTGGTTTCCGCTGTGGCTTAATTTTGTGCAATATGGATAAAGAAGGGTTGTCTCTTTCGAGCTCAGTGATATGTGCTCTTATTTAGCACATACACACTTCTTTGGAGAAGGTCGATCATTTACCACTCAATCTCCAAATCTGTGATGGCATCACAGTTACGCGAATTATCTCAACATATAGCAATGGGATAAAGCCGGCCATTAGCTAGAGATCCATGATTTTAGTATCGCGAATAAATTTTGGCATAACCTCAATCACTTCAAATATTCATTCCTCCAAATAACTCTATCAATAGGTGTTATCGAAACAATCCAAATCAGTACTATGGAGTTGAAGTGTTTGAATGCTCGTTCTCTTCAAAAATTGGAGCCCCTAAGTTTTTCTTAGAATTTATTTTAGAGAAAAACCAGGCTTCACAATAAGGTTTCACTAGCAAAATTTGAAGTTGGGAGTTATGACTAAATGATATTCAACTAATGAGGGGAACTAAACTCAAGTGCAGCCAGTCAAATGAAAATTCTTTCTTAAATAAAATTGCGAGATAAGGGATTATGCATATATTATACCTTCTCGTGTTGGCTCACTTCCTCCCTTAGTCAATTATCCGCTTCATTTTCTTCATTTCCAACTTGCCAGTGGTAAACAAATCTATGGGCTTGAAGAAACTAACGAAGAGAATTCCACATAGGAAAAGCAAAGCTTGCTCTACAAATTTATTATACAAACTGAAAATAAACATGCTAAATAAAAGAAAAAATGAAAAATAAAATATGCATGCATGGATAACTAGGGGATGAGCTCCCCCAAGCTTAGGCTCTTGGCCTACTTTCTAGTCCATGTCCTCGTCATCGTTGCCCCTCGGAGAGTATGAGGCCACTGTGTGTCTAAACTCGTTGAGTTCATCCCACTCTGGTGCTGGCTCGGGATGAATATCATTCCCGAACCCGGCTACGTGTCTAAACTCAATGAGTTCAGCAATATAGAGAACCCACATATCACACGTAGAAATAGTAAAAGCTTGCAGCAAAGGCAAGCGCACATCCATAGTGTGAGTGTTAGGCAGGGGCACTTGTAGCAATGCTCCCCTTGCACGGGCCCAAGGAAAATGATAGTTGGTCATCACTCTACGATCAAGTACCCTTGGACCTGGAATGTGCTCAACATCCTCCAAATTGAGGCCAAAGTGCTCAAGGAGGCGAGTCACTAGGCCACCCACAAGAATATTCCCCCTCGGCTACTTGTGCTACCGACTGAGGTGGATCATAAGAAAGGCTCCCAAGTTTGGCTTCGGGGCTGAGTTGGGGTGGAGTGCTGCTTGGAGCACACACATGTCGTAGCTTGACACGCCCCCGAGCACTACAAAAAAATAGTTCTGTGATGATACGTGTTTGTCATAGTAGGTCACGTTTTCTGCCATGCATGTACATCCATGATGATTTTATGATAGAATCAAGATATTCATACCTATGCTGTCATAGAAGTGTTCCATGACAATACCAAAATTATCATCATGGAAGTTTCCACTTCCATGACGATAAATGGTGCGTCATGGAATTGTTTTCGTCAAGGGTAACTGACACGTGGCATCCACCGTAACGGGTCACCGTTAAATTATTGGGTTTCGGTTTGGATCCGATAACTCGTTAACAACCCGAACCAATGGGGATTTTCCATGTGTAAAGTTCTCATTGGCCAGAGGAACCACGTGTCGGCTCAGCGTTGGGACAGATGTCATCCACTCATTGGACAGGAGGCGCCTATGGTACGTCGACATGTGGCATGGCCCAATAGTGGCCCATTTAGGTGAAAGAGGCCAGCCCAGTCAAAATTAGCAGGCCGACCCATATAGGGCCTACTTGTGTCTGGTCCATTTAGGCCCACGGCCCATACGAGATGTGCCAATTCGGTCTGTCAATGGCCCGCTAACTATTTGACACCATTGCAGCCCATCATTAGTTCGAGCCCGTTAACAGCTTGCTATATATTTGGGCTCAATATTGGCCCGACGTAATTTCGGCCTGTTAATAGCCCATTCAAGGGATGGGCTAATTTTCAGGATGTACGTCTTTCAGCCTTTTAGTGACCCATTCAAGTGTTGGGCCAATTTCTAGCCCGGTGTGTCTTTCAGCCTATTAATGGCCCATACTGTCGGATTCGGGGCTCCGCAGACCCAAGAAAGATTCAAACTCTGGGGTGCATGCGAAGAACTCGATCTCCCCAGTCTGCCAACCCGTCGATCTCACGGCCTAGCTCGATGAACTGGAAAGGAAAGGGACACAGCAGTTTACCAAGGTTCGGGCCACCTTGCGGTGTAATACCCTACTCCTGCTTTGGGGTGGATTGGCCTCGCGGTGGGCTGAGGATGAACTAGTACAAGGGAAGAACTACCTCAGGAGGTCTGTTCTTGTGTTGGTGTGAGCTAGTGGAGGTTCGGATGGCCCGATCCCCTTCTATGGTGGTGGCTAAGCTATATTTATTGTGGCATTGGTCCTCTTCCCCCAAAATTGAGGCGGGAAGGGATCCCACAACGGCCAAGTTTGAAGGGAGACAAATAGTACATCTTATCCTAATGAAAGGTGGTCTTCGCCTGCAAAGCTCCTGGTCGTGACGTCGTGGTGGGCTCGGTGATGACCTCCGTCCTGCCGTCCTGGCAATCTTGGTCTTGTAGCATGGGAATGGAAACCTTTGGCTGATTCCTCGGGACTCCGCGCTTGCGCTTGCCTCCTTAGCACCAAAGAGGAAAACTGATGTACTGTGCCCACTGGCGCCCGCCTGGCCTTGGTCGTCATGGCTTGCATCACCTTAAGCTCATGAGGTGAGCGCCTGCATAGAAATCTCCACTTCTCAGGAGCCAGCCTAGGGAGGCCGCTCCCTCTGGAGGTCTTGGCGTCGTCCGCCTCGCGAGGCTTGGACCCTCGCGAGGGTCTTGTGTTGTCAATGCTGAAGATGGGCCGTACCAGGCCGTTGATGGAGCCACGCCGTGGGCCGCAGGCAGGCAAGTCTGGGTACCCTGGTTCCGAGAAAGCTGACACATACAAGAGTTGGACCATTTGCACTCCGACCTGAGTTTTGGCCTCTTAACGACCCATTGTTGAGGACATCAATACCATTGTTACACCCACAGCCCCTGCTGCTATACATACTGGACCAATTACTAGAGCTCGCGCACGCCAATTAAATTATCAGGTACTTTCGTTTCTTGGTAATGATTCTAATGTTCATGAGAATATGATGCTGCCTAAATTGGATACATTTGTTTTGCTTACAAATGAAGGGCCTAGCTTGGACAAGAAAGAGGAACCTTGGAGCAAGTTCAAGCATGGAGATGATGGCATGCACAAGGGGAACAAGAACGGAGTTACAAGTGATGATTTCAGGACTTTGAAGCCACCATAAGGAGTGCAGGAAGCCTTGGACGAAATATACAAGATGCCACTTCATAAATTTCGTCCAGAGGCTATTATAGGTGCTGCGTCACCTTATTATTGGGCCAGGCCCATGTAATTTCGAAATACTTGAGTATAGACTATTTTTAGAGTCCGTATGTGTGGGGAAACAAGAGATAGGGTTGGTTTCGGACCCCTCCTTCAAGGGCCACGAAATCCCCCCCTCTTCCTCCATATATACAGCCCTTAGGGCACCGTTTAGACTTTGGGTTTTGTTTAGATTAAAAGTTCGCCATAGCTGCAACTTCGCGTACTTCGTTTGTGTTCAACAACCAGACCAAGACGTCACAGAACCCCACCTCGATCAATAAAGCTTTCATCTTATATTCGCAATATCCAGATTGTAAATCTTAGTTTCTTGCTTGTTCTTCGTTTGCTTGCAGGAGATAGACCCTCGGGGTCAGGTTGATTGTGCTCCGGCGTGGTCAATAACCTCTCGGAGTTGGTTTAGCGATTGCTAAGGCGCGACGTCCTCGCACGTTCGTAGTCGGATCGTCAAAGTCTACTCCACCAAAAACGATAGATATCATCTCATCGAAAGATCGGGACACCCTCGCCTCTATCACCCATGCTCTTCATGGTCCAATACCAGCCCGGTTTCTCTTTCGGCCTGCTAAAGGCCCACAAGACAGTTGGGCCATATATATTCTGACCTGACTTTTGGCCTCTTAGCGGCCCATGCTCTTCATGATCCAATACCAGCCCGTTGTCTCTTTCGGCCTGCTAAAGGCCCACAACACAGTTGGGCCATATACAGCCTGACCTTAGTATCGGCCTATTAACAGCCCGTGAAATCAAATGTGCCCACTTATTGCCCGCTTCGATTTCGGCCTGTTAACGACCCGACAGGTAACTGGGCCAAGCATTAACTGTTGGTTCATTTCAATTATAGCGGCCTAAAAGAGCTTTTGGCATGGTTACGGCCCGTCAACTTATTGGGCCCGCTAAAGTTCAAACATGTCTTTAGGCCCAATTAGACAACGTCGATTTCGGCCCAGCTATTATTTGAGCCCATTACGACGATCATTTATGGACAGGACCAAATCCGATCAATCAAAGGCCCAAGACAATTTTGGCCCCTGCGAGCCCATTAGGGGGGCCCATTAAGGGCAGTGGGCTACTATCCTTGATAAAGGGCCCATGATGCTTCATGCTAGCTATTAATTTCACTACTTTTTTTGGCTTCTTAGCGACCAGATAGCTGGAATGCGAGGCACGCTAAGCAAATGTACGGCATACAAGGAAAAACATAACACATCAAGCATATATTACAGGAAATTACATCCACTGGGCAATCAAAGATTGATGCTAGTGCAAATAAATGAACATAACTTAACGTCTGCAACCTCACAATCTTCAACCTCAGCGCGGATGACACCCATAAGCATGGGAGCAAGTTCTTCCTTCTTTGTTACACTGTCTCTGAAAACATTGATCAGTTGTTATTGTTGTGCAAGAATGTGCACCTCTGATTCCTCCATGATTTCCATCATTGCTTCACCCAGTAATTGGTTCACAAATATACATTTTTTTCGTTGGATATGAGACCGAGGAAACTAAATAGATTCAGATAGCGATTTTGGCAGGCTTGTATCATTGATAATGGAGATGTCTCGACCACTGCATCCTAACATAAATTAGGAGGGGAACCGAACAGATTAATCAAGAGTTATTGCCATATTACCTGCCCTAGATTTATTGGAAAAAAACAATGGGGTTGCCTTGCTGTTTTAAGAGTTTGTCTTCTTATCTTCAGCAGCCTGCACCAAATTAAGACACTAGCATTGCTATCATTGGCCAGGTCAGATAATAGGAAAGCAACATTGACACAACCAACGTTTGGGAAACCAGACGATACCAGCCTACACCAAATTAACACAATATGGCCCAGCTATCATCAGCCAGGTAAGGTAATAGGAAAGCAACATTGACACAATGAATGATTGGGTAACCAGAACAACACTACAATTTAGTAATGTGCATGATATGAGATAGTACACTCATGCAGCTCAGTATGCAAAACTACCAGACAGTTTTCCTTACAAAAATCAACATTGACGCCTTTATTATACATTTTGCTACAAGTAAATAAAGGTTGGATTCACGCCGATTAACAAAATACATGCTGATGTAAAAATATAGTGATATACAACAGGTACTTACATCAAATTGGGGCACAGAGAATTGCCGCAAGATACACTCCTCAAACACGATTCCAGTTTAGGAAGTCTTCTATCCTTTAAGCTTATTTTCTAAAAGAGAGATGGGTAAGAAACATGTAGAAAATATGATCTAAATGCTATCAAATTTCATGATGTGAGGATATGCACGCGCTTTTTATAATGGAGTCGACATATTTTTGCTGGACTGGAGTGGACTAGTTCTTTGGCCACTTGAATCTGCTTATTATCAATAGGCGTTGGGTTTCTCTCTGCTAGAGCAGTGTCTATGAACACTGGAGTTGGTTTACTCTCTCCTGGCGTTTGGATCTTTTGCAAAGACCTAGTTTGTAGCCCTTCAGATTCTGACATAGCCGTCTTCCCCTTGCATGCCTTATATAGAAGAATGGTGCTTCGATTATAAAACATGCTACGGCAGAGAGATGGAATAGGTACTAAAGCATAGAAAGGCATGACATATTGACATGTATTCCCTCCATCCGGAAATAAATGGATGTGTCTAGGCATATTTCAGTTCTAGATACATCCATTTTTATCCATTTCTGTGACATGTAATCCGGATGGAGGGAGTATGATGTAAGAGCTAGGGATACGACAGGACAACAGAGTAAAGAAACACTAGTTGAATGTAAAACTGTATGATAGCTGGTATAGGTACAGAGAAACATGAAGGCAACATATGCGTGTATGATTGCAAAACTAAGATGGCATTGCAACAGACCAGTAGAACATCACTTCAATGTAAAAACATGGTATGGTAGACGGATGGAGTACATACTGATGAATAACAATGCATAAGATATTCAGAACCATGATGTCCAATCTAAGAAGATGGCATTGCAACAGAGTAGAATGATAGTACTTGAATTTGAAAACATGTTATCATGAATGGAATAGGTACTGTAAAACAAGAAGGCATGACATATTGACATGTATGATCAGTAGGCTAAGCACATGGCATTGCAAAAGAGTAGATGCACTCTAGGACATTATATGCATGATGTACCCATATCACAGGCCAAGTTAGAGCAAGGACCTTGTGGGGTGAATAGGATTCATCATCTTTCTACAACTCTTCTGAAGAACTAGTTTTAACTGTTCCATCATATTGGATATCATTGACGTCAAGTTTGTTGGCCGTTACATTGCTCCGCGAGGTTCTTGTGGACATATCAGTGTGTGCAATTATATCTGACATGCATGGAAGACAACTAGTAGTTAGATTATGTAATGAGTGCCTATAGGAGACGACATAAATAGTAGGACTGGACTTAACTAGCAGCAACATGTCTCAAAAACTAAACGGAGAACACAGATGAAAGCTACAAAATATGTATTGTTTGTACTCGAGATTAACTAGATGGCACACAAAAGTATTAAAGAACAAAAACATAGGTAATGCTAGAAGTGGTATTATCACCAGCCTGTGGGATAGCATTGGCTGATGGATGATAACTATGGAACAATGTTAACTCCTGAACATGTCTCTTATCTGAACTATGGAACAACGTTAACTCCTGAACAAGACTCTTAAGAGATCAGCATGGATATACAGTGACATGTGATAATCTATTTTCCATGCTTAGATGAATAAAGAAGCCAGAAATGTTGCACACAAGTAAGATGAGGGTACAACCTATTTGGGCACCATCCATAAGAGTGAGCGTCATCTACTGACTTGTCGATGGCCCTGCGGTTGTTGTGGCTGTCCGTGTCGGGCAGGCACATTCGAGGTAGGGAACTATTGAGTGGGGACTATAGCTCCCTTCTGGTGTATGCTTCCCTTGTTGGAGCACCTACGGTGAGAAGATAGATGGTGTGGCTGAAGATGCAGAAAACACATAATGTTAAGAATGACACATATCTCTGATCAGAAGAAATACCGTAAGAGATCGACACTAAGGTACGAGAATGGTCACACTTCTCTTGACTGAAAACTAAATTGGAGTCACATGCTTTTTTTTGGTACTGTCCGATCTACGTCGGATGGCTGGATGGCCGGCTTGTGCCTCCTAGCTAACACTGTTTAGAATCTTCCCCGTCCGCAAGCATCCTGCCTCCGCCGTCCCTGACTGTGACAGCTCCGACCGAAACCCCGCCCCCGCCCCACCGCACTGCCATGGTTGCGCCGCCCCGGCCAAACCACAAAGACTCGCTGTCATCCAGATCCGGCGGAGGCAGTACCTTCAACCCATGCAACACTAAGATAGGCACCTAAGCGCTGCTTTCGCGGCGAACCTATGCCCCTGCACCCCTACGATACACACCGAGGCACTGCTGCCCCAGCCAACCGGTAGCCTAGGAGCTCCGCCACCTCGAGGGGTGCTTCTTCCATCCATTGGGAATCGACTGGCCCAGAATAAAAATTTAGGCGACTGACGCCTAATTAAAGTGATTTAAGATGAGTGTACGACCTATCTTGCGGCCCGGTGAAGTAGGCAGCTCCAGATGCCGAGTCGGTGAGGCCGGCGCGGTTGCAGTGGATCCCAGCAGCGGGAAAGCAGATATGTCGCGACGGTCGACGGCTATGGGAAGCAGCGCCGGTGCCCTGGATGGGTCTGAAGTTGGAGCCGCTCCGGCGCCGTGCACAATGGCGCGGGTGAATCGGCTCTGGTACGGTTCACACGGTCGTCATCGAGACAGCTTCGGCAGCACGGAGTAAGAGGCACACGGCCAAATGCACAACGGCAAACGGACAGTGGCTCCAGCTTTGGGGAGGAGGGCGGCGGTGAATTTGGTGCGGTGGGGGTGCGATGGAGGAGGGGCTGATGTTTTGCAGCTGGGGAGAAGGTGATTTGGCGCCCATGGTGTATGAATGGGGAATTGGGAGGGAGAACCATGTCTTACAGACGCATTTGTCTAAAATGTGGGGGAAGTTACAGTTCTACCCCTGTCTTTTGGCTTCTAGGTTTGGTTCTGTGTCTTGTGGGTCGGGGATAGTAGGGTAACTTTGCTTCTCCCAAATAGTGGGTGCCAACGATTTTGGGCGAGGAGGGCGTGTTTTGAAATAGTGGGTGCGAGCGATTTCGGCCGAGGAGAGGGTGTTTTGCCGCCCTTGGTTAATGAATTATTCGGCGCCTGCCTTTTCGGCCGAGGAGAGGGTGTTTTTCCGCCCATGGTTTATGAATTATTCGGCACCTGTCATTTTGGCCAAGGAGAGGGCGTGCTTGGATGAAGTTACAAACCTACCCTCGATGTAAAACGGGCCAATTGATGCGGGTCCCAGATAGGCCGGTAATTTCGCGTCTCCCATTTATTTGCTCGGGCGAATTCCACCAAGAAGAGGGTGTTTAGCGGTTCATTCAAATTTTGGGAGAACAAGCATCCACAACTACCTTACCAAGTTGATTCGAATCAAATTTTGAAATATTAGCTTGCCACTTCTTTTTTAGATGGTGAGATGATGCTCAGGACTAATGTGTTTTTACATGATCGTTGTTACCGATTTACTATTTGACAAATAGTTGACCCACGCAAAAATGGGAATCAAACCCAAAATGAAATATCTCGATTCAATGAAATAGCTCGTTCACCCGATCAAAATTGTGGACTAAATCCGAAATTCAACACCTCAATTGAGTAGCATTTTGTATTATAGTACTCCATGAACATGCAGAAAGTCAAATTAATGAACTTGTTTGATACGCATATCTCCGTTCATGTGTGGATTGCAAACACAATGTTCTCCAATTCAATGATTTGAATGCAAATTTATACCGAAACATGGTTTATATAAGACTTTGATGCATAAACACGACCTCTCCCCTCTCCCGGACTCATGTTCTCTCTCTAGCTGACAATCTTCATTTCTATCGCACGCATACAAACACAAACCTTGTCGGTCCCTCTCCCTCTCTCTCTGCCGGTCTTTCTAGTTCGCATGCACACTCCATGTATAGGTCTCTCTCGCACACAATGTATGATTCTCTAGTCCAAGCTACATATCTAGGGTGCACTCATCGTACTCACACAAATTCCCTAGCTCGTTGTCCGTAACTCTCTCATGCACCACTCAGCCATCTTGGGGATCTTCCCTCTCTCCCTCGAACTCTCCATCTCCCTAGGTCGACATACACATGCATATCTCATTCGCACTAGATAGACCCATCTAAAACTCTCTCTCTCCCTCATTCTCTCTCCATCTCACACACACACACACAATCTCATGCCTAGCTAAGTACGACTATCTCTCACTCCATTGTCGGCACACGCAGTCCCCCTAGGTATATGACTATTTCTCAGTCTCCATCACAAACATACGCATTGCCTTTTCCCTCACTTAGTCTATCTTGATTTCTCTCGGGGCATCTTTCTATCACACACACACCTCGTCTCTTGAGCTCCCACCCATATAGTCCCCTCACGGTCTAGAGGGGATCTCTCTATCACAAACACGTGCCCTCTCTCCATCCCCATGCGTCCATCTTCTCCATACGTCCCTCTTGACCTCTGTACCTTGTTGGCTAGACCTCTATTGGACAGGTGCTATAGGGGGTCTCTCTGTGTTGCAAACAACCATGCACTAGATATCTCCGTGTAACTCCTCACCTTGCTTTCTATCTCGGAGATGCATGCGTGATATGTTTGCATAAGACACAGACACACACTCTCTCTATTTTATCGTTTGTTGTCCCTTTCTCTTTCACACACACACACACTCTCTTTTTGCACACTCACTCTTTCTCCTTCACACGCACTTGATGTCTCTCGACTTAGGTACTCTCTTCGGTCCATAGCATATAGATTTATTGAAAACTCAAACCTCACAAAGTTTGACCAGGTATGTGGAGAAAAACATTTACATCTAGAACGGCAAACATATATCATTAGATTCATCACATGATGTATCTTTGGTATTGTAGATATGAATAATTTTCTGTGTAAACCTGGTCAAAGTTTCCAAAGTTTGACTTCTAAAAAATCTATATGCACTGCATTATCGAACGTATGGAGTATCTCTTTCCCTCTCTCAACTCTCTGACGCACCACTCAATCATATCGGGGCTCCTCTATCTCTCTCAAACTTTATATCTCCCTAGGTCACACATACACATATCTCTCTCGCACTACGTAGACCCATCTAACACTCTCCGCCCTTGTTCTCTCTCTATGTGACATCCCCCCCCCTAAGTACCATAATCTCTAACTCCATCATAGGCACATGCACTCCCCCTAAGTATGACTATATCTCAATATCCACCACGAACACACGTATTGCCTCCTTCCGTCCCTACGTCTATCTCGATCTCTCTCGGGGTATCTTCTATCGCGCACACACCTTGTCACTCGATCTCCCACCTATGTAGTCCCATCATGATCTCCAGGGGATCTCCCTATCACAAACACACACTCTCTTCTCCCCATGCCTGCATTTTCTCCATACGTCCCTCTCGACCTCTCTCCCTTGTTTGCCAGACCTCCCTTGGCCATGTGCTAGGGGTCTTTCCCTCTCGGTTGCAAACAACCACACACTATCTCCTCACCTTGCTTCCGCTCTCGAAGATGCATGTGTGATATGTTTGCATAAGACACACACACTTTTTCTCTACTTTGTCATGTGTTGTCCATGTCTCTTTCACGCACACACACACACTTTTTGCACACTCACTCTTTCTATTCACACACTCTTTCTCTCTAGTTTGGTACTCTCTCACGTCCATAACATATGGATGTTTTGAAAAGGCAAACCTCGGAAAAGTTTGAACAAGTATATGTGGAGAAAAACATTTACATCTGGAACGATCAATAGATTCATCACAACATGTACTTAGTTCATATCATTTATCTTTGGTATTGTAGATATAAGTAATTTATTTATAAACTTGGTCAAAGTTTCAAAAGTTTGACTTTTCAAAAAATTATAGGCACTACATTATCGAACGGAGGGAGTAGCTCTTTCTCTCTCTCTACTATCTCTCACGAGCCTCCCCTCTCACTCGATCTCTCTTTACCGAGGGATTATACGGTCACCGTGTCAGTGTATAGCTCTGTATATTGTTTAGTTGACTAGTTAACCAGTCCACATGCTGCCTTGTCAGCTCGTGTTCTCTATCTTGATGTGTTGGCCCATGTGGCAGTGGGTGAAAATAAATAAACTAGATGCCCATCTGACATGCGGTGAAGTAAACAAAGTTGAAACCACTCGCGGTAGCACCCCGCACGCTACTAAATTGAGGGCACACTTCTTCCGCATGAAGGACACACTCACACACACTACACTACTACGCAACAGCATGCACAAAAGGATGCACTCGCGCACACCCAGCACACGTGTACACCGGCATCACCACCGGCTGAGATGGACAGTGAGGCAGCCAACAAGCGAAGGTGGCTCGAGCGAAAACCGCATCCGGCGACCCTGGACATCATCAGCAGCCTCCCTGACGACATGTTGCTCATCATCATCGCCCTCCTCCCCACCAAATCTGCAGTGTAGACCACCCTGCTCTCCCTGCGGTGGTGCCCCCTCGGGCACCGTGTCCCCCTCAACCTCACCATCGATAGCTGCCTCTGCGGCAGGGATTGCAAACGCATGGCTGCAGTCTCCAAGATCCTTGCATCGCACACTGGGCCAGCCAGACGCCTTGACATCCGCATGTTCAGTACCAACTACAAGGTCCAAGCCAAGTTCGACGAGTGATTCTTAACCCCCGCCCTAGATCAGCTCGAGGAGCTCAGGTTTGAAGGTGGACGATGTCGCTCTCTGCCGCCGTCCACGCTTCGCCTCGCGCCAATGCTGCGCCACTCCAGGTTCAACTGCTGCTATTCCCCCCAGATTAATGTCACGCTCGCTCTTCTTCTCCCTCAACTCAAGAAGCTCGAGCTCTTCGACACTGGCATCTCAAAGGAGGCTATGGAGCACCTGCTCCGCGACTATACTGCGCTTGAGTACCTTTGTCTTCGGCAGGTCCACAGGTTCATTACCCTCCACATCGCCTCTACGCATCTCCGATGGATTTATGCGTCTTGCTGGCCCTGCAACAAGACATTACTTGGGAAGAGATCAGCTGTGCTATTTCACAATTTGGTCATTGAGAATGCACCTTTCCTTGAGAGATTGCTTTGTATCTGATCTAGAAGGTCCATAAAAAATCAAGGTCATTGACGTGCTGAAATTAACAGCGTTGGCCTACTCATCTACCAAATTCTCCGAACTTGTTATTGGATCCATAATCGTTCAGGTACAACACTCTTCTTCTTCTTCTTCTCCTTCTTCTTCTTGAAAATCACATTTTTAATTTTTTCTTGATGTATGTTCGATTGTCATCCAGAAAATAATTCCCACAAGCTTGACCCAGTCTGTGAACACAGTGAAGATCTTGGCAACAAAATCTATCGGCTCCAATCCGGATCAAGTTGTTGGATTCCTTACATGCTTTCCGTGCATGGAGAAGGTACTCATCGAGGTGAAACTCCTTTCCTATTAAATTTGAACCACAATGGAGCTCAATTTTCTCATAATTTTCCCAAGTAACAATGACAAGTGTAGTGTTCAAAACTGCATCTATGCACTATATACTGAAAGAAATGTTTTTACTATTTATTCTCACATGATCACCTACATCGTTTTTTTGTTGTTGTAGCCAAGGCTAGTCATAGTTGGAAGTAACTTAGACTAGCATCCACAATGTGCACTTTTTCTGCCTCTATAGCTTGCCTCTAAGCCTTTAGAGGCTTCCTCTATACATTGCATGTAGTTGCCTCTAGCAAAAAATCCTTGGCATCGCCTGTAACCTAAGAGGCTGCCTCCAAGCTTTTGTTTCAATTAAAACATTCATCTATCGCTATATGTCATCCACTTTCTTGAGTTTCCCAACTGAAAAGTGAATCACATATCAACTTGATTATTGTTTTTGAGGGACCGTTGTAGAGGCTGCACTCAAATGGCATACACTGCAGCATTTTTGACTAACCTTAGAGGCAGTAATGTGGACCTCAGCTTAGAGGCAATGTTGCCTCCAACCACTGTGGATGCCCTAAGAGCAAGTAGTACCTCCGTCCTGGTTTACTAGTTACTAATCCCCTTGGTATTTTGTAGTATCAAATTTTGACTATAGATTTAGCTAACAAAATGTTAATGCATGTCACTAAAAATTATATCGTTGGATTCATATTTGAACATAATTTCCAATGGTATAATTTTTGGTGACATGCATTTCATTTTCTTACATAAATCAATGGTCAAAATTTTACAATAAATATGAAGGGGACCTATGAACTAGTAAGACGGAGGTAGTACAATAGTGGTCTATAAGCCCTTTTTTTGTTATTGTAGCCAAGGCTGGTCATAGTGGGAAGTGGGCTATAAGAGCATCCACAGGTAAGTTGCCTCTAACCTGGGACCCACTGACATGCCTCTAAGCTTATGTCAAAGCTTCACAGTGTGCTTCCTCTAGTTTTAAAGTTGGACCCACAATTGAATAAAATGAAGTGCTAGTACTAGAGTACTCCTTTCCTATGGCATATACTAGCACCAAATGCTCACACTGTGGCCAACCTCTTGACGTGCGCCCAAGTAAAATGAGAAATGAGAGGAAATTAAGAGAAGCAGAGAGAGTGAAAAATTAGCACTAGCCTTAGAGCCAACCCTATCGTATGAGCGAATGATATTGGTAGGTCTTGATGACACGGTAATCTTATACAGCCAGTTGCTCTAATATGTTCTCTTCTTTTGCAGATAAAAAAAAACCCGAAATGAAAAATGTGCTGCAATATAACAATCTCATCGAATGCCTTGATCTCCATCTTACAGAGATTGATTTGATTGACTACCGCGCCACCACACCTTAAATTAAATTAGCCAGGTTCTTTGTTATGGAGGCAAGTGTTGTCGGATTCAGGGCTCCGTAGACCCAAGAAAGGTTCGAACTCTGGGGCGTGTGCGAAGAACTCAACCTATCCAGCCTACCAACCCGTCGCCCCACGGCCTAGCTCGATGAACAAGGAAGAAGATGAACACGGCAGTTTACCCAGGTTCGGGCCACCTTGCGGTGTAAGACCCTACTCCTGTTTTGTGGTGGATTGGCCTCACGAGGGGCTGAGGATGAACTAGTACAAGGGATGAACAACCTTGCGAGGTCTGATCTGGTGAGGGAATGAGTCGTCCCCCTCTATGGTGGTGGCTAACCTATACTTATATTGGCCTTGGTCCTCTTCCCCCAAAACGTTGTCGGGAAGGTATCCCACAGCGGCCAATTTGAAAGGGGACAAGTAGTACAACTTATCCTGACGAAAGGTGGTCTTCGCCTGCAAAGCTTCTGGTCATGACGCTGTGGTGGGCTCGGCGATGAAATCCTTCCTGTCGTCTTGGCAGTCTTGGTCTTGTTGCACCAGAATGGAAACCTTTGCCTGAGTCCTCGGGAACCCACACCTGCGCTTGCCTCCTTAGCACCAAAGAGGAAACTATCTTCTCTGCGCCCGCTGGCGCCCGCCTGGCCTTGGTCGTCATGGCTTGTGTCATGGTAGCCTCATGAGGCTGGGTACCTGCATAGAAATCTTTGCTCCTCAGGAGGCCGCCTGGAGAGGCTGCTCCCTCCGGAGGTCTTGGCATCGTCCGCCTCGCAAGGCTTGGCCCCTCGCGAGGGTCTTGTCTTGATGGCCTTGTAGATGGGCCATACCAGGCCATCGATGAAGCCATGCCATGGGCCGCAGGCAGGCAAGTCTGGGTACCCTGGTTCCCAGAACGCCGACAGTAGTCCCCGGGCCCAAGGCGCGCTTGGACTTGGCTTCGAGGCGAAGCCAAAGGGCAAGGGCAAAGCACTGCGGGCCCCAATCGCCTGAGGGCCAGGTTGACGCATGGCGCTTGATGGGACGTGGGCGTCTCCACTTCCCCACACCGCCTTGGCAACTGCCCGGACATGACAACTGCCTGGCATGCGCACCCTAGCCATCATTGCCCCACTGTGCGCTTGCCTTCTGCTACTTCTCCTCCTTGCGAACTTGCGCCCTCTTCGCTAGATTCTGCGACAGCTCAGATCTACCTTGCCGCCATGGCTCCCAGAAAGAAGAGAGGCACAACCCTTGCGGTCGTAGAGTCCTCATCGGGGCCGGAACCAGTGCTGGGCCGGTCCACGGTGATCAACCGGGAGGGGCTGGACAAGGTTCGTCATGCCATTGCTGCCGATTCCAACAAGTGGAAGGCAACAAAGATCTGGCCTGCCTCCCGGCCTTTGGCTGACATGGAGGCCACCGAGACCCCTCTTCATCTCCACGCCCTTTTCGCCAGCCTGCTGCCTCTGCTCTCTGATTTCTTCAACACAGTGCTCTCGCCCTACCAAATCCACGTGCTACACTTGGATCCCGGATCCATTGTCCTCCTCTCTGCCTTCGCGTTCTTGTGCGAGGCCTTCGTGGCATTGCCCCATCCGTGGCCTTGCTCCGCCACTTCTTCTCGCTCCAGTTGGTCGACGGCAACCAGCGCTCGGGGTGCGTGTCGCTTCGAGCGGTGGCGACGACCACAGGCTTCAGCATCGACTTCATGCTTTGCCCGGATGCGAGGGGGTTTCGGAAGCAATGGGTGTACATCGATGCTGCCGCGTAGAGCCCCCTACTCCTCATCCCATCGGTGCCGGCGGAGCCGAGCTCCGGCTGGGAGCATGCGGAGCTTGCTGACCCGCGGCTTGCGCGTGTCTTGTCCAGGCTGGCCAAGCTGAAGGGGGCGGGGGTGATGACGGCGATGGTGGTGAGGGAATTCGTCCGGCGGCGCATCTCTCCACTCCAGCACCATACTCGCCCAATGTGGGCCTTCACCGGCCCTGACGACCCCATGAAGCTCCAGGTGCCTTCACTCCCCTCCAACACGTTGTGCGGGGTGCTCCAGCTCCTGACTGGCGAGGCGCCCACCGCGCTTCCTCCTGAGGGACGTCCCTTGTACAACTGCCTAAACAGGAGGGCAGTCGCCGAGAAGATGCCCTGCTTCGATGAGTGGGGGCTGCTCCCCGAGGGCCATGAAGGGCCTCGCAACAACCCCCTCTTGGTGACTCCCGTGCTCGAAGGCCCTGTGGTGCGCGCTCCCGAGGTGACCGCGGGGGAGCGGGCGCCGCCAAGCACTCCTGAGGTGGCCACTGGGAGCAGGCGCCAACATGTGCTCCTAAGGTGGCCGTCCCTAGCCCCACAGCGACGGGGGAGGATCTTCACCGAGGGACGCAGCTACTGTCCCTTCCGTGGAGGGCTACGCGCCGGCCCCCAGCTCGTCCCTTCCGGATCTTGGGACATCCCACAAGAGAAAGGGGCTCGGAAGCCGCTACAACCTTGTCCCACGGACCCTGAAAAGGAGGAAGTGGATAGCTGTGGACAAGTAAGTACCTTGCCCTTCCCTTGACTCTTGCATGTTGCGTCCTCTTCTGACTTTTGTCCCTCAGGATCCCTCCCGTTGCGGGGGCGAGCGCGTCCCAAGCGCGTCCTCCGGAGGGCACTGGTCCCGTCGCAACCTTAGGCCTCATGAGCCGGGCGGCCGCACGCGAGGCGGCGTCTGCACACGAGCCAGGGTCACCCTCGAGAGACGGCAGGCTCGTGCTCCCGGCACCCTTCTCCTGGAGCGGCCTCTGGGGCATGAATGCTATGCCAAGGGCTCCCCCGCTGATCCTCGTCGGTAGTCGGGCGCCCTGCGGAACGGGGCCGTTTTCAAGCAGCGGGGCGAGTTCGCGCCGGGCCCCATCTCGGGCAGCAGGGGCGGGCGAAGGAGTCTCAGCCCTCGGGCCCCTGCCTGAGGCGGGCGAGGCCTCACGCGCCTCTCGGGCTGGCCGGGGCGCGGGGGAAAGCCCAGGCTGGGTGTTGGAGCTTGCACATGGCTGCAGCGCCGTCTGGCATGGCCTTCTTCAGGAGGTGTCAAGCACGCTGGAGCGCCTCGGGGTGGAGCTTGGTGACATCGATGCCCGCCTCAAGGCAGAGCGCCTGTGCCTGGTGCACAAATGGCGCCAGCTGCAAGTCGCCATCAACTTTGGTCATCTGCAGTGCGAGCAGGCCCGAGTGGAGGCGGAGGGGCCCCTGGCCGTGGCGAGGGAGGCTCGTGATCGTGCCTTGGAGGAGGCCTAAGCCGCAGACCACCAGCGTGAAGCGGCGGAGGCCCGCGAGAGGGAGCTCCAAGCTTCCAACGCCATACTTGAGCAGTGAGTCCGGGCGCGCATGGCCGTGCTCGCCGCTCCGACGGCCGGGCTGCCCACGAGTGAGGCGAGGCCCCGCACGCCCGACGACACACTGGCGCTGGAGGCGGTGGAGCTAAGCCTGGAGCACGAGCAGCTGGAGGTGATGGAGCACCAAGTGGCTACTACCAAGGATGCCCTCGCTTCTCGGGAGGCGAGGATCCATCGAGAGGTCGACGAGAAGGTGACAGGGATTCGCGAGACCCTTGTTGAGGAATACCGCCGGAAGCTGGAGCTCCAGGAGGCTCACTTCTGCATGCGGCGTGACGAGCTGCAGGGCAAGGCCGACTCCCTCAAGGAGAAGCTAGCCGCGGCGGAGCAGCGCAAGAAGGCCGCTGAGGCAGCTCAGACTGCCGCTAGGGCCGAGCTGTCCTTCATCCATCAGTAGGTTGAAGGCATTTCATCCCTCGTAGCGAAAGCCTCAGACAAGGCAGGCCACTGCCAAGTGCTGTAGCGTGAGTGCTCCTTGATGTTCGAGGCCCTTGGGCTCAGGGCCAACCAGGCCCTAAGCAACATCTGTGACGAGAATGTCTCCCGCCCGCTTGAAGCCGATGACGCCGGCTACCTCAGCTTCTTCACCCAGGTCGTGACCTGCCTCGGGGGCGGGGCCGCGAGGGTGCGCCAACTCATCATGGAGAAGAGCTGCAACCTTCTTGGGCACGCGTTCTCGGGCGTCTTCAGCCACCTTCTTCGCTGCAACCCTGATTTTGATTTCGATGCCGTGATAGCCCCCGTGCATGGGGCAATCTAAGGCGTCCTGGCGAGCAGGGTGGACGATCATGTGGACGATCATGTGGACGACCTGATTGCGGAGCTCGCCCCTACCGACGGCGTGGTCGCGCCCGCGGCAGAAGAGGGTGGAGCTGTTGAAGACGATGATGGTAGCGAAGACGATGATGATGGCGCGCCTCGCTAAGCTTGTGTTTCCCTGCCTTCCTGTCAGAACTTTGGATGTGACCCCGTGGGGATGCGGAAGTATTTTTTGGAAGAATTTTTCTTGCGACGTATTAAGTGATATTTGCACTCCCTGTTGTCGCTGCTCTTTTACTTTTTGCGCACTCACAACCCTTGAGTAGGGGTGACCGCCGTTGCCGCCCCTGGTCATGGTGCCTGGTTCAAGGTCTAGGAGGGGTCGCCTGTTGAGGGTCCCGGGCGATGCGTGCCTGCCAGTTCACTCGAGAGCGCTACACGAGGATCCAGAGAGGTGTGCGCGCAGGCAAGGCCATGGCTGCTGTGGCCTGGGCCCTCAGGACATCTTTAGCACCGGTGTGCGCACCATGCCCTGCCCCCGCTCGTGGGGTGCGATGGGGCGAACCATGGGTGCCCGCCATGTTTCGCAAAAATGGGAGCCAAGCGAAGGAAACAACAGCTGGGAGAAGGAAAAACCAGGAACCCCCCTTTTTCAACAAAAACGCAAGAGCTGCAAGTTCATTCCATGAAATAGTAGATTCGGCTACAAGAGAAGGCAAAAACGGCCGCGTCCGGCACCTATGCTAGTCTTCTAGTCTTCCCGCCAGCGCGGAGCATGGGGCCTCCACTAGGCGTGGGTATAGCCATTGGGGGACCGTGTCATCCGCCAGCGCGGAGCATGGGGCTTCCACTAGGACGTTGGTGGGAGCCCCCGTGAGGCTCAGGGGCAGCGCTCAGGAGACTCCGAGGCGTGTACAGCCCCACTCATTATTACGTGAGAGTGTCATGAGCGGAGACTTGAGGGTTGCTTCTTGCCCCCTGGGCGAGGACCCCGCCCTGCTCATACCCCGACCACCGTTGGGGCGTCCGGAAACTAGGACAGGACCAAGGGGTAAGAGGCCACGTGGGCGGTGGTAAGGTGGCCGCTGGCCCTCGGCCAGGGGAGGGCTCGCCAGCGCCTTCCTCGGGGGAGGACCCACTTTCGGATGGCACGCGCCACCGCAGTGGCGGCGCTATACGCCTCATAACACGTGGGGAGCCCTAGCACCGGGCCCCTCCGCTGCGCACGAGGTGCGTCCTCGCGCGACCTCCTGGCGCGCCCCGCCAGCCCGGGGCGGGGCGAGCACCCGGAGGTGCGCCGTCATGGCACAATTTACCTGGGATCCAAGGTTAGTGCGACATGTTCCAAAGATATTGGTTGTAACCGGTGGCCGCTGCTGTCAAAGGTGCCGACGGGGCATTGGGTTGGCTCGCAAGGGGCCCCGGTCCCGCGTGGCCTCAGCGATCCCGACGTCGAGGTCGACGAGGGGAACGTGCGCGGGCTTCCCCTTTGTTTGTATGATGAGCCCATAGGTGGCGGCACAGAGGCACCAAGGGCCATCATCCTGAAGCCAGCCTCTAGTATCTCCGCTCCGCTGCCGGCCGTTTCCAGTGCCTGGTCGTGCCGAACAAGGGGCGGCCCTTCGTTGTGGCTCCTGGAGGGGCCGCCTATCCCGGTCACATTGCGGGGGAACACATCCTGAGTCGAGTGGGCGGCGTCGCGTGCGTCATCACCACCATGAGACCCTCCGGACTCGCTCTGGAAGGGCGGGCAGGCACAGCGGGAGTAGGCGTGAGCCCCTAGTGGCGTCTGTGATGTAGGCAGGATACAAAAGGGCTCTGCGCCCTCGCAGGCGGCATCGAGCAGCTCCGTGACACGGCCAAGCAAGGCGTCATGGCTGCCTTCTGCTAACCAGCATCTCAGCAACTCTCACGCTATGAGGAGCGCTGCCCGCATGTTCACCAGCCCCCGGTGAACATGCAAGGACGACGCCGTGGTGTGGTCGGAGGACCACGCGGCGGCACGATTGTGGCACCGCGTGGGAGAGGGCGGTGGCGGGCCTCGCCGCCAACGGCCGACGACGCCAGCAACATCTTTTGCTACAGGGAGCATGGGGTGACGATGAGCTCTGCGGCCAAGGGGCGCCACCCGGGTGGTGCGACTGGCCCAATGCTCAGTGCAAGCTCGGGGAGCCTCCGCCATGGGTACGACGAAGTGAGGTCGGAACGTGGTTGATGAAGAGGCCGAGCTTCGACACGCCCCTACCTGGCGCGCCAAATGTCGGATTCAGGGCTCTGCAGACCCAAGAAAGGTTCGAACTCTGGGGCGTGTGCGAAGAACTCAACCTATACAGCCTACCAGCCTGTCGCCCCATGGCCTAGCTCGATGAACAAGGAAGAAGATGAACATGGCAGTTTACCCAGGTTTGGGCCACCTTGCGGTGTAAGACCCTACTCCTGTTTTGTGGTGGATTAGCCTCACGAGGGGCTGAGCATGAACTAGTACAAGGGATGAACAACCTCGCGAGGTTTGATCTAGTGAGGGAATGAGTCGTCCCTCTCTATGGTGGAGGCTAACCTGTACTTATAGTGGCCTCGGTCCTCTTCCCCCAAAACGTAGATGGGAAGGGATCCCACAGCGGCCAATTTGAAAGGGGACAAGTAGTACATCTTATCCTGATGAAAGGTGGTCTTCGCCTGCAAAGCTTCTGGTCGTGACGCTACGGTGGGCTCAGAGATGACATCCTTCCTGCTGTCCTGGCGGTCTTGGTCTTGTTGCACCGGAATGGAAACCTTTGCCTGAGTCCTCGGGAACCCACGCCTGCGCTTGCCTCCTTAGCACCAAAGAGGAAACTGTCTTCTCTGCGCCCGTTGGCGCCCGCCTAGCCTTGGTCGTCATGGCTTGCATCATGGTAGCCTCATGAGGCTGGGTACCTGCATAGAAATCTCCGCTCCTCAGGAGGCTGCCTGGAGAGGCTGCTCCCTCCGGAGGTCTTGGCGTCATCCGCCTCGCGAGGCTTGGCCCCTCGCGAGGGTCTTGTCTTGATGGCCTTGTAGATGGGCCGTACAAGGACGTCGATGAAGCCATGCCAGGGGCCGCAGGCAGGCAAGTCTGGGTACCCTGGTTCCCAGAACGCTGACAAGTGTGCTCAAGGTAATGAGGTTTGGCGTTCTCTGGCACAACAATGAATGGCATGCTGATCACCGCAAGCGTCTAAGCCTAAGTGACAAAGGCTTCGCAGAAGCTGAATTTGTTTTTGAAACATCAAGTCACAAGAGACTAAAAAATTTATTTGCCCATTAGTTATTTGTCAGGGCGGTGGATTTTAGTTTGTACAATAATGTTGCATCCACCTAAAGTAATGAAAGTTCTGATGTAAACTTCCTAATAATTCCCTCTTCATAGGTGCAGCATTACTCCTAGCATTTGTAATATCAGTTCGAACCTTGTAATATTACAACTATCCAGCACGAGGTACTACGTTACGATAAATGTTCGCGTGCATAGGTGCGGCAATGATATACCCATTACTCGAGTACAATATTTATTATTACTCGTGGCAACGCGCGGGAATTATCTCGAACATGGCTAGTTGTAAGCAGGCTAGCTCTACAGCAATGATGATAGTGACTGCACACGATGAGGTTGACTTTGGTATGCTGAACACTCCGCCTACACTCAGGTGTCATCTCTGGCGCGGGGTTTTGTCACTTCACTGTGAGGAGCAACACGTCATAATTTGACCAACGGGTAGTAAAGGACTACTACATTGGTAGTACTACTAGTACTACCACCGTCTGGATTTAGTAGTACTACCACCTTCGTTTAGATTTAGTATTTGACTAGCAATATCTAGTAATGCATGTCACAAAAAATATACTACTCCCTCCATTAATAAATACATGGAGTATTGTTTTATTCGGTTTTGAATGTAGTTTCCAATGATATTATACACTCTCCCTTCCGGTTGATGGCTCAAATATGAAATCTCATCAATCAGACTACTATTGTATTCCCTCCGTACTGGTGCATTAGTCACATTACGAAAACCAAATAATCCCAAAACTTTTAGGCGCGGTGCATTAACTACCCACCTCGTTCCATGTTTTTTGCCACGAAAAAAGAAATCATCCAATAGGAGACGTGGGGTGTGTATGCATTCAATGACTTCAGACTACTTAGCACAACATGTAGTGCTCAACTCTGCATGCAATGACATTAATTACGAAATAAACATCAAGTTCTCTCGTTTTTCCCCAACTTGGTCTTGGTGAGATGACTATACTGCACCGGTATGGAGGGAGTAAGGTCCAAGAAGTAGATGGCCAACACACACGTGAATGCAACGCAGTCTGCACTTCTCATATAAAGGCTCCCCACAAGTCTGATCCATCTATGAAATCCTACGCACCCACGCACCCTAACCAAGGGCAAGAGTGACCACTCCAATCACAAGATCAGTTGACCAGAAGCTAGACCCATGGAGGTAATGAGCGTGAGCATGAGCCGGCTATGCCAGATGGTCCATGACGCCTGCCTGCGGCCCGGCACCGAGGAACATCTCTAGTTCATGCTTGAGGCCGCCAGGGCGAGAGGCCTCTTGGATGACAGCTTCGTCTCCTTGTTCGACAAGGCCCTCGTCGGCTTCCTCGACAAGTTCACCATCGTCAAGAAGCTCGCAGACGACCTTGACGTACGCCTGCAGCCCACGCGCCTAGGCTCTGTGATACCCGCCACCCTCACTGGCCTCTATGGTGACAACCTCATCCATGCACTGGTGGCCTTGCGACTGCCCGCCGTCGCGCCGGAGAATGTCCACCTCGAGGTCGCGCTCGCCATGCAGTGCCTAGCACAGCAAGACAACATCAACATAATCACCCACATCTATGAGCAAATCGTCCACAAGGACTACTACATGCCAGAGGAGGACGATAGGACACTAGCCTTCTTGGATCGTAGGGCAACCTTGGACGGCATTGTTCAAAAGCACGTTGAGCTCGCCGCCAACGCCGCTGCTCCTCACCCGTCGGTTGGTGACCAGGCGCACTAGGGCAAGAGAATGTCATTGATGGATCCGTATGCATCTTTATTTTTGTGTCAATTCCATGTTCACTGTAATTTTCTTACCTTTTGCATCAACGTCATAACTTTCGTACATACCATGCATGAACCGCACCACAGCCAAAATTCTTATATATTAATATTGACATGTAATGGCGATGTTTAGGTCCCATGCAAGAAATGGGAATGGATTTCAAACTTCTGGGCGTGGTGGTTCAATTTACGAAGATGCACACATAAACAACCAAAACAAAGTCATTTTGGAACAAAGAGCTGCCACGTTACAATTGGAAACAGGATGGAGGTAGTAGTATTGAAACCGTGGGCGTTTTACTAACCATTTAAGTGCTACCACGCGTCACTCTTTTAATTGGCGACTAGGAGGCGTCTTTCGGGGTACTACCTCCATCCTGGTTTATTGTTCCCCTTAGTGTTTCATGCCAAATTTTGACTATGAATTCAATTAACAAAATGTTAATGCATGTCATAGAAAATAGTATCATTGGAAACTATGTTCAAGTACGAATCCAACCATATAAATGTTTATAACATGCATTAAAATTTTGTCAATTAAATCTATGGGCAAAATTTGACACAAAATACAAAAGGACCAACAAATCAGGACGGAGTCTTTGAGCAGACGAGAGGCGTGCGAGCAGACCGCTGCGCGTGCTCACCCCAGACGGTCGTTCCGGCCCACCCCTCAATGCACAGTGGCTAGGCATATCACTTACATGTGGGACCGCATGTAAGGAAAGCTATGATGGCCGAAATTGGCAAAACTCCCCCGCCTATCACGTGGGAAAAGCCTAGCACTAGCGTTTTGAATCGTTATTTCTATTTTTGAGGGAAAATCGTTATTTCTATCTGTCGGTCGTGCCAGGAGCAGAACCAAGTGTTACAACTTACTAGCAGTACAAGTTCAAAAGGAAAAGCCTGCCGTGTTGACGTCGCACCCCCACACGGTTGGTCCGGCACGCTGCTCAATGGGGGAACGCGTGCTGTCTCGCATCTTCACTTACAAGTGGGACCGCAGTTGAGGAAACCGACTATCGGCAAACCCCCACCCCGCCCACCGCGCGATGGCTGAGTTAGAGAAACAAGTAGGGAGAAGAGATAGCTGTAGCACGAACTCCAAGAAATATGGTGTCAGATAGGAGTCGTGCTGGTGGCGTGTGTTGTACTCCTGGACGTGAATGCTTGTTCTGGCCCATGCCACCCTACTATATTGAGGATTCGAGCTGCTGGTTATGTACAGCGAACACATTAACATATGGCCCACCTCACACTGTGGCCAAATTTCCTGGAGTCCATGCTAGATTAAAAAGTGTTCTTTGTGAGGGTGGATGGTTGGTCTCAAGTTTAAGACTTGTTGTATTACATATACGTAGACATAGAGATAGTGCAACAGTTTTGAAAGTTTGAATCCAAACATCAAAATGCAATTTCTACCGTTGATTGGACTCATTCGACGACCTAGGATGATGGGATTCACAACTATAGTAAAAACACCCGCCCGTCGTGCGAAGCATGTGAAGCTAACTACTAGTACTTTTGTTGATTGGACTCATCCATTAACCTGTTGCAATGCACGTACAATTATGTATTCAGGATTTTTTTGCCACGTTGCAACACCCACTCTGAGAAGCAACTCGAAAGCCGTTCATAAATTTAGTAAGTTTATCACAGGCATATCATTTAGTATTACATACCACAAGTCATCAACGCACAATGACAAAGTGGATACATTATAAATACTAAAGTTTTTATCACACAACAAATAACAAAGCGATGAAATAAACTTCTGGTCAACCAATCCTTGGCATTGGAAACGCTTGCTTTGAACCATAAGTGATTCTCTGGGCAGGGCCAGCTATTGTCAATATCGATACCAAAGCAAGACTCATCATCCAGGCTGAAGCGGCCCATATCCGGACGCATATTGTGATAGCCAGGGTAGGGAACCATAGCAATGTCCAAGGTATAGATACAGTTGCTTCTCATAAATTGTAGTAACGTTGTGCCAACAACAGTTGGATCGCTTTTCACCATCATTGGATAGTTTAGTCCAAGGAAGAGGGAGTTTTCTCCAAGACTGTCAATATTGAACCGGGGAGAAGGTGCTGGCGCTAACACACTAGTATCCATCCCGATTACCCCGTAACGGATGTTGGAATAGGTCCGGAGAGTGCGACCATGGGAGACAAGACCTACTTCCTTTGTAACATCAGGAGTGCCCTGTATACAGACAAGAAGAGGTGATCCATCAGAATAAGTTGCTAGGGTCCACTAAGTACGTAGGTCCTGCTCGTCTTCATGCTCGTGATCATCACCATCATCATCTCCTCCTTGGTTATAAAATTATCCTAGTATCGATGGGGGAATGTTGACAGGACCTTGGAAACAAAGAAGGTTAATTAGTACGGGGATACTAACTCACATGCATGGTGAATGAAACAATTAAAATTACATTAGAAGACAATCGTACCGAAACAATAAGGATCCCATGAGAAAACAGTCCCAGAAGTGGTGGCAGCAAACACAAGGCCCTCATATTGAATTGCATCACAGTACAAAGCTGTGTACAGAAACTGATATTTGAGCAATATCAATCGAGTTGAAGGACTCAGGACAACAACAAGCTTGTCGAAGATAGCGACAACACAAGCATTCCTATAATCCCAAGAGCGACTGGGAACTCGACAAATTGCTATCTTCTGTAGATGTCAGTCACCATGATCATATTTGAACATACGTAGATCATCGGTGTGCTCAACCTCAGGGCAGTCTGAGATTTTTGGAAGTGGAATCCGGTGACGAGTGTACACATTCACAAGTTCCCACTCACAGTTGTACCCAATATAAACAACCCAATCTCCATTTGCGCCTGCACAGGCCTTACCCTTAAGCGATGGCATCTTAACATCACACATATCATTATCAAGCGGCATCAACTTGCACAAGGTGAGGCTTCCGTCGTCCCCGCGCTAGCGAGTAGGGTCATGGCGAAGAAGATAGGGTAGATCAAACCGCTCCTGAACCCTTGGGTTCTTTGTAATGATGTTATCTGTTGAGTCGAGAATGGTCTTGAATGAACCTGCCATGCTAGCCGTGGTGATGATGTCACACTGATCAATGAGTTCCTCCACCACGTCATCTTTCAAATCGAGGCAAGAATAACTGGGTCGTTTCCTGCCTGTTCCCTCCATCGAGAAGACGAACAATGGCAGAAGGAAGAATCAAGGAAAATGGAGGGAGGAAGAGCGTGCGACAGCAGTTCCAAATTGAGAGGGAAAGGCGAAGAGGCGATGGATAGTTGCCACGATACATGAAGAGGCTAGTGGGGAGCGGACGGTTGCCAAGGTATAGAAAGAGCCGCCTCGGCCTACATAGATGTCTGTTCGGAAATTATACAAGATGACTCGCTGTCGTCTCACTAACATGTTGGAACAGAACCACATGTCAACAAAACATGGTGTGTTATTCCTTGTGCAAAATGCGATCTGGCCACGTTGGCCCGAGGTGCCGCATTATTTCTTGATTTTATTTTTTTAATGGCATGCCGTTCAGTTTTGAAGCACAACTAATTGGTACTGTATGCAGAGCAAATATAAACTACTCTACCTCTAGTACTAGTACTAGTACTAGTAAGATATATAGGTTGGATCTTAAGCGCTTGCTTGCTAAGGGCTACCCACTTGCTTCTCACACTATCACCCTCTCTCCAGATCTAAAAAATACGACAGTGGCCCCTCTCTCACCCTCCTCACCGGTGGTCACAGATCCGCCAGGATCCCGTCCACCAGGGAAGAAAAGGATGTGCACCATTGACGCACTCGTCGTCTGCAAGCGATGTCACACACTGACGACAAGGTCGTCCTCTCAGACCTAGCGCCAGCACGAGATGGCCTCCGTCCCCAAGCTCGCTGTCGTAGTGTGTGCGGAGGACGCGACCACGAGCGAAGCCACTTCCCGCCGACCCTCGGGTATGCTACCTCATTTCGAACCATAGCCTTGTTCTATTGCCCCATCTGCCACGTTGCTGCATGTGGATCTTTTTTCACTCCCCCATCTCCCCAATTTATTATCCTCTGCTCTGCTGGTCATGCAGACGAAAACCTTAATTTGCACTATTAAAGGAAACCCTACTTCATGCAGACTAATCCATGTCTGGGTTGAATAATGAAAGAAAGGGAAAAGTAATATCGAAGAGACTAGGTATCGAACCTGCATCTTGGTTGAAAAGGGGAAAAGTAGTAGCTAAGGAATGAGTCTCTTGTCTCTTGGTTGAAAAAGGGTAGAAAGGCATGACAACGCAATAGAGAATGACCAGGTCGATCGGTTTGTTGTCCTCACATAGTAAAAAGGTGCCTAAAGAGAACAAAAATGGGACGTAATCCACATATGCTGCCTGGATATTTGTTGATCTAGGCAACGATCCCTCCCTCACCACTCTATGTGTCTATGGAGGTACATCGTACTGGTTCGCCCACTATCCGAAAGGGCTTCCCCATGCTCTCATTGCCACTTTTTTGCTGTTTGTATAACTCCACTAGTAAAATCAAGCAATGTTACTGCTAAAGTGATGCCACATTTAACTAATGCCGCACTCAGTCTAATGCCACCGATAAATTTAAGCAATGCCAAGTAATGCCATTGGATTATTTCAGGGTTAGCTATTGATTGTGGATGTATTAAAGATTTTCGAGCTAAGGCATTCTAATGCTGTTGTGCAGCCAATATACCAACGATGAAACTTGTTACTACTTTCATATTTTTGCATTGTTAATGCTTATAGATTACATACCTCACTTCATGATGTAATGATAAGTCAAAAAAATTGTACAGTGTCACTAAAATGCCAATGCGGTTATGGCATTTTATTTCAGTTAAACTGCAAAAAAAATTCTGAAGAGAAGAGAAAAGGTCAGGAGTGGGCACCTCCTCCTCCTACTGGTTCTTTTGATTCGTTTAATCAAGTTTTTATGTTTGATCGATTATCAAGATTGGGATACCAATTTTTTAGTCCCCTCGAGTTCGAAATGATATTTACCTTGAAGGTACATGGTTTGCAATTTTTTTATACTATCATTTGTTAATAATGTTAGTTAGCTTCAGACTTTTGTATTTGGTCTAATGTTTTTGGACAACCAGTATACCAATGCTGAAACTTGTTACATTTAGATTTTGTATAGTTAATGCTTATAGAAATCTTCCAGTGCTAGCTTATGGAAATCTGTTGAGTAAAACCATTGTACTGTACCCCGTAATAAATAAACTACTCTACTGTTGCACTAGCCACTGGATTAGTATATATTTAAACTATTTGAATGGTGTTGCATTAGCGTATGGACATATATAAGGTGTGGCAAGCTTTCCCAGATATGTGCTAAAAAAACTACTACCTGTTTTTCTAAATACTAGATGTTTGGGTATTTTAAATTGAACTGCGAAAATGTCTTATATTAAGGAACAGGGGATGTAGAATTCATTCAAATTATGCCGGCAAAGCTAGTCACACCTTTCTTGAAATTAATGTTCATTATGTTATCGGAGGAGGTCTGCATGTTTGTCTCTATTGCGTGTTGATTACATACTTGACATCATGATGTAATTGTAAGTCATTTTTTTGTACAGTGTCACCGAATTGTCAAGGCGGTGATGGCATTTTATTTTATTTGAACTACGCAAAAATGCTTAAAAGAAGAGGAAAGGTAAGGAATGGTTCAATCTTTCACAAAATACTGTGTATGCCTTCTTGACATCAGCCGCTGTTGCCTTATTTATTCCTTCAAACAGGTGGTTAGAAACAGTCTTGCTACCTTTTCCCATTAAGGAATTGGAATGCTTATATTTGTGAGTCTATGCTTCAACTAGTGCCACATTTATAGCAATCACACTTTCAATATCTGTGCAAACAGGGATGCTCAATTTTAGTGGAACTGCACAAAAAGTCCAAATGGTTCAACATTATGAGCATTTTTTCTTCCAAATAGTTATATCCAATTGGTGGCACTATGAGTTGTTTATTACCAAGGTACATGGTTTGCTACTATCTTGCTACTATTTTTGTACTGTCATTAGATAGTAATATTAGTGGTTTGCATATAAATTTATTGGCAGGGTGGACCTACATTGGTGGTGCAGGACATGATTCAATGATTGGATGCTCAATTTTGGTTGTATCAATTTCACCTCTTCCATCACTACAAATATGGATATCCTTGGTCTGGTGAAGAATAGGCGCTATATTTCTACTCCATACCAGCAAATCAATTCAGTACCAAATTATCAAGTGCAAAACATGATAGTATCAAATTGTCTAGTGCAAAACATGACAGATGCTAAGACATGTTTAAACCGAAAATACAAGGTGGGGTATATGTTAAGTAGCTGCTTGATATTTGTGCAAATAGATGTCTGCCCGTTGCTATTTGGCAAACAAACAAGGTGACCTCAATTTTTGTGGAACTACACAAGAGAATAGTATAGTCACTACACGCAGCGCCATTTGAAAATAGACACAGAAAGATTGGATAGTCACTTCATTGACTGCACAAAAGTAGTACTATACTATTTATTGGCAACACTAGGCGCTTCATTGCTTTGGTCTCATTATCCAATGGGCATCATTTTGCCAAAGTTAAAGTTGTATTCTGAAAATAGTCTCACCGTGTGATCAACAGATGACCAACTCATATTTTAGTGGATGTTCCTCCATCATATGTGGTTCATTCTCATGGTCCCATCTGTTGGTAAAACCACTTATGTTTGCAAGAGGAAATGTAGACTTCACAAACAAATTTTTCTTTCACTCTATACTGAATGTTGGCCCAGAGAAGCATCCATGTTAGTAGCAAGAACAGATGTTTTTTCTTGATCTTTGCTTTAGGAGCTACATATTGTATATGATATGTGAATCATTGAGATGCATTAACATGTTGATCTTATGTATGGGAATAATACTTGTTGGTTGTGAATTTGGGCTATTAATGTGAACATACTACAAATCCAGGCCTGTGAGTCTCGTGTGAACATTTTGAACGGATTGGCTCTTACTACGGTGCACAGGATGATCCTTATTTTTGTGTGCTCAGTGTTTACAAGTTACTAGCAGTTCCTTATTTCTCTTTGCTTAGTCTTTACAAGTTTTTGATCGATCACTAGCTAGCCTACTAATATGCTCCTGGCAGTTTTAGTTGTGATGCAAGATCCAAACATGGCCGTTTTTTGAATAAAAATGCCTACCTCTGAAGGAACTGACATGCTGTTCTGAAGAAAATGCCATGCGAATCTGAAGAAACTGGTAGCAAAAATGTTCGCAAATGCCTTATCTCCCAGCGAACATTCATCAGCTATTGCGATCCTACATGTACACTATCTGACCAACTCGATCCTACACGAATAACCAGTAGATCACACACGTAGCTCATCTGAATGAATCGAGTGCACTCGTTTGACTGTCATGCCGATGTGCGACCCAGAATGGACGGGACACACCACTGACGGGATGGGACGGGACGACACAGTTATAATTTTAGTTTTTCTAGTTTTCCACGGCAAGCTGGCGTGCTAAGCCATGCCTGCTTATGCATTGAATGCTGATGACCGTCGTGTTTCCCGTGACATGGTGGTTCACCTACCTTCCGCCTATAATTACTGTTTCTTGGCGTTCTCCGGTGGCAGCATCACCCAACTCGCCCTATCCTCACAAGCCCCATTGGCCCGACGTCGCTCGCCACTTGCCCTCGCTCTTGCCACGTCTATCATGCCCCCGCCCGTCTATAATAGGCGACGCTAGAGGCGCTCACCGCCGGAGCCAGTGTTCGGTTTTTCACCGGAAGGCATACAGAGGGAGGAGACATTCTATCGGCCTTTAGATGGCAATGCGGAGTATGAGGACTTGTTGGAGCGCGACCGCCTGGCGGAGGAGCAGCGTATTGCCAATTTGTGCCGCCAGCGGGGCATTGAGCAGTAGTGCACCGCCGCTCTGAGTCGCGAGCAAAGCGCCCGCAACTAGGCCGACTACATGGAGGCCGGTGCCTGGCAAATAGCTCTGGGGCTGTCGGGCACGCACACATGTGCGACGCTGAATTTTACTACCAGCCCATCAAGTGGGTTTCTTGCTTAGAAGCTGAAGATTCGGTGGACCACAATGGCATGGAAAGGCCCAATGCGCGTGAGCAATGCGCCCTATCGCACCTCTGGCAAGTCTGAGGCGAGGAGGAGGACGTTGGTGCTGGCGTTTAGCGTGTACTACAGATGGCGGCCAGCATCGTCTAGTTAGCTAAGAGTAAGTTAGTACTTGTACACTAGACTATTAGTTGGAGTAGATAGTTAAGTTGGCTATGATGGTTCTCAACGTGGAAGTTCAGTACTCTATCTCTGGATCAGACCTGTTACTTTGCTCTGAATGTTGAAATTTCCGTGTGAACATATGGAATGGGTTGTTATTTTTTTAAATGGTCTGTATTTGTCCACCACGGATTTAGAGGCTGACTTGTGGCCTCCTAGGTTGACGCGTACACAATCAGGAGATGATTGTACGTGGAGAGGATGACAACTGGGACCCACCAGGGTCATGGCAGTACGCAAGCAAGTGCCTCCTTATTTCAAGCCAAAACAATGGTTCCTCCTAATGGATTCCTGACATCTGGGTCCCATGCCATTGTCAATGTAGTCAATAAACGAGAGGATTGCACAACGAGCGACTGACACCAGGGACCCAGAGCGCGCCCAGTTCTTTATGTTTTTGAGATGGAGCAGGGTATCAACTGAGCTATTTGGGGCACTCTGGCCAGTCCAGCCAGCCTTTTATTTTATGTTTACCACAAGATCAGCCTAGTTGTTTTTTTTTCTTTCTGAAAATGGCTAGCTTAATTTTTTATGCAGAATACCCAACTAGGGACGTAAACGGATCGGATCAGATCGGATAATGCTTTTACCATATCCTTTACCATATTTTTTTGTCGGATTCGGAGCAGATCGGATAATGACAGGATGCGAATTCAAATGCGGATTATATCGGACTACGAATTCGGAGCGGAGGTAGAGCAGATTCGGACCGAAACGGACTAAGAATATCGGATGATACGTGCAAAGAGACATGATTTATTTCTACTATGCAACAATATGAAAACATGACTTACTGATCAAAGGAACAAAAATATATGAGTAACTAAGTAACCTTTTACTGATCAAAGGAATTAATATCTTAGAAGCTGCAGCAAGCAAGACATTAAACACCATAAATTCATACTGTTTTGTAGTCTATTAAGATGAACCCTGCTCTACTCGACTACTAGAAATTAACTTGGTGTTCATACTTGTACGTGATTGCATGCAAGGAAGAAGGAACCACTAGCAGTGTTCATACTCAGTATCCCTATGTGTATATGTACGTAGACCACCACCTGAACGCATCGCCGGCGTGTATGTACTACACAATCATAGACCTCCACCCGGCGTATATGTATGTAGAGCACCGTCTCGACGCCGCCGGCGTATATGTGGATTACCAGACTACCACCATGACCCATTGTGCATGCAGAGAAGAGAAGCTGCACCTGCATGGTGTTGATGCATGCATACAACACTTCGACGCCCTAAACTTGCCTGATTCATTGCATCTAGAAAAACATGGAAGGTCAGAGTGCAAAATATGGGCTCAATATGGGTTGTAATGTTAACAAAAAGAATATGGGCTCCAAAAGAATCCTTAAGAATTAGCAAATGGGCTGTAAATTATTAGAAACAATGGCAGATGGGGTTGTATGCTGCATTCCACTTATTTGAGGCTGACTTCTGGGCCTACTAGGTTGATGCATATGCTTTCCTAAAAAGGGCTGACGTGTACGCAAGGTTGTGTCAACTTAGTCAACACACAAGAGCAGTGATTGTTGGATGTCCATCAAACGGCCGTCGTGCTTCTTCAATGTCTGATCTTCCTGCTCCAGCCACCCAAACCAGCGCCGGCGGGACTGCCTGCTCCCTCTCCCGTGGCCGGTTGTGCTGCCGCATAAGCCTCACCGGCCCACCCTACTCCCACCGCTGGCCACCACCCTACTCCCGCCGCTGGCCAGGCCATCCCTCTACCCACCTACACCTCCTGTTAATTTCTGGTGACGCCAGCCTCACCCCGCAGCCAAACTAGTCACAGCCCTCGTACTCCTCGTAGCATCATCATCCACTATTGTGGCTTTGCCAGCTCTCGGTCGTTCCCTTCCTGGGCCTTGCCATCGTCCACCGCATTGATGCTCTCGGCGCGGTGTGGTCAACGTGGTTAACAAACGACAGCCCGGAAGAGGGATGTAGGTGGAGAGGCTGATAGTAGGGACCCACATGATCCATGGCTGCATGCAAGAAAGTGCCTCCTTGTTACGCTAGTTGCTCCTCCTGACAGCTGGGACCCATCAGCTACATCTTCGCACACAAGAAAGTGCCTCCTTATTACGTGGGAAAAAAAGTTTTCTCCACCTGATAGCTGAGACCCACCAGCTACATTTTTGCACGCAAGGAAGTGCCTCTTTATTACGTGCAAGAAAAATGATTCCTCCAGATTTGGTGGCTGACTTGTGGGCCTAAGAAGGTCACTCATATGCAGGGCTTTGTCAACTTAGTCAACAAATGGTTCTAGCAACAATGACAGTGGGATGTTACTCTCATGGCCATGCTGGTTCTTCAACTTCTGATCTTCTTGCTCCAGCCGCCGAAACCAGCGCCGGTCGTACCGCCTGCTCCTGCCTCCCGTGGCCGGCTGTGCTGCCACGTAGGCCTCACTGCCCCACCCTACTCCCACCACTGGCTAGGCCTTCCCTGTACTCACCCACACCCCTTGTTATTTTTCGGCGACGGCAGCCTCACACCGCAGTGATACGTCTCCGACGTATCTATAATTTTTTATTGTTCCATGCTATTATATTATCTGTTTTGGATGTTTTATATGCATTAATATGCTATTTATATTATTTTTGGGACTAACCAATTAACCTAGAGCCCAGTAACAGTTCTTGTTTTTCCCTATTTTTGAGTTTCGCAGAAAAGGAATACCAAACGGAGTCCAAATGGGATAAAACTTTCGCGATGATCTTTCTTGGACCAAAAGGAAACCAGGAGACTTGGAGATGAAGTCGGAGGAGCCGCGAGGCGGCCACAAGGACGGAGGGCGCGCCTAGGGGGTAAGGGCGCGCCCCTACCCTTGTGGGACCCTCGTGCACCCCCTGACCTAATTCTTTCACCTATATATACTCTTATATGCCCAAACCACCAGAGGCATCCACGAAAATACTTTTCCACCGCCGCAACGTTCTGTACCTGTGAGATCCCATCTAGGGGCCTTTTCCGGCGTCCTGCCGGAGGGGGATTCGATCACAGAGGGCTTCTACATCAACACCATTGCCCTTTCGATGAAGCGTGAGTAGTTTACCTCAGACCCACGGGTCCGTAGCTAGTAGCTAGATGGCTTTTTCTCTCTCTTTGATTCTCAATACCAAGTTCTCCTCGATGTTCTTGGAGATCTATTCGATGTAATACTTTTTTGCGGTGTGTTTGCTGAGATCCGATGAATTGTGGATTTATGATCAGCTTATCTATGAATATTATTTGAATCTTCTCTGAATTCTTTTATGCATGATTTGATATCTTTGTAATTCTCTTTGAACTATCGGTTTGGTTTGCCCAACTAGATTGGTTTTTCTTGCAATGGGAGAAGTGCTTAGCTTTGGGTTCAATCTTGCAGTGTCCTTTCCCAGTGACAGTAGGGGCAGCAAGGCACGTATTGTATTGTTGCCATCAAGGATAAAAAGATGGGGTTTTCATCATATTGCTTGAGTTAATTCCTCTACATCATGTCATCTTGCTTAATGTGTTACTCCGTTCTTTATGAACTTAATACTCTAGATGCATGCTGGATAGCGGTCGATGTGTGGAGTAATAGTAGTAGATGCAGAATCGTTTCGGTCTACTTGACACGGACATGATGCCTATATTCATGATCATTGCCTTAGATATCGTCATAACTTTGCGCTTTTCTATCAATTGCTCGGCAGTAATTTGTTCACCCACCGTAATATTTTCTATCTTGAGAGAAGCCTCTAGTGAATCCTATGGCCCCCGGGTCTATTTTCCATCATACAATCTTCTACTTTCCAATCTACGAGTTTCCGATCTACTATTTTGAAATCTTTTACTTTTCGATCAATAAACCCAAAATACCAAAAATATTTACTTTACCTTTTATTTATCTCTATCAGATCTCACTTTGCAAATAACCGTGAAGGGATTGACAACCCCTTTATCGCGTTGGGTGCAAGTTTGTTGATTGTTTGTGAAGGTATTCGGTGACTTGTTCGTTGTCTGCTACTGGATTGATACCTTGGTTCTCAGACTGAGGGAAATACTTATCTCTACTTTGCTGCGTCACCCTTTCCTCTTCAAGGGAAAAACCAACACAAGCTCAAGAAGTAGCAGGAAGAATTTCTAGCGCCGTTGCCGGCGAGATCTACGCCAAGTTAAGCCATACCAAGTACCCATCATAAACTCTCATCTCTTGCATTACATTATTCGCCATTCGCCTCTCGTTTTCCTCTCCCCCACTTCTAAAATGATTTTCAAAAACATTTGCCTTTTTCTTCGCCCCTCTCTTTGCCTTTTCTTCGCCCCTCTTCCGTTCGTCTCCTTCGCTTGCTTTTTGTGTGCTCGTGTGTTGGATTGCTTGCTTTATCATGATGGCTCAAGAGAATACCAAATTGTGTGACTTTTCCAACACCAATAACAATGATTTTATTAGTACTCCGATTACTCCTGGTACTAATGAGGAATCTTGTGAAACTAATGCCGCTTTGCTGAATCTTGTTATGAAAGATCAATTTTCCGGCCTTCCTAGTGAAGATGCCGCATCCCATCTAAACAATTTCGTTGATTTGTGCGATATGCAAAAGAAGAAAGATGTGGATAATGATATTGTTAAATTGAAGCTATTTCCGTTCTCACTATGAGATCGTGCTAAAACTTGGTTTTCATCTTTGCCTAAAAATAGTATTCATTCATGGAATAAGTGTAAAGATGCTTTTATTTCCAAGCATTTTCCTCCCGCTAAGATCATCTCTCTTAGGAACGATATTATGAATTTTATGCAACTTGATCATGAGCATGTTGCACAATCTTGGGAGAGAATGAAATTGATGATACGAAATTGCCCTACTCATGGTTTGAATTTGTGGATGATTATACAATTTTTTATGCCAGATTGAATTTTGCTTCTAGAAATCTTTTAGATTCGGCCACGGGAGGTACTTTTATGGAAATTACTCTAGGAGAAGCTACTAAACTTCTAGATAATATTATGGTTAATTATTCTCAATGGCATACCGAAAGATCTTCCACTAGTAAAAAAGTGCATGCAATTGAAGAGATTAATATTTTGAGTGAAAAGATGGATGAACTTATGAAATTATTTGCTAGAAAGAGTGCTTCTTTGGATCCTAATGATATGCCTTTATCCACTTTGATTGAAAATAATAAATCTATGGATGTGAATTTTGTTGGTAGGAACAATTTTGGTAATAATGCATATAGAGGTAATTTTAATCCTAGGCCGTTTCCTAGTAATTCCTCTAATAATTATGGTAATTCCTACAACAATTATTATGAAAATTATAATAAGATGCCCTCTGAATTTGAGAATAGTGTTAAAGAATTTATGAGTTCACAAAAGAATTTCAATGCTTTGATTGAAGAAAAATTGCTTAAGATTGATGATTTGGCTAGGAACGTGGATAGAATTTCTCTCGATATTGATTCTTTGAAACTTAGATCTATTCCACCCAAGCATGATATCAATGAGTCTCTCAAAGCTATGAGAATTTCCATTGATGAGTGCAAGGAAAGAACCGCTAAGATGCGTGCTAAAAAAGATTGGTTTGTAAAAATGTGTTCTTCTAGTTTCCGTGAAAATAATGATGAAGATCTTAAAGTGATTGATGTGACTCCTATTGAATCTTTGTTTTCCGATATAAATCTTGATAAAGATGGGACTGGAGATGAGTCAACATTAGTTAAAAGGCGTCCCAATGATTCAGCGTTTTTAGATCTTGATGCAAAAATTGATAAAAGTGGGATTGGAGAAGTCAAAACTTTAAGTAGCAATGAACCCATTTTTTTGGATTTCAAGGAATTTAATTATGATAATTGTTCTTTAATAGATTGTATTTTCTTGTTGCAATCCGTGTTGAATTCTCCTCATGCTTATAAACAAAACAAAGCTTTTACTAAACATATCGTTGATGCTATGATGCAATCTTTTGAAGAAAAGCTTGAATTGGAAGTTTCTATCCCTAGAAAACTTTATGATGAGTGGGAACCTACTATTAAGATTAAGATTAAAGATTATGATTGCCATGCTTTGTGTGATTTGGGTGCTAGCGTTTCCACGATTCCAAAAACTTTATGTGATGTGTTAGGTTTTCGTGAACTTGATGATTGTTCTTTAAATTTGCATCTTGCGGATTCCACCATTAAAAAACCTATGGGAAGGATTAATGATGTTATTATTGTTGCAAATAGGAAGTATGTTCCCGTAGATTTCATTGTTCTTGATATAGATTGCAATCCTACATGTCCTATTATTCTCGGTAGACCTTTCCTTAGAACGATTGGTGCAATTATTGATATGAAAGAAGGAAACATTAGATTTCAATTTCAATTTAGGAAGGGCATGGAACACTTTCCTAGAAAGAAAGTTAAATTGCCTTATGAATCTATTATGAGAGCCACTTATGAATTGCATATCAAAGATGACAATACCTAGATCTATTCGTGTTTTTATGCCTAGCTAAGGGCGTTAAACAATAGCGCTTGTTGGGAGGCAACCCAATTTTATTTTTGTTCTTTGCTTCTTGGTTATTTTTTTGCAATAAATAATTCATCTAGCCTCTGGTTAGATGTGGTTTTATATTTTAATTAGTGTTTGTGCCAAGTAAGACCTTTGGGATGGCTTACGGTGATAGTTTATTTGATCCCGTTGAAAAACAGAAACTTTTGCGCCCAGTCAGAGAATGATTTAGATTCACTGGAGCATGGAAAACCCCTGAATTTTTTACACAAGGTTGATATACAAATTTACTCTGTTTTCCTAATTTTTCATAATTTTTTTGGTTACATAAGTATTAGAACAATTCAGATCTTCGCAGACTGTTCTGTTTTTGACAGATTCTGTTTTTTATGTGTTGTTTGCTTATTTTGATGAATCTATGGGTAGTATCGGGGGGTATGAACCATGGAAAAGTTGGAATACAGTAGATATTACACCAATATAAATAAATAATGAATTAACAACAGTACCCAAGTGGTGATTTATTTTCTTATACTAACGGAGCTTATGAGATTTTCTGTTAAGTTTTGTGTTGTGAAGTTTTCAAGTTTTGTGTAAGGATTTGATGGACTATGGAATAAGGAGTGGCAAGAGCCTAATCTTGGGGATGCCCAAGGAAACCCCAATGTAATATTCAAGGACAACCAAGAGCCTAAGCTTGGGGATGCCCCGGAAGGCATCCCCACTTTCGTCTTCGTCTATCGGTAACTTTACTTGAGGCTATATTTTTATTCACCACATGATATGTGTTTTGCTTGGAGCGTCTTGTATGATTTGAGTGTTTGCTTTTTAGTTTGACACAATCATCCTTGCTGTACACACCTTTTGAGAGAGACACGCATTAATCATGATTTATTAGAATACTCTTTGTGCTTCACTTATATCTTTTGAGCTAGGCAGTTTTGCTCTAGTGCTTCACTTATATCTTTTTAGAGCACGGTGGTGGTTTTATTTTATAGAAATTGATGAACTCTCATGATTCACTTATATTATTTTGAGAGTATTTAAACAGCATGGTAATTTGCTTTGGTTATAAATTTATTCCTAATATGATAGGCATCCAAGAGGGATATAATAAAAACTTCCATATAAAGTGCATTGAATATTATGAGAAGTTTGATTCCTTATGATTGTTTTGAGATATAAAGATGGTGATATTAAATTCATGCTAGTGAGTAATTGTGAATTTGAGAGATGCTTGTGTTAAAGTTTGTGATTCCCGTAGCATGCACATATGATGAACCGTTATGTGATGAAGTCAGAGCATGATTTATTTATTGATTGTCTTCCTTATGAGTGGCAGTCGGGGACGAGCGATGGTCTTTTCCTACCAATCTATCCCCCTAGGAGCATGCGCATAGTACTTCATTTCGATAACTAATAGATTTTTTCAATAAGTATGTGAGTTCTTTATGACTAATGTTGAGTCCATGGATTATACGCACTCTCACCCTTCCACTATTGCTAGCCTCTCTTGTACCGTGCAACTTTCGCCTGTACCATACACCCACCATATACCTTCCTCAAAACAGCCACCATACCTACCTATTATGGCATTTCCATAGCCATTCCGAGATATATTGCCATGCAACTTTCCACCGTTCCGTTTACTATGACACGTTTCATCATTGTCATATTGCTTTGCATGATCATGTAGTTGACATCATATTTGTGGCAAAGCCACCGTTCATAATTCTTTCATACATGTCACTCTTGATTCATTGCACATCCCGGTACACCGCCGGAGGCATTCATATAGGGTCATATTTTTTTCTAAGTATTGAGTTGTAATTCTTGAGTTGTACGTAAATAAAAGTGTGATGGTCCTCATTATTAGAGCATTGTCCCATGTGAGGAGAAGGATGATGGAGACTATGATTCTCCCACAAGTCGGGATGAGACTCCGGACGAAAAATAAGAATAAAAAAAAAGAGGCCAAAAAAATGAGAGAAGGCCCAAATAAAAAAAAGAGAAAAAAAAGGAAAAAAAAGAGAGAAAAGAGAGAAGGGGCAATGTTACTATCCTTTTACCACACTTGTGCTTCAAAGTAGCACCATGATCTTCATGATAGAGAGTCTCCTATGTTGTCAGTTTCATATACTAGTGGGAATTTTCATTATAGAACTTGGCTTGTATATTCCAAAGATGGGCTTCTTCAAAATTTCCCTAGGTCTTCGTGAGCAAGCGAGTTGGATGCACACCCACTTAGTTCCTTTTTTTTTAGCTTTCATAAACTTATAGCTCTAGTGCATCTGTTGCATGGCAATCCCTACTCACTCACATTGATATCTATTGATGGGCATCTCCATAGCCTGTTGATACGCCTAGTCGATGTGAGACTATCTCCCTCTTTTTGTCTTCTCCACAACCACCTTCTATTCCACCTATAGTGCCATGTCCATGGCTCACGCTCATGTATTGCGTGAAAGTTGAAAAAGTTTGAGAACATCAAAAGTATGAAACAATTGCTTGGCTTGTCATCGGGGTTGTGCATGATTTAAATATTTTGTGTGATGAAGATGGAGCATAGAAAGACTATATGATTTTGTAGGGATAAGCTTTCTTTGGCCATGTTATTTCGAGAAGACATAATTATCTTGTTAGTATGCTTGAAGTATTATTGTTTTTATGTCAATATTAAACTTTTGTTTTGAATCATAAGGATCTGAACATTCATGCCACAATAAATAAATTACATGGATAAATATGTTAGGTAGCATTCCACATCAAAAATTCTGATTTTATCATTTACCTACTCGAGGACGAGTAGGAATTAAGCTTGAGGATGCTTGATACGTCTCCAACGTATCTATAATTTTTGATTGTTCCATGCTATTATATTATCTGTTTTGGATGTTTTATATGCATTAATATGCTATTTTATATTATTTTTTGGGACTAACCTATTAACCTAGAGCCCAGTGCCAGTTCCTGTTTTTTCCCTGTTTTTGAGTTTCGCAGAAAAGGAATACCAAACGGAGTCCAAACGGAATAAATCTTTCGCGATGATCTTTCTTGGACCAAAAGGAAACCAGGAGACTTGGAGATGAAGTCGGAGGAGCCGCGAGGCGACCACAAGGACGGAGGGCGCGCCCAGGGGGGTAGGGCACGCCCCCACCCTTGGGGGCCCCTCGTGCACCCCCTGACCTAATTTTTTCGCCTATATATACTCTTATATGCCCAAACCACCAGAGGCATCCACGAAAATAGTTTTCCACCACCGCAACCTTCTGTACCCGTGAGATCCCATCTAGGGGCCTTTTCCGGCGTCCTGCCGGAGGGGGATTCGATCACGGAGGGCTTCTACATCAACACCATTGCCCTTCTGATGAAGCGTGAGTAGTTTACCTCAGACCTACGGGTCCACAGCTAGTAGCTAGATGGCTTTTTCTCTCTCTTTGATTCTCAATACCAAGTTCTCCTCGATGTTCTTGGAGATCTATTCGATGTAATACTTTTTTGCGGTGTGTTTGCCGAGATCTGATGAATTGTGGATTTATGATCAGCTTATCTATGAATATTATTTGAATCTTCTCTGAATTCTTTTATGCATGATTTGATATCTTTGTAATTCTCTTCGAACTATCGGTTTGGTTTGGCCAACTAGATTGGTTTTTCTTGCAATGGGAGAAGTGCTTAGCTTTGGGTTCAATCTTGCTGTGTCCTTTCCAAGTGACAATAGGGGCAGCAAGGCATGTATTGTATTGTTGCCATCGAGGATAAAAAGATGGGGTTTTCATCATATTGCTTGAGTTAATTCCTCTACATCATGTCATCTTGCTTAATGCGTTACTCTGTTCTTTATGAACTTAATACTCTAGATGCATGCTGGATAGCGGTCGATGTGTGGAGTAATAGTAGTAGATGCAGAATCGTTTCGGTCTACTTGACACGGACATGATGCCTATATTCATGATCATTGCCTTAGATATCGTCATAACTTTGCACTTTTCTATCAACTGCTCGGCAGTAATTTGTTCACCCACCGCAATATTTTCTATCTTGAGAGAAGCCTCTAGTGAAACCTATGGTCCCCGGGTCTATTTTCCATCATACAATCTTCTACTTTCCAATCTACGAGTTTCCGATCTACTATTTTGAAATCTTTTACTTTCCGATCTATAAACCAAAAATACCAAAAATATTTACTTTACCTTTTATTTATCTCTATCAGATCTCACTTTGCAAATAACCATGAAGGGATTGACAACCCCTTTATCGCGTTGGGTGCAAGTTTGTTGATTGTTTGTGCAGGTATTCGGTGACTTGTTCGTTGTCTACTACTGGATTGATACCTTGGTTCTCAAACTGAGGGAAATACTTATCTCTACTTTGCTGCATCACCCTTTCCTCTTCAAGGGAAAAACCAACGAAAGCTCAAGAAGTAGCACGCAGCCGAACCAGTCAACCCTCATACTCCGCTCCACGTGGGCAACTAGTATCAAGTCTTCCCTGGCTCCGGGTCATTCCCTTCCTAGGCCTCGCCATCGTCTGCCGCCTTGGTGCTCTTGGCGCTGTGTGGTCAACATGGTCAACGAACGACAGCCGTCGGAAGACAACTATTCACGGTGACGCTGCCAGCTGGACCCACTAGCTACATCTTCGGACACAAGGAAGTGCCTCCTTATTACACGAAAATATGATTCCTCCCAATGACAGCTGGGACCCACCAGCCATATCTTCGCATGCAAGGATGTGCATACTTATCCCCCTGACAGTTGGGACCTACTAGGTCGAAGGGTACGTACAGTTATCTGTCTGGTCGCAAACGTGTACGTACATATTGGTTGATCGGTCTCTCTGTAAAGATGAACTGTGGCCGAGTAAGTAGTAGCACGTGTCGTAGTAGAGCCCCTGACGTAGCCGTTCAGGTTGTCCCGTCTAAATCATGTACACGTACATACAGCCACAAGGCAAAAAATATGACCATGTACGTACATACGGGTGGGGTCTCGAATGCGTACTTGCGCATAAGGACGGCAGCAACTACGTCCTGTTCATCCAGAGCCAACCGGCTGGGTCAAAACAGAGGAAAAAATGTTGTGTTCATCGGGAGGCAACCAACTAGGTCAGAATGCGTCATGTTCAACGGGAGCCAACCTGTTTGCACGGAATAGCCAAAACGGGGTCTCGTGTATAGCTGAACGGAGGAAACGGACTTCTGTTCAAGCTCCAACGGTCGAAATGGGGTCCTGTTGATCGGGAGGGGTCTGGCGTACCACAAAATAGAGGAAACAGACTTCTGTTCGACCGCCTACGATCGAAACAGGGTCCCGCTCATCGGGAGGGGTGTGGCCTACCGCAAAATGGGACTCCACGGGCTACTGTTCATCCACCGGCGACTAGCTCCAGCCTCCACAGGCTACTGTTCATCCCTCGTTTACTTCCTCCAGCCTCCACCTGCTACTGTTCATCCACCGTTGACCTCCTCCAGCCACTGTTCATCCACGGGCTACTGTTCATCCAGCCTCCACCGGCTACTGTTCAACCAGCCGCCACGGGGTCCTGCTCATCCACCCCAACTAGCTGGGGTGTGTCGCGGCCTCCTATGGGTCCTGTTCATCCAATGGCAACCACGTACTACCACGGGGTCCTGTTCATCCAGCGACAACCGCCTACACACGGTCGGGGTCCTGTTCATCCAACCCCCACCGGGAATTGTTCATCCACAGCCAGCCAACCGGCTGGACTCACCACATCTCGACTTGTTCTATGTATCGCATGCGTGGCAGCAACGTGCATTGTTCATCAAGAGGCAACCCAATCGGCTAGCTCACTAGGTCTCGCACGGGGGTTCGGTCGGCTTCAGTAAGCAGCAGCAGCAGCGATCAATTGGGTTCAGTTAGCAGCAAAGGAGTCGGTCGGGTTCAGTTAGTAGCGAAGGGATCATTCGATCGGCTTCTGTACGTAGTGCTAGCAGTACTGTGCGATCGCTCGGGTTCAGTAAGCGAACGCCTCTTGCTCGGGTTCAGTAATAGCGACACGGCTCGCACCACGCGCGCGTACAAGAGAGAAACGCGCAAACCACACTGCATCCCTGGGCCCCGACCACCCACCGTAACCGGGAACTCCACAAAAATTTCCTCTCCCTCACTTCTACCATGATTTTTTATGTCATGGACGGCCCAAAGAATGTCATGTAGGTGCGTCCGCCCGCCCAGGACAAAAGCCCATTTTCTATCATGATTTTTTGTCATAGAAGTAGGAGCCCACCACATCTATGATGATACGTGTTTTTGTCACAATTATCGTCATAGAAGTGTCAGAACTATGATAGAAAAAATTCGTTCAGGCCTTAATGTCATGGTTGTGTCTTTTTTTTGTAGTGAAGGTTCTCTCTCCCAAAGAGAGTGTTCCCGATGAAATCCATTAAATAGCAAATGGTGGGGTTTTGTATGCTCGGTACCTTCTTGCCAGAGAGGTCATGCTCATCTCTGATGGAGATGAGGTCCCATGTCTCCAATGCCTCGGTGATGGGCACACCCCTGGTGTCAAGAACCCCACAGTTCTTGAACCCAAAGACGTTGCACCACTTCACAAGCGTCATCGTACGCGACACCCCTCCAAGTGTGAAGGAGCAACTCGCCGTCACCCTCGTATCCTGGAGAATGTGCTCGAATGTGGAGAGGAACTCTATGGTGATGTACCGGTACATCAGGTAATGGAAGTTACTGAAAACTCCCACCCCGGTCTTTTCCACTAGCCATGCGAAGTCATTGTGGAGCCCTCAGGACCGGCCCTAAGGGGGGTGGGAGGGGGCAGGGGCAGTCACCCCGGGCCCCCAAAGTTCAGGAGCCCCTCCCTAGGTTTGCACGTAGCACATGTGTGCATGTATGGGCCATGTACCAGGGAAGAAGCCAGGCGTGGGACACAGGCAAACTTAGCGGTTCTTGCTATTCCTTGACGTAAAAAGCCCAGATCCTACACCTTTCTTTTTTGCAATAATAAACTCGGCATCTTGCTTCCTTTTCTCCTAATGTCATTCTTAATTCTAATCGCCAGTTCGCTGTCTCTCCGATGCCAATTTCCGTTCCCGGTGCCCTAGATCGCGACAAGCTAGTCACTAGTTTAGTACTCAGTACGCGATGCCGCTTTGCTCTCTTTACTTCAGGCAATGGACATGCAGACACACGGATCACCAATGGACCGAGTGCTAGAGCTAGATGGGAGTCCACATCTCCTCATCGGCTCATCGTTGAACACCCTACAACCAAAGCCGATTGGATCCATCCAAGGTAGTATATTATATTACTGTTCCCCAATCTCTACTCCCTATGTTTAATACTTACTATTAAGTAATTTGTCCTTCGCATATATAGTGCATAGCTGGCACTGATCAACTTTTGATTCAATTATTTATTTGTTTATTTCCAACATAGTGAAAAAAATAGTGTGTGGTGACCTGATACAATCAGAGATGCGCTCTTCATAAATTTTTCACGAGTACTACTAGTGCTTCATTGAACCCAGGTTGTGAATTGACAATAGTTGTTGTGGAGGAAGAGGAACAAATTTATGGGAATTCTGAATCTGGACAAGAGGAAATGTTGACATCAATACCGGTGATAAAAATGTAAGTGGTCCTGGGATTATAGTTATTTCAACAGGTGCACATGCACAATCTTCTAGTGTTGACGAACATCTAGTTTTGCTTTTTTAGTTGAAGATTATGAAATTCACTTTTTTAGATGGTGAGTATCTACTATTGTGATTTTTGAGCATGTGAGGGAAGTCAATTTTTATTCTAATGCCTATATATCTTATTATGTTATTTACAGTGTATGTACACATAACTTATGTTCTTTTTTACAGTGCATGTAACTATTGCGTCAGTTGAAAGAAAGCTTTTTGAAGTTAAAATTATTGAAGAACTATTTGAGATCAACGGTGATTCAAGAGATTTTAAATGGTTTGCCAACATTATGCATCAAGAAGAAATTATTGGATGAGATTGACATCGACCCCATCATAAGTGACTTTGCATTGAGGAATGTCAGAATTTTTAAAAGGTAACATGTATCATTATTTCATATGTATATTGTTTTGGACACATTGAAATGTTTTGGTAACATTTCATATACACACATAGTCATAATTATTACTATATTGTTTATACTAAGGGCCCCGAGTTTTGGTTTTGCCACGGGACCCCAAAATCACAGGATCAGCCCTGGGAGCCCTTGGGACTACAAGGACGAAGTGCATTTCCACTTCGTGGCCATCATCTTTCGGCTGCTGACCCGTGCGAAGTCCTTGTTCACGATAGCACAAAGGTTCTCCCCCTCGCTCCAAGAATGCTTAGAACGCGAGCCCATCACCTTCTTCCCCGCGGCAATGGACGATTTCATCATTTCCTACACACAACAAAATTAAAACATAAAAACGTAAGTTTTACATGGGGATCGAGTTCTAACACTACCTAAGATCGATCCTAACCAATTACTTTGAATCCTAATGTTCAAATCTAACTGAAAAAATAAAATATTTGCATCTCATCTAGGGTAAGAACAAGGATGAAATCACCATGGAAACTTGCAAATGAAACATGGATCAGAGGAGAAACTCACCGAGGATAAATATGCATGGATCAAACAAACGAAAACCGCGAAGAATCAAAGGTTTTGGAGGATTTTTGTGAGGGTTTGATATATATATATATATATATATATATATATATATATATATATATATATATATATATATATATATATATATATATATATATATAAACAATATTCTGATCACGGGATCAGAATAATATTATGATCCTTGGTTGAACTTCCTGAACTGTTGGACCTGAACTGCCATCTGTAAGAACCCGACCTTCATGCTATCTTTGCAACCGTGGCTTCCCTCGAGATTTTTTTCTGGTGTGTCATGATCTTTGTGATGTAAGTGTAATCTGGACACGCTTTCTAGCATCTAAATGGTCGTTTTGATTCGAAATCTCGCTTGTTGGCGGATGTGCTCTCGGGACATGATGAACTTGTGTCTGTTGCAAGTTTAATGCATGCACTGGATGTTCTCGAACCTCTAACACTATGGGAATTGGGTTTAGGTACGAGTTTCATGGACAATTTGTTGTTATTTCAAACGGATTTGATTTCGGGTTGTGTTCTTCGTTCGCAGGAGTGGTTTGCTCCGCTTCTGTCATTTTGTTGTTTTCCTGTGAAGATTGGCGGCGGATTTGCGTACATTGGTGAGATTGAAGCATTCCTATGTTGTTAATTTGGTCGGACGGGCCCATACACTCCAAAATCGAGCGAGTGGATCTTTTTTCGCCCGCCGTGGTTGGTTCTTCGAATGGACAGCATGGTGGCGCATCATTTTCATGTTAGCGGGGAGTATGATAGAGTTTGAAATGGCGGCTGACGCGTTGTAGTCAACCCAGATGATTAAATCCGGGAACCAAATTTGATCATGGGTATTTTGCCAATCATTTTACGGTCCGTTGTACAAGTTGGACTTCCATTTCATTTGTGCTAGAACTTCTGTGTTTCACAATTTTTTGTAGGTGATGCGGCAATATGATCTCTTCTGTTGTTGTTGTCATTAAAAACATTGTATGTCTAGTTTTTTCCCCACACCTGGTGTGTTCAATTGTGGAGCTGGCCCATAGACACATGGATCTTTCTTTTTGTCTAAGCTATTTCATACTCCGAATGGTAGTAGCACTTCCAGAGTTGTTCTACCTGAACTTCCTTCTCTGAAAACCCAAACTTGACTACCTGCATGAATAATTCAGGAGCATCGTGTTGTTTGTGGTCTTAGTGTAAACCTGACATGCTTTTTAGCATCTAAATGGTAGTTTTGTTCCAAAAACTCGCTTGTTGGAGGGTGTGCTCGATGGGACACGATGACCGCATTGCATCCACTGAATGCTCTCGGACCTCTAACATGATCGTGTGTATTTTTTTGATCATTTATGGTCTGATGTAGAATTTGGAATTTTATATGTTTTGTGTTAGAACTTCTGTGGTTATAAGCATGTTTTTAGGTGATTCGGCAATATGATCTGTTCGGTTGCTGTTGTTATAAAAAAAATGTGTATGTTTTTTGTTTTTTCACAGTCATCATGTGTGTAACTATGGAGGTGGTCCACAGACACACTCATCCTCTTTATATTTAATCTATCTTCGGGGATAGTTTCCGGACCATCGACGGCCTATAGTGGAAGCTGGACTTCTTTGTTACTCATGGTTGAACTTCTGTTTTTCCACATTGCAAGACGATGCAGCATTGTGCTGTATATTTCTTTCTTTTGGTTTTTTTGTTGTAATTTTCATTTATTGAATTGTTTTTGATTTTTTGATTTTGTGTCGTGAGAAACCATGGGATTGTCCCAAGTATGCACACATACTTTATATTTTTTTGTAACGTGTTTTCATACTTCGAACAGTGGTAGAACTTTAGTATGTATTTAACCTGAACTTACTAGATTTTGCTCCAGTATATTTTGCTTTTTTTTGACATGTTTAGCTGATGTTTTTTCAAAACCCCGAACTTTTATGTCTTTACAATTTGAACTTTTTCATTAAATTTTGATAAATTTAATTGGATTTAAATATTTTAATCATTAAACTTCCATGTCTTTTTTAGATATTTTAACCAAGCGCGCATTGCCGCGTTAGCGCGAGGCCGAGCAGGGGGTGGAGGGGGGGGGTTGGGAGGGGTGTTTTCTGCATTTGTACATGGACTTCTGTTGTTTGTGTATTTGAACTTCTTTTGTTTCTAAAATTGAAATTTGTTTTGTTCTTGGTTACTAAGGGTTTTTAAATTTGTATGTGGACTTCCTTTGTTTGTGTATTTGAACTTCTTTTGTTTCTAAAATTGATCTTTTGTTTTGTTCTTGGTTACTAAGGGTTTTTAATTTGTTTTTCCTATTTTTATATTTATTAATATGGTCTTTTTTCTTCGAGACGTTTGTGACATCAAATGCCTGTACAAAATGCTATTTAATCTTTGCTATGACATGCATCTTTCTTATTTACTTTTATTGACTATTTAAATGCTTCATTTATATTGTAGTGGTGGCTAAGCGTTGCATTTACTCAGTAGTTTAGGATGCTTTCTGCATTTATTTGCCGTCACCGCTCCCACCCCTGTCAGAAAACTCTCCTCTCGCTCGCTCGCTTCCTCGCTCTCTCTCTCTCTCTCTCTCTCTCTCTCTCTCTCTCTCTCGTCTTCCTTAGTCTCGCTGCCGTCTTGCTTCTCCCCTCCGGATTCAGCGGCATCTTCTCCTGCCGCGAATGGGTTGAGAAACCGCCCCATCATCCCCACTCCCCGCGCCCCGCACTCCCTCCTCTCCCTATTTCTGACACAAATCCAAGCTAGGAACCATCCATGCACTCTCGAACTTCTCCTGGCATCATGGTGAGTAAGAACCATCGCGGGGTCGTGCGCATCCGGGCCCTCTCTTATTTGCTCCAAATCTTGTCAGAGTCTCCCCCTGTGCCTCCTGTGCTCTCACATCCACCTCCCCCCTTTCTTCTGATGTTTGCATCCAAGGGTAGGTAGTGTTCTTGTAGAGGATGCGTAGATGGTTTGGATTTGCCTCTTTGCGCAGGATTTTGCTTTAGTCTTTTGTGAATTGCATTTCCCTTGGGTCTGTTTGTTGTGTTCATGGCCATGTAGCTAGTGGTTCCTGTGATTTAGTTCTTAAAATCTAGGGTTCTGTCCTTGTTTCAGTTGATTTAGAACTGTGGTTTGTTTGTAGATGCATCTTCTTCTGGTATATGTGTTCTTATGCATTTATTCCTGTTATTTGTGTTGGTTTTTTCAGGCGGATCTAGGGTTTCGACCATCCTGCATCAGGGAGGGGTGTCCTGATGGCTTCAGTCCCCTCAATAGGTGAATCTTGTGGTGTAAATATGAGTTTAATTTTATATGACTGCCATGATCTTCTCTTGTTAGTCATGTTGAACTTGCCATGACTGTTGGTGTGGACTTCTTATATATTTGTGATGTATGCATTTTTACTCTGTAGTTGAGGTTAGGATTGTATGTGTTAATGAATTTTTTATGTATTACTAATGAACTATCACATCAAGTGTGATTTGGACTTCCAAGTGTTTTAATTTTAGTATATAGCTTTTTATTTGTGTTATCATGTTCATGGTAATGAAAAGTGGTAGTTCGGCTTTCTGGTTGTACATTGTTGAAGTTGTGTCAATAATTTCCATGGTAACTTTGTTGTGCATTGTTATAAATTGTTGTACATTGTTATAATTTTCATGGTAACTTCATATTTTCTGTTTATCTTAGGTGAATTTTTGTACATTGTTTTACTGCTCATGCTTTCTTTGTTTATGTAGTACTGCCTAACTTGAACTTCTGGTTTTTATTTATTTATTGTGGAATTTTTTTTGAACTCCTGGTTGTTCTTTTGTTTTACTTCTTGGTAAGGTCTACTTGAACTTCTGGCTACTTATAGTTTTATTGCTTTTTTAGTTTATGTTAAACTTTCTGGATATTCATTGTTTCACTTCTTTTGCTGGTTTTTGTTGAACTTCTGGCTATTCATTGTTATGGATTTTTTCTCTAATGCTCCATCTTGTTTTATGTGGTACTGGTTTTGGCTTTTGTGTTTTCATTTGTAAGGCCAATTTCCTTTTTAAAACTCAGTTGCCTTCTTTCCTTTTTGTAGTTAGTGATGAGATGAAAAATTCTGATAAAAGTGTATGTGATCAAGATGGTGGTTCAGAAGTTAATGTTGCTGATCCAAAGTCTGATGCAGCTAAATCATCTATCAGTTTGAGTTTAGTTGCTGAGGTTGCTTGCATTCTTGACAAAAATTTAAACCTTGAAGATCTCGCGTCTGCAGCTGTTGCTTCAGCTAGTATGTGCTACTTAGTTCTTACTTCACCTTTTTAGTTTTTTAATTCTAAAGCCATGTTTTTGAACTTGTTGCTATCATGTGTTTTGTATTTGGTCTTGACTCTTTTCCTTTTGTTTTGTTTTTTTGTGTATTTGCAGATGCAACCAAAGAAGAAGCTGTTAATACCATCAACGATGTTCTGTCTGACCTGGGTGGAGCTGAGAAGATTGCTGAGCCTGAGCAGGTGGTTCCATCAGCTAAAGATTACGATCCCGTACAGGATCCTTTGTGCTCTCTTTAGTTGTCAGAGACGCAGCCCCAATCTGTTGATGGCACTAAACCTGTCACACAAGCTGAGGACATGCCCTTGCAGCTTCTTGTAGAAGATAAATAGAAGAGGAAAAAGCTAGCAGAATATGAGAGGAAGAAGGCGGCCCGTCTACAAAAAGCTATTGATTTTGCTGAGCCCACAGTTGGGCATGTGTCCGGTGTTGATGAAGATGTTGCGCGTGATGGTGATACCATGGTTGCCCCTCTGACGAAGAAATTCAAGTAGATCGTATGAAAGAAGCATCTCCTTGGTGAAGTTACTCCTCGGAGGAGCCCACGTGTTTCAAATGTTGCAGGTCCAACTATAGGTGAACTTCCTAAAGTTGATGGCCAAGCTCCTGGTGGTACCCCATATCGTAGTCCATGTGTTCTTGCATATGCAAAGTCCACATCGTCTCCACTTGGTGGTGCTGGTTCTGGGAAGGGAAAGAAGTGTGGCAATATGCGCAAGGGTGGGGCTGCAAAAGTTAATAAGGGTCTTAAGAAGCGTGCTCGTGTTGATGGGGATGAACAGGGTGATGAGGATTTTGACGCTGATGATGGGGATGGTGATGATGATGTTGCTGATCACGTCTGGTGTATTAATTGTTGTTTTTTGTTCCTTATGCTAGTATTTTTGAACAAAACCATGTCTGCATGCTCTATATTTGTGTATGTAGTACTGTCTTTTTCTTTATTGTTGAACTTCTGAAATATTTTTTGTTAATGTTGAACAAAGTAGTTGAACTTCTGGTTATACATGGTTGTGCTACCTTGCTCTTCATTGTTGAACTTCTGGTGTATAAATTGATATACATTTCTTTTTTGCCATGCTCTATTTGTTTGTGTGGTTCTTCCTTGTTCAATGATGCTGAACTCCTGGTTTATTTTTATTAACACATTGTTATGCCATGGTTTCTTCTATTGCTTTTTATGTAGTACGAGCTTGTGAAGAGACCTGTGAGGAAGAATAGAGGAGGCAAAGCAGTGGAAGGAGCTGATGAAGGAGGAGACGATGCGAAATGTTTTAACAAGACGGTTCGCTGCTCACTGAAAGTTGTCAAGGCGTGCACAAAATTGCTACAGCCTAGGCACAAGGAGAGGTTATCAAGTCTAGTTTTGGTTGTGTCTTTGATTTGAAGGTTGATTCAAACATTTCTCGTCCTTTGATGGGCCACCTTTACACCAGGATTGACCCTTCAACTATGATTCTAGACATGGGCGAGCCAAATAAGAAATTGCGCATTGCAAGTGATGTTGTTCACCTTCTTTTTCATTTCCCTCAAGGTGATCGTACCCCTCCTAGGCCCTCAAATGATGGATTCGATGACACTGTCATGAGGCTGAAGGGTAAACTTGGCTATAAGAGGAGTGAAGATATCAAGACAAATGATCTGCGGGAGTTGCTCGAGGATCTTGTGAAGGATGACTAGAAAGATGATTTGGCTCTTCAGGTGTTTTACCTGATTCTTTTCATGAAGGTTGTTATTCCTGGTATGTCTACACGGGTTTCCAGGGAGGCAGCAATGGCTGAGAATCTTGTCTCTGAAGATATGGCAAATATGGACTATTGCCAGTTGCTTGTTGATGATCTTCGAAGGGCTGTAATTAGATATCAACAAGGGACTGGCAGGGGAAAGGCTATTGCAGGCTGTGGCATTGCGCCGCTTCTTATGTATCTGGACTGCCTTATCATTGGCATGAAGCCTAATGCTGACTTGAGAACTCCTCGCATCAATTTCATGGATCAGGCCAAGCTATCTAAGTTTGCTGCTGCTGACTTGGTTAAGAAGGGTGATGATCACCCAGCCAACTGGGTTTTTGGGAATCTGCCTGTGAATCCTATTTTATGCACCATTATTTCCTGTGTAGTATAGCTTGAACTTCTGGTATTATCTTCACTTTTGTTTCTTGTCCCTTCATTATCTTCTGACCTGTTTTGACTTTTTTTTGTGTAGTGGAAGACACAGGCTGAGGTTGTGTTCTTTAGGCATATCGAACGTCCTGGTCTTACTATGCCTCGTGCCACCGGTATTGGGAGTGAAGCTGCCCCAAGAATTGAATGCTTCCAGGATGTCAACACTGGTGCTCCCCCTGTAGATCCTAGAGGTTCTTCTGCCCATGTGAATGCTGAAGCTGGCATTCCTTCAGAGTCTGCTAAGAGTTTTTTTGATGCTGCCAGTGTTTCCCTTGGTAGGATCGATTGTATTTTGAGCACAGTTTGTGGGGAGATTGCCTGTGTTCCGACGATGGTTCAGCGTCTTAGTCGTGTTGATGGGATTCTTCCACCTGGTCATTGTTTTGATGCGAAGTCTTCGAAGGAGGCTTTGTCAATTGAAGCTGAAATTCCTGCTCAGATTCATCAGAGCACGGTCCACCTCCATACCAACTTTGGATTATTCAAGAAAATGCAGGATGCTCGTTGCAAGCCTTTTGAAGATGAGGCTAGTGTTTACTTGAGTGAGAGTGAGAGGCAAGATTCTGTTCGTTTGGGTCGTAAAGGAGGGAACGAGGAGCGTATTGAAGAGGTTAGTTTTGTTGACTTTGATAGTTATTTGAATTAGTGTTTAGTGTTAGCTTTCAGTTATTAATTATTTTGTCATATGTGACCCTTCTTGATTTCTTGTATTATGAACTTCTTTTGTCAGTAGTGCTGTTTCATAGTTGAACTTCTTTGTTTACAGAAGCTGAACTTCTATTGATACAGTATCTAAACTTATTTGTTTTATAACTGAACTTCTATGGATACTCTAATATGTAATTAGTGTTTGTTATTTGACCTTCTATGCTTAATGTCTTTGAACTTCCTTCATGTGTCAGTGGTCATATCTGCCCTTCTTTATTTAGTTGATGTGAACTTCTCCTAATTACATATTGTTCTACGTAGCCTATCAGGTCTTTTTATTCTCATGTTTTCTATGATTTTTTTGTAGGCTGTTAGGGTTGATGATGATATTTTATCTGAAAGTGCAACTGCCCCTCTGCATGAATCTGCTCCTGCAACTGATTTCATTGTTGATGTTGTTCATGGCAGTGATCCTAAGGTATCATTTTTTCTTGTCCATTTGTCCATCTGCTCCTGCAAACAAGGATGTATCAGGCATTGGCTGCTTTGATGGGCTGGATCAAACTAAACCTCAGTTGTCCATTGGTGATGGGGTTTTTGATGCTGAGCAGGGCAAGTCAGCTAGAGCTGGCATTGCTGCTGAGAGTGGTAGTGCTTGGGCAGGGCCGGCGAAGCCTCCTGCTGCCGCACCATCGGTGGTTGTTGCTGCTGATTCTCCAGCTCCTCGTACTCCAGGACAACCTACAATTTTTGTTGTTTCAGATTCTCCAGCTACTACTGGTGTACTTGAAAATGATAATGCAATGTCTGCTGGAGATGGTGATGATTCAGAAACTAAAAGTGATATTTTGGAAAAGGAGGATGATCTTTCCAGTGCTGCTACTGGTTTAGGCAAGAATCCATAGAGAGAGGAGCATGCTTCTCTCTTCTTTCCCCGTCCCCATCCCTTTAGTTTATGGTTTGCCTATTTGATATCCCTATGTACTGTCTGTGTGGTACAAGTTGAACTTCTGGTTTGGTCTTTCTCATGTGACTGTAAATAAAGAGAAGTGCAGTTGTTTTTATGTGGGGGGAATGCGTGTACTGCATGGGTTGTGATGTTTTTAATCCTGTGGGTTCTCTTTTGGTGTAGCAGCTGAGATGTGTTTGTGTAGTTTGCAGCAGCTGTAGTGATGTATGTGTTTGAATTTGGTTTTTGTTAGTTGTGTGCATGTCAATCCCTTAATTTTTGAGGGAACACTTTGTGTCTATGTGTTGTACTGCTTTTCCCATACTGGAAATCGTTTGTATATATGTATGTTTTGTATGTTGCTCTTATTTTCTATTCTTTTGCTGAGCAGATAGTGACCTTGCTGTTGTCAGAAAGAAGGTTGATGACTTTTATTTCAGTGTGACTAGGCTTAAGAATGATCGTTCTAAGAGGTGAGTCTAGTCGGTCCAAATTTATGTGCATCTAACTTATGTACTGACCGTGGTTATGTAGCTGAACTTCTTGACTTTCTAATGCTGAACTTCTTGACTTTCTACTGCTGAACTTCTTGACTTTCTTTTGTTTTGTACTCTCTAGTTGTTATTAAAGAACACATGGAATATGAAGCCATTGTTTTTTGTTTTAGATCAAAGGTTATGTTCCGAAACAATAAGTGTGAAGCTACTGTTGAAGAAGTCGCATCATCTTTTGGTCCTCGTGGAATGCTTGGATCTTCTGTTGCTGAGGTTGCCCTTTATTGTCTACGTTGCAAATATCAGGGGTCAGACAAGCTTATCCTGTCGTAATGGGTTTGTGTAAGTCAACCCTTTAGTTTTCTCTTTTCTCTTTTTATTTTCCAAATTAGTTTAAAATTGTCAGTCTCATTTATATTTTATATGTACCTGTTCTTGCTGGCACTTATCTTTTATTTTGTTGTTATCTGTTTATTAGGACAAGATTTACAGAGGGCAATTTGATTCCCATGTGAGGAAGTTTTTCAATGCAACTGGTCTTGATAGCATGGATGCCCACGATTCTGTAAGCAATTCATTGTTGATGCTCTCTATTTTGTTTATGTTTTATTTGTGCTGTTGATATTAACATCTGTTTTTAATGATTGTGTGTTTATCTTGCTTCAGATTATTTTCCCTACTTTTGACCCACCTGAAAACCCTGCCCACATGGGTGGTGTTGGGCATTGGGTTTCTGTATTTCTTGACTTGAAGAATGAAAGGTTTCAGCTTCTCGACTCATACTATGGACCAAGTCATGAATGTGCAGTGCGTCTCTTTCGGCGGATGACTGATAACATCAAGAAACTTTGGAGCGATGCCAGCAATGACAGGGAGACACCCTTCAGTCCACTCTCTATTGACCACTACCCTTTGGATTGGATTGATGCCCCCAGCAGAATAACAAGTATGAGATCTAGTTTATGTATATTATTTTTGTTTATATGTATGTGCACCGTTTTGTTATGCTTTGGCTTTCTTTCCTTTTTACAATGTTTCTTTGTTTGATGGCAGTATTGACTGTGGGTTCTTCATGCCTACGAATGTTAATTCGTTTCATGATGGGGTTCTTACGAATTGTTCCCATGATAATATCTTGGATATCAGGAAGACATGGTTGTATTCAATTGTGTCTTCTAACCTGTTTGAAACAGATTTCATGGACCTGTTTGGCTACTACACATGTGAGTCTTGAAACTTACAGTTCTGGCTACTTCATATCTCCTTTTTTGTTATTTGTATCCTGATACAATGTTCTTTATTTACTTGTATATATTGTTTTAAAAGGATTTCATGTCTATGCTTCCTTGAACTGTAGCTTTAGGTGTACATGAACTTCAGCGATGATACCTTGTTATGTTTTGGTAGCTAAGCTTAAATGATTTTTATGTCATTAGTTTCTGTTGAACTGTACCTTTGTGTTGCACATGAACTTCATTAGTTTATAAATGCAACACTTTCTTTTTAGCTTAAGTTTCTAATTTGTTTGGTAGCTGAACTAGAATAGTGATCATGTCATTTGTATTTTTTGGACTGATGCTTGTGTTATACCTGAACTTCAATTGTTTTTTGTGGTTTTTTCTGATAGTGGAGACGTTGGATTTGACCGACTATCATTACGCATTCCTTGGGACACGGGATTACCAGCTTAGGGAGGAACCGATGAGTACAAGTCCAAGACATGATGAGAGTGCTCGAACCCTTTTTCCTTCCAGGGTTGGCAAGTAGCCTGTCAGTATTGGAGTGTCTAAAGCCCCAGGGAGTGCCGCTGCGAAGACCCCATCCATTGGGAAGGTGGATGCAGTCCAAGCTGAAGAGATTTCATCGGATGATGATTTCGAGAAGATTGCTGGCATGAGTAAGGGTAAATCTGCTGCTGCTAATGTTATCGGGAGAGGTGGCAAGAATGTTGTCATCGCTAGGAGGAGTCTGGCACTTGAGTCTGGAAACATAACATCCTCAAAGAGAGTAGCAAGATTGCCTCTGAAGTGGCGTTCTGCTGTCCATTCCCTAAAGAAAGACATATACCCTCATCTACCTGAGGCCCGGAAGTTGAAAGAGTTTGTTCTTAGTGAAGATGGTCTGAAGAAATTTTTTGAGTGAATTTTCTTCTTCTGTTTTGGTCCCTGACATGCTCAAGTGTGAACTTCTATTGTGATAATGACTGGACTTCTCTTAATTTTTTCTGTTTTTCTTTCTTATGTAGTTGCGCTTCTAATATTTTCCGATCCTTTCTTTCTGCAGGACAACCTACTGCATGTTTAATCTCCCTGGCAATGTGATTGACCTCACTGGACGTATCCTCCATACTCTTTTTGGTGAAGGGTAGCAGATGGAAGGAGACGTAATGGACTTTCTCATAAACCAGTGGAAGGATACGCCGGAGACTGCTGAGATCCTCTCTTGTGCTGACAGGGTTGTTCTGAGTCCTTACTTCATACATGTTTTTGTTTTTGTAACCCTATCTCCCTATTTTTGCGCTAGTTTTTGCTTAAGGGGTATTATGAGGTATTTTTATTTGTCGTGTTTTTTATGTCCTTAATTTTTGTTGATGGTGTGTTCTGTAATGCAGTACTGCCTAGATTATGATGTGTTCTCTTCACCAATTCCAAAATTTGATGCAAAAAAATCGGCGGGTCTGCTTCACATGTTTGTTCGTAAGGCAGAAGACCTTCTTAATGCAAAGCTGGTTAGTTTTTTATAACTATTTCTTTTAAATTATGTATATCCTTTCCTCAGCTTTCCAATACGTTATTATCCATTTGTGTTGTTCACTACTTATGGTTTATAGTTTAACCTCACCGTCTTTTGTAATGTTTGCAGGTTTTTATACCATTTTTCAAGCCCATTGATAAAGTAGCGCACTACAGTGTCTACATGGTGAATAGATATCGTGGGAGCATTGACATCCTTGAATCGCTTCCTTACTCTAAGAAGGGCATGTCACGAACCCGTTTCCATGAAGATTGCACAAATATCATGAGTTTTCATAATTGAACCTCCATCATAGTTGAACTTCTGATAATACTACATCAAAGTTATGTGCTTGAACTGAGTATCATTTGATAGTTGAACTTCTGATAACTTTTGGTTGGGTTTTATGCAAGACTCACTATATGTACCTGAACTTAGCTTTTTGCTCAATATGTTTTTGATTTTAGTGTTCGTGTCATGTCTGGCAGTTCAAAAGATTCATTGGGTTGCTGGAGCAGTTGCATGGCAAGGCTGGGCTGGGTATAAAGCGAGCAAGCAGCCAAACTGGGTGGCTATTGCAAAGAGGCCGAGTTTTGTCGAAGTTCCCAAGCAAGGTGCTAATGAGTGTGGTTTCTTCTGCGTGAAGTTCTGCTCTACATATGATGGCGATGAGCTTATCGAAGATTTTGGTGATGTGGATGTATGTTTCCTACTTATTTTTGTCTCTCATCTTTTCATGTCTGAATTTGTTATTGCCGACATGCTCCTGCTGTGCTTTAGTTTGTGTTCTTACTTTTATCCTTTACTTTTTTTATTCTTCATTCTTTTGTTTGCAGGTTGCGGTAGATGACTGGAAGGTCGAGTACATTCACACCCTAGTCTTCAGCCCAAAGAATGAAATTGTGCCTGGAGAGCTTCCAGCTGAGATCCAGTCCTTGGGCCCGTGAATTCTGCGAGTAGAAACATTGGTTTAGTGTAGATTTGATTTCGTAAAGATTTGGTTTGATAATGATTGGAACGATTTAGTTGCATGAGTTGTGTAAGAATGGTTTAGTAATTTGTGTATCTATAGCTGCAACACTATTTTTATGTTATTGAGGACATATGTATCTGGACAAATATTGCATGGTTTCAGTAATCCAGTGTGGTTTCTTTTGGCCCAACATAAGAACTTGAACTTCTGCCTAAACTTTTGGTCTAATGTGGAGAGAGTTTTTTTGTCCACAGAATCCAATGTTGTTTTGCTTTGCTCAACCGTATGCACTCGAACTTCTGCTTGAGATCTAGCTGAACTGTTGGTTTAAGATGGATAGATTTTTTGGGTTGTAAAATGTATTTATTATTTTTCAACTCATTCAAAATGTAGCCTTTTACATAGAAGTTATATGACCTTTTTCGTAATTCTTTCAACTACAAATAATTTTTAAAATAACTTCGTGTGAAAATATTCTCATACTCTCCATTGTGTTTCTTTCTTTTGTCGGCTTTGTATGTGAACTTCTCTGGTTATCCATATAGAACTTCATAACTGCAAGCGTCGCCTTTGGCTTACTAACTTAGTTTATACGGGAATACTTATTTGTCAAGCATATTTTTTGCTACATCGATTATTCGATTGTTATACTAGAACTTCCACAATAAGCTTACTTGAACTTCTACAGTTTATTCTTCATTCCTGCTTGCTGTTTTATGAAATACAACACCAGCACCTCCTCTCATATTATACCAGAACTTCCACAATAAGCTTACTTGAAACTCTACAATTTATTCTTCATTCTTTCTTGTTGTTTTATGAAATACAGCACCAGCACCTCCTCACATGTTATACCAGAACTTCCACAATAAGCTTACATGAACTTCTACAGTATAATTACTTTGAAAACATGGATAGTGTGCTTAGTTTGAACTTCTCCAAAAATTCTTTTCAATAGTGGAATAACATAATAGATACTGACATAACATAAGTTTTCTTTGTTTAATCGACCTACTCTAATTGTTCATCAGCCTTGCGCTCCTCCTAGGCTTTGCTGCTTGTGGTTTATGTTTGACATGTACCTCTTCCTCTTCATCTTCCTCTTCTTCGACAATGTCTTCATCTTCTTGTTCTTCCTTGTCCTTGTCTCCAAAGACTTGCTCATCTTCATCTTCCACCACTTTCTTTGTGCTGGCTCTAGGTTTTGTTTTCCTTTTCTTTTCTGGCTTTTGACTCCTCTTTTCAGCTACTTCTATGCGCTTCGGGCATGTTCTTGCATTGTGTGGTTCATACTCCTTGCATATGCTATAGCACCTACTGCTAGCTTTCTCTGGGTGTGGTCCCTTGTTATGTTTTTGAGGTTTGGGTTGCTTAACTTCCTCGGTATCTCTTCTTTAGAGAAGTGTTTTACAAGTCAGTTTGTTGTGTCCTGCAACCTATTTTCATACACTACATTGCCTTTCTCCAAGTGGCACTCCATTCTCATCCAGCTTGACCACTCTATCTGCAGGTGGTGCGTTTATTTGAGCTCTTTGTTCACTTTTCTTTCCTGCAGAATGTTCCTTCCTACCCTTTGTCTCAGTTTACAATGGCGGCTTCATCACCCCTTGCTGCAACTGTTGTTGTTTTTGCTGTTGCATTGAATGACTTGCACCCTCCTTGCATTGATCGGCTTGAGCAGCGGTCTGGAGCATTTCAGCTTCATAATAAGCAAGATCATCTTCAATTTCAGCATCCTCTTCATCCATTGTTTCGTCAGCATCTCTTTGATTTGCTAAATGTATGGCGTCAAGTTCTTCTATGAGCCGCTTGAGAACATAGAAGGCTTTGTCGTATTGTTGATCACATCTCATTGCTTTCTTGTTAACCGTCAAATTTAGCTGCAGCAGGATGTCTTGCTTGGAGATATTAGAGCTGCCATCAGATGCTATTGTGTCGTAGTCCCTTGCATCAAATGCTGGTTGTGATTTAGCAGTCTTGGTGTACCATTTTAGGATATATTTATCCGGAAACTCGTCAGCCCTCAGGTAATCCAGAATGTTCATGATGTGAAGGCAGAATAGATCTGTAGTGAGATAAATGCACAATTCATTGTTTGTGAGCCAGCAATGAGGTAGTATATAATGATATCATAGTAGTAGTTTAGTAGTTTAGCTGTTTATTTATTTATTTCATTTTTTGCACTCACCTGTGTGGGTCCAAAGCTTGCATTCACACTCATATATTTTATTCACTGGGTCAGCTACAACCTAGAATTCATGCTTTGACTAGGAAAACCTTCTTTCCTCATCATTGTCACCCTTGTTGTGGTAATACAGAAGGTACTTAGTGTCCTCTGCTATTTTTTGCGCGACAAAGTGTGCTCCTTCTCATCCTCTCCCTCATCTCGGTGTATACGGCTCTCGTGTACTTGATAGCCATGTCTTCCTCATAGCCGTGATATGTTTTTATCACTAGATTTTTCTGCATATGTCAAAAATAAGAGATTAGTCGAGCAGAGTAATTGATTTTTTATGTAGATAGCAAGTGCACATGTTCAGGGAATTCAGAATATGAAGTTTCTTTTTTTGTCTTAATACCATGCTGGCCATCGTTTCTCGTTCTCCTTTTGCAACCGGGTTTGTATGCAAGCATTTACCCGCCTAGCAAACTTGTGTAGGTTCTGGGTCCCCTTGACAAACCCTCTTTTCAGCACGTGATTCATGCTCTCGCTTCGTTATGTCGAAGTCATTCTAGCACAGAAAATGTTCTTATAATATGCTGATATCCACATTTTCCTATCACTCCACAGCTGCATCATCATCGGGTCGTTCTGCAGGTTGTACTTCTGCACGAGTGCAGCCCATGCAGCTTTAAACTCTGTTGGCATTAGCAGCCAGTTTAAGATAGATGTGAACTCCTCTTTGAATGTTGGATACTTTTTGTACAACAACGCGAGGTATTCATTGAACTTCTTGAGGATGTGCCAGCGGCATAACTTGTGGATGGTGTTTGGGAATGCTTGTGGTATAGCTTTTACCATTGACGGGCATTGTTCTGCATGAATAAAAAATCAGGATATACAGTTTTTTTTATTGTACTTCATTTATCTAACTAATCATGTAAAATGTAAATTGCTTGTTGCACTGGATGGTGAACTTCTGTGATGCAGTTACATGAACTTCACAGCCAGCAGTAGGTCTATCTAATCATGTGACATGTATTTTTTTCTTATTGCAGTGTTGTTGAACTTTTGTGCTAACAGTGCTTGAACTTCACAGCCAGAACTACATTTTTTAAACATGTCACATTTTTTTCATACTACGGTGTTGTTGAACTTCTATGATTCCTGTATTTGAACTTCACAGACATCACTATGATCATTTAATCATGTCACGTATATTTTTTGCTTCTTGTACTGTTGTTGGACTTCTGTGCTACCAGTGTTTGCACTGCATGGTTTACTTTCTTTTCAAATTCAACCAATATGTATGCAACATACATGTGAGTATGCAAGTTGGGTGTTTGTTGTTCATGCACCGTACAAATCTATCGAAGAGACACTTGAATGATTTTGCATCTTCGTCTCTGACTAGGGCAACAGCAAATATCGTTGACTGCAAATGGTGGTTTGTTCCAACAAACACTCACAGAGGCATATGAAATCTGTTGGTCTTGTAAGTTGTGTCGAATGTTATGCAATCGCCAAAGTCTTGATACGCTCCTCGGTAGCTTGCATTGGACCAGAAAATGTTTTTTATTACATTGTCGCTGTCTACTTGTATGTCATAGAAGAACTTATCATTGATTGCCTTCATGTCTTTAAAGAAAGATACAAGTTTCAAAACATCATGCAAGTCATCTTTCCTTGCATTGATAGCTTTCCTTCAAAATATATACAAACATGCATTTGTTATTTTTGCTATCAAGGGTGGTGACTTAGGATGCTATGTACATTGCAGTATGTGCATTTTCCAATACTTACTGGTTTAGTAGGTCTCGTCCAGTCATGCTTAGGATGTAGCTTCCATCTTAATTTTCTGATAGCATGGACATTATTGTTGTATGTTTGACATCATGGTACTGCAAGAGCTTTACGTACTCCAAAATAGTGAGGTCATAATACTTGTGTGAGTGCAAGAATACCAGCATGTCAGCAGTTTGGATGAAGTGGTGATTATGATTGTATTCGATGTCCACCACCACACAAGTGTTATCCTCTTGCACCTTCCCCCTTATTCTTGCATTGCAGCCTGTCCTCTGTGATGGTTTGTTTGGCTTCCTGTCAGCCTCTGAAACAGTAGGATTGTCTTTCCCTTGGAACGCGCAAACAAAGTACTTGTGATTATCATTTCCCCCCGTCTTCCTGATTCCAAAACCAGCGTGCCTTGTGTATCGGTTGTAAAATTCCCAGGCTTTGTCTACATTCTTGAATGGCATCTTAAGTCTTGGTATTAGGTAATCTGGCAGATTCGGCATCTGCAGAAAAAGAAAAATAAATCAAACTGTACGTTAATATGCAGTTTATAAATATGTTGTGCTGGTGGTGCTGAAAAATGGCAGATCAGAAAAGATGCATATATAAGTACTTAATTTTTGTTCACTTACATGTGTGTATGATCGCAACTCCATCGGAGTCTGCTGCTGGCCCGCTGGGATGGGGCAGGGCGGGATTACCATAGTAGGGTGCAGGAGTGGATCACGAGGAGGTAGGAGGGTTGAAGATGGCCTCTCTCTTGTTTGCGTCCTTTTGCCTTGTGGTGGTTGTGGAGGTATGGTAACCCTAGTTTTTGTTTTCTCTTTTGTTCTGTGAAACAATCCACCAACCTCATGTCTCGTACGATCATGAGTTGTAGCAGCAGCATCAGCATCCGTCGGCGGTAGTGTGCAGAGCACTTTCCTCCGTGAGTGTGTTACTGTTGGAATAGTCCTCGCATCTGGTTTACCTGCTGCTCTTTCACATGGACGAGCCACACCAGGATAACCTCGAGAGTTAAACGCAGAACCTGAGCTAACACCCTCCTCCATCGGTGTGCTTGGAAGTCTGCTGGTGGATACATATAATCCGCGGGGGATTTCCGGCGTCACTCAATTAGGTGGAGGCGCAAAATGGTGCGGATCAGGGTGTGACCTAGCATCTTGGAAGTTTGCTAGGTTTTCGGGTGTCACCCAATTTTGGTGTGGAGCAGATTGGGAATGCTGAGGGTCTGTTTGTGGTGTGACCCATTCAGGGGGCGGCGTAACGCGTACAGGCTTAGGGTTGTATACTTGCTGGTGGGAAGTTCTAACCTGCGTCTCTCATCCGGCTAGCATTATAAAAAATGGGTTGGCACAAGTCACATCTGCCTATACTGGTGTAGCTGAACTGAGCATTCTTCATAGTCTGAACTTCCCATAAAACTGTTGTTATAATACAAAAATCTGCAAGGGAAGGAGTCACAACTTTTTTGTAGCTGAACTGAGCATTCTTCACAATCTGAACTTCTGGTTTGTTAAGGGGTAAGGTTAAATGATATTTGAACAAGAGTCACAGCTACACTCCTGTCTACAGTTAAACCTAACCTTCATGTGATTTCATGGTTGAACTGCTTGTTTCATGCTTTGTTTCATGTCTGTAGATGTGGGAGGGGAAACACAATGTGAAGTTCAACTAGTTGACTCTGGCTCATTTTACTAGTTGAACTTCACATGGTGTTTCCCCTCCCACATTTTTTAACATATGTAGGCAGTAGCCAGATTTTTTTTGCAGCTTGGACTGAGGCTCACACACTAGTAGAACTTCACATGCCATAAAGAAAATAACAGAAAAAATAGCAAGAAGTTCAACCATACCTTGGCTAGAAGTTCGGCCACCCTTTTTCCAGCAGTAGATAGGCCACCATGAGAGCAATGTGCCAGAGACTTTGGAGAGGAATCCCTGGCATTCCATGGCTTGCAGATGGCGCGAAGTTCATCTGCTTGCAGCAAGAAGTTCAGGTACCTGTGGTGCCATGCTAGATCAGAAGATCAAGGAGGAAGAGGCAAGAAGATTACGTACCTGTAGATCAGAAGGCTGCGGTGCTAGATCAGAAGGCTCCGCCGCTGACATGTGGCCAGGCTTGCTCCCTTGGTCGTGCCGTTCGCCGTACCTGGCGCCTTCGCCATCGTTGCTGAGCCGCAGGTAGGAGGTCAGGAGGGAAGGAGGAGGCCTCCAGCTGTCCATGGCGCCCGCTCCGGTGGCTTCGCCGCTTCTAGCCGCCGCGGGCTCCCTCGCACCGGCATTCGCCGACGCTCGCTCGCCCGCGCCGGCGGTCGGACGGGAGGTGGAACGGAGGGGACCGACGGTAGGGACGGTGGTAGAAGGGATGGGAGGGGAGATCCCGGCGGTCGACGGCGGTGAATCACGGTGGAGGCGACGGCCGGATGGTGCTCGAGGGGATGAGAGGAGCAGGGGAGGCGGGGATCGGGATCGGGGTCAGGGTTGCCGCAAATCTCGGCACTTAGTCCCCGAGTTTGGGAAGTTCGGGAAGTTTGGGAGGGTCCTGTCGGACCCTATATAGGGCTACTATGATCAGAATAACTATTCTAATCCTGGGATTAGAATAGTGCTGTCCTATATATCAGTTCGGGAGGGTTACACTATTCTAAGCGTGAGTGTAGAATAGCTTATTCTACACCCCTAGTAATGCTATATACAAAATCTAGTAAAAAGGTTTATAAAATGTAGTAATTTGGAAAATATTTTTTTTACTACCCAAGTTTATAATTTACTTTATTTTAGAAAAATTACTATATTTTACATAGTGTGTTACTATATTTTGTATGTACCGTTACTAGGGTGTAGAATAAGCTATTCTACACTCACGCTTAGTTTAGCGTTACTATTCTAATATATATAGCCTGTCTATTCTGCTAATATTAGCAGAATAGTTATATTGCTAACACTTCCGAACTGCACGCTCAATGGAAGTGCACGTCATTGTTGAAGCAAGAGCACTACAGTAGTGAGACGAGTGCACTTCCTGTCGCAAAAAACTGCATGCAGTTTTTTTGATACTATTTTTGCTCTAGTTTTTAAACTATTTGTCAGAACAAGGCATGTAATATACTGTTGGAAAGCTATGGATTAGGCGCAACTTCGCCATGTAGAAACATTTTTGATATTCCTCACGGTTTAGGAGTAGTTTTGAAAATGATGCGTCCCATGACGAGTGGCAGTGAGCGTTTTTTCGCATTTTTTCTATACCGCTCATTGGAATAAAGAAAATGATACACCGTTGGAAAGATATCATCGAGGCGCAACTTTTTCATATATATTATTTTCTCTAATTCATTAAGGTTTAAGAGCAGTTTTAAATTTAGTAAATCGCGGAATTGTGTTTTTTAATTTTTTTTGCAATTTTTTGTACTGTTTTCACTCCAGTTTTTTTAACCGTTTGTTGAAACGAGACGTGTGATACGCCATTGGAAAGCTACGGATGAGGCGCACCTTTCATATGCAGAAATGTTTTGGAGATTCCCTAGCTTTCCAACTGCGTATCACACCCTCCCCTCCCCGCCTCCTACCATGGGAGCGGACGGGAGCGTTGCCGCCCCTCCCCTCCCCGCCTTCTACCACGACAGCGGCCGGGAGCGATGCCGCCCCTCCCCTCCCCTCTTTCTCCTGCGGTAGCAGCCTTGGATCACCGATGCCCCACTCCTCTGGGCCTTCTTCCGCGGCAGCGGGCTCAGAGCACCATCGCCCCACCCATCCAGGCCTTCTTCCGTGGCAACGGCCTCGGAGCGTCGCTGCCCCGCTCCACCCGACCTTCTTCCGCGGCATCGGCCTCGCATGTCGGCGTTGCGTCGGGATCCACTGCATTCCAACCTTCGCTAGATCCAAGTTCCTGCTACCTCGGCATCACACCAGTCAGAAGGAAAAGGAGTGCTCGCAAGGCTCCTTCCTCCACCGCTAGTACCTGGATGCTAGCTTCGGCGAGGTTTGGCTCAAAACTTCCATCTCCAATGACGTTGAGTCAGGTTCAAATTGCCAATGAGCTACTGGAGAAGGGTAAAGAAAAGTGGATTGCATGGGTGAATGCAAGAGAGGTGTAGACAGAAACGAAGGGAACTTCCTGCAAACGCAAAGACGCACTACAACATAAGGTAAGCAGTTCACTTCTATTCACTTCTCATTCGCCCAATTTAGATGTTACATCCAGTGCAGTACGCCTGCGAAGCTGTTGCAGTTCGCCATTAGTAAAATTGCAGTGCGGTCGCTCGGTTATGCAGTGTAGTTGCTTCAGTTCGCTCCTCGGTAATGATGCAGTGCGGTTGCTTTAGTTCGCCCTGCGTAACGATGCAGACCGCCTGCATTAATTTGCAGTGCCCTTTTTTAAATCAATGCAGTTAGCATCATTCAGTTCATTTCGCATGACAAATGCAGCTCGGTCATTTTGTGCAGGTAGTTCAGTTCACTAGACAAAAAATGCAGCAGATAAACCCTACCCAAAGCCTCTGAACTGCATGGTCACTCAAGCTTCTTCAAACAATGAATGGGTAACTCCTGAGATACCTCGAGGGTTCTACACTATCACCAACAGGGTGCAGTACTCTCCGGAAGAAAAAAATTCCCAAGAAGAAGAGGTAGTGGAAGATGGCGATGATGTCACCTTCATGTGGGAGGGTACTCACCATCAGGATGGTGTTGGTGATGATGATGACGATGAGCCAATAACAGTTTTCAAGCCAGAGTACAAGCACGAGTTCACCACATTTGGACAGCATGTCCGAACAGACAATGACGATGCTATTGGCCTTGATGATGAAGATGATGATGATTATGATGTTGATGTGCCACCACCCCTACAATTTTGAACCAACCCAGTGAGACATCATCACAGCACTGGATTACCTCCGCATGCACCTGCAGCACAAAACAGAGCACCTGCTCCGCGTGCACCTGCTGCACAAAACAGAGATCCGCGTGCACCTATTGCATCAAGTTCAGTGCAGTGACCACCAACGGTGCGTAGGCCAGAACTCAACAGTAGGAACAAGTCTTCCTCACTGCTCCCACCGCGAGATCCTCAACTACACAGTTCTATTATAACCCCACCATGTCCAATACAACCCGGTGAGCTGCAAACGCCATCGGATAAAAGGCAGTACACACATGTCAGTTTTCTGGCCTAAAAAATATATAAATATTCCAGTCCATTGAGAGAAGAAAAGCAGTGCACTTAAATTCCATGTGAAGTTTGGTCCAATATCTAATGCAGTTGACTCTTCAAAAAAATCTAATTAATATGCTGTGCTTTCTTACTTCGTGTGCAGTCCTCTTTTCTAAAATAGAGTAGTAGTCGTAGTCTCGTAGTGTAGTGCACTTAGTCTCTAACAATGTGACAAAAGGAAATTTACTAACATGGTTTACCACAATGCTATCTTGCATAATCAAAACATGCCGCCAAAACTTATACCTGCTGCTGGAATGAAGTCCAGCTCATACGAAAACGCATGGGAGTTCTACAACACTTATGCAAGACATGCAGGGTTTAGCATATGCAAAAATTTTGCGCCATAAGACAAATCACTACATTGTCTGCTCCAGAGAAGGGAAGCCACAAGTCAACTGTGGCAGAATATAACCGGAAATGTAGCAAGATATCAAAAAGGACTGGTTGCCTAGCAAGAATTAGAGTGCAACACAGGAAGAATGGGAGCTTTGTGATACACGAGGTTGAGCTCAAGCACAATCACAAGATGATTGAGAGCCCTGGGATGCTTTTGCACATGCACTCACACAAAAGAGACGATCCTTTGATTGACCAGTTGGTGAAGGACATGCAGCTGGACAACCACACACATGCACATATGATGTCAACACTGTCGCGTATGTCCGGTGGTCTGCAATTCATGGGATATACTAGCCGCGACTGGTTCAACAAGTAAGCACATCACAAAACATATCGCTTGAGCATTATTTGGGTAATTATTTACCATTTTGATAAGATAAGTTTGCATTGTGTTTGAAATGCAGAAAATAGCAGTTTGCAAGAGAGGAGTCTCAAGATGACGTCAAGAAACTTCTAGGTTTCTTCGAGAGGATGAAGAAGATCAACCCAGAATTCTTCTATGATTATGATGTCGATGCAGATAAACATGTAAGAAACGTCTTCTGGGCCAACGCAAGTTTCAGAGGATCGTATGAACATTTCGGAGACTGCGTGACATTCGACATGACATATAAAACGAATAAGTTCCACATGCCACTGGGAGTATTTGTGGGAGTGAACCATCATCTTCAGAGCATGATCTTTGTTGTCGCCCTTGTGCGAGATGAAATGATACCGTCATTCGAATGGGTTTTCAAAACATTCTTGAGGTGTATGAACTCCAAGCCGCCAATCTATATGCTCATAGGTACATTACAACACATGTATACTTACATTTGTTTGGTACACTTCTATTTCTTCCGTATTTCTTGCACATAGACAACTTAATAAAAATACACTATTTGTGCCACTTTCAGACCAATGTTCTTCAATGAAGGCAACATTAAAAACTAGCCTCAAGGATACCTTGCATAAGTTGTGTCGGTGGCACATCATGAAGAAGTACAAAGACCACCTCGCCTTGCTGTATAAGGCGTACAACACATGCAAGGCTGACCTCACTGCAGTGCTGAACCATCCATTAATGTCGTGAGATTTTGAACGAGCATGGAAGGATCTCATGCAGAAATACAACTTGCAAAACAACGAAGTGATGAATTCACTGTGGGATGATCGGCACGAGTGGATATCAGCTTACTACAAGGAAATATTCTGTGCGCGGATGACTTCCACGCAGAGAAGGGAGAGTATGAATCGTGTACTAAAGAAAAACTTTTTCAAAGAGAAGCATGATCTCTATATGTTTGCTCAACAGGTGGACAAGTGCATTCAAACCTAAAAACAAGATACAACAACATTGTGCAGTACACTTCATTAGACAGAAGAGGTACGCTTCTAAAGTAATAGCAGTTCAGACTGATGTGGGAATTATACCTAATAATAAAAAGCACAAATAATAATCAGATCAAATGAAAACTACCATCTTGTAATGGGTCTCCACATCTGTGGGAGTGAGGCGATGGACAAATGGGCTGGTGTGCCCAAGGCCACGGTGAAGCAGAGCAGAATGGAACTGAACGACATTGATCTCGTCGAGATCCAATCCCTATGTGAAAACCGTGCCATATGCAAGCTGCTGCGCTCGTCCAGATTGGCACAGGACCTTGCCCCTCTGGCGAGCATGCCGGGTCTCACTGCAAGCTGAGCAGTCGCAGTGCGTCGGCACACCACAGCCATGGCCTCAGCAGGAGAGCAGCACAGAGGGGCCGGGCGCCATGGCAAGAAACCCTAGAAACCGAAAAGAAACAAAGGGCACTTTGAAAGGGAGTGTTGATGCGTCTACAGTGGAAATGAACTGCAAAGGAGAGTTAAATATATAGAAGAGGAATGCAAAAGGTCTAGGCACACCGGGGGAAAAACAAAATAATGGAAGTTACGTTACAAAAAGAAGAAGACAATCAATACAACTTACATTTGCAAGAAAAACGGAAGACGAGAAACCAATGTGCATTGACTGCTCAATGGACTTCAGCAACCCACACCCCGCAAATGCACCAATGCGGAAAGGTACATGTAGTTCACCCTTCTAGCTAACACAGTGCACACTAACGATGCATGCAGCGCAGTACATTCTTATGTAAGCGCCCAATCAATATCAAGAGGTGTTCGATATGGCAGCCTCGCCAGGGCTTATAAACCGGTCCTACGCGCTCTCGGTAGGCGAGGTGGGACTAAACTTTAGCGCACACAAAAAGCAGCCGTGCAGACAGGCCTACTTGGGCCGATTGTGACTTACACCCAACAGGCCCAACAAATTCTCACAGTTGAAAACCCCAAACCGCCCTACCCCACCCCACACACAGCGAGCAACTGTAGTTCGCTCACATAAAAAAATGCAGGAAGCTGCAAAGTCATAGAAGGGATGCAGTCCACGGCATCAAACAAAGCAGTGCGGAATGTTGAGCAAAGATGTGATGTCAGTTAAGCATCGCAGTCCGTTTTCAACTAAATTGCAGTGTGTTTACCTACTAAAATTGACTACTATATTTGAGCTATAATTTTCTTCCCCAAGGTAGATATTAAAAATTAAAACACAACACCACAAATTTAGATCGTTGTTAATTACAAAAATTAAAAATATATACACAGCCCATGAAAAAGCAGCGCACTTGAATTTGTACGAAGCACCCTTAAATTTGTTGAGAAGTTCAACATTAATTACCGATGCACTACAACAAAAATGATAAGAAGAAATGAGTCCGCATTACTGCACTAGCCAAGTACTTGTTTTTAAAAAAAAATATTGACCGCCCAAGGTGGGCGGCCCTACGTAGGAGGTTACTTGGACTCAAGCCAACAGTGTACCGTTGGCGAATCCATCGCAAACATCACTGCACGGGGCCAACCGACCAGGGCCCACATGTCATGAAACATAGAGCGAGCGCTGTGTGTAAGCACTCAACAAGTATACAGAGGAGTTCGACCATCAAGCCTCGGCATCGCTTATAAACCGGTCGAGAGCCCCCTCGGCTAGCGAGGTGGGACTAAACTCACAGCGCACGCGCACGTGAAAGTACACAACTGAGCGGACAGTCTTTTTGGGCCGAAAAAGGGCCCAATACGACTGCATGTGGGAAGCCTGCCTCTTCTACAAATTACACTAACCCCATAAGGCCCTTGAGCGGCAAAAATACATTATATACTACACAAAAAAGTTCAAAAATTGAATATAGAAAAGTTTAAATACACGTTCGCAGGCAATAATTTGAAAAATAAAAAAAATAAAATAAATTTAGCTCTGCAGCACGACCAAAGAAGTTGAAAAATGCTACGAAAAAGATACTTTAAAAGTGGAAACCTTAATAAGCTATCTGTTAAATGTAGGTAAATTAAAACAGTCCCTCAATTTTTACTTTGAAGTTCCACTACTTATATTCTAGAAGTTCTAGACATATTTATTGTTAAGTGTGCTTAATTTATTCTTTAAATAAAATCTCGCTAGACCGCAATTAAGAATTTTGCCGTAAATAATTTCAATGCGAATTGACTTTAGTTCAAACAGATATAAGACAACAGTGCTAGAAAACCAGGAAGCAACAGTCCACTCATGCTGCATCCCCATAGTACTGAGACATCAATATTTTCAAAGCCCTCTGTTGTATGAAAAAAAAATTAGTCCTCACATTAATATACCATCAGTACAAAAATTAGGATAAAAAAATACAAGCCCCACTTAGATTAAGATGGATGAAAATAAAGTCAGTCCCACTTTTTAGAAACAACTCCTGAAGCAGCAAAAAAAGTGTTCAGTTCAACGGATACAAAAGCCTTTGGTGCAAATAGACTAAACCAAAACCAATCCTCGAGTAATAGATAAAAGTGAAATAGCTATTCAAACAAATTGTTATCACACAAAAAGAGTTTATAAAAATGATGTGCCACACTGAGAAATGTCACAATGTCGCGATGGTTATTACATAGTTGACAAGACATCCAATTCCAACATAAAAACATAAGCCTACAATGTTTTCAAGAGATAAATTGCACAAGTATCCAATCACTACACAATGATCATCAATTCTTTCATGCACCAAGAGCCAAAACTTGAATCTCTGTGTCGGGGTACGACACCTATGGGATCCCGAGAGACCCCTTTACGATTCGGCGGGGGGAGAGGTATACGCAAAGAGCAGAACCTGTGATAGACGCGGGAAGTTTTTACCCAGGTTCGGGCCGCTGATCAGCGTAAAACCCTACTCCTGCTTTGTGTTCATATTGATGTTCTTGAACCCAGCCTTCAGGAGCGCTCGCAGTGAACAGTACGTTCAAAGAGCAGCTACGCATGCAGAATGGGCCAGAAGTTCTCCTCCTCTGTAGCAGTTGCCTTGGGCCTCCTTTTATATGCTCAAAGGGGTCTCCACAGTGGCAAAATGTACATACATTGAGGTGTAAAGTAGCTACAGGGTATCATACCTAACCCCTGACGGATTAGGACAAACGCATTTAATGCACCATGAGGTGTCCATTTAGGTGTCCTCACTTTCTTGGGGATGGAAAAAGGGGCCATCCCATCAGCACCGCTTAAGCTCTCCTCCACTGGCGCGTTGCCACGCATCCAGAGAAGGACCCAAAATGCCAGGCTTGTTACTGTGCCGAAGCGGTGGCACAGTGGCGGAATCTCGCCAGGCGCCGATCCTTGCCGGGCGCCAAGGCTTGCCGGGAACCAAGCCTTGCCGGGCGCCGAGCCTTGCCGGGCTCCACAGGCCATCCCGGCAAGGATCTTGCTGGGGAAGCTGGCCTTCAGATTCCAGCTTTGCTTATCTGCTGATCCTCAGATCTCTGACTTGATGATTTCCTTGATGGCTTGAATCGACCTCGAGCTGTTCCCGACAAGCCTTGCCGCGAGGATGGCTACAACTGCCCGTGCACAAGTACGGGGTAGTAGTGGCCCAATACTTAGTACACCGACAGGAGCCCCCGGGCCTAGGCCATACACGTGTGCGAGGCGTTGTTGGGCTAGGCCCAAACAGTGCACGGGCACGCGTGGCAGGGGATTGACTGCTCGTAAATATGTCGTTTTACTGTGCCCCCCACTACTCGCATGGAGCGCGCAACGTGGGAAGCGTGCCAAAAAGGCTGCAACTGTCTCGCGCCTATAGAGGCGCATTCACATTGGGGAATAAAAAAGGCGGCCCCGCTCCTTCCCCATAAAAAGGAGAAGTCGCAGAGGCACAAACCTATTTACCCCCCTCTTCTTCTCAATCTGGCCATCGCCATCGCCTTCCTCCTCTCGAGCTCAGAGCGAAACCTTTTTCTCTTCCACCCGCTGCTCCCGCGCTCGCTCCGCCCCCCAGCTTCCGTCCTCACAGTCGCCATGCCGCCCAAGGCCAGCAAAGGCAAAGGCAAGGAGGCGAAAGCCGAAGTTCCGGAGAGCGAACTAGCGAAGATGCGGAAGAGGCTCGTCGTCTTCCCTCCGACGCTCGATGCTGAAGCTTTGAAGGGGCGATACCAATGCATGTGGGTGAAGGGAACACAAGCCCACCCTGCCACACGCGTAATCCCAGGTGCTTGCTCCAAAGGTGGATTGGACAAATACCCTTTCTTCACTGCATATTTCTATTGCAGGCTCTGTCCCCCCTTTTCCGACTTCTTCAATGATATCATGTACACATACGGCTTCCGTCTTCTTGATTTCACGCCGAATGCAGTACTTTGCATGTCTATCTTTGCCCATCTCTGTGAGAATTTTGTTGGCGTGATCCCCAATTCTTCCCTCGTATCCAAAAAGGAGAGGCTCTCTCTGGTTCTATTGCCTGGATTCCAAGGGCTTGGAATAAAGAAATATACCCAGAGGGAGTTTACCGCGAAAAGTGGGACGAGTGGCGGGCCGAATGGTGCTGGATCCAGGAAGCAGATCCCCATCCATTTTGTCATCCCCGGCAACAGAAGGTGGTCCGCGGCAAGGATTGGAGCGACCCCGCAGCGGAGGACGAGAGGCTCACAATCGCCACTACCAGGATCTTTCGCCTGAAGGCTGCGGGACTGACGATGGAGATGATCGGCTTCGACTTTCTCCGCCGCCGCATCGCCCCTCTGCAGAATAGGGGAAGGCCAGCTTGGGACTACAACAACGCGGCAGATGTCATGAGACTGCGCCCCGGGCTGAACAACAATCTGACCGCCATGCAGCTTGGCGCTCTCTGTCAAAAATTATTCCAGCGCGAAGACAAGCACCGGCTGCCGGCAAGGATTGTCCCCTTGTGCAACAATTCTGCCTTGGGGTCAATCATTGCCTTCATGCCGATGTTCAATGCCCACGGCCTTGACCCGACCTGGGCCGAGCCAAGTGAGGAGGAAGCGCAGAAGTTCTTTGACAATTTGACGGAAAAGCTTGTCCGGCAAGAGTCAGATTTTATCCGAGCCACCACTGATCAGGAAGTAGCTTACATTGCTACTAGAGTGGAGGAGGCAAATCTTGCCGCGGAAGCCGGCAGCGTCGGCTTCACAGAGTGGGAAGCCAGTGACACAGAGGTGGTAGTGGAGGTAAAGCCTGCCGGGGAGGACAAGGTTGCCGGGGAAGAGAGCAGCGCAGCTGCTGAGAGCTCGTCCGGCGAGGACACGGCTGAAGAAGAGACGCGAGAAGAGCCCCCACCTCCGAAGAAGACGAAGCGCGTTCTTCGGAAGGCTGCATCTGACATCCCGGCAAGCCAGCCTTCTTCGAGCGGGGAAGCCCCCGGCAAGAAAGTGGCCGGCAAGACTGGACCGCGGCAGGGGGCTCGTCAACAGCCTGCGCGGCACGCGAGACCCACACCAGCGGCCCCTGCTGGGGCGGCAGGAGGGTCTCGTACTGCCGCACCGGAAGCTGCCCCGGCGCCTGCCACAGCCAAGCGGCCTAGGACTCCTGCTCCGCCTCCCCACTCAGACATCGCAACGGAGGTCGACTTCGACATCTCCGGCTTTAGTCCGGAGCGAGAGGAAGAAGGGTGAGTACTTCGCCACAGCTTTTACCTTCCAATCATGGATCAATCTCACTGACTTGCTTGTATTGTCTCTGTAGTGACACAGAAACCTTGCTGGAGAGGATGGCGAAGAGGTCAAAGACTTCTACGGGCGACGAGCCCCCGGCAGGCTCCACTAGCGTGCCAGAAACCGTCATTGTGAGCCCGGAGTCTAGTCCTAAATGTAGCCCCCAGCGTAGCCCCCAGCGTAAGTTCATTGTTCTTTTTCCGCTGGTGGGTGCCGAGGTTTTCATTCTTGCCTACTAATATTTTCGGGTTCGCAGGAGAAGAACGACAACAAGGAGAAGACATCCCCATTGTGCCTCCTTCATCGACCGCTCCACCCACAAGCACGTCCCCGGCAAGAGATCCTGCCGACGAGCCCATCCTAACTGAGGAGGAGCCGGCAAGCGCTGACTTCGGCGACACGCCCCCGGCAACCGGAGTTGCCGGGAGGGGTGAAGCCACCTCCCGACAGCCCGATGCAGGTACTCGATTACCTCAGAGTGCTTGTTATTCTTTTTCTCTTATCTCTCTGTCTTCGGTCACTTCAAACTTCGACCTTAATCTTATTCTGTTTTCCTCCTTCGCCCTTCAGAGTTCCCTGTGATGGAACACATGGACGTCGACGTTGTGATCGAGGAGACCGCCAGGGATACCGCTGCCGAAGCAGACAGGATCGCTGCCAGCGAGGCCACCAAGGATGACATTGTCGAGGCTGGTGGTGCTCTTGACGGGGAGGCCGCCAAGACAACACAAGAGGAAGCCGCCGAAGAACCTGCTGAAGGGGGCGACAGGGAGGCTGAGGACCGCACTGACAGCATTCCTGCTGCAGGAGCGCCAGGCGCTGCACCGGCCACAGAGCCCCCTGCCACTGGTGAGGCGGCCACTAAAGACCAGCCATCAACATCTAAAGGCCCCTCATCCAGCAAGTACCTCAAGGTCGGCGAGAACCTGTTCGTCAACTTGCCGGGGACGGTAAGCACTAGGGCACCAGCCGAAGGAGAAGTTTTTGAAGAAATCATTGCAGCTGTCGGGCTTGAAATTGTTGACGCACCCAGCACTAGTAGCGGCAAATCTGAAGAGGATCAGCTCCTTCAGGCCATGGGCGAGAATTTCCGCAAGCTCCAGGCTCTCCATCGCGCCCGAAAAGAGAAAGCGGACTCCAGAATGGCAGTTGTCGAGGCGGCCGAAGCGGATTTTCAAAGGCGCGTCGCACAAATGCAGATCTGGCACGCCGAGGCCCTCCAAGAGTTGGTTGCCGGCCGGGAACAAGTGAGCCAGCAGTGGAATGAAATCCTCCTGAAGCAATCCGATATGGAGAAGGCGCATGACGAAGCTGTTCAAAGGATTGCTGCCGAAGATGCCCTCCTGACGGGGCGCCGTGTTGCTCTTGATGCCCATGAGGAAGATCTCACCGCACGTGAGCAGGCGCTTGCCGCCAAGCTTCGTAGCAAGGATGAGGATATCGAAAATCTTGTCGCATGGCGGACCCAGGAGCTGGAGCAAAAACATAAGGAGGCGCTCGAAGCTCTGACTGCAAGTCACGCCGGCAAGCTCAAGGAGGCCGTCGATGCTGCCGAGGCTGCAGAGGCCGCCAAGAACGAGCTGAGCGACAAAGTGAAGAGGCTGGAAACAGATCTCGAAGAGCACGGTAAGGAGCTCTCGACGCTCAAGGGGGACAGGGAAAAAACCCTCCACTCCTTGGCGGAGATGCAAGTTGCCCTGTCCGACAAGACCAAGCAGCTCTCCTCTGCGGCTGATAACATTGCGGTTCTGGAGCTGAAGCTGACCACGCTGCAGAAGTCTCTCGAGGCCAGCAAGGCCCGTGAGAAGGCTCTACTCAAGGATCTCCAAGGAGAGAGGAACCTGCTCAAGAGCGCCGCCGCTGCCCAAAACGAGTACGAGAAGGGAGTGGAGATCTGGACTGGCCGTCTCATCGCCACCGCGGAGAAGCTTACCGCAGAACTGTCAACCATGGGCTTGTCGAACTTCAAGTATTCTTCCGAGGAAAGAATATCTCCAAGTGCCAGGTTGACGATATTCTTTGAAAGCATCATCAACGCGTTGAGGGCGCTCCAGTCTAGCCGAGCGACCCAACTGGCGAACGAGACTCGCCGGCTTTGCCGGGCCGTCCTCCGCAAGGTGCTCATCAAGGTGGTGCACAGCAATCCCGGCATCGACCTCTCCAACGCGCTCGGCCATCTACCAAAGGATGCAAATGTTGAGGTGCTTGAAGAGTGCATCGCGCCTATCCTTGAGAAGGTGGACTCCATCAAAAGGATCGAAGGCCAGCACAGGGATTGAGTGCTTCTCCCTTTTTCTTGCCGTCGCCGTCTCATGTAAAAGACAATTAAGTCTCAAGTTAGAATTGTGGCAACTCATGGATGTAATACAATTTGACTATGTTTAGGCTCATGCTTGCTACTTTCCTTGTCTGATTCCTTTATGTATGGAGTTCATCCTACGCTTATTGAAAAACTTGCCGGCGCGCAACCTGCCGCGAGCGCTGGGTGCGGGACTTCAGCAGCCTGCTGGAGGCGCAGCGGCCGGCAAGACTCCTTGGTGTTCTCAGTGCAGCCGCTTAAATCGCTGAGCAGGCTCGAAACAAAATAAGGGCGCGACCGATTACAACAAAGGTTCCTTCGCGTGCAGATTTTCCATACAAGAGTCGGAATCGTCCAAGGAAATAACCTGGTAATAAAAGAAAAACTTGCTCTGAGTTTTTAAGACTTAGCTTCCTGTCTTTGTTCTTTCTCCGGCAAGCGTCGATTCCGAACGTCGCCAACTGGTATTCATATCTCCCTTCCCCCCCCCCCTCGGCAAATGTGCACGCGAGGAATCCTTCTGTCTTTTAAAAAGAAAGAAGAGAAAATAAAGACATGAAACCTTGGCGGTTCGTTAGAACTTACCGGGATCAGGTGTCATACAACATCTTAGATACACATGCATATATATAGATATGAACATGGGAATCAATAAGGGAATGTACAACACTTAAATTTATTCATCTGTGCCCAGGGTCTGCGCCTGGCTTTGTACAAAGGATCACATGCCTTGCCGGCAAGACTTGTACAAAAGGGTGGTTGCCGGGAGCCCCCGGCGACCGCGCCTTATGGGTAGAACTTGCGAAGATGTTTGATATTCCAGGAATTACTCACTGGAACGCCATCTTCGGTCTCCAGGCGGACAGCGCCAGGCCTGGTGACTCGTACTACCCGATAAGGGCCTTCCCACTTTGGCGTCAACTTGTTTGAATTCTTGGCAGACTGAATCCGCCAAAGAACAAGGTCGCCTTCCTCAAGGCTTCGGGCATGAACTTTGCGGCTATGATAGCGGCGCAAAGCTTGCTGGTAGCGTGCAGCTCGCACAGCAGCCTGAAGACGATTCTCCTCAAGGAGCACAGCGTCATCTTGCCGCAGTTGCTCTTGCTCGAGCTCATCATAAGCGAGCACTCGAGGAGATCCGTATATGAGTTCCGTGGGGAGAACTGCTTCCGCTCCGTAGACTAGAGCGAAGGGCGTCTGGCCGGTGGCTCGATTTGGTGTCGTTCTGATTGACCAAAGAACCACCGACAACTCATCAATCCAGCATCTTCCGCACTTTTTCAGCCTGTCGAAGGTTCTGGTCCTGAGACCACGCAGCACTTCAGCATTGGCCCTCTCCGCTTGGCCGTTGCTTCTTGGGTGAGCAACAGAGGAAAAACAAATCTTGCCGCCAAGGTCTTGGACGTACTGCATGAAGGTGCGACTTGTGAACTGCGTGCCGTTGTCGGTGATGATCCTGTTGGGCACACCGAAACGGCAAACAATTCCCTTGAAGAACTTGACAGCTGACTGCACTGTCACCTTCCTCACTGCTTCCACCTCCGGCCACTTTGTGAACTTGTCGATAGCAACGTACAAGTACTCAAAGCCCCCGGTAGCACAGGGGAAAGGGCCCAGTATGTCGAGCCCCCAAACCAAAAATGGCCAGGAGAGAGGGATTGTCTGAAGAGCTTGAGCTGGCTGATGTAATTTCTTCGAATGAAACTGGCACGCTTCACACTTGGTTACTAGTGCAGTTGCATCCTGGAGAGCGGTAGGCCAAAAGAAACCTTGCCGGAATGCTTTCCCGGCAAGCGCTCTTGACCCTATGTGAGAACCACATATGCCCCCATGTATCTCTGCCAACAGCTCTAGTCCATCCTCCCGAGGAATGCACTTCAATTTCACACCGTTTGGTCTCTTTCTGTATAGGACATCATCGACAAACTTGTACATAACAGACCGATGGGCTACTCTCTCCGCTTCTTCCTGTTCCTCAGGGAGTTCACCTGTCTGAAGGAAATGGACAATGTGCTGCGCCCATGCTGGAGCCTGAGGCTCGACAGCTAGGACTAAAGGCATCTCCTCTGCCGGGGGAACGTTCGTCTCGACAGCAAGGGCCTGAGGCCCTGCCGGAGCCTGTTGTTCCCCGGCAGCCATGTCGATCCCGGCAACTTCCTTGCCGGCGGCTCCGGGGAGCTCTGCCGGGAAGTACTGGCCAGAATTCAATTTTCTTCTCTTTTCTTCCCGCATCGATGGCGCCACGGATGGTTGAGTCAATTGGAGCACAAAAGTTCCTGGTTCCACAGGCAACTTGAGGGCAGCACGCTTTGACAGGTCATCGGCAATATTGTTCTTGGCACGAGGAACGTGCTCCATCTGTAGACTGTCAAAGCGCTCTTCCAATTTCCTCACTTCATCTACGTAGGCCTGCATCAATGGACTTTGATAACTCTTGTTAACTTGCCTGACGACAAGTTGTGAATCGCCTTTGATGATGAGCTTTCTGATACCAAGGTCTGCCGCGATCCTGAGACCGGCAAGCAAACCCTCGTATTCTGCAGTGTTGTTGGTTGAACTCTCCCGGGGAAAGTGCATTTGGACTACGTACTTGAGGTGCTCTCCGGTGGGTGCGAGAAGCAGCACACCAGCACCGGCGCCTTGCAGCGAGAAAGCCCCGTCAAAGGACATAACCCATTGCTGATCGATTTCCTTGCCGGGGAGAGTTGTTTCTTGAACTTCTTCGTCTGGCGTCGGGGTCCACTCTGCAATGAACTCCGCCAAGGCCCTGCTCTGAATCGTCGAAGTGCTTTCAAACTTAAGGCCAAAGCTGGACAACTCCAACGCCCACTCTACGATCCTGCCAGTTGCCTCCGGATTTTGCAAAATCCGTTGCAACGGAAAGTGAGTGACGACGGTAATCTCATGTGCTTGAAAATAATGGCGCAGCTTCCTCGAGGCCATAAGGAGGCCGAAAAGCAACTTCTGCACACCAGAATATCTTGACCTAGCTCCTTGTAAAAGAGAGCTGACAAAATAAACTGGGCGCTGCACCACCTTCTTCTTCTGCACGGGTTCTTCTGTTTGCGCAGATCCTGTCTTGCCGGGATCAACCCTTGCCAGGGAAGATCTTGCCACATCATTTGGCGGTCTTGCCGCTGGCGTTGCTTCCTCATCAGCTTCTCTCTGTGCCACTAGCGCAGCACTAACCACTTGATTTGTTGCTGCCAGATACAGCAGCAACGGCTCTTGTGGTTTAGGCGCGACTAGCGTCGGCGGAGAAGAAAGGTATTTCTTCAAATCTTGCAGCGCAGCCTCCGCTTCCGGAGTCCATTTCATCGGACCTGCCTTCTTCAAAATTTTGAAGAAGGGCAGGGCGCGCTCAGCAGATTTGGAAATAAACCTGCTTAGAGCGGCAACACAGCCGGCAAGACGACGCACATCCTTGACACGTCTCGGTGCTTCAATTTGCTCAATAGCTCTGATCTTGTCGGGGTTCGCTTCGATTCCCCGGAAGATGCAAAGAATCCGAGGAGCTTACCGGAAGGAACACCGAACACGCACTTCTCAGGATTGAGCTTCAAATTGATCTTGCGCAAGTTTGCAAATGTTTCTTCTAAGTCTTGAATGAGCGTTGCTTTGTCTTTGGTTTTGACCACTATATCATCCATATACGCCTCCATATTTCTATGGAGTTGTGGCTCAAAACCAATCTGGATTGCTCTGGCAAATATTGAACCAACACTTTTCAACCCGAAAGGCATTCGTATGAAACAATACGTACCACATGGGGTGATAAAGGCGGTCTTCTCTTCATCTTCGTTTGCCATAAAAATCTGATGATACCCTGAATAGGCATCAAGGAAGGACAGGAGATCACAACCAGCGGTGGCATCCACAATCTGGTCGATGCGCGGCAAGGGAAAAGGGTCTTTTGGACAAGCTTTATTGATATCTGTATAATCGATACAAAGCCTCCATTTCCCATTCGCTTTTCGCACTACAACCGGATTGGCCAACCAGGTTGGATGAAGCACTCCTTTGACCAGTCCTGCCGCCTCCAGCTTCTTAATTTCTTCGGCAATGAATTCTTGCCGCTCCAAGGCCTGCTTCCTGACCCTTTGCTTGACGGGGCATGCACGAGGATAGACAGCAAGGTGGTGCTCAATTACCTTCCTGGGAACACCGGGGATGTCAGACGGTTGCCAAGCAAACACGTCGATATTCGCCCGCAGGAAAGCAGCGAGCGCGCTTTCCTATTTGTCATCTAGGGTGGAACTTATGGTGAAAGTTCCCCCCGTTCCATCGTCCCTGGCAGGCACCTTCTTAGTTTCCGGCGGAGCAGCCTTGGACTTCTTGTTCTTGCCGGTGGAACTCTCTGGTACGTCCTCGACGGAAGCGTAGCACTCCGAGGAGGTGCGCTTGCCGGAGTTCGCGCCAAGGTTCCTGCCGGTCTTTTTCTTCCCCTCGGGAGTTCCAGCGGCAGGAGCAGATGCCTTGACGGCAGGTGCTGCAACTGCTTCCCGGTAAAGCTGATCGGCACAGATGAGCGCATCCTTCTTATCAGAATGGATAGTGATGACGCTCAACGGCCCAGGCATCTTCAAGACGTTGTACACGTAGTGTGATGCCACCATAAACTTAGCCAGCGTTGGCCGACTAAGGATCCCATTGTATGACATGGGGATCTTGGCGACATCAAACACCACCTTCTCGGTCCTGAAGTTAAGCTCGCTGCCAAATGTTACCGGCAGCGTGATCTTGCCCTTAGGCTGGGTTCTTCCCGGGTTGACCCCTTGAAACATACCCGTTTCCTCGAGATCCTCGTCGGGAATCTGAAGCTTTCTGAGCACATCCGGTGAGATTAAGTTTAGGCCGGCCCCGCCGTCAACTAACATCTTCGTCACCTTGAGGTTGCGAATCGTTGGCGAAACCAACAATGGCAAGCACCCGACCGCAGTTGTGCGATCAGGGTGATCCTCGGCGTCGAAGATGATAGGCGTGCTGGACCACTTCAGGGGTCTACATGCATCGGGGGATGGCTCTGCCGCATTGACCTCCCGCACCCACTGTTTGAGTTGGCGGTGGGAGGAATGCAGCAAGGCACCCCCATCAATGCACATGGCCTCCGTAGCCTTCTGGAATTCTTGCTCACTGGATTCATCATCTTCCTCATCATCATCTCCTTCTTTATCTCGGCCCCGAGCGGGCCGATCCTTTTGCTGCTTGGCCTTGCCGCGGCGACCTCCTCGGCCACCGCGCTTCTTGCCGGACCCCTCAGTACCATCTTGGTCCTTCTCCTTGTCTCGCCTCTCGTATTCGGCCCTCTGCTTCTCAGCAAGCTGCTCGACTTGCCGGTAGTTCTGGAGATCGTGGCCCTTGGTGCGATGGATCTTGCAATACTGCTTGCCGGAGTTCTCCGACTTGTCGGCAGCCGCCAAGGCCTGACAAGAAGGGCACCCGGCAAGATCCTTGCCGGGGTCGCCAACCTTGGCCTTCTTGGCGGCGCCGGGGTTGTCGGATTCCTCGACAGCAAGCACGGCCTTGCCTCCGCGCTTCCTGTTCCGCCGCCGGCCTTTCCTTGACGGGGCCGCGGCGTCTTCATCTTCGGACTCGCCCGCCGCGCCAACAGCCTCACCAGGGAGTTTCCTCCCCTCTTCAGCTCGAGCGCACTTGTCGGCCAGAGTGTAAAGCTCGGCGATACTCCTGACTTTGTTCATTGCCAACTCTTCCCGCATTTTGCGGTTACGCATTTTCTGATGGAACGCGCTAACAACAGTGGCAGGATGAATGTCAGGAATATTGTACTGCACCCGGCTAAATCTCTGGATAAACTTGCGCAGGGACTCTCCCTCCTTCTGAGGGATGATGTGCAAATCGCTCTCTTGGCCAGGAGCTTGGTGGCCTCCAACGAAGGTGCCAACAAACGGATGGCACAAATCTGACCAGGAAGAAATAGAATTCTCCGGCAGATGCATCAACCACGACCTGACATTGGGCTTGAGCACCAACGGGAAATAGTTGGCAAGTATCTTGTCATCTTGGCCCCCGGCAGCCTACACCGCATTGGTGTAGATGCTCAGGAACTCCGAGGGATGGGTCTTTCCGTCATACTTCTCCGGGACCTCTGGCTTAAAGGTTCGGGAATTGGGCCACCGGACTTGCCGCAGCTCACGGGTAAACGCTGGAGTTCCTACCTCATAAGGCAGGTCTCCTACGTCCCCTGGCGCAGGCTCGTCGACACCCGGCCCCGCGCGCTTATCAGACTGATAGCGCACTTCCCATCGCCGCTCGATGGTTGTTCGAGCGTCCTCCTTGCCTCGTTCCCGGAGAACTAGACGCTGATCACGGCGCATCCGTGGATCGGACGACGCCGTGGAAACTTCTTCATGGCGGTCGACTTGCTGGGTTGTCGGCCGCCGCTGGTGCCGCGGAGGGGAGTGCACTGTGGTTGCACCACCTCCGATTTTCTCTACATCAGCTCACGCCGGATCGATGGGCCTCCGCTGCGAGGGCCCTGCCTCTTGCGGTCCATCTTTGTTGGCGAAGCCGATGAGGCTCTGGATGGTAGCTCGCCACTCCTCCATCTTCTCCGAGGCAGGAGGAAAATCGAGGAGCAGCTGCGCACGTGCCAAGGCTTCCGCTGGCGTAGGTGGCGGCGACAAGTGTGAGGTACGTGAGGTGCTCTGACTCCTAACCATGTTAGAAGGAGCACCACCACGGTCACGCGACCGTGCACCACCTCCGCCGGCAGCTCGGTGTGCATGCTGGTCCCGCGCATCTTGGGATCTATGGGCAGAAACCTTTTCATGAGGACGCCCTGAACCACCAGCGCCATGACGTCGCTCATCATGCACGACCTGGGTAGGTCGTGAGGCTTGGGCCGGCGCGGGAGCTCCAGCAGGCGCCCTTCGATCTCTCGAGTTCGTTGTGCCACCCGTAGGCAACACAGCGCCATCTCTAGATCCAGCGGCATGCAGGTTACCACTGCCACTGCGAACGATACCGCTCGCTTGGCTTGGATCACTAGAATGCCGCGGGGGTTCTAGTCCTCTTCCTTGTACACCCACGCCGTCGCCTGTACGCGAAGGTGTAGGCAAAACGGACGCGGACGGTTGCGCCGTCGCAGCGCTCTTCTTCTTGGGCGGCATGATGATGAGGATGATGAAGAAACTAGGGCGCCGAGCACTAGATCGGGTTCACGCAACCTTCAATCCCACTACCTGGCGCGCCAAAGATGTCGGGGTACGACACCTATGGGATCCCGAGAGACCCCTTTACGATTCGGCGGGGGGAGAGGTATACGCAAAGAGCAGAACCAGTGATCGACGCGGGAAGTTTTTACCCAGGTTCGGGCCGCTGATCAGCGTAAAACCCTACTCCTGCTTTGTGTTCTTATTGATGTTCTTGAGCCCAGCCTTCAGGAGCGCTCGCAATGAACAGTACGTTCAAAGAGCAGCTACGCATGCAGAATGGGCCAGAAGTTCTCCTCCTCTGTAGCAGTTGCCTTGGGCCTCCTTTTATATGCTCAAAGGGGTCTCCACAGTGGCAAAATGTACATACATTGAGGTGTAAAGTAGCTACAGGGTATTATACCTAACCCCTGACGGATTAGGACAAGCGCATTTAATGCACCGTGAGGTGTCCGTTTAGGTGTCCTCACTTTCTTGGGGATGGAAAAAGGGGCCATCCCATCAGCACCGCTTAAGCTCTCCTCCACTGGCGCGTTGCCACGCATCCAGAGAAGGACCCAGAAGGTCAGGCTTGTTACTATGCCGAAGCGGTGGCACAGTGGCGGAATCTCGCCAGGCGCCGATCCTTGCCGGGCACCAAACCTTGCCGGGCACCAAGGCTTGCCGGGAACCAAGCCTTGCCGGGCGCCGAGCCTTGCTGGGCTCCACAGGCCATCCCGGCAAGGATCTTGCCGGGGAAGCTGGCCTGCAGATTCCAGCTTTGCTTATCTGCTGATCCTCAGATCTCTGACTTGATGATTTCCTTGATGGCTTGAATCGATCTCGAGCTGTTCCCGGCAAGCCTTTCCGCGAGGATGGCTACAACTGCCCGTGCACAAGTACGGGGTACTAGTGGCCCAATACTTAGTACACCGACACTCTGTAGGAAGCTCCGCCAACAAGATCTGGTTACTCGGGTTGAACACGATTGAATACAGATACTCAGCATTTACAATACAGGGCTGCAAACAAAAGACAAATGATGAAAAATGATAACAACAAAAAAGGGAAAGAAGACCAGCCAAAGACAGCAATGGAAAGCTGAACTTGAACTCACGTCATTATTTTGAATATTCTCGACGACCTTTTCACTATCATAGGTTTCCGCAAACTTGAGAGCATAGTGCCCACACTCATTCGGCCCTTGGAAGGGAACGGCGACAAACCTTGGTGTCTTTGCAATAACACTCGACAAGGGCTGGCTGCTTGCATTATACCGAGCCTCGCCATACACAACCTTCATGACTTTAACCAATCTAGTGAACTGTAAAAAATGACGAATCTACACATATGAATTCTCACAAAAAGCACAAACAAAAAAGAGGAAAGATTCGTCTAGTCAAGATAATGCTTTAGCTAACGGAAATCAACAACACTCACAATTTTCTCACTCTCTTTGTGGTAGGTGTTCTTTGAAGGATGATGATTCTTCACGTACGGTAATGGGTCAAGGATGTCAATGCACTTTCGGTACCTATTCGTGGTGTACAATGAATAGTGCAACAAACTCTTGCCCTTTGATACAACCATAGGTTTGTACAAAGGCATCATGACAAGTTTCGCAGTGAGTAAGTCCCCATCTCGAACATAGATCCTGAATTCTCTCGCCGCCCGTTCCACATTAAAGTCGTCGATTTCATCACCGGAAAATGAACAGTCAAGCACAACCTGCAAAAAAGGCAACAAAGAAAATACACAAGGAAAAAATATCAGTAAGAAAAGTATTGAATTAACTCAAAAAACACTACACAGATAGATTTCAGACAAGAAATGGTCTAATTCGTTACCATGATGAAATATGGACTCAGCAAGACCCCATCACCAGATGTTAAATAAACATTTCTCTCAGGATCTTTCTTCCAATCATCGATAAGGAAGTCCATTACATCCCCCTACATAAGCTGATCAGGTGCAAAAACTTCCCAGACGCGATTGCCAGTGAATGAAGTTACGCTATCATTGGGCTGAGGTATCAGTGAGAATGTAGTCCTACAGCACACACAAAACAAGAGTAGGGAAAAGAAGTTAAGGCATTCATAGTAGTTCAAGTTAAATATACTGAATAGGTCAAGTTCTATATGTATAGAAGTGAGAAAACAGAAAAAGAAAAAAGTTGAAACATAATGAGGGATACTCACTCAGCGTACTTCACGCGTCCTTCATCACTAAGGAGGAGATCATACAACTTGCAAGCCCTATCCAGGTGAGGGAATTTATAAGGGTGTACCTCCTACACAGGGGAGCAAAACTTAATCGGAGCTCTGGCTGCACGCTTCGTGCTTGTAACATTGCTAGAGTCCAACGCAGAATCCTTCCTAGCAACACCAGCTCTAAACCGCACTATTCCAGCAAGAGGGGAAACACCCTTGGCAGCAGCACTCCTGGTGACCCTTCCCATGCCAGCAATCTTATCAAACGCGTCATCATCACTATCTGTCAACTCAACTACAGGCTTCTTGGGTGTAATGGGGCTCTCTGAATCAGCAGCTCTAGAACCTTTGAGAGCTCCCAACTGACCCTTGATAACACCAGATCTTGTCTTCTGAGGAGAATGCCCCTAGGTCAAATCAACAACCACATGCTCCAACTCCAAGAACTGGTTGCCAAAGATTCTGTAGTAATGCTCCCCAAGAACCAACCACTCAGCTACAACAAAAAAGGAGGAGAACAAACGGTAAGTTCAACTACAGAATTCATAAGAGTACTAGTCAAAGAGGGAAACTTGAAAAAAAAGACAAAAAGACATGCACACGTACAAGGCTCAATGCCAAACAAAACCATGGAAGTCAACCTCAAACAAATCGCTAGTCGAACAAGTATACAGAAGAGTCTTTCTAATGTCAGGAATATCTTCAAATGTGTAATCCAACATTTCAACCACACCATCCTCACAACAGTGATAAGACTTGCAGCTTTGTAGCATGAAAAATCCACAATCATGCCTCTTAACTAGAAAAATCAAAGGATACATTAAAAATAAAAATACATGAACACATCAAAATTTGCGAAACTACGAATAACAGCAACACAAAACAACTAATAAATTTCATGAAAAGGGATACTCACGTGGTTTTCTGCCGTGGCACACGAACAAACTCCCTAGAGAAATCATCTACACGCACCGGAGAGAACGGTTTGGCCCTATCTACACTGGCTTCTCTCCAGAGCCTCTTTATATTATCTGTCATGGTCCTTAAAAATCTAACCGCGTCATCCCAGGTTTCATCACGGAGCGAATCCAGGCACTCGAAGCGACGTCACTTCAAATTGAGAATAACCGAGCACCAATGGCCAACATCCTCACCAGGTACCATGCTGGGCACAAATGGCGGCAAATCAAAAGTAGGGAAAAGAAGCTGGAAAAAAACAAGTGCGGAAGAAAATGAATTCGACAATTATAAATGAAACTAATAAATAGCCTTCAAACAAATAATCAAGCACGAAAATGAAAAATTCATCAGTCATAGAACATCACCAAAACATAAGTTCTGTATGAGTAAGAACCTCGGTACAAACAAAAAATAAAGCAGGCTACAAAAGTTTATTTAGACTGCCAAAATTGAAAGGAACATGTTAGTTCAACTTCATTACTACAATGAGTTCGACTCTAAACAAAAGCACACATTATTTCATGAGTTCAGAAAAAAAAGGATTAACAAAAGGATGAGTCACATACAAATTCTTAACTATCAGCCCCTGATCTTATGAACCACTGCCTCATGTTGCCATTGATATTTCCATCAAGTATCTTTTTCTGTTACATGGGACACCAAAAAACGTTAGAAAATTGTCAGATAACTTATCAAACATGACGCAGAACAGTAAAGACAATCAAACCAAAAATAAAACTTAAACTAGCAATGCTCACCGTCACCCATCTGGGAACTATCAACTTGTTAGTGCCTCGGTACTTTCCATGCAGACAATATAGAACAACGTAAGTAGCGTCCGAGTTGAGCATGCCACCGAGGATAAACGCAGAAGCCACCTTACCAACGCTAGCATCACATTCCTCATTTTGGAACATTAGCTTATCACTGAGCAAAAATAGAGGATGTGAAGAAGCAAACACAAGTGTGATGTTAACAATAATCCAAGCAGAGGAAGGAAAATAAACAAAAATGATACAGGCACAATAAGGACATGAAATCCATCACTAACCGTTTCACATGGTTCATGCGCAACCTCGTAACAGCGAAGAAAAATGAATCAACCTTGGCAGCATTAGCACCATCTGCTTACACAAAAAGAAAAAAAAAGAAATAAGTTCAAACACTACAGGGGAAACACGACCACCACATCATATATAAGAAGTACAACAAAAAGAGGCACCAAACACTAACACAAATTCTTGCGTGCACCTTCAGGGTTCGACGACAGTAAGTCCTGTGACGAGAGCGAGTTGAGTGCACTTTCAGGATTTGAAGACAGAAAATCCTGCGACGACAGGACCGCCTCCTACGTCAAGGGCCCGAAAGAAATTGACATAAGTAAATCATCATCTTCGGATGGCACCTCTTCCACGCTAGACACCACAACATCTTCCAATGCATCACCGTAATCAAGGCCTCCAAGCGGGAAATTTTCTGGAGGCAAATCCTCAGAATCAGAACCATTATCATTGTCAGCGCTACCAACACCAGAAGATTTGCTGAAAAGTATGCTCGCACCACCAACATCCGCATTAGCAACCTTGCCACCCGAGTCACAATCAGTGCTAAGTGGAGCACCACCAGCATCAACAGCACCGGTTGCGTCAGGCTCAACATCAGGAATCTAAAAAAGAAATAATTCAGACAGTAAATAAAATGAGTAAACCTAACAAGCAAAAAAGCCACTAAGAGGTGCACAGAAAGAACTTTTAAAACTAAAAGAAACAACAGGGAAAGATGCATAAAAAATAATGCAAGCACATATAACAAACCTTAGAAGCATCTGCAACATCATCACCAACTTTGCTACTGCTAACATTCAAAGGAACATCACCGATGGACAAATGAGACTCTTCACCATAAACAGGATCCTGAACAATTGTAACAAAGTAAAACTTAACAGGTAAGGGAGTGCGCATGAAAATTTAATAAACTTTCTAAACAGTAAAAACAAAACTAACCTTGCTCTTATCAGCAGACAAATCATCCACTCCACCGTCAACAGCATCAGCCTCACCACCATGACTGGTCTCCTGCATCAAACATAATCAAAAAACAGATGAGCAAGTTCAACTACAGTACTGACAGCAAAACAACCTAGTAAAAATTCAAAGATGAAAAACTGAGTCACCTCAAGAACAGGAGACTCGAAACCTCATTCTTATGGTGGTCAGAAACATTAGCCTCGGTATCATCAGCAGTCCTCCCGGCAGCAGCCTCGTCCTGCTATATTTGCTTGATAACAACATCAGCATCTTCTTCATATGGCTTGCAGCGAGAGTCTTGCATACTTCTGAAACGCTTGACAGTGTTCAACTGGCGCGCCGAGCTCTGAATAAGGTGAGCAGCACCATCGCGCATATCACTAATTAAAATTTTCTCCATATCCACATAGTCCGAAGCTTCATCAACATTAAATCCATAACCAGCATCAAGAATGCCATCAATACGACTCAAACGCTCAACTATAGTTGGGACCTTTTCTAGTTCAGAACACACATTAATAAAAATATGCTCAACGCGCTCCAACATAGAAACAGCTACATCAATACCAAATGCTGGCCTCTGGGAAGTACTAGCCTTACTAGGGCCAGAGGGGATATCACCAGCGCCCTCAACTTGGCGACCATCTCTCAACTGACCATGCGGTGATCCAATCCTGGGAACCTGAGACGGCATCTCCACGACTGGCCGTTTATAGGTTCAGAAAAATACCACTTCCTCTTGAGTTTTCCACTGGGAACAAGAAACAAAAGGTAACTAATCAATACAACCAATAGAAAAAATATCACCTAATAAACATATTTAAAGCCTCAGTACTAACTTGCTTTCATAGTCAGCGCAGTGCCAAAATATTTACACATGCAGGTAATATGATGAAAACAGAAGCATCAGTTTAACAAATAAAGGCAAGTCAGTCCTGAAGAACAAATTTAAGACTCACAGGTTTTAGACTGACCAGACTAAGTAGGTAACTATGTACTACACACGTATGTCCACCAAAACAGCTGCACTTTAGAAAAATGACTAAAATACCAGGATAGAAACAAAAGCTCACTGGAAGCTTCCCAAACACCCACGTCCTTGGGTCTACATTGCCTTTTCTTATTAAATCTGCATCAGCAAAATCAACAAGCTTGTCATGGTTCATGAAACATATGTGGGGCACTCGCATGTCAATATCCGGAACCTTGCCACGGATTAGGCAGTCAAGATACATTAGTACATGCCCTATAGCACAGCCTGTGATTGCCTTCCCCAAAGTAACACCATTTTGGTACCTCACAACAGCCCTTCTAAGCTCATCAACCATCAGCTGGCAATAATCCATATTAGCCATGTCCTCAATGATGAGGTTCTCAAACATTGCTGCCTCCCTGGAAACTCGAGTGGCTGGACTAGGCAACACGACTTTCATGGAGACAACAATGAATAAACCTGCAGAGCCAGGTCATCTTTTTCAGGATCATTGACAAGAACCCTGAGCTTATCCCTCAAATCTTTCGTCTTGATATCCTGGCTTCTGCCAATGCCAAGATCTGATCTTACCTTCATCAGAGCATCATCGTATCCATCCTCGGACGACCTTGGTGTAGAACGGCCACCACGAGGGAACCCAAACAGCCGCTATATGCCATCACTCGTGATGCGAAGCTTCTTATTCACCTCACCCACGTCAAGAGTCATCGTATCAGGATCTATCTTTAGATACAAGACTCCCATCAGAGGGCGCGAAATGTTAGACTTCACCTTCCAATCAAAGATAGAACCAAGCCCAGCTGCATGAACTCTGACCACATGGCGTTCCTTGAGCAAACGAGCACAAACATCTATCTCTTTCAGCAAACATCGCAAAATTACATTCAAACGTTGTGAGTTGCCTTCATCCACAGCAACACTTTGCTTTGTTCCTCTTCTATGCTTGACCGGACTCCTAACACTAACATGCTGAAAAGGAAATCAAAGAAAGCATGATTTAGGTAAATAAATCTTAATAACAAAAGAAAACTACGAAGGCAAAAAGATGCATGAACAAGTTCAACTAATAAACCAGCTACAGTACAAATAGATATACAAAAGCAAAAAACAAAAAGACCAAAACCACTAACACAAATTTCAGAAAATGTATCAAGCCTCACCTGGCCGCCATCCCTACCAGGACACAACTCATGCTTGCAAGTACAACTTGTACATCACATACGGTACAAACACATGTATAAGAAAAGTTGAACTAGAAAAAGTTGAACCAAAATCATGAGAATACTAAAAAAAGTTGAACTAAATACTAATAAAAAGATACTAGAGATCAGACAGCTTCCAGACATCAACACATTCAATATGTACACTACTTCAGTCCAACTAGAACAAAGCAATATAACTTAATCACGATAGCTAATAAACGAAGAAAAATCTCAAATACTACACACACACAAAAACACATACCAGTGCATCTTTATCCTCAGAATTAACTTCAAGATCATCTCCTTCAAATGCAGGATCTTCAGCCTCAATATGCTTATTCACACCTATGTTCACCTTTGCAGGAGGTACTTTTCGCTTCTTATTTCCTTCAAAGAAGAGCGCTCGAGAAGAGGAGATGAAGAAGGCTTATTATATGCCAACTCGTGGACTACGACGAACAGAGGAGCCACCAACAGTGCTTGGACCAATCTTGATAGCAACACCATCTTCATCGACTATGCTATCACCAGCTTGGGAAGCAGCTTTCACACATGAGCTGTGCCTCGGCATGCCATCAGAATTTTGATCCACCAACTTCCTCTTCAAAACAGCTCTTTTCAACTTGACAACATTAAGAGGAAACACTTGAGTCAATGTAGCCTACAAAAAGTTCATCCTCGCAGGCAACTCAGTTCCATCTGCTCCAGCGTGACCAGTACCACTAGCCTCGACAACACCTTCATCATGCCCAGCTTCCGCGCCACCAACAATGTGTGGATGAACGCAAGCAGCCTTTTGACGTTGTTCCAACTCCTTTCTATTAAGAAAATCACTCTTCTTCTTTCTTACCCTTTCATCCTCCAACTGTAGTTGCAGACCAGCATCGTCAGCCTGAGTAACAGGCTCAGTGCCATCCACACTCTGAGACTGAGTAATTGACAACTGCAAGCTCCCATCTCCATCACCAGAATTGAGAGAATAAATCCCATAATTAATATCTTTGACATCACTAATGTCCTCAGGAGGACGATGGCTATCATTCACTACGTCAACCAAATAACATAAGCACACAAAAATAAAATAAAACAATCAACACTACAGAAAAAAATACATAAGATACATGATGACAAACGCAAAACAAAAGTAAAAACTGAGGTAACTCAACACATTTATGCAAACAATGCTATTGAAAAGAGCAAATAACAGAGTAAGACCAGCAACACTCGCAAGTTCTTCTAGCGGATTTGGTATCTCAAAAATAACACTTGCAAGATCTTGAAGGGGATCTGATTTGACAGAATCAGGAGGTACTGGCACTCCAACATCTGCAACAACACAATACTCAGAAAAAAAAACTAGTATGCAAAAATATGATCGAGCAATCAGTTCAAATAGTATGAACCCTATCAGTGCACAAACATGACAATATGTCAATTCATGAACATGACCAGCAAATAGTAAATCATACAACAACACATCTGCCAAAACCTAGTTCAAAATGTGAACCATTTCAACATGCTAGCATTTCTTCTCAAACTGTTACAAACTATTTAGATGGCACTAGTCAGTTCAAACTGGACATGATGTTCAGTACTGCAAATTTAGCTGGAGGTTAAAACGACCTAAGCAAAACAAACACCACACAATCTAGGGCAAAATCAACAACTAGTAATATCCATACAACAACTATATGAATCACAGGATAAAAAACCTATTGAACACCAGATCTAACAAAGACTAAGCACCTAACAAAAAGAAAACTTAGGCTCAGCACAACAAATTACCTGCGTCCACATTCCTGTGATTCGATGCCCTACACATCGAGATCTACAAACCAGGCAACCGCCAATCCAAACCTGCAAATCACATAAGGAAAACTTAGGGTTCTTACAGTTTAGAAAGCAAGCACACCAAACAAGCAAAATTCTTACCACCAAGCAGAAAATCAGCAACCGAATCCAGACGGATACCGCGCACCCCCCGCCGAAAAAAACCTCAACACAAGAAACTTCTCCTCGCGAAGACTAACAAGAACGTAGGGGAGGAACAAGTTAGAAGTCAGCAAAATCAGAAGTCGATGGGAGGGAGAGGGGAGTGGAGGGGAGAGGAAAGGAAACAACACGCCACACAAAGCTTTTCCTGAAGTTCCAGCCGCCGAACGATGCTCCCGCCGCGATAGAGGAGAAGCAGGTTCCTGTGGGGGAGGGGAGAGGGGAAGGAAAAGGAAATGACTTTCAGTACAGAGGATATGGGAGAGAGGAAGGGAGAGGAAGGGAAGTTAAGATGCGAGTGAGAGAAAACCGAACGCCCAAAGCCCATGACCGTGGGAGAAAAAAATGGCCAAAGCTCACAATCTCAGGGCAGTTACTAAACATAATAATATTAATTAAATACAACAAAAAAAGAAGAACTGAACATAGTGCGCAAAAAAATTAACATTAAAGACAATCACTTCAATCAATACTATCAAAAATGTGCATAGTGCGCAAAAAAAAAGAACTAAACATAGTGGGGTCGAGACCCCCCCTCCCCGGCTCGGCCTCGCACTAAGCAGTGCTCTTGCTTGACAGGTGCAGTGCGCTTGATTGACAGGCGTAGTGTGCTTGCTTGACAGGCACAGAGTGGTTATTCTGTTCCCCCCACTAACAAAAGCACCCACCCCCTAAAAACCATAAGATAGATAGTGGGGTCACGGATGTGACGGACTCGCCTCCCCCACCCCCGGCTCGGCCTCGTGCTAACGCGGCAGTGCACTTGCTTGATAGGCGCAGTGCGCTTGATTGACAGGCGCAATGCGCTTGCTTGACAGGCGCAGAGCAGTTATTCTGTTTCCCCCCACGAACAAAAGCACCCCACCCCCTCAAAACCCTAAGATATATAGTGGGGTCACGGATGTGACAGACTTGCCACTGCATGCGACACCGCGGCATGCCGCATCATTGTCTAGTCCGGCTCGTTCCTGGCTCAGACTCGCCAGGGGTGGGGGAGGGGGTCCCGACTCCCTCCCCACCTCCGGTAAGCCTCGCGCTAATGCGGTAGTGCGCTTGCTTGATAGGTGCAGTGCACTTGATTAACAGGCGCAGTGCGCTTGCTTGAAAGACGCAGAGCAGTTATTCTGTTTCCGCCACGAACCAAAGCACCCCACCCCCTAAAAACCCTAAGATAAATAGTGGGGTCACGGATGTGACGGACTCGCCTCCCCCACCCCCGGCTCGGCCACGCGGTAACATAGCAGTGTGCTTGCTTGACAGGCGCAGTGCGCTTGCTTGACAGCCGCAGAGCGGTTATTCTATTTCCCCCACGAACAAAAGCTCTCCACCCCCTAAAATCCCTAACATAGATAGTGGGGTCACGGATGTGAAAGACTCGCCTTCGCATACGACGATGCGGCATGCCGTGTCGTCGCCTACTCCGGATCGTTCCTCGCTTGGCCTCACTGGGGGTGGGGGAGGGAGGTCCTGACCCCCCCTCCCACACCCCGGCTCGGCCTCGTGCTAACGCGGCATTGCGCTTGCACTACAAAAAAAGACACATCTGTGACATTTTGGGCCGAACGAATTTTTTTCTGTCATGCTTATGACACTTCTATGACGATAATTTTGACAAAAGCATGTATCATCATAGATGTGGTGGGCTCCTACTTCTATGACAAAAAATCATGACAGAAAATGGGCTTTTCGTCCTGGGTGGGCCGGGGATGCACCTGCATGACATTCTTTGGGCCGTCCATGACGGAAAAAATCATGGTAGAAGCGAGGGCAAGGAAAATTTCGGGGAGTTCCCTATGATGGTGGGTGGTCGGGGCCAAGCGATGCATGGAGGTTTACGCGTTTCTCTCGTACACGTACGCACGTGTGTGCGAGGCGTTGGGCTCTAACTGAACCCGAGCGATTGCACTAGCTACATTACTGAACCCCGATTGATCCCTTGGCTGTTAACTGAACCTGAGTGATTTCTTCGCTACTGCTGCTAACTGAAGCCGATCGAAGCTGCCTCTTGATGAACAGCCCCCGGTGGGGGTTGGATGAATAGTTCCTTGTGGGGGTTGGATGAACAGGATCCCGTGGTAGTAGAGGCTGTTGCCGCAGGATGAACAGGACCCCGATCGACGAGGTGGGCGTGGATGAACAGTAGCCGATGGAGGGACCCCGTGGAGGGCTGGTTGAACAGGACCCGTGGAGGGCTGGTTGAACAGGACCCCGTGGAGGGCTAGTTGAATAGTAGCCGGTGGAGGCTTGATGAAGAGGACCCCGTGGAGGGCTGGTTGAACAGTAGCCGGTGGAGGCTGGATGAACAGGACCCCGTGGATGAACAGTAGCTGGTGGAGGCAAGAGAAAGTCTATGGTGGATGAACAGTAGCAGGTGGAGGCTGGAGGAAGTCGACGGTGGATGAACAGTAGCCCGTGGGGTCCCATTTTGTGGTACGCCACACCCCTCCCGATGAACAGGACCCCGTTTCTACCGTAGGCGCTCCAACACAAGTCCGTTTCCTCCGTTTCGCGCTACGCCACACCCCTCCCGATCAACAGCACCCCGTTTTGACTGTAGGCACTCGAACAAAAGTCCGTTTCCTCCGTTTTGTGGTACGCCAGACCCTTCCCGATGAACAGGACCCCATATCGACCGTACGCGATCGAACAGAAGGCCGTTTCCTCCGTTCTGCGGTACGCCAGACCTCATTTCGGCTGTTCCATCCAAGCCGATTGGCTTCCGATGAACACGCGATGCTGTTTACTCCATTCTGACCCAGCCGGTTGGCTGCCGACGAACATGACGACATCGCTATATGTGTTAGACACCCCGCCCGTTTGTACGTACGTAGCCGTATTTACTATCTTGCAGTGTGGCTGTACGTACGTGTACACGATATAGACAAGACTGCATGACATGTTACGTCGGCGCCTCTACTTCAACATGTGATGCTCCTTACTCGACCACGGTACGTCACTGCAGAGAGACCAATCGACCGCTATGTACGTACACATTCGCAACCAGACAGATAACACTACCTTCGCTTCAACTTGGTGGGTCCCAGCTGTCAGGGGGTAAGAAGGCAGTTCCTTCCATGCGAAGATAAAGCCGGTGGGTCCCAGCTGTCAGGGGGGAACATTTTTTTCGGGAAATACAAAGGCCCTTCCGGTAGGTCCGAGCTGTCAGGTGGAGGAATCATTATTTTACGCGTAATAAGGAGGCACTTCCTTGCGTGCGGCCATGGACCCAGTTGTCAGCCTCTCCACTTATAGTCCTCTTCTGATGGCTGTCATTCATTGACTGCGTTGACGATGCCGTACCGCCCGAGAGCACCAAGGTGGTGGACGACAGTGCGACCTAGGAAGGGAACGACCCGGAGCCGGGGAATACGCAGCAGTGGATGCCCACACGGAGGGGAGTACGAGGGTTGACTGGTTCGGCTGCAGTTTGAGGTTGCCGTCGCTGGAGAATAACAGGGGGTGTGGGTGAGTAGAGGGAAGGCCTGGCCAGCGGTGGGAGTAGGGTGGGGCTGTGAGGCCTACGTGGCAACACAGCCGACCACGGGAGGCAAGAGCAGGCGGCACGGCCGGCGCTGGTTTGGGCGGTTGGAGCAAGAAGACCAGAGGTTGAAGAAGCACGACGACCATTGGATGGACATCGTAAGGTCACCGCAGCTAGAATCGTTTATATTGACTAAGTTGACAAAGCCCTGCGTCCGCGTCAACTTAGTAGGCCCACAAGTCAGTCTCCAAATATGGTGGGACCGACCTAGCAGCGGGGGTATTCATTATTTTTGTGCGTAATAGCTGGTGGATCCGAGCTATCAGTGGGGGGAATGTTTTTTTCACGAAATACAAAGGCCCTTCCAGTCAGTCCCAGCTGTCCGGAGGATGAATCATTATTTTGCATGTAATAAGGAGGCACTACCTACTCGCAAAAAAAGGAGGCACTTCCTTGCGTGCGGCCGTGGACCCAGCTGTCAGCCTCTCCATGTACAGTCCTCTTCCAATTGATGTTGTTCGTTGACCACGCCATGCCGAGAGCACCAAGGCAGCGGACGACGGCGAGGCCAAGTAAGGGAACGACCCGGAGCCGAGGAAGACTCGGGAGTTGTTTACCACATAGAGTGGGTACGAGGGTTTACTTGTTCGGCCCCAGTGTGAGGCTGCCATCGCCGGAGAATAATAGGAGGTGTGGGTGAGTAGAGGGATAGCCAAGCCAGGGATGCGAGTATGGTGGGGCCGTGAGGCTTGCCCGGCAGCACAGCCGTGTTGGGAATCATTGCATGGAAAACAAAAAAAATTCTACACACACGCAATGATCTATCCATGGAGATGCATAGCAATGAGGGGGAGAGTGTGTCTACGTACCCTCATAGACCGTAAGCGGAAGTGTTTAACAAAGCGGTTGATGTAGTCAAACTTCTTCGCGCTCCAACCGATCAAGTACCGAACATACGGCACCTTCACATTCTGCACACGTTCAGCTCGGTGACGTCCCTCGCCTTCTTGATCCAGCAAGACATCGAGGTAGTAGATGAGTTCCATCAGCACGATGGCGTGGTGATGGTGATGGTGAAGTGATCTCCGCAGGGCTTCGCCTAAGCACTATGAAAATATGACCGGGGGTGTAAACGGTGGAGGGGGGCGCCGCACATGGCTAAACAATTGTCTGGGTGTGCTAGGCGCCCCCCTCCCACATATATATAGGTGGAGGGGAGGAGGGAACAGCCTGTAGGGCGCCCCAAGTAGGCCAAATCCTACTTGGGGTCCTCCCAAGTGGCGCCCCCTGCCTTATTTGTCAGAGGGGGAAGGAAAGGGGGGAGGAGGAAGGAAGGGGGAATCCTATTCCCATTCTTTCCTTTCCTTCTTCCCATTTCCTTCTTCACCTTGGCCAGCCCATATGGGGGGCGCACCAGCCCCTTGTGGCTGGTGTGTTTCCCCTCTTTGCCCATAAGGCCCATATCTTTTGCCGGGGGTGCCCGGAACCCCTTCCGGTGACCCGATAAGTACCCGGTGACCCCCGAAACACTTCCGGTGTCTGAATACCATCATCCTATATATCAATCTTTACCTCTCAACCATTTCGAGACTCCTCATCATGTCCATGATCTCATCCAGGACTCCGAACAACATTCGGTCACCAAATCACATAACCCATATAATACTATATCGTCAACAAACGTTAAGCGTGCGGACCCTACGGATTCGAGAACTATGTAGACATGACTGAGACACCTCTCCGGTCAATAACCAATAGAGGAACCTGGATGCTCATATTGGCTCCTACATATTCTATGAAGATCTTTATCGGTCGAACCGTTATGACAACATACATAATTCCCTTTGTCCATCGGTATGTTACTTGCCCGAGATTCGATCGTCGGTATCTTCATACCTAGTTCAATCTCGTTACCGGCAAGTCTCTTTACTTGTTCTATAATACATCACCTCGTGACCAACGCCTTAGTTGTTTGCTTGCATGCTTATGATGTGTATTATCGATAGGGCCCAGAGATACCTCTCCAAAACTCGGAGTGACAAATCCTAATCTCGATCTATGCAACCTCAACAAATACCTTCGGAGATACTTGTAGAGCATCTTTATAATCACCCAGTTACGTTGTGACGTTTGATAGCACACAAGGCATTGCTCCGGTATCCGGGAGTTGCATAATCTCATAGTCGAAGGAATATGTATTTGACATGAAGAAAGCAATAGCAATAAAACTGAACGATCATTATGCTAAGCTAACGGATGGGTCTTGTCCATCACATCATTCTTCTAATGATGTGATCCCTTTATCAAATGACAACTCATGTCCATGGTTAGGAAACCTTAACCATCTTTGATCAACGAGCTAGTCTAGTAGAGGCTTACTACGGACACGGTGTTTGTTTATGTATTCACACATGTATTATGCTTTCCGATCAATACAATTCTAGCATGAATAATAAACCTTTATCATGAATAAGGAAATATAAAATAACAACTTTATTATTGCCTCTAGGGCATATTTCCTTTAGCCTCCCACTTGCACTAGAGTAAATAATCTAGATTACATTGTAATGATTCTAACACCCATGGAGTCTTGGTGCTGATCATGTTTTGCTCGTGGAAGAGGCTTAGTCAACGGGTCTGCTACATTCAGATCTGTATGTATCTTGCAAATTTCTATGTCTCCATCCTTGACTTGTTCATGAATGGAGTTGAAGCGTCTCTTGATGTGTTTGGTTCTCTTGTGAAATCTGGATTCCTTCGCCAAGGCAATTGCTCCAGTGTTGTCACAAAAGATTTTCATTGGATCTGATGCACTAGGTATTACACCTAGATCGGATATGAACTCCTTCATCCAGACTCCTTCATTTGCTGCTTCCGAAGTAGCTATGTACTTCGCTTCACATGTAGATCCCGCCACGACGCTCTTCTTGGAACTGCACCAACTGACAGCTCCACCATTCAATATAAATACGTATCCGGTTTGTGACTTAGAGTCATCCAGATCAGTGTCAAAGCTAGCATCGACGTAACCATTTATGACGAGCTCTTTGTCACCTCCATAAGAGAGAAACATATCCTTGGTCCTTTTCAGGTACTTCAGGATGTTCTTGACCGCTGTCCAATGATCCACTCCTGGATTACTTTGGTACCTCCCTACCAGACTTATAGCAAGGCATACATCAGGTCTGGTACACAGCATAGCATACATGATAGAACCTATGGCTGAAGCATAGGGAATGACTTTCATTTTCTCTCTATCTTCTACAGTGGTCGGGCATTGAGTCTTACTCAACTTCACACCTTGCAACACAAGCAAGAACCCTTTCTTTGACTGATCCATTTTGAACTTCTTCAAAACTTTATCAAGGCATGTGCTTTGTGAAAGTCCTATCAAGCGTCTCGATCTATCCCTATATATCTTGATGCCCAATATATAAGCAACATCATCGAGGTCTTTCATTGAAAAATTCTTATTCAAGTATCCTTTTATGCTATCCAAGAATTCTATATCATTTCCAATCAACAATATGTCATCCACATATAATATCAGAAATGCTACAGAGCTCCCACTCATTTTCTTGTAAATACAGGATTCACCGAAAGTCTGTATAAAACCATATGCTTTGATCACCTCATCAAAGCGTATATTCCAACTCCGAGATGCTTGCACCAGTCCATAGATGGATCGCTGGAGCTTGCACACTTTGTTAGCACCTTTAGGATCGACAAAACCTTCTGGTTGCATCATATACAATTTTTCTTTAAGAAATCCATTAAGGAATGCAGTTTTGACGTCCATTTGCCAGATTTCATAATCATAAAATGCAGCAATTACTAACATGATTTGGACGGACTTAAGCATCGCTACGGGTGAGAAAGTCTCATCGTAGTCAACTCCTTGAACTTGTTGAAAACCTTTTGCGACAAGTCGAGCTTTATAGACAGTAACATTACCATCAGCGTCAGTCTTCTTCTTGAAGATCCATTTATTTTCTATGGCTTGTCGATCATCGGGCAAATCCACCAAAGTCCACACTTTGTTCTCATACATGGATCCTATCTCAGATTTCATGGCCTCAAGCCATCTGTCGAAATCTGGGCTCATCATAGCTTCATCATAGTTCGTAGGTTCACCTTGGTCTAGTAACACGACTTCCAGTACAGGATTCCCGTACCACTCTGGTGCGGATCGTGTTCTGGTTGACCTACGAGGTTCTATAGTAACTTGATCCGAAGTTTCATGATCATCATCATTAGCTTCCTCTCTAGTTGGTGTAGGCATCATGGGAACGGTTTTCTCTGATGAACTACTTTCCAATTCGAGAGATGGTACGATTACCTCATCAAGTTCTACTTTCCTCCCACTCACTTCTTTCGAGAGATACTCCTTCTCTAGAAAGGTTCCATTCTTGGCAACAAAGATCTTGCCTTCGGATCTGTGGTAGAAGGTGTACCCAATTGTTTCCTTAGGGTATCCTATGAAGATGCACTTCTCCGATTTGGGTTCGAGCTTATCAGCCTGAAGCCTTTTGACATAAGTGTCACAACCCCAAACTTTAAGAAACGACAGCTTAGGTTTCTTGCCAAACCATAGTTCATACGGTGTCGCCTCAACGGATTTAGATGCTGCCCTATTTAACATGAATGCAGCTGTCTCTAATGCATAACCCCAAAATGATAGTGGTAAATCGGTAAGAGACATCATAGATCGCACCATATCTAATAAAGTACGGTTACGATGTTCGGACACACCATTACGCTGTGGTGTTCCAGGTGGCGTGAGTTGTGAAACTATTCCACATTGTTTTAAATGAAGGCCAAACTCGTAACTCAACTATTCGCCTCCACGATCAGATCGTAGAAACTTTATTTTTTTGCTACGATGATTCTCCACTTCACTCTGAAATTCTTTGAACTTTTCAAATGTTTTAGACTTGTGTTTCATTAAGTAGATATACCCATATATGCTCAGATCATCTATGAAGGTCAGAAAATAATGATACCCGCTGCGTGCCTCAACACTCATCGGACCGCATACATCGGTATGTGTTATTTCCAATAAGTCATTGGCTCGCTCCATTGTTCCGGAGAACGGAGTTTTAGTCATCTTGCCCATGAGGCATGGTTCGCAAGTATCAAATGATTAATAATCAGGTGATTCCAAAAGCCCATCTGCATGGAGTTTCTTCATGCGCTTTAGACCAATATGACCTAAACGGCAGTGCCACAAATATGTTGCACTATCATTATCAACTTTGCATCTTTTGGCATCAATATTATGAATATGTGTATCACTACAATCGAGATTCAATAAAAATAGACCACTCTTCAAAGGTGCATGACCATAAAAGATATTACTCATATAAATTGAACAACCATTATTCTCTGATTTAAATGAATAACCGTCTCGCACTAAACAAGATCCAGATATAATGCTCATGCTTGACGCTGGCACCAAATTACAATTATTCAGGTCTAAAACTAATCCCGAAGGTGGATGTAGAGGTAGCGTGACGACGGCGATCACATCGACCTTGGAACCATTCCCGACGCGCATCGTCACCTCGTCCTTAGCCAATCTTCGTTTAATCCGTAGCTCCTGTTTTGAGTTACAAATATGAGCAACTGAACCAGTATCAAATACCCAGGCTCTACTACGAGCATTATTAAGGTACACATCAATAACATGTATATAAAATATACCTTTGTTCACTTTGCCATCCTTCTTATCCTCCAAATACTTGGGGCAATTCCGCTTCCAGTGTCCAGTCCCTTTGCAGTAGAAGCACTCAGTTTCAGGCTTGGGTCCAGCTTTGGGCTTCTTCCCGGGAGTGGCAACTTGCTTGCCATTCTTCTTGAAGTTCCCTTTCTTTCCCTTTCCTTTTTTCTTGAAACTAGTGGTCTTGTTAACCATCAACACTTGATGCTCTTTCTTGATTTCTACCTCCGCAGCCTTAAGCATTGCGAAGAGCTCAGGAATTGTTTTGTTCATCCCTTGCATATTATAGTTCATCACGAAGCCTTTGTAGCTTGGTGGTAGTGATTGAAGAACTCTGTCAATGACACAATCAACTGAAAGATCAACTCCCAGCTGAGTCAAGTGATTATAATACCCGGACATTTTGAGTATGTGTTCACTGACAGAACTGTTCTCCTCCATCTTGCAGCTATAGAACTTGTTGGAGACTTCATATCTCTCAACCCAGGCATTTGCTTGAAATATTAACTTCAACTCTTGGAACATCTCATATGCTCCATGACGATCAAAACGTCTTTGAAGTCTCGCTACTAAGCCGTAAAGCATGGCACACTGAACTATAGAGTAGTCATCAGACCGCGTCTGCCAGACATTCAAAGCGTCTACATTAGCGGGAGGGGCTTGTCACCTAGCGGTGCATCAAGGACATAATTCTTCTGTGCAGCAATGAGGATAGTCCTTAAGTTACGGACCCAGTCCTTGTAGTTGCTACCACCATCTTTCAACTCTTTCTCTAGGAATGCATTAAAATTCAGGGGAACTGTAGCATGGGCCATTGATCTACAACATAGATATGCAAATACTATCAGGACTAAGTTCATGATAAATTAAGTTCAATTAATCACATTACTTAAGAACTCCCACTTAAATAGACATCCCTCAAGTCATCTAAGTGATACGTGATCCAAATCAACTAACCCATGTCCAATCATCACGTGAGATGGGGTTGTCATCAATGGTGAACATCTCTATGTTGATCATATCTACTATATGATTCACGTTCGACCTTTCGGTCTCCAGTGTTCCGAGGCCATGTCTGTACATGCTAGGCTCATCAAGTTTAACCCAAGTATTCCACATGTGCAAAACTGTCTTGCACCCGTTGTATGTGAACGTAGAGTCTATCACACCCGATCATCACGTGGTGTCTCAACACGACAAACTGTAGCAACGGTGCATACTCAGGGAGAACACTTTTATCTTGAAATTAAGTGAATGGATCATCTTATAATGCTACAGCCGTTCTAAGCAAAATAAGATGCATAAAGGATAAACATCACATGCAATCAAAATATGTGACATGATATGGCCATCATCTTGTGCTTTTGATCTCTATCTCCAAAGCATCGTCATGATCTCCATTGTCACCGGCTCGACACCTCGATCTCCATCGTTGCGTCATGGTCATCTCGCCAACTATTGCTTCAACAACTATGGCTAACGCATAGTGATAAAGTAAAGCAATTACATGGCGTTTGCATTTCATACAATAAAGCGACAACCATAAGGCTCCTGCCAGTTGCCGATAACTTACAACACATGATCATCTCATACAACAACGTATATCACATCATGTCTTGACCATATCACATCACAACATGCCCTGCAAAAACAAGCTAGTCGTCCTCTACTTTGTTGTTGCAAGTTTTATGTGGCTGCTACGGGCTTCTAGCAAGAGCCGTTCTTACCTATGGCAAAAACCACATCGGTGATTCGTCAAGTTTGCTGTTTTAACCTTCTTCAAGGACCGGCCACAGTCAAATTTGATTCAACTAAAGTAGGAGAAACAGACACCCGCCAGCCACCTTTATGCAAAACTAGTTGCATGTTTGTTAGTGGCACCGGTCTCATGTACGTGGACATGTAAGGTTGGTCCGGGCCGCTTCATCCCACAATACCGCCGAATCAAAATAAGACGTTGGTGGTAAGCAGTATGACTATCACCGCCCACAACTCTTTGTGTTCTACTCGTGCATATCATCTACGCGTAGACCTGGCTCATGATGCCACTGTTGGGAATCGTTGAATGGAAAACAAAAAAATTTCTATGCACACGCAATGATCTATCCATGGAGATGCATAGCTGAAAGGATCGAGAAGAGGGGTCTAGAGGGGGGGGGGGTGATTAGACCCTCAACAAGCAAAAGTAGCAGTTTTTAAGTTCTTCAAGTTGAGGTGGAGTTTTAGCACAAGTTTAAGCATTCACAATACATTTCAAGCAAGCATGATAACAGTATATGAGCAGCGGAAAGTAAAGCATGCAATTTGCAAGAAAGTAAAGGGATGGGATTGGAGTGTCCAAACGCAATTGGAGACACGGAGATTTTTGGCGTGGTTCCGATAGGTGGTGCTATCGTACATCCACGTTGATGGAGACTTCAACCCACGACGGCTAATGATTGCGCGAGTCCATGAAGGGCTCCACCCACGAAGGGTCCACGAAGAAGCAACCTTGTCTATCCCAACATGGCCATCACCCACGAAGGACTTGCCTCACTCGGGTAGATCTTCACGAAGTAGGCGATCTCCTTGCCCTTACAAACTCCTTGGTTCAACTCCACAATCTTGACGGAGGCTCCCAAGTGACACCTAACCAATCTAGGAGACACCACTCTCCAAAAGGTAATAAACGGTGTGTTGATGATGAACTCCTTGCTCTTGTGCTTCAAATGATAGTCTCCCCAACACTCAACTCTCTCTCACAGATTTGGCTATGGTGGAAAGATGATTTGAGTGGAAAGCAACTTGGGGAAGGCTAGAGATCAAGATTCTTATGGTTGGATTGGAATGTCTTGGTCTCAACACATGAGTAGGTGGTTCTCTCTCAGAAAATGAGTAGTGGAAGTGTAGGCACGTTCTAATGGCTCTCTCTTGAATAGAGAAGGGGGTGGAGGGGTATATATAGCCTCCACACAAAATCTAACCGTTACACACATTTGACCCAACTCGGTCAGACCGAATAGAAGAACTCGATGAGACCGATTCAGTTCAAAATGTGAACGTTAGGATTTTTGGTGGGACCGATATGATCAACTCGGTGGGACCGATGTGCTAGGGTTAGGGCAAAACCTCATCTCGGTGTGACCGATTGCATGAACTCGGTGGGACCGATTTCAGCAATAAGCAAACAGAGAGTTGGTCATGCAAACTCGGTGTGACCAGTTGCACATCTCAGTGAGACCGAAATAATTACAACAGGCAATAGAGAGTTTGCAAGGCAAACTCGTTGAGACCAATCGCTCATCTCAGTAAGACCGAAATATTACGAAGGGAAATAGAGAGTTTGCATTGCCATCTCGGTGAGACCGAGATACCTATCGGTGAGATCGAACTGATTAGGGTTTCTGGCAGTGGCTATGTCAAAGGAACTTGGTTGCGCCAGATAGATCAAATCGGTGGGGCCGAGTTTGACTTTAGGTTTACGACATATTTGGAATGAGAAAGTGGTTGAGGGTTTTGGAGCATATCACTAAGCACTTTGAGCAAGTAGACCATTAAGCAACACCTCATCCCCTTTTAATAGTATTGGCTTTTCCTATGGACTCAATGTGATCTTGGATCACTAAAATAGAAATGAAGAGTCTTGAGCTTTTGCCAATATTTGTCCTTAGCATTTTGAAGGGGTTCCACATCCTCTTGTCCAGGCCACGCAATCGTTGAACTATCTGAAATATGCTAGATGAAAATATTAGTCCAACAAGAGATATGTTGACATCAATTACCAAAATCACCCAGGGAGCACTTGTGCTTTCATGGAGAGCACTTGTGCTTTCAATCTCCCCCTTTTTGGTAATTGATGACAACATACATCAAAGCTTTAGATTAGGATATGAAAGGCAACAAGTAAAGCTTTGGAAGGACATGTAACATGCATAGGCTCCCCCTACATACATGCAATCATGTGAAGATAGAAAGTAAGAACATGTGAATGCATTAGCATGTCAGAGCAAGCAATGAGTTACTTGTATCTTGGCTATATGCATCAGAGCAAATGATGTAGATACAGGGAATGTACCTTCATGTTCATGAGTCCTTCTTGCTAACAATATGTACATCAGCAAGAGATCATCATGCACATGAGTGTGATGCATATACTTACCTTGTGGTCTTGAGCTGGCTTTGGAAGAGATGACTCTGAGAAAACAGGGTTAGATAACACAGAAACACTACTAAACAAAGCAAGTTCAGAAAGCCACAAGAGTACCAAGACTGGGATGACATGTAGTGAGTGAGTACTTACTACTCTATTTGGGTATAGACATGTCCCCAAAGATTAAAGATATGCAATGAATTCCAGAGATTTTCTTCCCTTAGATACGAACTCCCTCTCCCCCTGAATCTGATATTGGATAATGGGAGAAGGTAGGGTAAGAGAAAACCAGAGCAAAAATAAACATACATTAACATGTCTTTCCCCTCTTAAAGACATGTGACTTCTCTCCTCTATTGTTAATAAGCATATGGAGATGTTCTTTTCTCTCCCATGTGATAAGCTTTGATGTGCTCTCTCTCCCCCTTTGACATCAATTTCCAAGAAGGGTCTTCTGAAGCATGAGTCAAATAGGTTTGGTCCTTGAGTCACATTACAAGGCAGCATGTAGTTTGAGATGCAAGTAGAGGATAAGAATCATCGAGTGGAGCTAGAGAAGAAATGACGTTTGTAATGGCAAAAAGTTTTCTCAGCAGTGAAATCAGTAACGCCGATTCATTTTCATCGGTGACACCGAGTTGGCAGTGTCATAGATGATGCAAATCGGTCAGACCGGGTTAGTCCTTGTCGGTTGTACCGATGAACTATCTACAAGGTGTTCTTGTAGTTCGGTCTAGCCGATTGGCGTGAATCGTTGAGGCCGAGTTCAGTACAGAGGAAATATTTTTCACCTCAGCTCACTTGGCAAATAAGATCTCACAAAGATTTGCAAGGAATTAACTAAAGGATTTGCAATGAATTAGATGCAGAAAATGCAGAGAAAAATTCAAAGGAAAAAGATCTAGATGAATTTTTTTGATAAGGGGAACAATCAAATAAAACATATGCAAAGAACACGAAGAAACAATAGAGAACTTCATCTAGAATGGGTCGGCGACAAAGTCACCTATGTTAGAGTATATTGACTGAGGAGTCAAGTGATAACACTTGATCGCAGGTCATACTCATCGTTTAAGCTCAAAATGGGGTTACCATTTTTCGTTTAAGCATTTTGATGTATTCACATCTTGTTGAGCTGCTTTGACCCATGACTTGGGGTAAAGCTTCTCTAAGATGGAATAACATACCTTGGGTGGTGGTGTTGATCTTGATCATGTAGTCGAACTTGTGTTGGATGCTCAAGGTTGATGTAGTTCATTAAAAGTTGGGAGCACCACTTCTAGTTTGAGTTCATCTTCCTACATGGGTTAGTCTTGCAAGGAAGAGCACTTGTGTATCCAAAATGACAATCATGAAACTTGATACCAAATGAAATTTGATATATAGAAATTGTCAAAGGATATGTTGAGTGAATTCAAGCTTCCTTGTCTTCAACCACCATATTGTAGAGACTTGGTGATGTAGAGATTGTTCTAGATGTGAGTGATTTGCAATATCATAGATTTGAGCTTATCCAAGTACCTACAAGGGTTAGATAACATGCAAGGGTACAAGTATAGATCCAAGACATATGATCATCATCGTAAGAGAAATATCAAGGATTAGTCAAAGGCTCATGCCTTGCATGTATCCACATGGAGTTTCTACTCCAATTTTGAGGCATCAATGATGTTCAATTCACCTCTCAAACGACAAAATACTTTCTCATCAAGTGGTTTGGTGAATATATCCGCCAATTGCTTATCGGTATGAACATGCTTAAGATCGATGTCTCCTTTAGCAACATGATCTCGAATGAAATGATGACGAACTTCAATATGCTTAGTTCGAGAATGTTGCACGGGATTGTGAGAAATCTTAATAGAAATTTCGTTATCACAAAGCAATAGAACATGTTTCACATATATCCCATAATCTTTAAGAGTTTGGGTCATCCAAAGTAATTGAGCACAACATGAACCGGCGGCAATGTATTCCGCTTCGGCGGTGGATAAGGATACCGAGTTTTGTTTCTTGGAGGACCAAAACACAAGAGATCTACCAAGAAATTGACAAGTTCCCGAAGTGGACTTTCTATCAACCTTGTTACCGACATAGTCCGAATCGGAGTAGCCAACAAGATCAAAAGAAGACCTCTTAGGATACCAAATGCCAAAGTTTGGTGTATGAATTAAGTATCTCACTATCCTTTTCACAGCCTTAAGATGACATTCTTTAGGGGCCGCTTGATATCATGCACACATGCACACACTTAGCATAATATCGGAACGGGAGGCACATAGATATAACAATGAACCAATCATAGGGCGGTAGACCTTTGGGTCAACTGGTTTGCCATCCTTTGTCAAGTCAAGATGTCCACTAGTAGGCATGGGTGTTTTCATACCTTTGTTCTTTTGCATGTTGAACTTCTTGAATAAGTCCTTGGTATACTTTGTTGGAGAGACAAAATTACCCTCCTTAGTTTGCTTGATTTCCAAACCAAGAAAGAATTTGAGTTCACTCATCATAGACATCTCAAACTTCTTCGACATTAGCGTTCCAAACTTTTCACTAAAATGAGGGTTAGTTGAACCAAATATGATATCATCCACATAAATTTGGCACACAAATAATTCACCATTAACCCTTTTAGTAAAAAGTGTAGAATCAATCTTTCCAATCTCAAAGCCTTTTTCTATAAGAAACTTTGTCAAGCATTTATACCATGCTCTAGGAGCTTGTTTAAGACCATAAAGAGCTTTGTGAAGTTTGTAAACATGATTAGGTTTCTTAGGATTAACAAAGCCGAGAGGTTGTTTAACATAGACTTCCTCCTCAATTTCACCGTTTAGAAAAGCACTTTTAATGTCCATTTGGTATAAAGTGATATCATGATGATTGGCATAAGCAAGTAAGATGCGTATGGACTCAAGTCTAGCAACGGGGGCATATGTCTCACCATAGTCCATACCTTCGACTTGTGTGTAACCTTGGGCGACGAGATGGGCCTTGTTGCGTACGACTTGTCCATCTTCATCTTGCTTATTCCGAAACACCCATTTGGTTCCAATGACATTGTGCTTTTCATCGGGCTTTTCACCAAGCGTCGACACTTGATTCCTCTTGAAATTGTGTAGCTCTTCATGCATAGCGTTCACCCAATCCGGATCATCAAGAGCTTCTTCAACCTTCATAGGTTCAATGTTAGAAATGAATGAGTAATGTTCACAAAAGTTAGCTAAGCGAGACTTAGAGCGAGTAATTCTCCCGGTTTGAATATCATCGAAGATTTTTTCAACGGGATGATCTCTTGAAACTCTTGCTCTAACTCGCGAGAGATTTTGTTTGGGTCGGGGTGGAACATTCTCTTCATCATCTTGTTCTTCCTCTTGTCTTTCTTCATTGTTTTTGGCGTTGATGTTCTCTTCTGGAGGTGGAGAAGGAGGTCGATGAGGTTCATCTTGATATACTTCCTCGTTTCCTTCATCTTGATGTGTTCCACTTGTGGATGCCTCCAAGTCAACTTGTGGTTCACCTTGGTGTGAAGTTGAGGCTTGCACTTGAACGGACGAGGTACTCTACTTCACCTCCGTTGGGCGAATCCTGCCAATAAACAAGTCTTGTATTGCTTCCGAGGGATCTTTATCACCTACATTAATTGGCAATTGCTCTACTTGCAAGCTGTTAGATTCATCAAACTTCACATCTACCGTCTCTTCAACCTTTCGGGTGAAATTGTTGTAGACACGGTAAGTGTGAGAGTTTGAGCCATAACCAAGTAGGAAACCTTCATGAGATTTAGGAGCAAATTTCGAACGACGATGCTTATCAAGAATGTAGCACTTTGAGCCAAATACTCAAAAGTATCCAACTTGGGGTTTGTTACCGGTGAGAAGCTCGTATGCCGTCTTGCCGAGTAGCTTGTGAAGATATAGTCGGTTTGTTGCATGACAAGCTGTCTCAACCGCTTCTGCCCAAAAGTGTTTTGGCGTCTTGTATTCATCAAGCATCGTTCTTGCCATCTCACTGAGTGTCCGGTTCTTCCTCTCAACAACTCCATTTTGTTGAGGTGTGTACGTAGCCGAGAACTCATGTGAAATCCCTTCTTCGTCAAGAAAGGTATCCACATTTGCGTTCTTGAACTCTGTTCTGTTGTCGCTGCGAACCTTCTTGATCTTCACTTCTAATTGATTTTGGGCCTTCCTAGCGAAGTTCTTGAAGATCTTTTGGACCTACGATTTATCATCAAGAAAGAACACCCACGTAAATCTAGAAAAATCATCAACAATGACCAAACCAAACAAGTTACCACCGAGACTCTTGTAGGCATTGGGACCAAAAAGATCCATATGAAGTAGCTCAAGGGGTCTTCTCGTGGTCATGATGTTTTTCACGCGATGACTTCCTCCAACTTGTTTTCCTACTTGACAAGCACTGCAAAGTCTATCCTTGTCAAATATAACATCTTTAACACCAAGGATATGATCACCTTTAATAAGTTGATCAAGATTTTGAGCAAGTTCTAGGTTGAGCTCTTTTAGTGAAGTCAACAATGTATAGATCACCTCTACGTATACCGGTAAATCTGCTTCAGTGAATAAAACATTGAGATCGAAATCGGCTAGTCTAGATACGGAAAGTAGATTGTAGCCAAGCGATTCGACAAGCATAACATTTTGGATGGAGCTGTCATGTGAGATGGCCACCTTACCAAGGCCAACCACCTTACCCTTTGAGTTATCACCAAAAGTGACATACTTTCGAGGGCCGTCGTTTTCAGCAAACTCACGAAACATATCCTTGTCTCTGGTCATGTGATCGGTACATCCACTATCAAGAACCCATTCCTTTCCTCCAGCCATGTAACCACGAAGGTTAGCCATAAGACCAAGATGTCTCATAGACTCATCAAGATCAAAGTGACTATCATCATCCTCATCATAATATCCATGTTCAACATCATCATCATATGAATGATCATTACCTAGAGAAGGTAACTCATTAGATTTATGACCATGACAATGTTCATATTTATGAATTCTAATAACTTGAGAGATGATGTCACTAATGATTCCAACATCTCCTTTGGCACTCATGAGATCACGAAGCTCAAATAGACAATCACCGAACTTAGGATCACTAGAATTCATATTATTTAAAGTAATGGACTGTTGAAGAATCTCATCTAGATTTTTCAAGGAATAGTTTGGAAAGCATTTCTCGAGATATCTCCATATAGTGTAAGCACATTCAAGTGTAGGCAAGCACACAATCAAGTTTCTAGGCAATCCTCTAATGATAAGATTAACAGTTCTAAGATTGCGGATCATGTCAAGAGACTCATCGGGGGTAGGATGCAAAGGATCAATAGGAGGTGCACAAGGGCAAGTAATATACTTGTTCAAATTATATTCATTGAAAATCACAGGCATCTCATTTTTCCAAGCATGATAGAACTCTCCATCAAGTATAGGTACTCTACGTCTAATACTCCCAATCGTAGACTCATCCATCTTCCTCCAATGGTGATTAAACCAAAGCAATGGAGAGCAAAGCTCTGATACCAATTGAAAGGATCGAGAAGAGGGGTCTAGAGGGGGGTGATTAGACCCTCAACAAGCAAAAGTAGCAGTTTTTAAGTTCTTCAAGTTGAGGTGGAGTTTTAGCACAAGTTTAAGCATTCACAATACATTTCAAGCAAGCATGATAAGAGTATATGAGCAGTGGAAAGTAAAGCATGCAATTTGCAAGAAAGTAAAGGGATGGGATTTGAGTGTGCAAACGCAATTGGAGACATGGAGATTTTTGGCATGGTTCCGATAGGTGGTGCTATCGTACATCCACGTTCATGGAGACTTCAACCCATGAAGGGTAACGGTTGCGCGAGTCCATGGAGGGCTCCAACCACGAAGGGTCCACGAAGAAGAAACCTTGTCTATCCCACCATGGCCATCGCCCAAGAAGGACTTGCCTCACTCGGGTAGATCTTCACGAAGTAGGCGATCTCCTTGCCCTTACAAACTCCTTGGTTCAACTCCACAATCTTGACGGAGGCTCCCAAGTGACACCTAACCAATCTAGGAGACACCACTCTCCAAAAGGTAATAAACGGTGTGTTGATGATGAACTCCTTACTCTTGTGCTTCAAATGATAGTCTCCCCAACACTCAACTCTCTCTCACAGATTTGGCTATGGTGGAAAGATGATTTGAGTGGAAAGCAACTTGGGGAAGGCTAGAGATCAAGATTCTTGTGGTTGGATTGGAATGTCTTCGTCAAAACACATGAGTAGGTGGTTCTCTCTCAGAAAATGAGTAGTGGAAGTGTAAGCACGTTCTGATGGCTCTCTCTTGAATAGAGAAGGGGGTGGAGGGGTATATATAGCCTTCACACCAAATCTAACCGTTACACACATTTGACCCAACTCAGTCAGACCGAATAGAAGAACTCAGTGAGACCGATTCAGTTCAAAATGTGAACGTTAGGATTTTTGGTGGGACCGATATGATTAGCTTGGTGGGATCGATGTGCTAGGGTTAGGGCAAAACCTCATCTCGGTGTGACCGATTGCATGAACTCGGTGAGACCGATTTCAGCAATAAGCAAACAGAGAGTTGGTCAGGCAAACTCAGTGTGACCGGTTGCACATCTCGATGAGACCAAAATAATTACAACAGGCAACAGAGAGTTTGCAAGGAAAACTTGGTGAGACCGATCGCTCATCTCGGTAAGACCGAAATATTATGAAGGGAAACAGAGAGTTTGCATTGCCATCTCGGTGAGACCGAGATACCTATCGGTGAGATCGAACTGATTAGGGTTTCTGGCAGTGGCTATGTCAAAGGAACTTGGTTGCGCCAGATAGATTAAATCGGTGGGGCCGAGTTTGACTTTAGGTTTACGACATATTTGGAATGAGAAAGTGGTTGAGGGTTTTGGAGCATATCACTAAGCACTTTGAGCAAGTAGACCATTAAGCAACACCTCATCCCCTTTTAATAGTATTGGCTTTTCCTATGGACTCAATGTGATCTTGGATCACTAAAATAGAAATGAAGAGTCTTGAGCTTTTGCCAATATTTGTCCTTAGCATTTTGAAGGGGTTCCATATCGTCTTGTCCAGGCCACGTCATCGTTGAACTATCTGAAATATGCTAGATGAAAATATTAGTCCAACAAGAGATATGTTGACATCAATTACCAAAATCACCTAGGGAGCACTTGTGCTTTCATGGAGAGCACTTGTGCTTTCAATAGCAATGAGGGGGAGAGTGTGTCTACTTACCCTCGTAGACTATAAGCGGAAGCGTTTAACAACGCGGTTGATGTAGTCAAACTTCTTCGCGCTCCAACCGATCAAGTACAGAACGTACGGCACCTCCACGTTCTGCACACGTTCAGCTCGGTAACGTCCCTTGCCTTCTTGATCCAGCAAGACGTCGAGGTAGTAGATGAGTTCCATCGGCACGACGGTGTGGTGACGCTGATGGTGAAGTGATCTCCGCAGGGCTTCGCCTAAGCACTATGATAATCTGACCGGGGGTGTAAACGGTGGAGGGGGCGCTGCACACGGCTAAACAATTGTCTGGGTGTGCTAGGCGCCCCCCTCCCACATATATATATATAGGTGGAGGGGAGGAGGGAGCAGCCAGGAGGGCGCCCCAAGTAGGCCGAATCCTACTTGGGGTCCTCCCAAGTGGTGCGCCCCCCTGCCTTATTTGTCGGAGGGGGAAGGAAAGGGGGGAGGAGGAAGGAAGGGGGAATCCTATTCCCTTTGTTTCCTTTCCTTCTTCCACTTTACTTATCCACCTTGGCCGGCCCATATCGGGGGCGCACCAGCCCCTTGTGGCTGGTGTGTTTCCCCTCTTGGCCCATAAGGCCCATATCTTTTGCCGGGGGTGCCCGGAACCCCTTCCGGTGACCCGATAAGTACCCGGTGATCCCCGAAACACTTCCGGTGTCCGAATACCATCATCCTATATATCAATCTTTACCTCTCGACCATTTCGAGACTCCTCATCATGTCCTTGATCTCATCCGGGACTCCGAACAACATTCGATCACCAAATCACATAACTCATATAATACTATATCGTCAACAAACGTTAAGCGTGCGGACCCTCACTACTGGAATCTGGGTCTTTGCCATCTGCCAGCTCTTTGCCGTCTGCCAGCTGATGGCAAAGAGGCTCTTTGCCATCTGTCTTCACAAAGCAGACGGCAAAGAACCAGCTGATGGCAAACAGGGTCTTTGCCATCTGCCAGCTCTTTGTCGTCTGCCAGCAGACGGCAAAGAGTTCTTTGCCGTCTGCCAGAAGACGGCAAAGTCCAAAGTGGACCCCACGGGGGTACTGCACTGGGTAGGTCACACGGGCCACTTCTTTGCCGTCTGCTGGCAGACGGCAAAGAGGTAAGAGGGGCCCACAGTTTCACGGCGGTGGCGGTCTAACGGTCATCCTCTTTGCCGTCTGTTGGCGGACGACAAAGAATTCTTTGCCGTCTGCCAGCAGACGGCAAAGAGAAAAAAACAAAAAAAAACAGACGGCAATGCGGGGGGTTAATTTGGCCCCCCGCGCGCGCGCCCTCCTCCACATCTCTTTCTCCCGCCTCCCCACCCTCTGCCTCCCACGCAGGCCGCCCGCGCCACTCCACCGCCGCCGCCGCCCCCCCCCCTCCTCCACCCCCGCCGGCCCCTTCCCCTCCACCCCCGCCGCCGTCCCCCCTCCCCCTGCACGCCGCCCCCTCCCTCCCTCCTCCACCGCCGCCCTCCCTCCCTCCACCGCCGCCCCCCTCCTCCCTCCCCTCCACCGCCGCACCCTCCCCCTCCACCACGTGGCCCCCTCCCCTCTCCACCACTGGCGCCCCCCCCTCCTCCACTGCGCTGCCCCCTCCTCCTCCTTCCCCTCCTCCATGCCGCTGCCCCCTCCCCTCTCCACTGCGCTGCCCCCTCCCTCCTCCTCCCCCTCCTCCACCACCGCCGCCCCCCTCCTCCACCACCGCCGCACCAGCTCCTCCTTGCCCTCTGCCCCCTCTGCCCAGCCCACGGTGAGCATCGGTCCCCTCTTTGTTCTTATTTTTTTTTGCATGTATGGATTTAGGAGTTGATGGATCTGTGGATGGATGGATAGATTGATGTAAGGATGGATGGATAGATGGATGTATGTATACAGGGGCGGTGCCAGCAATCTGTGGATGGATGTATGTATATGTGATTTTGAACAATTTGTAGTTGTTATATGGATTGCTAGATGGATGTATGCTGTGTAGATGTATGGATGGAAAGATGGATGAATGCTATATAGATGTATGGGTGGATTTATGTATGGATTTTCATTTAAAAAAATAGTGTCTTTTTATTCCGTTAGGTTAGATGTTGTTGATTATATTGTTCTGCAGTGCTTATGTTGGATTGTTTTTCATGTGCAGGGATCTTCTCTTCACCTCCAGGAGCACTGTCGGTCCCGTTGCCGTTGTCATCGTCGTTCGACTACCGCCTCTACGGTCTAAGGGTGAGCTCGACTGTCATCTCCTCCCTGACCTTCCCCTATTTGCTCTGTTCCGGTCGTTGTGTCGATGGCTGGAGTTCAGTGCGGTGCAGTCGTTCATGGGTCGTCGAGGAGAGAAAATAAGGAAAAGAATCTCCGAGGGGTCGAGGGTCGTCGAGGGGTCGAGGGGTCGAGTGGTCGAGGGATGACTTTCATTCTGATGGTGCTTCCTTTTGAAAGAGATGAGAGTGAGAGATGAGATGCTCTTGAAGGAAGGATACCGGCTGTTCGTAGGTGGTCGGTCTTTCTCGTCCTCCCCCTCTGTGACCTTCGTAAAGCAGGGGGAGGACGAAAAGACCGACCGTCACCGACGGTCGAAATAACATTGAGAGATGAGAGATGTTATAAGAGGAAAGACACCGGCTGTTGTCGTAGGTGGTCGTTGCTCCTCATCTCTTGCTGTGAGACCTTGGTAATGCAGCAAGGGATGGGAGTAACGACCGTCACAGACGGTCAAAATAAACAGGCAAGGAGTGCCCCACCATACATATATACCACCACTTGAGAGGTGAGAGTTGTTGAAGGGAGCATCGACGGAATGAAAGTCAACCCGACACCCCGACACCCCGACCCGACACCCCGTCATATATTTGTGAATTATGAGTTAGGTCATATATTTTCTGATTTAAATGTGCAGTTCTTTCGTTGCTGCGAGGGTCTGGTGTTCGACGACCTCCCCGTGCGTTCGACGAGCTCCGCCTCTGCGTTCGTGGGTGAGCACAAATGACATCTCCTCCTCCCCCCTTCATTTGCTCTGTTTCGGTCTTCATGCCGATGAAACTTGCTAGCTGTAGGTGTCAATCATCAGTATGCGTGACCACTATGCGTCTCCCGTTCGAAAGGGTTACATCTATAAATATGCATTCATTTGCATATTTATAACCGTGATTCTTTCGAATTGTCCAACGTTATCCATGGACAGCCCGAGTATGTGTAGATTGGGTTCATTTTCCCATATGCTCTGCTCCAGATCCGATGCAGAATTTCGTCAGTGCCTCCCTGTTGTTCTCCGGGTACACATCCTCTCTGCTTATTGCCGAGACGTGTATCAGGTGACTTAATATGCTCCAAAATGACCTATTTAGCTCCAAAATGACTTAATATGGCATATTAAGTCATTTTGGAGCATATTTAGCTCCAAAATGACCTATTTAGCTCCAAAATGACTTATTTAGCTCAAAAATGACTTAATATTCTCCAAAATGACCTCCACTTAGCTTATTTAGTTCATTTATGACATACTTAGTAAGCAATAAGAAGAAGAAAAGGAAAGAGAAGAAAAATTATGCTTCTTTTTCTTCTTCTAGTCTTCTTCTTCTTGTTCTTCTAACTTTCTTCTTTCCCATTTTGCAGATTTGCTTCAGATCACGGAAGCTTGCGTTGGAGTCTACTCTTCTCGTTGTCCTTCCTTTTTGTTTTGATTTTGTAGGATGAACAATTTGAAACTTGCTACGTATATATGTATGGATGGATGGTGGCTATATTGTATATGGACCTTTTGCTTAATTGTTGGATATGTTGGACTTTTCATTTGGTGTATATATGTGTTGGATGATGATATATGTGTTGGATATGTTGGATGATCCATATGGCAGGGATATGTTGGCTATATGTACTTGTTGAAATATTTTGAAATGAATATATATATATATATATATATATATATATATATATATATATATATCTGTGAAATTGATTGAATTTAAGAAAAAACAGGGGCTATATAGCCAATTTGCCGTCTGCTAGCAGACGGCAAAGGGCTTTGCCGTCTGCTAGCAGACGGCAAATTGGCCACGTGGCAGCACGCTGTTCACCTGGTCTGGCCTATTTGGCCTCTTTGCCGTCTGCCAGCAGACGGCAAAGGAGCAGGGTCTTTGCCATCTGCCGGCAGACGGCAAAGGAGCAGGCTCTTTGCCGTCTGCCATCAGACGGCAAAGAAGGAAAGCTCTTTGCCGTCTGCTGGCAAACGGCAAAGAGCGCCGTTAGCCCCCTAACGGGGCTGTCACCTTTTTTGTGCCGTCCACAAGCTTTGCCGTCTGCTTGCAGACGGCAAAGAACTTTCCTTCTTTGCCGTCCGCCAGCAGACAGCAAAGCGGCCTTTACCGGCATCGGCTTTGCCGGAGTGTTTGCCGTCTGCTGGCGGACGGCAAAGCCTTTGCCGTCCGCCAACAGTGCCTTTGCCGTCTGCTTTGGCAGACGGCAAAGCAGCTGATTCCAGTAGTGCCTACGGGTTCGAGAACTATGTAGACATGACCAAGACACCTCTCCGGTCAATAACCAATAGCGGAACCTGGATGCTCATATTGGCTCCTACATATTTTATGAAGATCTTTATCGGTCGAACTGTTATGACAACATACATAATTCCCTTTGTCCATCGGTATGTTACTTGCCCGAGATTCGATCGTCGATATCTTCATACCTAGTTCAATCTCGTTACCGGCAAGTCTCTTTACTTGTTCTGTAAGACATCACCTCGTGACCAACTCCTTAGTCGTTTGCTTGCAAGCTTATGATGTGTATTACCGAGAGGGCCCTGAGATACCTCTCCGAAACTCGGAGTGACAAATCCTAATCTCGATCTATGCCAACTCAACAAACACCTTCGGAGATACCTGTAGAGCATCTTTATAATCACCTAATTACGTTGTGACATTTGATAGCACACAAGGCATTCCTCCGGTATCCGGGAGTTGCATAATCTCATAGTCGAAGGAATATGTATTTGACATGAAGAAAGCAATAGCAATAAAACTGAACGATCATTATGCTAAGCTAATGGACGGGTCTTGTCCATCACATCATTCTCCTAATGATGTGATCCCATTATCAAATGACAACTCATGTCCATGGTCAGGAAACCTTAACCATCTTTGATCAACGAGCTAGTCTAGTGGAGGCTTACTTGGGACACGGTGTTTGTTTATGTATTCACACATGTATTATGGTTTCGGATCAATACAATTCTAGCATGAATAATAAACCTTTACCATGAATAAGGAAATATAAAATAACAACTTTATTATTGCCTCTAGGGCATATTTCCTTCAAGACGGCCACGGGAGGCAGGAGCAGGCGGTTCCACCGGCGCTGGTTTGGGTGGCTGGAGCAGGAAGATCAGAGACTGAAGAAGCACGATTGCCGTTAGATTGACATCTAACGGTCTGATGCTGGTAGAGTCGATTGTTGACTAAGTTTCTTTTTTTGAGAAACCTTGTGTACGCATGAACTTAGTAGGCCCACAAGTCAGCCTCCAAATCTGTGGCAGACAACATAGAGCCCATTTGCTACTTTTTTAATAATTTGCAGCCCATTTGCTAATTCTTAAGGAATTTATTACAGCCCATTTTCTGCCCAGGACCACGTTCAAAAAGTTCAACCTTATTTTGCATATTTTGGTGGAGTCCGAACTGTTTTAATCCAGAAATGATAAACATTGATTTTTTAAGAACTTATTGATTTGCCAAATAAAATGTCGTTTTGTTTTTGTAAGCTAATGAGACATGGGACAATTGAGTTGGTTTTAGGGAAAACTAGTGGTAAAAAAATCAGTGCCGGGAGGGAAAACAACAACAAAAAAATAAGGATGTAAAGATGAAAAGGGAACTTTATGTATTTTCAATATAATAATATGTGTATATGAACTAGTAAAACTATAGGTAGAGATTAGAAAATGGAAGTAGGACATGGCGTTTCAAGAGGAAAATAGAACTGTGTTGTGTGTTTGATTCAGTAAAAAAACTGCCTGCGGATGTTCTAAGAGAAAATATAACTAAGGCTGGCGGGCCAGAGGCCAGTTGATACCTGCTGGATCTTTGTGCCCCATTTTTGTCATGGGCTAGGCCTGTTAAAAACAAAACCAAGCCTGGGCAGTCTACAGCCCAGTTGAAACTTGCTCGACCTGAAAAAACAATATACGTGCTGGATCCCAGTTATCAGTCTGTACTTGCAGAATTCTCTCGTTTATTGACTATGTTGAAAACTTCATGGGTTTCACCGTCTCAGATGTCAGCATTATTTTTCCATCGTGATAATAAGTGCATGCACTTGCTTGCGTATGGCCATGGACCTGCTGGTTCCGTATGGTTAGGCTCTGTATGGACAGCTGTCTTGTGGTTCCACGGATGAATTTCATGCAAATCGGATGGTTTTCAGTGAAAGCGGACTAAATTCATTGCATTTTACATATTTCTTTTCATTATGGAATATTTTACATATTTCAACTAATAATAACTGACTAGGCCTTTTTTTAGTCCATGGGAGGTGCTTCACGATCGAGGTCGCGACACTTAACTGTTCTGGAAGGCCCAAATCCATCGCTCCTCTCTTTTAACAATTTGTAGCTGGGCTTGGCATGCCACAGCCCAGTTCCGATGTGTTGCGTCCAACTATCAGCCTGTGAAACCGGATGGATCCCCTGCATACTTCGAAGATGTAAAAAAATTGGAGAACTAGGAATTCGAACGGCAGGTGCTTATGCTACCCATCAAATAAAAATCAGGTGCCTGAAAATTCGTTTTGAAACAAATGATTCAGCTTTATATCCATGTTGACCCTCGACATGATGGTTGGAAGCAAATGCCAAGTTCATACCGAAAGATCCTTAACAACAATACCAACTTGCAGACGACCAGGTAGTATAAGTACCGATACCAAACTAACTTATAATATTTTTAGTCCTAGCCCTAGTATTCGTGTGGTAGAAAATCTTGCAGAGGACCAGCTCCTACTCCTTCCCTTGCTCCGGGTCCCCGAGGTGGTACTGGTGCATCACCCAGTTGGTCCTCTGCTGGTCGAAGTTCTTGTTGGTGTGCAGCACCAGAACCTTTTTGCTGCCCGACTGCCGGCCGTTGACCATCACCGACAAGGTATTGTCGGTCTTGTGCCACATCACGTGCATGCCGCACTCCGACTGTATCTTGCGATGCGTCCGTGTGCCCATTTTGAATGCCCTGGAGTTGCGCTGGAAGAGATGCTTTGTCGGTGCAACAAACCCCAGGTGTGTTGTCCAGACTATACACAGGCTTAAGAACAAGGTTGCAGCATCCAAGTCCAGACCAGGCAGAAAAGATCAGCTCTTTGAGAAATCAAAGGTAGATCAAGAAGACCAAGACCAACCAAAAGAGCAAGATATCACTAAGGAATAACCTCCCTTGCCGGGCAGGCGAGCCCGGCGAGGCCGAGGTTACCCTGAACACAACTCTCAAGATTGCCCCTGCAGGCTTGCCAGGGATGCCGAGGGCGGATTACCCCGCCAAGGCTCCACCGCTCCACCTCACAGCAACGCAAGTCATCGATCGATGCGGTGTTGAGCCCCCAAGTGACTAAGTGGCCGTTATTTGGCACGTGGCAGCCATTTCCAGAGGAAATCACCTCTAGATGACACCCGTCCAGGGACGTGTCACGCAGGCAGGCATGCGAGAAGGTGGCCGAACGGCACGACAAGGATTGCCGGGCTACACAATGATGTGACACTAAGCGGCGCATTTAATGCGCTTTGTCCTGTCTACAGAGTTAGGTATGATAGCACTGTTTTCTATCTAATCAGTACGCAATGACTGATTTGCCATTGTGGTGATCCCTTGATCTATAAAAGGAGGGCCGTGGCAACCTTAGAAAGGATTCGGACCCTTGTACAGTCATACGCGCATAGCTACTCTCGCCCTGAGGCACCCTTGCTGGGCTAGAGCGCTGCTTCTCCACCACGGTCCTCTCATCAATCCACCAAAGCAGGAGTAGGGTTTTAAGCCTCGCGATGGCCCGAACCTGGGTAAAAATTGCCCGTGTGATCGCTGTCGTGCTGCTCCGCGCCCTCTGCTCTTTGTGCAATGCGACCTTCCCCCCTACCGAACCACAAGGGGCCGATGGCCCCATAGGTGGTCGTGTTTTCCCACGACATTTTTGGCGCGCCAGGTAGGGTGAAGCGCTTGCACGAACCCGAGAGTGTACGCAGCGCGTCATTTTCTTCATCATTCTCTTCATCGACGGCTTCATCATCCATGGCGCCCTAGAAGAAACCTGGTGCCGCAGCTCAACCGTCCACCTCGAAGGCCCCTTCGCACATGGCCGCCGATGCCGTGGGGGTTATAGGGATGTGGACGCTGCGGGGGGCGTGGCCAGCACAGGCGGTGTCGTCACCACCTCCCCTATGGCCGAAACGAGAGCAGGAGGCACCGGAGAAGGGCAGCGCCAACAACATCCCAGCAGCCACGCTCCACAATGTGCGGGAGGAGAGATTATTCCGTCTCCTCCTCTCCGCCCCATCGAAGGATGCAGCCATAGTGGTGGCGCTCGCTCTGGGGCAAACCGCAACCCTCAGGCCGCCCCCGCTGTCGGTGCGGCCGCAGGGCACGCGCTACCCCCGGGACGGGCTGGCCAAGCCGATGCACCGAACGGAGCCGCCGATCCCCAAGATAGTTAAAGACATGAGTCATTTGACTGGATGTGTTGCCACGCTGAGCAGGTTCATTTCCAAGTCCACCGAACGCGCCTTGTCATTCTTCATAATCCTGAAGAAGGCAGGGCCCATGGAGTGGACCCCAGAGGCAGACACTGCGCTACAAGATTTGGAGACCTACCTTTCCTCTGTTCCCACCTTAGTCACTCCTAAACCACAAGAGCCATTGCTGCTATATTTAGCAGCGACCAATCAAGTGGTTAGTGCAGCGCTGGTGGCATAGCGGGAGGTAGATGAAGCAGCAGCCGCCACCGCCGTCCCCTCTGGAGAGGAAAGTGAACCCGTCCCGACAAGGTCAGATGCAGTTCAAGACAAGGAAGAGCAAGGTAGCGGAGACAGTTCCAAGATCACGGCAAGGAAGAAGGTGGTGCAGCGTCCAGTGTACTTCGTTAGCTCCCTGCTACAGGGGGCTAGGTTGAGGTACTCTGGTGTGCAAAAGTTGATTTTTGGCCTCATCATGGCCTCAAGGAAACTGCGCCACTACTTCCAAGCCCACGAGATCATGGTTGTCACCCGCTTCCCCTTGCAACGCATACTCCGAAACCCCGAGGCCACTGGCAGAATCGTGGAATGGGCTTTGGAGTTATCCAGCTTTGGTTTGAAGTTTCAAATCATGTCAACTATTCAAAGCAGAGCACTAGCAGAGTTCATTGCGGAGTTGACGCCTACGCCTGATGAAGAAGTGCTGGAGACAGTCATCCCCGGCAAGGAAGAGCCCCAGGAATGGATCATGTACATTGATGGTGCCTTCTCCCTACGAGGTGTAGGAGCTGGTGTGCTTCTCATTGCTCTCACTAGGTAGCACCTCAAGTACGTTGTTCAGGTGCATTTTCCCCGAGAGAAGGCTACCAACAACACTGCAGAGTATGAAGGGTTCCTTGCCGGTCTCAGGATCGCGACAGAACTGGGAATCAAGAAGCTGATCATCCGCGGAGATTCACAACTTGTGGTGAGGCAAGTCAACAAGGATTATCAAAGCCCATTGATGGAGGCATACGTCGAGGAAGTGAGAAAGTTGGAGGAGCGCTTTGACGGATTGCAAACGGAGCACGTGCCACATACGGAAAACAGCATTGCTGATCATCTGTCAAAGTGCGCTGCGCAAAAACTCCCTGTGGAACCAGGGACTTTTGTTCTCCATCTAACTCAACCCTCCGTATCCCCAGCAACAATGGCCAGCAAGAGGAGGAAATTGAACTCCGGCAAGCCTCTCCCGGCAGAGCTTCCCGAAGCCCCCGGCAGAGAGCTTGGCGGGAATAACACCCCTTCGTTCGGTGAGCTGCACCCTCCCGCCAAACTACCAGTCTTTGCGGTCGAGGCATGCGCTCCCATCAACGAGGAGATGCCGCTAGTCCTTGTTGCTGAGCCCCAGGCTCCAACTTGGGCGGGGCACATTGTTCATTTCCTCCAAACAGGAGAACTTCCCGAAGAGCAAGAAAAAGCTGAAAGAGTAGCCCGGAGGGCCAGTATGTATCAGTTTGTTGATGACACACTATACAGAAGAAGGCCCAATGGTGTGAAGCTGAAGTGCATTTGCCGGGAACAAGGAAAGGAACTGCTGGCAGAGATACACAAGGGTATGTGTGGCTCCCACATTGGATCAAGGGCCTTGGTTGGGAAAGCTTTCCGGCAAGGTTTCTACTGGCCCACAGCCCTCCAAGACGCAATTGAGCTAGTCACCAAGTGTGAAGCCTGCCAGTTCCACTAAAAGAATATCCATCAGCCTACTCAAGCTCTCCAAACAATCCCTTTCTCCTGGTCATTTTCGGTCTGGGGCCTCGACATCTTGGGCCCCTTCCCCCGTGCTACCGGGGGATTTGAATTCTTGTTCGTCGCAATCGACAAGTTTACAAAGTGGCCGGAAGTAGAGCCTGTGAGAAAGGTGACCACGCAGTCAGCTATCAAGTTCTTGAAAGGATTGGTGTGCCGCTTCGGGATACCTGCCCGAATCATCACCAACAATGGCACCCAATTCACAAGCCGCGCCTTCATGTAATACGTTCATGCCCTCGGAAGCAAGGTCTCATTTGCCTCTGTGGCCCATCCCAGAAGCAATGGGCAAGCTGAGAGGGCGAATGTTGAAGTGATGCGAGGTCTCAAGACAAGAACCTTTGATAGGCTGCAGAAGTACGGCAGGCGATGGATCGACGAGCTGCCGGTGGTTCTTTGGTCCCTCCGTACGACACCAAATCGACCTACCGGGCAGACTCCCTTCTCCCTAGTCTATGGGGCAGAAGCAGTGATCCCCACAAAACTCATATTCGGGTCTCCTCGAGTGCTTGCCTACGATGAAGTAGCGCAGGAACAACACCGGCGTGATGACACTGCGCTACTTGAGGAGAACTGTCTCCGGGTTGCTACACATGCTGCACGCTACCAGCAAGCCCTGCGTCGCTACCACAGCTGTAGGGTTCACGCCCGGAGCTTTGAGGAAGGCGACCTTGTCCTTAGGCGTCTTCAGTCCGCCAATGGTGCAAACAAGTTGACGCCAAAGTGGGAAGGCCCTTACCGGGTAGTACGAGTCACTAGACGTGGCGCAGTCCGTCTAGAGACAACATTGAGCATCTCCTTAAGTTCTACCCATAAGCCACGGCTGTTGGGCCCTGCTCGGCACCCATTTTGTATAAGCTTTGCCAAAGTTGCATGTAACCCTTTGTACAAAGCCAGGCGCAGACCCTGAGCACCAGATAAATAAACGAAGCGCTGGGGGCCCCCCGAAACTTGCATGCATGCATAAGCATAGCATGATCATGTAGATGAGTTCGCATGTGGCATTGTTTTCATTTGCACTAAGTTGCAGGGTTCATGCCGTCGACTTGGTCCCGAAGAGAAGGAATGAAGACGAGCCTACATGCCAATCCCCGGCAAACCAAACAGATAAGTTCCTTCTTATCCATACCTGTTCTGTAATTTGAAAACTTGTGCATATGAAAACCCCGTCACCTTCGAAACATAGGTGCTCCTACCCTTTGACTCGAACGCTGCTTCGGTTAGGGTGGTCGCAGTGGCTTTTGACAGAAAAGGTTCAGCGGGGGGCTGGTCCCTTCTTATGGTTTTGTGCCCGGCAGGCCTAGCCCCGCGGCAACAAACTGAGGGCACCGGCAGGATAGCCTGCCAGGGAAAACTTGTTTACTTGAATGTGTAGAGGCATTTCACCTCTGCATGGATGTGATACATGCACAAGTACCCGGCAAGGCTTGTCTTTTTCATTAATATGCTGATAAGCAAGTACAGATATTACAGAACACAAACATGGATAAAGAAGTTTACATTATTTAGACTAAAGTTTGGCCAATGCCTTCATAATTTAAACTGAAAAAAGATAAGTGCCCCGTGATGCCTTTGCTCTGTCCCTCTCCTCCTCAAAATCGCAGGGGGAGATGAAGAAGAAGGAGGGAAGGTCTGGATGGGATTCGACGCCTCCCCAGGATCAGGAGGGCGCCGTTCCTGGGCTGGGAGGAAGAAACCGGAGGGCAGGTGCAGATGGTGGCGTTGCCAAGGCCCAGCCGGTGATGATGGTGCTGCCGGCAATCACGCCACGTAGGAGCAGTCATCCTTGCTCTTGACGCGTCGTGGGTTGCCGCCACCCTCCTCGTCGCTGTCGCTTGAAGAGGCACGCCTGCCGTCGCTCGAGCCCCCGTCACGGTGACCGGGGCAGGCACCAAACGCCCCGGGAGATTCCACAAAGAGCATGGTCGTATCCATCGACCTGAAGCTAGAAAGATGTTGTCCCCTGAAGAAGCATGCACGGGCACAAGGAACCCACCCGTACGCAAGATAAGCAGTACCCCGAAAGGGGGGATCTGCCGTAACCAATGGTTAACCGCTTCCACGGTCTCCCTTCAACATTGCGGGGGAAGGGAGGATAGGCCACGGTCGACTACCATGCTTTCTGTCTATTATGGACTTCGGCATGGTGTCACCCACGTGTCCCCTTACTAAGATTGGGATCGCGGACGGCCCGGTGGCAAGCATGTCGGAGTCGCTATCCCCAGCACTGCCGCCGCACCGCCCGCATGCTCGCTTAAGGCCTCTTTCACCCGCACTAAGCATCGGGCGGCCACTCCAAGTCGGATGCTTTGTGCGGGGACGGGAAGGGGACCCTATCTCAACAAAGGCGCGGCCGTGCCCTTCTTCCCCCTCGCCATGATGAGGACACGACACCAAAAGGCAGGGAATGGGGAGAAGAGGTGCGTGGATGAGCACTTCCACTCCTCCTCACCCTTCTTTTATAGACGAGCTAGGGCTGGGGGCTGATCCCTCGGCGGGTAACCGCCATCCCTCCCCACCAACCCAAGAAGACCGGGCCCCTACCATGATGCTCTCTCCCGCACCACGCACCTCCGTTACCTACCCCACTCAATGCATGCAGCATACGTGGCAAGGGATAAGAACGTGGTGGGAAGAGTGAATTGGCAGTTACTCCCCTGTGCGTTAAAGTCATTCACGGGCCATTACAGAGATGGCCCCAATACAATTGGCGTTACGTGACGCACGGGGAAACCAGAAACTGACTCAAGCTCAGATTAATTAAGAAGCAAAGAAGATCTCAAAGGGTGAGCTACCGCAGCCTCCCTGCCTGTGTACTGGATAGGGCCTACCCCAACGACGCTCGACAGCGCGTTCAGGCCAGGCCCGGGGGCTCCTGTCGGTGCAACAAACCCCAGGTGTGTTGCCCAAACTATACACAGGCTCAAGAACAAGGTTGCAACAACCAAGTCCAGACCAAGCAGAAAATATCAGCTCTTTGAGAAATCAAAGGGCAGATCAAGAAGACCAAGACCAACTAAAGGAGCAAGATATCACTAAGGAATAACCTCCCTTGCCGGGCAGGCGAGCCTGGTGAGGTCGAGGTTGCCCCGAAGACAACTCTCAAGATTGCCTTGGCAGGCCTGCCGAGGATGCCGATGGCAGATTACCCCGACAAGGCTCCACTGGTCCACCTCACAGCAACACAAGTCACCGATCGATGTGGTGTCGAGCCCCCAAGTGACTAAGTGGCCGTTATTTGGCACGTGGCTGCCATTTCCAGAGGAAATCACCTCTAGATGACACCCGTCCAGGGACGTGTCACGCAGGCAGGTGAGAAGGTGGCCGAACAGCATGGCCAGGCTTGCTGGGCTACGCTACGATGTGACACTAAGCGGCGCATTTAATGCGCTTTGTCCTGTTTGCAGAGTTAGGTATGGTAGCACTATTTGCTATCTAATCAGTACACAATGACTGATTTGCCATTGTGGTGACCCCTTGATCTATAAAAGGAGGGCCGTGGCAACCTTAGAAAGGATTCTGACCCTTGTACACTCATACACGCATATCTGCTCTTGCCCCGAGGCAACCTTGCCGGGCTAGAGCGATGCGTCTCCACCACGGTCCTCTCATCAATCCACCAAAGCAGGAGTAGGGTTTTACGCCTCGCGGCGGCCCAAACCTGGGTAAAAACTGCTCGTGTGATCGCTGTCATGCTGCTCCGTGCCCTCCGCTCTTTGTGCAATGCGTCCTTCCCCCTGCCGAACCACAAGGGGCCGATGGCCCCATAGGTGGCCATGTTTTCCCACAACATGCTTGCTTAGGCCACTCAGTGTGATACCTGCAGTATTGGCGAATACTGGTTTTAGGGTACGTAGTTGGCATTTTCATAACATCTTTGGCATGTTGCAGTCACTTGTTTCACTTTTTATTAACTATCAAATTGTAATTGCTTCAGTAGGTCTGCGTCTAAAAAGAAAAATAGAGCTATAAACAAAGGAATATGTTTGTGCAAGTAGACGGCCGATCGGTGTCTCACCTGGAAGTTTCTCAGGATCAGTGTAGCATATGCCATGCTCACTATTGATGGTTGGTATGAACAACTCGATGAGAGGGTGAGATCTCGGGCTGTCAGCACTCACTTTGGCCTCAAGGTGCTCGATCAGCTCCTGATTCGTGGGATCGAACTTGACGCCAGCCGGTAGCACCGGCCAATCCTTCTTGGACTTGCATCGGTTAATTCCAGTTAAATGGTACTCAATGTATGATCAATCAACTGTTTTAAGTAAATGATGAAAGATTTCGACAGATAAGTGGTACTCCAAATCTGAAGTCCACAATACCCGAACAAACTGGGGTCTCGGCTTCATTACTACATGTAGACTCTAAACACTTGAAAACCCCCATAAAGATCAAAATCATCATACAGGGCGACAGGACGAATACTCACAGGAGCGGCCTCGCTGGTTCCTTCCTTCATCCGGCTAGCTTGAAGAGCTTCCTTGTTGAGATCGATTTTTTCAGCGTCTTCCTTTTGACTACTTGCAATGAAGTATAGCAACTCAAGTAGCTCATTGCTCATCATACCAAATGGATCGGAACAAGGTGGCGGCTGGGAGGTGGGCAGACTAGGAGAGAATGGGAGAGTGATTTTGTAGAGAATGCGAGAGTGTTGTTGTAGTACGAGAGGGGTGAGGCTCACTTTGGTGAACCGAACATGCCGCCGGGACTCTTGTGTCACCTCACGCGCAGCGTGTTGTCACGTCAATTCAATGTGAGGACATGATGAATAATTTGACCGATGTATACTAGTACTACTGTACTACTTACTAGTCGTATTTAGTGTCACATTTTAACCATATGTTTAACTAACAAAATGTCAATGCATGTCACCGAAAATTATACCATTGGAAACTATGTTCAAATACGAATCCAACGATATAAATTTTTGTGACATGCATTAAAATTTAGTTAGTTAAATTTATGGTCAAAATTTTGACACAAATTACGAAGGGGACCAATAAACCAGGAGGGAGGTAGTAGTAGGAGTAGCGCAATATATGGTATAGAGGACTAGTACAAATTTAGAAATGGAGTATGAAGTTACAAGGTTGTGCGACAGACTTTGTAGGCTACATGAGTAATACAAAATATAATTCCCATTGGACAACACTTTCACCAACAAGTACGCACTTGAAGCCTAATTGATATATATATATATATATATATATATATATATATATATATATATATATATATATATATATATATATATATATATATATATATGGCTTCTGCACAGCATCTCCATCATCATTATCAGTACATCCTACGCAGGTGAGTTAGGATGCACTTGATCCCAGAAAGGTATCTATCCTTCAAACTAACTATAGTACATAATATCCAACAAAAGAGGGTCATGTTACAGCAGCAGGATACATGGCTCAGTCTAGATATCACTATGAATCAAGTTGTGCATATTTGCTGTTGGCATGAACCACATCGCCGCATGTCGGGTTTGCAAAAGCCATTCATCGCTTGGAAGCTTGATGCCTTTCACACACTGAAGATTATCTGGCAACAAGCTATGTCGATGAATCTCTGGATATGGTGATTCATGAAACCCATGGTACGATGTGCAAACACAGTTCCCCCTGGCGAATGGAAGTTGCATAGCACGGTAATCATTGCCGGTGATATGATCGATGATTGGTTGGATGATCGGATAATTGAGCCCGAGGAACATGGAGTGGTTGCCGAGGCTGTAAACCCTTCTCTAGTTGAATACGCCTGCCCAACGGAGTTGGGATCTTTCTCAAACATGAAGCAGCCATAGCCATCATGTCACAAACGCCACAGGCATTGTATTGCATGTGGTTTGATGAAATGGTTTGATCAATTTGGTACATGCGAATGAGCATCAAATGACCACCGTGAGTTGAATGAGCGATAAACCACCACCCATTGACTTGTATATTTCCAGGTCCTGGAATTATGAAGGCCAGCGCATTTGCGTCTGCTGCAACAAATCAAATTGGAGACCAAAAGGACAAAAATATACAATCATGTTCAGAGTATGTGGAGAATTAAGATTATTATAACAGTGACACAGATCATAGCCAAAGAATTGCAATGCCGTGGTCATAATCATACCCCAAGTTAAAAAAATTAAGCCAATGGCTTTCATATTCTAGCAATATGTCATGGTTCAAACATCATGTAAAAATGAGAGGAAAACAGCTATGACAGGGCCTACTCATATTCTACCATATCAGTTACTACTGTTCTCATATCAACTCTGACAATAACATGCGTGGTTATAAAAATCTTGGAAATGAGAGTAACATATAGCAATCATGAGGTTATACTCATAATATCTATTATAACAATCACTAGATGCCAATTGTTCTCATATCAACTCTAAAAATAACATGTGTGGTCATAAAAATCTTGGAAATGAGAGGAACATATAGCAATGATGTGGTTATAGACATACTATCTATTCTAAATTTCTAATAATCAACAGGTAGTCATATTCATAAGGTAAAGATGAGATGAGATAGAACAATTACACGATGATAGATTCCACCAGTATATGCAGCCAATCTGTGCGTCGACCGTGTAAACGATGCCATCATGCACTATAGCATCAGACAAAAATGGAGGGTCAATAGGATTGATGATGAGCCATAACCATGTATGGCGACCGGATTCCAGATAGACTAATCCCATGTCGAACAAAGCAATGAGCTTGTAATCCATGTAGTCTTCTGATGGTGTGGGCACTTCGCAGATTACAACCTTCAGCAAACGGAGGTCGCACCAAAAGCTCGACGCGTCTCATGCGTAGTAGGCAGGAGTGTCCGGCAGGCCACAAGGCTCGATGCCGGCGGTATCCAACGATGGAAGGGTGATCTCTCGCTGGGTGTAGATATCCATGAGACACCACGGACTACCGGATTGGTGGATGAGGACGATCCAGTTGGCCTTCATGCCCTCCCAGTAGTGGCCGCACATGAAGGACAGGTGGACGGGTAGTGGTAGCATGTCGAGGGGCACCACGGCAACCTCCGTAGGATCATCAAGTCGGTGTCTAGGCCACTTGCGATGATCGGGCATTAGCAAGCTGGGTGTCTTGAAAAGGGCCGGCCGGTTGCAGACAAGTAGACGGTACATAGACACCGAGCATGCGGCCAGACGCACGGTGCTGAGCAGGTCCATACGATTACAAATCTACTCCAAGAGAACATCAGGGAGGGAATTCCAATTGCGGGTCTGCGTGTCAGTCGGTTCTGCCATAGGGTTTTTTAGGGTGCTGAGTGATTGGGGTTTTCGGTGCCTGCGAGTGAGTGGGGAAGTGGATTCGGGCGGGCGAGCGAAGAAGATGGCGTGTGTGGCCGAGCAGTGAGCGGGGGGGATATGGTACGCGCGAGCTACCGGGGAATGGTGTGCGACCGACGATGGGGAAGAGAGGAGGAAGAAGAGGGAAAGACGGGCAAGAAAGTGCATTAAATCTCCATTCTACTAGTACTACTACCAGGATATACCATCCTTTGGAGTGTAAATAGTTAAGCCGATGACATGTGAGTCTACCTCAAGAGGGCCCATATATCAGTTAATGGAAGAGAGAGGTGCGTAGGCGTATTTGCGGAAGAGTGCTCCACTGGCAAACATGATGGCAGTATAGGGTAAGGCTGATTTAGTAACACCAACACGCTGGTTCAGCTTATTAATTATGCGTCCCATCTGCTTCAGCGTGTATTGTCACTTCACTGTGAAGACTAGTTGAATAGTTCTCTCTGACCGAGATGGGGAATAATGGATCGCCAAGACTTCCTATCTACAGTATCCCTATGCCTCTACTCTCATCCTGTCCAACAAGATGAAACATTGGCCAAGGCACCCGGCGCCAATAATGTAGGAGTACTAGTAGTATTTTGTGTCAAACTTTGACCATCTATTTAACTAATAAAATATTAATGCATGTCACCAAAAATCATATCATTGGATTCGTATTTGAACATAGTTTTTAATTTTATAGTTTTTTATGACATGCATTGACACTTTGTTAGTTAAATTTACGGTCAAAATTCTACACTAATTACGAAGGGGACCAATAAACCAGGACGGAGGTTTATATACAGGTCAATAAAAAAAATCATCAACCAAGGTAGTAGTAAATGATGAGTGCCCGAAGATTTTTTTCCGGAAGTACTCAATAATAGGCTCATTTTCCTCAAGAAAATTGTGTTTACAAACGTATTAATTGGAATGCATGCGTGAGGAACAAAAGACCAGATTTTTTACACGCATTGGTGAGTTTTCTCTTAATTCTTGCATGCAACATTTTAATGAAGCTTGAAATATGAACATGTCAAAGGGAGGGAGTAAAAGCCTCATGCATGCATGCAACATGCAACACTCACACGTACACATGCACGCACGCAACACTCACGCATCCATGCAGCACACAGCACACGACGTAACACGCATGCTCAAGTGCTCAACCTACTCCCTCCATCTGTGAAAGACTGTACATATAGAGATTTACACATTGACCAAGAGGAACCGGACCTTCATGGCATAATTAACGCTCAAAAGTAGCAGACTTATGTGTGCATGCGACCATTGAGAGAAGAAGATTAAATGAAGGTTGTTGCATGCTGTAATTAAGGATAGACATGCAGCCTATAGCTAGAGCACAAGTTGGTGCATTAGTCAATCAATACCAATTAGATTAAATGCTAAGTGCATTGGAAGTGTAGATGTACACTCTTTGTTGGAAAGTTTTCTAAGGCTGGTCGTAACGGGAGTATGATAGGTAGTATCATGCATGCCAACTAGGCAAATTTGATGAGGTGGCATAGAATTAAATGAAGAAAGAGTGGGGTGAGTATCATATCATGATACCGTATCATATTAAATGTTGTGCTAATATGTGTCATGCATGGCAATAAATGAAGTTATCTATGATACTAACACATGATACTATGCACTACGGGTGTAGTATCATACACTAGTATCATATACATGATACTAGTATATGATACTCACCATTATGACCAGCCTAATGCTAGATGTACAGTTTTTCACGGACCGAGGGAGTACACATGCATGCACTCACATACACAGCCAGGGTGGTTCGCGCGCAAGGGTTGGACTCCTGTCGCGCCTGCGTAAAGTTTTGTTTAACTGATTTCTTTGCTCTGCCAACTGACAGGTGGGACCCAGAAACTAGGTGTCAATTTAACCAGTCAACAAAGTGCCACATCGACTATGTGGCCGGTCAGTAGGGTGCAATACGGTGCTCTACAGTGAGCTAGTGACCATATAATCACCGCAAAACTATATAGTGACCGTAATGAGCGTATTGTTACATACGTTGACCGCCAGTGTATTTTTGTCGTTTCAAATTAAGCCATATTAACCGGAAAGGAGGCAGTATGGACTAGTACTACTTTCATGTGTCCCATCAACTCGCCGAACGAGGAGAAGCTTGCTTACTACGCCCTCTCCCTCGCCCACGCGCAGTGGCTCACAGGACGAGGAGAAGCTTGCTTACTACATATGCCTACGCCCTCTCCCTCGCCCACGCGCGTGGTAGCACGCAGGACGAGGAGAGGGTTTTGACTATAGTGCCCTCTCCCTCGCCCTTGCCCTCATGGTGGATGTGCAGTAGTTCATTTGTTGTCAGATTGCTAGAAGCATATTGTACTATAGTATCATCATTGTTGGACCTTCCGAAGAGGCGAAGAGCCAAGTGCAAGGTTCACAGGAGTATGAGCTGTTGAACCTCCCGAAGAGGCAAAGAGCCAAGCGCAAGGTTTATAGGAGTTGTCGTCCTAGTACTACAACTATAGCAAACGATCGCTACTGTATGATGCCGCCACGTCACCTATATCCAAAGTTGTGCCACCTTTTTTTCTCACAGAGCGTGTTGGAGCCCGTGCAACAGCCACATAAGTTGCACGTACACATAACACATTTACTAGTAATAAATTCTAAAGGACAAATACCATTATGCCACACAAGTTCATCTCCACTTCATGTGATAAATTTGTGCACGACTAGTCTACATATATTTACAGCGCTACCATTCACAATTTACCATACTCCACTTACACGTTATAGATGGGCTCCATGTCCTCCTCCAGGTTCCAGTCCCAGGTGTTCTTCATAGATGGCACGATCCATAGCTGTGGGCAACGGGAATCATTGTCACAGCTTTCTAGTCTGGTTCCACACGATGGAGACTCATCCAAGCTGAAGCGGCATAAATTAGGGATAGCGTGTCCTAGCATGTCGTTCATCCGGCTATGCGCACTGAAGACACAACCATGCTTCATGAACGGCAGGCCTTCGGTGTCATGCACGGAAGGTGGCATCCGCTTCACAACGGGTAGCTGTCCCCAATGAAAAGCGAGTACTCTCCAAGAGTGTTCCTCAGCACCCACATAGCATCATGGGGGTCGAACTCAGCGCCGTTCATCTGGTACATGCGGCATCTCAGATCTGGACACATGGTGACGTACATGGTTAAGGTCCATGCATAATAATGTTGTGCTCAAATATGGCGGTCAGTAATATTGTGCAGCAAATAGTACTACTCCACTATAGAGGAAGTAAAATAACCGGCTTGTTATATATAGCCACTCTTGGCTACATGGATGAGATAGTAAGACACGGAAAAACAAAATTGGTGGGAGCTAGTGGGTTCAAGTCTTCAAGGGCCTAGCTAGCTATACGCGTCCTCCAAGGTAAAAAGTACTAGTAGTACTAGTAAGTAGTACAATGAAAGAGAAGGCGAGAGGGTTAAAAAAATCTAATACTAAATTTTAGTACTAGTACAGTAAACATGTCGCAGTCAAAAAAGAAAAATAATTAACAAGTACTACTACTCTAACACACGGCAATGAGAAAATGGAATACCTGGGTAGATGGTGACGGTTCGATCATGGTAGATCGTGTGACCATGTTGCACATCAGTGGTACCATGGGTAACGACTGCTAAGATAGTTGATCCCAATATGCCAAAGTCAGCTACAAGGTTCCAGGTTAGACCGAATCGCGGATGCAAATGCACATCTAGGATTGGCAATCTTATTTTGATCGGGGGATGATTGGTCCTTGCAAAATAATGGAGTACCGTTAGGGATGCAAATGATGGTTTGTGCATTCCGTTTGTAATCTCCCGTACCGTAGGATGGCAACCAGATGAAACAAGTCCCCTGGCTTGTCACCGCGAAGATGCGGCCTACATGGCACACGTCGTCGTCGAACATGTAGGGGTACAAATCCACCGCGGCTAACATGTGCCAGCCTCTGCCGTTACTACCTTTTGTAATGATGGAAATCCTTATGTCAAACAGCGCGATGAGATAGTATACGTCGTAGCTACGTCACTTTATCGGCGGGTCCGCAATTGCTATCTTCTTTAATCTCATGTAGGCATCATCATACGTATTCAAGCCCAGCCAGTCCGGAAGGCCAATCCCAATGATGGAGAAGGGGTCTACAAGAACGGCCGCACTGGTGTGGATGTTGTGCAAAATGATGGTGGTATCCGGACGGAGGTATGCAAGCCAATCTTTGTTGGCACCAACCCAGATCTATATATAAGACGGTGGGCAGCGGAGAAATTACGGGATGGAATAACTAAGTACTATATTTAGAATATACACTACATGATCAAACTCCATGATTGACCTGCTCATCGGATAGAATCCGACTACCTCTCCATATCGGCAACTCTAGCAGAGTCAACGTGCAACCATGGCCAAGGAGCGGTGGACTGTTCGATGGATTGTCCCATAGAATAACCTTCTGCTTGAGAACGCATGGAAGAACAACAAACATGGCCTTTTCCCAAGCCTGTTTAAGCATCGTCTTAAAATAGTTGGTGCAGGAAGCATCGAGTCTTGCGGCGGTGAGGACGTCGGAGTGGTGTGCGATATCTCCCAGAGGATCGTCATCCAAGGTCTCCCAGCCCCGACGACGAGGAGAACCGCCTGGCGAATCCATGGGAGCAGCGACAAACTGCCTTGGTCCCTTCGGGGGAGGGAACTGGCGAGGAGGGGATAAGAGTGTAACCGCAGGGCCTCGTCCCTTTGTTAAGGAATTTATGCGGGCACGCATAGTGGTAGTGCCTAGTTCCCCACGATGGTGCGGCTATTATTTACTACGTAGTACTGTAGCAGTAGTAGTACTACTTTCTCAACTAGTAGTGCAATGTACTGTACTTCTATAGTGCACCAGTTTTGAACTCTTGAATCTCAAGGCCAAGGAGCTACAGTTGCAAGTGGAGGGTACTACTGTTCTCTAGAACCATCACTGTACTATCAATGTAGGGAAAGTACCCCTGCGGAGTGCATACTCTCCGTGCTCTATTCAAGCGCATAGCTGGCCTACTCAGCCGCTCCTCTCACGCACACACTAGCAGCCTGTTTATCAGCGACGGTTACTGCGGGGGCAGAACATTTGAGTTCTTTGATATAGCGAGACTAGGCTTTTCGCTTCCATTTGTGGAGGTCTAATGGATCTCGTCGAACTTTGTTAGTTCCTTCTTTATGAATGAGATGAGGCAAAGCTTTTGCCTCCGTTTCAAAACAAAAAAATCATGTCAAGAGGAATTTCTTTTATAGAGCCGATAATGGAGCAAAGTCCATGCGTGCAACACCACAAGTTACAGAGTAGTAGCACTTTATGTACAGAGTCATATTGAACAGTTCCCAATGCCACACCAGGCTTTTTTGGCTCCTTGGGCTTAATTGGGAGGCGCTAGTTTAAATATGGTAGCTGATGTGGAAGTTGCAAGCGAGGTGCGGCTAGGGCAAGCAGGCAGGCGAGAAACTTTGCATGGTGGGATTTGATATATAGGAGTACTACTCTAGTACGCGAGCCATGAGATGATGGGAGGGAAAACCCGTTCATGTGGCTGGGCTATCAAGTTCACCCAGATTGTGGTGCGACACGCTCGTTCGACTTCAAAAGTCAAACTACCAGTGTACAATATTGGCTCGCAGCGAGGTTACTATTTAAAAAAAAAGGCCGCCGTGTGTTCGGCTGGGATCAAACCCTCAAAACGAGCTATACACTCCCGCGACCACTAGTAGTACTCGCTGGAGTACAACACAACCTAGAATCGCCTTTTGTCACTAGTACATTGTTCCTTACAAGAAACCACTACCAAGAAACTACCACTTACCAACCAGCCCTACCAAGAAACCACTACTCTACAAAAATTAACAAAAACATACCGAAATTTTCTTAATCCATCACAATAAACTACCAAGTGCCGTTATAGGCACGTTACAACCCATGTCGCCCCTTAAGTCAATGCCTTCTATTTGATCGGAAGTTAGGCGTTATGACTTGTGGGACCTACATGTCAGTCTGGACAAAAGTCCCCGAGTGACCTCCTACCTCCTGCCCGTCCACCTAGTCATCCTCGGCCATGGGATGCAGCTACCGCCGCCGGCAGAAGGTGAGGTCAAAAGCATCGGCGGCGCGGTGCCCATCTTGCGGCAGCCCGGATGCTAGCTCCATCCGGTGCTCCCGGCCGCTAGCTAGGCAAGCTAGCACACACCCTGCTGGATGCATCCAGCTGCTTGTCTGCAAGGTTTGCTAGCTAGGTTGGCACGATGGTGTGGCAGCTTGCTCACGCACGCCACCCTAAGGCCAGCCATCTGGCTCAAGCGAAGGCCAGCGCGGCGGCTTGCTCGCGCGTGAGCCACGCTCGGGCTAGCCAGCCAACCCGTGCGGAGGCCAACGCGATGTTCGGCCCGTTCGGCGGAGCAGCGGCCAGCTCACTAATCACCGGCGCCACCGACGAACACGCATAAGAATTGTTTGAAGTAATGTTCAGGAAAAATAATGATTGAAGGAGGAAGAACAGGATAGAAGGTCAGATGTGGGTCCCTCGTGTCAATGGTCAAACAAAATGTGTTGGTTTAAGCTGCCTCGTCAGCACGAACGTGTGGGCCAACCCTGTCATAAATGGGTTTAAACGAGCCTAATCGGCACTAAGTACTAGTTTTTTGGCGCGGATTAAGAAATTTTGGGTATGTTTTTGCTATTTTTTGTACAATAGTTTCTTCCTAGGGCTGGTTGAAAGTGATAGTTTTTTGTTAAATACTCTACATACTGTAAGTAGGAGTGAAAGTTAAGCTTTGGAAGCCAATAAGCACGGCTAGTTACATAGTGCCTATGTGTACATAATTCAAACTAAATATCAACCATGAGTGACTAATATCTTGATGGAAAATTCGAAACTATGGAAATACTAGATTTTTTTTTGCATGGTTGGAAATACTAGCAATGTGCACGTGCGTTGCAACGGATCATAATTCGAATAATACTTATTCACAAACTTGATAGAAAACATTCTAATTTTGATATACATATATCACTAGAAATATATTATGTTTCAATCAGAATATATTCCTTGGGCTTTTTTGGTGAGGTGAGGGGGGAGGGATGTGGTTGGTTTTAAGATACTAATTAAGGGGTTTTCTACAAATTGGGTATAGAAGTGGGATGTTGTGGAGAAAAGGTAACAACTTACCTCACAGTCGTTAGATGTAGATCTAATGGTCAAAAATGACAGATGTCAGACACACCATCATCACCAACTAAGTCTTCTGTAGGAGTACTAGCAAGATGCCCGTGCATTGCATGGAACGTCAAGATGCATTTTTTATAAAACACCTGTTGTGATTGACCCATGCAGGAGTAATCCCATGTGTAAAAACTAACGATATCTCGAGAAAGAGGAGAGATAAGGTGAGGAGGAGTGGGGCGTGGTAGTGATTGGTGGTCGGACTGAGCGGAGGAATGGGGATGGACGACGCCAGCAGCGACCACCATGCCAGATTGTTCCAGAGGCTTCCTTTTTTAATTACTCAACAATGAGGTTGTGGGAGATAAGGATGAACGAGGGAAGGCCTTGTCTGCAAATGTGGAGAGAGGTGCGGGTATCTTTTAGTTTGCTTTCTATCAGTCAGATATAGATCAGACGGTCTATATTGCAAGATGGCAGGCATACCATCATCACCAACTCGGTTTTTTTATAAGACGAGATATAAGTATGGAGATACAAACGTATTATCGATACTTGTTTCCATAAACTTGGATCTACATTCTATTCAACGGCTGAGCATGTGGGGCCTTAGCATGATGACTTCTCGACTGTGTAAAACAAAGGTTTTCCTATCGCCGATAAGCAGGGGGTGACGGCGGCGCGCTTTCGGCTCGCTCTAGTCCTAGTAGTCATACTAGGTGGTCTACGGACCTGTAGATTTATTCTTTTTCACATCTCGTGTTCATCGTACTGCCATGACTGTTGATGAATAGATGGTAAGTTATTCACGAGAAAACCATGGTTGAGCGTGTGTGCGAGAGAGAGACAGTGCGTGCGTGTGTGATATGTGTAGAGACTGAGGCAATGATAAGAGATTCTTTTTGTCTCTGTGTGTGGAGGATAGAGAGAGACATGTGCATGGGGCTTTGTGTGGTGTAACGTGGAGACACATAGACATAATCAGAGAGTGAGTGTGTGAGATACACATGTGGACATGTGAAGAGATGTGTGAGTTAGAGAGATGGAGAATTTTGGTGTGCATGTGAGCTAGAGAGAGAGGGGGATATATACATACGTAGAGCTGGAGAGAATATGCAAGGGTGTGTGTCTTAAAAGAAGGATCCAGATAGATGGGTGTTTGTGCGTGTCTGTGTGTGTCTGTGCGCGCGTGTGTGTGTGTGTGAGGGAGTGTGTGTATGTGGAGAAGAGAGGCCACTAATGATGTAAACCTGGTAGGGAAGGGGGAATGGTGTGACATGTGTGTCAAAGAGAGAGAAAGGCATGTGTAGTAGCGGGATAGCATGGGTGCGGGTGGGGAGAAGACTATTTGGAAGAGACATTGAGTGTGTGTGGCAGAGGGGTGTGAGAGCGAGAGAGAGAGAGCTAGCAAGGGAGAGAGAGAGAGGAAGAGAGGGGAGAGAGAGGGGTCGTTTGTGTGCGGAAGTGGCGTATAGATAGGGAGACAAGGTTGATGTTGTTCGAAAGTGGCCTATGTACGGAGACGCAAGGGAAGCGAGTCATCGTGTGTCTGATAGAGACTTCATGAGAGATCTAGAATAGATGGTGTAGAGAACAACGTGCGAGATTGAGAACGATGATATGCTAGGGAGCTATGGAAAGAGTCACGGCATATATGTATATAGGGAAGGAGCTGGGTCGGGTCCGCATGTGGGAGAGATAGAAAGAGGAGAGTGGTGCACAAGGAGACAAAGGGTGCTTGTTTGCAGTGGGGGTGTGTCAATGCAACAGACCCTGGGTCCATTGCACGGACTGTGCACAGGCCAGAGACAAGATTACAAGACCAAGATCGTACCAAACCATGGAGGATCAATTCCTTTGAAGGATCCAAGTGCAAGTCAAGAAGGCCAAGGTGAGCCAGAGGAACAAGGCATCACTAAAGGAAGGACCTACCTTGCCGGGCAAGCGAGCCTGGCAGGGTTGGGTTTTACCCCAGAAGCAAGCTCCAGATCATCCCGGCAAGCCTGCCGGGGCTGGCGGAGGCAAGCCACTCCACCGCTCCACCTCACAAGCGACGCAAGTCATTAATCAGAGCGGTGTTGAGCTCCAAGGTGACTAAGTGGCTGCTTTTTACCACATGGCAGCCACTTCCTACAGCAAACACCTCCATATGACACCCGTCCCGAGACGTGTCAAACGAGCAGGCGCGAAGCTGGCAAAACAGCCCGGCAGGACCTGCCGGGCGAGCTGTGATGTGACACCGAGCGGCGCATTTAATGCGCTCTGTTAGCCTATAGAGTTAGGTATGATAGCACTGTTAGCTATCTAATCTGTATGCAAAGACTGATTTGCCATTGTGGTGACCCCTTAATCTATAAAAGGAGGCCCATGGCGACCGTAGAAGGGGTTGGTCGTTTGGACCCTCGCATATCCATACGCGTATAGCCACTCTCGCCCCCAGTGTGACCTTGCCGGGCGAGTGTGCTGCGTTCACCACCATCAATCCACCAAAGCAGGAGTAGGGTTTTATGCCTCACGGCGGCCCGAACCTGGGTAAAGACTGCCCGTGTGATCTCTGCCATGCTGAGCGACGCTTCTCGCTCTTTGTGCAACGTGCCCATCCCCCTGCCGACCCAAAAGGGGCTCATAGCCCCATAGGTGGTTGTGGTTTCCCAAGACATCTTTGTCGCGCCAGGTAGGGGGATCACTTGCGCGAAACCAAGAGCGTACACTGCGCGTCATCTTCATCAACATTTTCATCGTCAACGGCGTCATCGACTATGGCACCCAAGAGAAAGCCCGGAGCTGCAAATCACCCGTCCACCTCGAAGGCTCCGCCGCCCGCGACCGCCGACATAGCAGGGAACGCGGGGGCGCGCGAGGGTGTGGATGCTGCGGGGGACGTGGTCGGCGCCGTCACCACCTCCCCCACGGCCGAAGCAGGGATGGGAGGTACCGGGGAAGGACAGCATCACGACATCTCGACGGACATGCTCCACGAGGTACGGACGGAGGGATCATTCCGCCTGAACCCCTTCTCCTCACCGACGGGCACAGCCGCAGTGATGATGCTCGCTCTGGGGCGAATTGCAACCCTCCGGCCGCCCCCGCTGCGGGCGTGACCGCAGGGCACGCGCCACCCCTGGGGCAGGCTGACCCAGCTACTGTGCCCAACGGAGCCACTGGCCCTCACGCGCCTCCGCCGCGTCATCATGCCGTCCAAATGGCTGGTTCGCAGTAGCAAGGGCGCGGCGCGGTGGCCACCGGCAACGTCAGGAGCCGAGCGACACTACGATCTACATCGTCATCACCTATGCCAAGCACTGCCTCAGAGGTCATGGCGCGAGCCCAACTGCTGTTGAGATTTCCATCGGCGGCAGACCAGATGGATGAGTGGCGAGCCACCATCCAATGTTTGATTGGTTTCGCCGAGGCGGAAGGATCACAGTAGGCCGGACCGCCACGGCCTTCCCAGGCAGCAACGACGGCTCGTGCGGCTGGTCGTGCGGGAGGGGCTACCCCCACGGTTCAATCCCCGCCATGGCAAGTCGCCTGGGAGCCGCAAAACCAAGCGCCCGATGACGTATTGATGGCCTCGTCAGATCCTCGAGCGCGTCAAGGCCGACAGCGTGCCCCGGAGGGCAGGCGAAGGGAAGGCGCGCGCATCATCGATGAGCAGCGCCATGACAACCCCCGCCGGTCCAATGGGTGTGATGGCCCAGACGTCGACGAGCCCGCGCTCGGAGATGGCGGGTGCCTGCCTTTCGAGGTTGGGTGCCCTGCCTTCAACCGTGAGCTACGGCAAGTCCATTGGCCGTCCACTTGCACATTCAAGCCAGAGATACCCGAGAAGTATGATGGGAGACTAAACCTGACAGAGTTCTTGAGCATCTACACCATCGCTGTTCAAGCTGCCGGGGGAAGAGATGAGAAGGTGTTCACCAACTACTTCGCTTTGGCCCTCAAGTCAAATGTGAGGTCTTGGCTGATGCACCTGCCGGAGAACTCCATCTCGACCTGGGCTGACCTATGCCACCAGTTCATTGGTGCCTTCACGGGTGGCCATCAAGAACCAGGGCGGCCCAGCGACTTGCAGCTTCTCCGGTAGAAAGAAGGAGAAACTCTGCGGAAGTACTTGCAGAGATTCAGTCGAGTCCACAGAAATATCCCAGATATCCACCCAGCTGCCGTGATAGCTGCCTTCCAATCCAACATGCGCAACCGCAGGATACGTTCCAAGATGAACGTTCAGTTGCCCAAGACTGTGAAGAAGCTCTACACTTTGGTGGACAAATGTGCTTAGGTGGAAGAGGGGAGGAAACTTCCTGGAGAGGAAGATTGTGTCGACATCGACTCAAAAGATGACGACGAAACCATCAGTAAGAAGAAGAACAACAAGAAGCACAACAAGAAGCGCAAGGATAAGACAGTGATCGCTGTTGAGGGGTCAGGCACACCTAGTACTGGCAAGAAGGCCAAGGCTGAAGCCCCTGGCAAGGAGGCTACTGCATGCGCTGACTGTCGGGAGGCGGCAGCTGCCGAGAAGGCTGGGAGAAGTGATGGCCCGTACTGTAAGATTCATCGGACCAAGGGCCATGATCTCCAGGAGTTTCATCAGGTTGAGTAGCTCGTAAAGAGATAGAAGGCTGAGTATGAGAAGCGTGATAAGGAAAAAGGTCAGAATAGCGCTGGCGGGAAGGGCTGGGGTGGTGAAGCAAATCGCCCCGGCAAGGCTCCCTGGAACCAAGGGAAACCCGCCAAGGGCCGGGAGAAGGAGGATTGCTGTAACAAGAGTGATGGAGGGAATGAAGAGGAAACCAGCGAGCAGGAATTCCAGAAGGCCACTGATGCCCTGTGCATTGACGGGGGTGCATCTTTGCACTCCTCTCACCGCCAACTTAAACAGTGGGCGTGTGAAGTCAATGCCATGGAGCCAGCGGCAGATTCTCGGAAGCCGCTCAAGTGGTCACGCACGCCCATCATCTTTGATTAAAATGACCATCCCGACCGCATTACTGCGGTAGGGTGCTTGCCGTTGTTGGTCTCACCAACAATTCACAACCTCGAGGTCACAAAGATGCTGGTTGATGGTGGGGCCGGGTTGAATCTGATTTCCCCAAAGGTTATCAGCAAACTCCAAATAGCAGAGGAAGAACTTAAGGCCACTGGCATGTTTCAAGGAGTCAATTCCGGCAGGAGCCATCCTAAGGGAAAGGTTACGTTGCGAGTGACATTTGGAGGAGAGTTAAACTACAGGACTGAGAAAGTTGTGGTTGATGTGGTTGACCTCCCTTTGCCGTACAACGGGATCCTTGGGCGCCCGGCCTTGGCCAAATTCTTGGCAGCATCCCACTATGCCTACAACATCTTGAAGATGCCAGGGCCGATGGGCGTCATTTCCGTTCCGTCAGACAAGAAAGACGCAATTATTTGCGTAGATAAGATGTACCGAGACGCGGTCGCGGCAGAGGTCGCGGAAGCCACAGTTCCCGTCAAGGAAAAGCATAGAAGAGGCACTAGCAAGGAATCCGGGAAGCATACCTCTGTGGAATGTGCCGCGCCCGTTGATGACATGCCAGAGAGTTCCAACAGCAAGAGATCCAAGGCTGCTCCACCCCAAGTGAAAAGGTCGTGGCAGGACTAGCTGGCGCTGATAGTACTTTCACTATCAGTGCCACCCTTGATGACAAATAGGAAAGAACGCTCGTTGCCTTCCTGCGGGCGAATATCGATGTGTTTGCTAGGCAACCATCTGATATCCCCGGTGTTCCCAGGGAGGTAATCGAGCACCACCTTGCTGTCTGTCCACATGCCCGGCCCGTCAAGCAGAAGGTTCGGAAGCAGGCCTTGGAACGGCAGTAGTTTACTGCCGAGGAAATCAAGAAACTTGAGGTAGCTGGTTTGGTCAGAGCATTTCTGCATCCAACATGGTTAGCAAACCCAGTGGTTGTGCGCAAGGCTAATGGAAAATGGAGGCTTTGCATAGATTTTACGGATCTGAACAAGGCATGCCCAAAGGACCCATTTCCCTTGCCGCGCATCGACCAGATCGTGGATTCCACTTCAGTATGTGAGTTGCTCTCTTTTTTGGATGCATACTCTGGATACCATCAGATTTTCATGTCCAAGGAAGACGAAGAAAAGACCTCATTCATCACCCCATGCACACGTACTGCTTTGTGCGCATGCCTTTCGGGTTGAAGAGTGCCGGGTCCACTTTTGCAAGAGCAGTCCAGATTGGCTTTGAACCACAGTTGCATAGGAACATTGAAGCCTATATGGATGATATTGTGGTGAAGACCAAGGATGGATCAACTCTCATCCAGGATTTAGAAGAGACATTTGCTAATCTGCGCAAGATCAACTTGAAACTGAATCCGGAGAAGTGCGTGTTTGGCATTCCCTCCGGAAAGCTACTTGGTTTCTTTGTGTCCCACCATGGGATAGAGGCCAATTCCGATAAGATCAAGGCTATTGAGTAGATACAGGCACCCAGGACAGTTAAGGATGTGAGGCATTTAACAGGATGCATTGCCGCGGTTAGCAGATTCATCTCCAAGTCTGCCGAGCGCGCCTTGCCGTTCTTCAAGATCTTGAAGAAGGCAGGACCCATGAAGTGGACCCCGGAAGCAGATGCAGCACTGCAGGATTTGAAGGCCTACTTGTCTTCTGTGCCTACTTTGGTCGCACCCAAACCACAAGAGCCGTTACTGCTATATCTGGCAGCAACTAATCAAGGGGTTGGTGTGGCCCTAGTAGCGCAGCAAGAAGTGGAAGAAATAGCAACTTCAGCAAGTGTCCCGCCCGGGGAAGAGGAGGAGAGCGGCCCGGCAAGGTCAGATATGGATCAGGACAAAGAAGAGCATGGCAGCGGAAGCAACCCCAAGGACACGGCAAGGAAGAAGGTGGTGCAACGCACAGTATACTTCGTCAGCTCCCTGTTGCAGGGGGCTAGATCCAGGTATTCTGGCGTGCAAAAATTGATCATTGGCCTTGTCATGGCCTCAAGGAAACTGCGCCACTACTTCAAGCCCATGAGATCACGGTTGTCACCCGCTTCCCGTTGCAAAGGATACTTCGAAACCCAAAGGCCACTGGCAGGATAGTGGAGTGCGCACTGGAGTTATCCAGCTTTGGCCTGAAGTTTGAAAGCACATCAATGATCCAGAGCAGGGCATTGGCAGAGTTTATTGCAGAATGGACGCCAACCCCTAATGAAGAAGTACAGGAAACAGTTATCCCCGGCAAGGAAGCGCCCCAAGAATGGACCATGTATTTTGATGGTGCCTTCTCCCTACAAGGTGCAGGGGCTGGCATGCTTCTCGTGGCTCCCACTGGAGAGCACCTGAGGTACGTCGTCCAGATGCACTTTCCACGGGAGGAGGCGACCAACAATACAGCAGAATATGAAGGGCTTCTTGCCGGGCTCAGGATCGCCACAGAATTGAGAATCAAGAAGCTAATCATTCGAGCAGATTCACAACATGTGGTGAGACAAGTCAACAAGGATTACCAAAACCCATTGATGGAGGCATACGTCGAGGAAGTGAGAAGATTGGAGGAGCACTTTGACGGGTTGCAAACAGAGCACGTACCCCGTGTGGAAAACAGCATTGCTGATCACCTGTCGAAGTGCGCTGCGCAGAAGCTTCCTGTGGTACCAGGAACTTTTGTTCTCCATCTGACTCAGCCCTCCGTATCCCCGACAACAATGGCCCAAAAGAGGAGGAAATTGGACTCTGGTTAGCCTCTCTCGGTAGAGCCTTTCGGGGCTCTTGGCAGGGACCCTGCCGGGAACAACTCCCCTTCGCTTGTCGGGCTGCACCCTCCTACCGGGCCACTGGTCCCTGTAGATGAGGGATGCGCCCCTATGAATGAGGAGGTGCCACTAGTCCTCGTTGCCGAGCCTCACGCTCCAACTTGGGCAAGGCACATAGTCCATTTCCTCCAAACCGGAGAACTTCCCGAAGAGCAAGAAGAAGCTGAAAGAGTCGCTCGGAGGGCCAGTATGTATCAGTTTGTCAATGACACACTATACAGAAGAAGGCCCAATGGTGTGAAATTGAAGTGCATTTGCCGGGAAGGAGGAAAGGAACTGCTGGCAGAGATACACAAAGGCATGTGCGGCTCCCACATTGGATCAAGGGCTTTGGTTGGGAAAGCATTCCGGCAAGGATTCTATTGGCCCACAGCCCTCCAAGATGTGGTTGAGCTCGTCACCAAGTCTGAAGCCTATCAGTTCCATTCCAAAAATATCCATCTACCTGCCCAAGCACTCCAGACAATACCTTTGTCATGGCCATTTTCGGTCTGGGTGCTTGATATCCTCGGCCCTTTCCCCCGAGCTGCCGGGGGCTTTGAATTCTTGTTCGTTGCAATCGACAAGTTTACAAAGTGGCCGGAAGTAGATGCCATGAGAAAGGTGACTGCTCAGTCAGCTATCAAGTTCTTGAAAGGATTGGTGTGCCGCTTTGGGGTCCCTGCTCGGATCATCACCGACAATGGCACCCAGTTCACGAGCCGCGCCTTCATGCAATATGTTCATGCCCTCAGAAGCAAGATCTCATTTGCATCTGTTGCATATCCCAGAAGCAATGGACAAGCTAAGAGGGCGAACGCTGAAGTGCTGCGGGGACTCAAGACAAGAACATTTGATAAGCTGCGGAAGCACGGCAGGCAATGGATCAATGAGCTGCCAGTGGTTCTTTGGTCCCTTAGAACTACACCAAACCGAGCTACCGGGCAGACTCCCTTCTCCCTAGTCTATGGCGCAGAAGCAGTTATCCCCACGGAACTAATTTATGGGTCACCTCGAGTGCTTGCCTATGATGAAGTAGCACATGCGTGACGACACCGTGCTTCTCGAGGAGAACCGTCTCCGGGCTGCTACGCGTGCTACACGCTATTAGCAAGTCCTGCGTCGCTATCATAGCCGCATGGTTCATGCCTGGTGTTTTGAGGAAGGAGACCTTGTCCTTAGGTGCGTTCAATCCGCCAAGGGTACGAACAAGTTGTCGCCGATGTGGGAAGGCCCTTACCGGGTAGTAGGAGTCACCAGACCTGGCGCAGTCCGTCTGGAGACCGGAGATGGCATTCAATTGCAAAACTCATGGAATATTGAGTATCTCCGCAAGTTCTACCCATAAGGCGCGGCTGTCGGGCCCTGCCCGGCAGCCACCCTTTTGTACAGGCCTTGCCTCACTTGCATGTAACCCCTTGTACAAAGCCAGGCGCAGACCCTGAGCAACAGAGAAATAAATGAAGCGCTGGGGGCCCCCGACAAGTTGCATGCATGCATAAGCATTTCATAAGCATTGCATGATTCATGTAGATAGGTTGCATGATCATGTAGATAGATTGCATCTGGCATCATCTTCATTTGCATAGACTGCAGGCTCCTGTCGTGGACTCAACATTGCGATCTCCGGCAAGCCAAACAGATAAGTTTCATCTCTTATCCATACATGTTCCATGAGTAGGGATTGTGCATATGAAAACCTCCCCGCCCCAGAAACAAAGGTGCTCCCATCTACTGACACGAACGCTGCTTCGGTCAGGATGGTCGTAGTGGCCTTTGGCTGAAAGGGGTTGGCGGGGGGCTGGTCTCTCCCAATGGGTTCTACGCCCGGCAGGCTCGGCCTCATGGCAGCAGTCCTATGGGCTGCCGGCAAGGTAGCTTACCGGGATCTACTTGTTTACGTGAAAGTATGGAGGCGTTTCACCTCTGCATGGATATCATACATGCACAAGTGCCCGGCAAAGCTTATCTTTTTCATTAATATGCTGGTCAACAAGTACAAATCTCACGAAACATAAACATGGATACAAGAGATTACATTATTTGAACTAAAATTTGGCAAGTGCCTACAGGTTTAAGACTGAAAAAAGATAAGTGCCCCGTGATGCCTTTGCCCTTGTCCATCTCCTTCAGGAAATCGCCGGAAGGAACGGAGAAGGCGGAAGGCGAGCCTTGATTCGGTGCCTCCCCAGGATCAGGAGAACACCATCGACGGGCTAAGAGGAAGAAACCGGAGGGCAGGCGCGGGCGGTGGCACTGCCGGGAACCCAGATGGAGTCACCGGAAAACACGACCCGTCGGAACGGTCGCCCCTGTTCTTGATGCATCGTGGGTTGCCGCCACCTTCGATGCGAACGCTGCGCACCCCAGGAGACCCCCACAGAGATCATGGGCGTCCCCGACGGCCCGGCAACATGAAGACCCCGCCCGTTAAGGAAGCGTGCACAAGGACTAGAGGCACTCCCATGCACCGGACAGGCAGAGTACAGGGAGATAGGGTCCGCCCTAACCAATGGCAAACCATTTTTGCAACCTCCCTCCAATGCCGCAGGAAAAGGAGGGATAGGCCACAATTGAATACCACACCTTCTGCCCATTATGGGCCTCGGCATGGTGTCGTTTGCGTTGCCTCTCACTAAAATTGAAGCCACGGGCGACCCGGCGACGAGCACACCAGAGTCGCCACCACCGGTGCTACCGCCGCACCGCCCGAGCACTCCCATGGGGGTCACACGAAACTCCAAGCCAGGGCCCGGGGCCAGGCCCCAGGCTCTCCCATTCATCATACCCCGAAAAAGCAGAAGGTGAAGGAGGAGAGGAATGTGGATGAATGCCTCCGCTCCTCCCCCACTCCTCCTTTTATAGGCAAGCTGGGGGTGGGGGGCTGATTCCCCGGCAAGTACCCGCCGTCCTCCTCCACCAATCCAAGAAGATCGGGTCCCTGCCTCGGCGCTCTCCCGCACCACGCACCTCCATCTACCTACCCCACTCAATGCATGCGACATACGTGGCTAAGGATAAAGGTGCGATGGGAAGAGTAAATTGGCAGTTACCCGCCCATGCGTTAAAGTCGTTCATGGGCCATTACAAGAATGGCCCCACCACAATTGGCGCTGCACGACGCGCGGGAAAACCGGAAAGTGACCCGAGCTCGGGTTAATGAAGAAGCAAAGAAGATCTCAAGGGGCGGAGCCACCCTTACATTTCTGCCTATGCACTAGTTAGGGCCTACCCCGACGGTGCCCAGCGGCGCATCCATGCCAGGCCTGGGGGCTCCTATCGGTGCAACAAACCCTGGGTCCATTGCACGGACTGTGCATAGGCCAGAGACAAGATTACAAGACCAAGATCGTACCAAAACAAGGAGGATCAATTCCTTTGAAGGATCCAAGTGCAAGTCAAGAAGGCCAAGGTAAGCCAGAGGAACAAGGCATCACTAAAGGAAGGACCTACCTTGCCGGGCAGGCGAGCCTGGTAGGGTTGGGTTTTACCCCGAAAGCAAGCTCCAGATCATCCCAGCAAGCCTGCCGGGGCTAGCGGAGGCAAGCCACTCCACCGCTCCACCTCAAAAGCGACACAAGTCATTAATCAGAGCGGTGTCGAGCTCCAAGGTGACTAAGTGGCTGCTTTTTGCCACATGGCAGCCACTTCCTACAGCAAACACCTCCATATGACACACGTCCTGAGATGTGTCAAACGAGCAGGTGCGAAGCTGGCAAAATAGCCCGGCAGGACCTGCCGAGCTAGCTGTGATGTGACACTGAGCGGCGCATTTAATGCGCTCTGTCAGCTTGCAGAGTTAGGTATGATAGCACTGTTAGCCATCTAATCAGTACGCAAAGACTGATTTGCCATTGTGGTGACCCCTTAATCTATAAAAGGAGGCCCATGGCGACCGTAGAAGGGGTTGGTCGTTTGGACCCTCGCATATCCATACGCGCGTAGCCACTCTCGCCCCCAGAGCGACCTTGCCGGGTGAGTGTGATGCGTTCACCACCATCAGCACCAAAGCAGGAGTAGGGTTTTACGCCTCACGACGGTCCGAACCTGTGTAAAGACTGCTCGTGTGATCTCTGTCGTGCTGCGTGATGCTTCTCTGCTCTTTGTGCAATGTACCCATCCCCCCGCCGAACCAAAAGGGGCTCATAGCCCCATAGGTGGCCGTGGTTTCCCACGACAGGGTGGTGAGTGAGGTGAGTGTGCGACAACCACATAACTAGGGAGATAGATGTTTGGGGTTGAGATTTTGTGTGTATGGGAAAGATACACTCTATATAGTGCGTGTGCTTGGGAAAGAGATATGCCGGGAGACCTAGAGAGTGGGGGAAGAGATGTGTGCAGGCCCGAGAGACAAAGTGATAGAGACCTATATTGGGGTCCGCACTTAGAAGAGAGAGGGGGTTAATGTGCTCCTGTGTTCGTGTCTGGGGGAGAGAATGACTTGTGGGGGGGGGACAGGGTGGGTGGCTTCAGATAAAGAGTGAGGTGTCCATGTTTGAGAGACTTTAGCTTAATTGAGATATATATGGTCAATAGTGTGTGCACTCATGGTTGATCAATTTGTTTCATAGTTTGGACTATGAGATAACGATACTTTTGAACATGCATGATATACTTTGAAGTACCAGAATTACAAACCTAAGATTGGAATTTTGGAATTCGACTCCATCATTAGCTTTTGTAATTCATTTAAACGGAGGTACATTTTTAAGCCGGGATTTCGTGATTTCAAATTCATATATCAAACCGAGAGATATACACATACGGGCATGTTCAAACCTTATAATCATCCACTTTATTCATACACATACACATTTTTGTTTTTGTCATCATATTTAGGATAAACACATTTGGAATTTCATTTGAATTGGACCATATGATGGTATTTTCTTCCACTAGCTCAATGATCCATATTTGAATTGAATGGACAATCTAAGTTTCATGTTGGAGACATTGATTTTCAAAACTTGCACTTTTTTTGCGTGCAAAACTAATAAATTCTCGGCCATCATATCATGGTCGGTTGTACAAGAGTAGATCACTTAATTTCAGCCGCCAAAAGCTTTCAAACTTCCCGCTCACATCGAAATATCTCGTGCCCGAAAGTTTAGCCCTACGATATTCCTGTTTTACCCCTCCCACATGAATGGAAAATGGCTGCTTTGGTAACTCCATTGTTTTCCCCTCTTTGCCCCCAACATTCTTCCCCAGAGCCCCTCCCCTTCCCCTCCCCGCCTCCTCCCCCCAACCACGCCAAGCCACTGAATCTAGTCCTCCGCCGCAGCGGTGGACCTGACACCCCGCCGGATCTACCTTCCGCACCTTGGAACCCCCAACTGCCAACTCACCACTTCACCAGAGCCGCTTCAGCGACTGGCTTGTCCACCGCTCCAGATCTCCTTGACTGCCATCATGGTCCACCGCACCGGATCTGCTTCACCGGCGCCCTCGTCCACCACAGTGTAGGCCCTTCACCGACTCCCTCGTCCGCCACATCGCTGGCCCTTCATACAAGCCCTCACCCGCCACAACAAATCTGCCTCACCGGAAGCACTGTACACCGCGCCAGATGTGCTTCACCGACGCCTTCATCCGCTGCATCGGACTTGCTCCACGGATGCCATATTCAACTCCACCGGCCCTGCTTTACTGACGCTGCAGCCTCATCAGGTTATTTCGATTTGTACTCCTTCAGTTTTCTCTTCTTTATCATGGAAATGTTCACTTACTGCTGATGAGCTTTCTTGTATGTCGACATGCGCCACAACTGAAGCACCGGAGCAGCTTCAGCAACGGCGACAGCCGGCCCAAACTCAACCGCAACATGAGCACCATCGACGATCCTTAGCTATCAAGTATGATAACGATACCCATACGCCGCCGAGAATCAGGTACTATTATCCAATGGCCGGCGCCTATGTTCACTTTCTTAGCATAAGCACCGCACCTTCGAATTTCTTCAGGGCATCATTCAATTTTTCATGAGACGCGTTATTCTGCTTGCACCTGTCGGGCCATACGTGTGGCAGTGAACATGTTACATGTGCTAAATTACAAACCAGTGCACATATAGTTACAATGCTTTTGTTTTGTCCTAAGTATTACTATACTTCCCAGATATCACTGCCTACTATTTTACTTCTTGCATGCTATATTTATGATAATGGTGTTGTTCTGATGCCACCTGTTGGTTACATCAGACTGCTTCTATGGTCCTGTTTGGATACTCTAACTTAGCTAGAGGTTAGAGTTAGTTCTAGCTCATGACTAACCCTGAACTAACTCTGGCCAAAGAGGTGTTTGGATGATAGGCTTAGATTGAAATAAATGCACTAGGAGACCTAGCTCCTATTAACACCTCTTGGGTGGGATAGTTCTTTTGGGTGGGTTAGATGCAACTAGCTCAAACTAGCCCTCATGTTTGGATACTTTAGGGCTATTTGAGCCCAAACTAGCTCTAACCCATGTATCCAAACAGGGCCTATGTTCTCTATGCTTAATTACACATCAGCAAACTAACTTGTCGTTCCGCTGCTTTTTGTTCGTTTTACCCTACATTTTCCGATGCTAGCTATTACATCACTGCTCCGAGCCTCTGTTCATTACTTTTTTGTGCATTCTTGATCTTACCAAGTTGCATGACTAATTTTATGCTTCTATTAATTATGGAGCTGCCAACCCCATCAAGCAAAATATTTGTTCTTTTGGGGCTGGCACCTCCTCGAACAAGCATAAAAATAGAGTGAAGCACATATATTGTCGTGTAAGCACACACCCTTCTTTCATTAGTTTAGATTAACCATTGATGATCAATTCAAACTAGTGCATGTGATTAAAATTAATTTTACCTAAATAGAGGGGGAAGAATAAACTACAACAACTAGATTTGCAACCACAGGATGCTGACGATATCGTCAAAGAACATTGCAACAGCAGCGAGGCTTCACAGCAACATATGGTAAGCCAGTGTGTTTTAGTACATGTGAAATGTAATGCATGTGGGCTACTTTCTTGGCTTGTGCCATCAACCTGTAATCCTATAGAATTACAAATAGTTCAGTTGTCTGCTTTGCTGTATTGCTTGATTCAAATGCTTGTTTGTTACTCGTTAGGCTATACCTTAGTTGGCCAATATGTCAGCAGTGCCTGCTGTACTATCGTAAAGAAATGCATGCCTAATTCATTTGACTCCTTAACTTTTTCTGTGAACTTCATCACAAGACTGTCTTCGTAGTTTATATGAGGCCACACTGTTTAAGTGCTTTCTCAGATTATTTCAACTGCTTAGATGCCTGGGCAACTTAAATATAGCGGTGGTACACTGCCTGTCATCTTACCATTTTAATTTGTTTTCGGCTGATGCTGCTTCGAACCATTTAAATATAGCTTGCCATGCTCAGCAATAATTCATATGTCGTTTACCATGCAAGCTTACTGCATGGATCATGCGATAACTATCTCTTACTTACGTCCAGCGGAAACCTTTCAGGATGCCGTTCACACTAGGACACAATGTACAACCCTAGAATCTATTTGTGGAAGCAGTGCGCCAGCCATGTCACCAGATGGTACCAGTTCAGAGGCAACACCGCTGGAGAGTAGTCTGAGCACATCTATACCTATACTAATTACAGACTCCTAAGAAATTCCCACGTTAATTAGAATTTACGGACCGTTAATCTAGTGGGACCAAATTATTACGGTGTAGATCTTTTGATAGGACAAAAAGTTTTTTCATCAAATTAAACCATGATATATCTACATCCGTAGGATGACTAGCATCGTTTCCCTTAAAACGAACTCACCAGCAACCATGATGTATCTACATCCGTAGAATGACCTAGCATAAACCAGTATCCCGTCGAAAAAACAACAGCATACCCTGTAGTAGCAGCCATGTGTGGCAGGAGGACTCCTATGCTCACTCTCCTTTATTCCTAAAAATAATAAAAATGATCTGCTATTACCCTGCCTGCCCCCAATTGATTCCTGCTTATACGCATTTATTTCTTGACAACAATATCTATTCCTATTTTTCTCCCCCATGCGTGCAGTTTATCCCTAATTTCTCTCCCCTGGATTTTAACTATTGGGTCTGGTCTCTAATCTCTCTTCTCCTATTTAATCTCTCCATCCCTGAATTAAGGATGTACGGTTGTGTGTATGGTAATCTTTTTGCCCCGATTTTAAAGGATGCATGGTCGGTACTTTCTGCTTCTTACATCTTCAAAATCAAATCGTGGCGATCAGTTCATGCAATGGAAAAAAAGGAAAGGTGAGCACATGTCACTGCAGACATCAATCCAAATCGGCAGCGCATCTCATCCATGATGGATGCACGACATGTTGTTGGCCTGCCGATCAGGACGTTCACGGCGGCCATGCGCCAAGGCGTCGTCGCGGATGGCCGGACCAACTCCCCGTCGACGCGTCTGCGCCAAGACCGCAGGTGTGTACTGTTACAGCATGAGACGGCAGGCGTGCTGATACAAGACGACGATGCCAGTGGTCGGTCGTACTCCTCAGGGTGAGCGTGAGATGCATGCCCGCATAGAATATGCATGTGAATAGCCATTCGCTAGCTTGGTTGATCAATTAGAGGACTCCCATGCATGCCTACTTTGTGATGCTAGCTACATGTTGTAGAAGTCTGATGGTAGGCCAAACTATTATATAGTACTAAGTTCTAGAATTAATCTTGAAAGAGATTAAGCTAATGACGTTGAAGATTACGCAGTTCCAGTGCCTGGAAGGACATATGGTATTTTCCGAGCCTATGTCCATGAACAAACATTGATGGTGACGAGGCATACCGAAGTCTTGCATGCTGTATTGATGAACAACGTGATGGGCGAGTCGAGCCATGAGCCTATGATGCCCAACAAAGACAATGGCACGAGCAATATAATTATTATTTCATGGAAGAAAAAAGCACAATGTGCGGGCGGCATGACCGTGGAGTCCGGCCAGCCAGCAGTCGTGGCATGCGCCGCCATGGGCCAGCAGTCAATTTCGCCGCTACAGCGGCAACGACCTCTGGCGCGAGTGGGTGCAGTTGCACGGAGCAGTACAGCGGCCGTTGAGCGCGCTGTCGATGGGGAGTTGGTCTCGCCGTCCACGACGACGCCTTGACGCACAGCTGCCGTGAATGTCCTGTATTCCTGTCAGCCGAGGCAACAATGTGTCATGCTTCCACCATGGACGAGCCGTCAGACAGGCTGCCGGCGACAAGCTGCTTCGGCACTGCGTCATGCTGTTTCGCCGCCGTCATCGAGGCCTTTTGAGCCTGAAGAAATTGACCACCGTCGTCGTTACGTATGTACTTACCCACTAGCGCATCTGGACAGAATCATTCAAGCTGCTTGGGAAGTCAGCTTACCTACATGTACATGCCTTTCTGTGCAATGTTAGTTGCACCCTGTGCCAAAATCCTCTCTTCTCGTTGTCAACATCCGCCCTTCTGATCCTTTTCTATTGCCTAATGTCGCTAAATCTGACTTCTCCAACTTCTCCCGGCCGATATCTAAGATTGCACTGCTACATAGCTACCTGCTGCGGGAGCTAAGTCCTATTTACTTGGACGTACAAGTTGGCAGCCAGTACATCTAGCTGGACACAAGCAATACTTCATGGAAACAATACTAATCCAGTATTATTTTTTCGAGCATACCTGTTGATGTTGTTGGCACTCATATCAAGTATACCTGCTCTCGAATAGATGTATTGTTTTATCTCTATAGCTGATTATGAATGAAACAGGCAATGTATTATATGCATGCCTCATTGCTATGTATTTCTATACCGACGGTGTTGCCATGCAACCAGATTTATGGCATGAGAAGGTAAAATATAGTATCAGTGAAGGTTTTACCAGAAACTTCGTTACATGAACATTGTCAACTACCAGAAAATAGACACATTTATGTATTAATAGGCCATTTTCCTTGGTGCATGTTGATAGTATGTTCTGTTGACATCCATGATGAAACACGGTGATACAAAAAATATGTAGATATACTTTTCTTTTAGATTGGGTTGTTACATTAGACAATTTGCCAAGATTGCTGTGTACAAGTGTGGTCATTTTATGTGCAATTGGTCGGTGCTAATTTGTTCATGAAATTCATATATTGACATCAGATTATATAGGAGTATCAATTTGGCTCAAATTTACCAAATGAAGTTTAATAAGATTATGATTATTTTAAGAATTTTCCACAACGCAAACTATTGAAGAATGATTTGGTTATACTAATATGAGAATATGCAACAACACTGTGAATTCTGCTGCTTCTGTGCATATAGACTAGACAAAATTGACGATGACCGACAACTTCCACAATATTAGTAATCAACAAGTTTCTTGCTATATTATATTCATGAATAAACATAGCGATACAGAAATCTATGAAGCAGCACTAATTTTTGAGCTTTTGTGGGTTACAATCATCATCAAAGATGACTTTGGTCACAACATCAATTAATGAGAAGATTGCAACTTTTGTAAACTTTAACGATATTGTACACAAGCATGGTATCTTGCATATTTTTAGTGTTAAATTATTCAAGAGTTTAATGTTAGCATCAGTTTATATGGTGCATAAATTTTAGTATCAGGTTGACTTGGTGTATTAATTTGTTGAAGAAAAGATGATAATTATCTACTGCTATTTTTTAGAACCACACAAGCTATTGTATGACGATGTTGATTCTACTAAGATGGAACAACCGTGGTAGTACTATAACCGAATGTGAAGCATCTAAGTTACTGTATTCTACAGATAAATGAAACATTTCCATCACTTGGCTACCACAAATAAGTATAAAGCCATCCCAGTTGGTTGCAAAATCAAATCAAATATATCATTGCATAACTTTGAGCATAGTTTGAAGTTAAAATGATTATTAGATAAAATTCAACTACAATTAATATCTGTGGGCCTAGCTGTGCGAATGCACAGGTTGATGACTAGTATATTATAGTTCTTGAGGCTCTACTACAGGCAGAAAGAGATGGTGTGGCTGCCATGAATGAGGTAATCTTGATCTTGAGGCTGGAAATTATGCAATTAGCTGAACGCATTATGCAAGCAACCCAGAATTGGAGAAAGTAAGAATGTTGCATTTGATGACGGAGGAGGTCCTGCTGCTTCTGCTATCTGAAGCCCAGGGTAATCCCAGTTCTTCTTTAGATAATAGTTGAAATTGTCATTAGATTAGTATACTTGCATGTTGTGTCATGTCTCTGAATGGATTATGTTGTAAGACCCCTTTGTTGTCCATGTGTTGTAATGATCGGAATTTTTTATGCGAGGTAATCCTCAGTACTTGTATGATTGACATAAGGTGAACTGCTTTTCGTGTGAGCATATTGTATTGGATGAAATAACTGTTTGACTCAAAGTGTATCCAACCTACTGAATTCGAAGATCACGGCATTTCTAAATCATATTCATATATAAAGGTGGAATAAATCTTTTGTCGTGGTTTTGAAGAAATAAATAACAAAACGTATAATAATGTATGGATATTCAAGATCGAATACAAATTGGATTTGAATTTAGTTGCCAGGGCCCAGGGTAAACGTGAATGCTAATTCTCCCAAATTTTGAACGAAATGGCAAAACACCCACTATCATTTGTCGGCTGCCCGAAGCTAGTGTTTGCGAGATGAAAATTACTGTCTACCCTTGACATTTCACATCCTAATCGACCCGATTTCCACTGCTGTCGATAGGGGTAGACTAGTAACTTCAATCAGACGTGACACGACTATCTGTCTCCCCATTCAGACACGGTGGGCGCCAAACATGGACGGCAAACACACATTTGATTCAAACTCGTCCGAAAGACCTCTCTCTCTCTCTCTCCCTCAATTTTCTCATTCATACACGTGGGCAGCAAAACAAAATCTCATCGTCCGAAATCGATGTAGGCAAATATTTTAAATAGGGGCAGGTGTGTAACTTCCCTCAGACGTGACACAACTGCCCTACGTGTCAGCCCCATTCATACACCATGGGCGCCAACCGTGGGCGGCAAAGAACCCTCTACTTGCCCGAAATCGCTATCGGCAAATATTGGGGAGATGTGAGATTACCGTCCTATCCCCAACCGATGAGATGTCCAAAATTTTAAATGGGGGCTAAGTTCGTAACTTTCCCACTTTTCAAACAACCGCGTCCCAAATTTTGTGATCCCCTCCCCCTCCCCCTCCATTTCCCCATTCATACACCGTCGGCGCCACAACAACCTCCCCACTCCGGCCAGCCTCCTCCGTCCACCACCCCATCCTCCTCCTTACCGGAGCTGCTACCCCTACCCCGTTGTCCATTGCAAGAGATGGACGTCTCTCATCCACGGCGACGGACCAGGATCCTTTCATCGCGTCCTCTCATTTCATCGACGCCGTCGTCCACCTTGCCGTTGCCGCTCCTACGACCGCCTCATCCACGGCAACATGACTTATCCCCCAATGCCGTCGTCTGCCGTCGGAAGTCTTCTTCCGCGCCGCCGATAGCCATCGCACCCGCAGCACCCTCAACGTATCAGCAGGGGCCTACACGGCATCGCAAGAGAGGTGGTACTCTTTCATATCTGTTTAAGTTATTGATCTCACCCGGAAAATAGATCGTAACTTGTTTACTGTACTTTTCTTGTCAATACCAAATCATAGTGGCCAGTTGAAAGCAAACATTAGTTGCGAAGTAGCCTTTGTCCAGTTTGCACCTTCAGATCCACCATGGCATGGTCACTATACTCGAGAAGCTTATGGTTTTCCCCCTTTATATTCACTACCATCATCGTAGGTGCTTCGTGTCCTGCTAGCACTGCTCCTCAAGACATCAACCCATCAAGCGAAACAACATGCCACTCATAATTCCAAAGCTTAGTTGTTGAAATACGAATCTGATATGATGCTCATATTACTAAAACAGAGATCGTTTAATTGGTCAGCTAATGTTCCTATATTCGTTTCGAAAAGCATGTGCACCACATATAGAGAGACAGCAGGGATTTACATTTCTCTATGCGCTCTGGTTCATCATGGGTGGGCAACACACATTGTATTATCTAAAATCTGCTTGCTCTTTGTTATCATGTTCCTCTTCTGTTCTTATTAATAAGTATATTACTTCCTCCATTCCTAAACTGCCTTGGGTGCGTGCGTGTGTTGTGGTGGCATGCGTTTGTACTGGGTGTTGTTCATCGTTGCTTTATTTATAAAGCGGGGCGAAAGCCTTTTTTGGTAAAACATAAGTCTTTTTAGATATTCCAATAAGAACTACATACGGATGTATATAGGCATATTTTAGAGTCTACATTCGCTCATTTTGCTCCGTATGTAGTCCGCATTTGAATCTCTAAGAGACTTATATTTAGGAACGGAGGGAGTAGTATAGGATGTTCCTTGTCGGGAAGTGGAGCAGGGCATTTGCAGTCGACATGTCTGTTGGGTCGCTTCAGATGGATGCTAAGTACCCTTTGCGCGTGATACTTAGGGTTTTCCCCTTTTATCTACACTACTATGATCTGCGTAGGTGCTTTATGTCGTACTAGCAGTACTCCACCCTTCAAGCTAAACAACACAGCACTCATAATTCCAAAGCTTAGTTGTTCAAATATGATTGTGATATGATACTGATATTAGTTAACAGACACATTTAATTGGTTAGCTAAAGGTCCCACTTGAGTTTCCAAATGCATGTCGCGACATATCAAGAGATAGCAGGAATTGCATTTCTTTGTCACTTGTTGACTGTACTTTCTTGTCCATACCAAATCTTAGTTGTTACTTCAAAGCAAACATCGGTTGCTAAGTATCCTTTGCGCGGTTTGCAGCTTTAGATATGCCATGCCACTGCCACGGTCAACACTATACTTATCATGCTTACGGTTTCCCCATTTTATGATGACCACAATCAGCCTACGTGGTTCGTGTCGTAATAGCACTGCTCCACCCATCAAGCTAAACAAGCTTAGTTGTACAAATTCGAATCTGATATGATGCTGATATTATGTGACACCTCGAGACCAACGCTCTAGATGCCTTCCATTTTATTAGTTGTTGCCGTGTGTTTATTGTGTTTGTTGCATTATCATAATTGTTTTGCATATTTCATTCCTATATGTTTATGCCATGATCATGTTGAGTGCCTTGTCATATCTTTGCTTCTTGCACCATGCTCATTTCACTTGTTATGCCATGTGTTTGCATTGTGCCTCTTGCCATTATATTGCATTGTGCCATCCTATGTTATTGCCAAAATCATCTCATATGCATTGTGGTATTCATCTTGTTGTACTTGCACTATGTTTGTCAATGTTGCTTGCCTATGCATATGTCCCATGCATCATCATCTCCTTCCTTCTTCTTTCTTTCATTTTTGGCAAGTGACCTTTTCCCCTCCTCCATAAATGTTCATTCTTTTCCTATAAATTCTCAACCATGCCTTCAACATCTCTGCCAAATTTTCAGCTTCGTTGAACTTGTTTTGGTTGGGTTCGAAAATGGCTCAAGTTTGAATTTAATTCAAACATGAATTCTTTTTCTGTCCTTAAAAATGCCCAAACCAGTTTTATTCAAATCCTACATAAATTCAGGAGTCCAGGGATATCCTTGTATCAGTCCCACACCTCTCCATTATCCCTATGCATTTCTTTTCTCTATTTTCTATTTGAAGAAAAGAAAGGAAAGAGAAGAATGCATAGGGGAGGAGGTCGCCCGCAGCCCAGCGCAACAGCAACCTGCAGCCCAGCCATTGCCTGGCCTTTCTCCTCTGTCCCCTGGCAATTTTAACTCAACGCACCCCATCGGGCCCGCATGTCATTCCATCACTCCTCACCTTTTCTTCCTCCTCATGATCTCTCTCTCATAGAGTAAAAATACAGGAGCACATGGCCGCGGTGGCGAGCCAGCCGTGCTCGCGTCCCCTATAAAGCCCCAGCCACGCCCCCTAGGGTTTCCTCGCCTCCCTCCTTTTCCTCCACCGCGCCGCTAGCAGGTAAGGCCACCTCATCTGCGCCCGCACGCCGTCGCCCGTCGCCATGGCCGAGGCAAGCCGGAGCTCATCGCCGGCGTAGCTCACCCCGCCGGTGCCCCTCCTTCCTCTTGGGCCTTCGATATGCTGCCACGACCCTGTTCCCGCTGCGATCCAAGGCCGGAGCCACCAAGTTCGTCGACGTCATCTTCCTCTGCTTCCTCTGCTTCATAGACCCGAGTGCCTCCGTCGATCATCGCGACCTCCCACCATCTTCGATCATCATCGGGCTCGATCAACTCCAGCAGCACCCCCATGGTGAATCTCCGCTCCTCCCCATCTCTCTCCGGTGTCGTTTGTCCGTGTATTCGCTGATCCACATGGCCCCGAGTTAGCCCTCCATGGACGGCCTCGAGTTCGGCTCGTGTTCATTGTGTTACTCTGCTTGATGATCCACACGTATCCTTTCATGCGCACACCCACAGAACACGCAGCTCGCGGCCCACGTCCACGTTGCACGCCCGCGTCACTGCTTCACCCAGCGCCATAGCCCATGCCTCGCCGTGCCCAAGACGAGCTCAAGCTCGTGCTCGAGCAGCCCCACGCATGCACGTCCCGTAGCATCTCCGCATGCAGGAACCGCAACCCCCACCAAGATCCACACCCCCGCCGGCACTTGGAAGCCGTAGCAGGCACCGCTGCTTGTTCTTGTCACCGGTAAGCTTCACCGTGAGTTATGGCTCCGAACCTTGTCCTTTCTGTACTTGTTCAATAGTAGCTCGCTTCCCTCTGTTTCACAAGCAGACTACTAGTCCGAGTGGTTGGCTCTATTTCAATCTATTCAGGGGGTCCTGGTATCGATTCCTAGCGAGCCCCAATTCAATTTGCCTCTGTGTATCGTGTATTTTTTTAACCGAGAGTGCACACAGCTGCTTGGGCCTCATTCGCTCCAGGGCCGCTGCACTTTGTTGCTTCTGGCCCGCGTATGTTTTTTTCTTCTCTGTGATTTTCTCTATTCTTCCACTGCATGCATATTTACAGAAATGTCACTATTTTTGCAATGCCTGTAACTGAATAACCGTGCATCAGATTTAAACATGTCATAAATGTAAAATGCTCATATTTTCCTGTACTTTCATAATCTGCAACTTTCATCCATGTTAAAATGTTGAAACTTGCTGTTTGCATTAATTTGCATAAATGACATGCTAATATGGTTTATATTCATATCTAATTAACTGTAGCTCCGAATTAAATAAACTTTACACTACAGGAATCAGGCACTTTGCTGTCTTCTATGGCTGACGGCAAAGGCATGCATGGCGGACGGCAAAGGCCTTTGCCGTCAACCAGCAGATGGCACCACATCCGGCTGAACAAACTACGGCAAAGGGCATGGATAGCACACGTGGTAGCTTAGGTCTATTAAGGGGTTAACGGCGTGCTTTGCCATCTGCTAGCAGACGGCAAAGCTTCTATGCCGTCTGCTAGCGGACGGCAAAGAGATGGCTGACGGCAAACATGATCTTTGCCGTCAGTTTTCTGTAAGCTGATGGCAAAGACCTTCTTTGTCGTTAGCTAACAGACGACAAAGAACTGGCTGACGACAAAGATACTGATTCGAGTAGTGTTATATGTAAATGGGGTGGAAAATGCATATATTAACATGGTGCACTTTATTTTGTTGTTTAACAACTTTAAAATATGGTTTAGGGCAGAACAGTACCAAGTTCAAAATATGCATATGGGGATTTTCGGGAATTGTTGTTTGTTGTTTCCGGCCTCATTTAAACTTGCTTTGATGTGGGGTTCTTTCATGCATCATCTCTTGCCATGAGTAACAACATTTAACTTGTCATGCATTATACTTGATTGTGCATCATGTCTTGTTTATGCTTGTGTGTTTAGCATGTTGTTTGCTTCTTTCTGGTTGTGCTTCTTCTCGATAGTTTCTGTACTGTTGCGATTGTGAGGATTCGTTTGACTACATTGGTTTGACTACTTCATGGACTCAATCTTCTTCCAACCGGGATTTCAGGAAAGATGATCATTATCCTGGATACCACTACTATCTTTGCTTTGCTAGTTGTCTCGATGCTATCGCTATGTCGCGCTACCTACAACTTCTTTATCAAGCCTCCGAATTTCCATGAAACAACATCGAACCTTTTCACCCTCCCAGCAAACCATTGTTTGGCTATGTTACCGCTTTGCTCAGCCCCTCTTATAGCGTTGCTAGTTGCAGGTGCAGTTGCAGGTTGTTCCATGTTGGGACATGGATATCATGGGATATTGCAATATCTCTTATTTAATTAATGCATCTATATACTTGGTAAAGGGTGGAAGGCTCGGCCTTTTGCTTGGTGTTTTGTTCCACTCTTGCCGCCCTAGTTTCCGTCATACCGGTGTTATGTTCCTTGATTATCGTTCCTAACGCGCTTAGGGGAATGGGACCCTCTTGACAGTTCACTTTGAATAACCGCTTCCAGCAAGGCCCAACATTGGTTGTAACATTTGCCTAACATAATAAACCTGATAATAAATTTGACGCATAGGGAGTTAGCGCTACCCAAGGTTCGTTATTCAACATAATACAGAGGGCCACTGCTGATGGTGCTGCTACAAACTAGAGCACCGTGCGGGCTACCTGGGGCAACTCGGGATGTCAGTTACTGTACGCTTAGCTCATCCGGTCGTGTCCTGAGAACGAGATACGTGCGACTCCTATCAGGGTGTTGACACACCGGGAGGTCTTGCTGGACTTGTGTTACCGTTGTCGAAATGTCTTGTGCACCAGGATTCCGAGGATACTTCGGGCTGACTCGAGGTTGATCGGGTTTTCTTGAGGTTGAGGTATTTCCACCGCAGCTTGTATTGGCTTGTGATGGGCCAGGTTGGAACACCCGTGCAGGGTTAAATCTTACATGAAGCTGTGCCCGCGGTTATGTGGCAGATTGGAAATTTATAATATCCGGTTGTAGAGAACTTGACACTAGATCCGAATTAAAATACACCAACCGTGTGCGTAACCGTGACCTTGTCTTTCTAAGTGAGTTCGAGAAGAGAACATGGTGGGGTTATGTTTGAACATAAGTAGTTCAGGATCACTTATTGATCATTACTAGTGGCGACCGTTATGCGTAGTTACTCTTCTTTCTCTTGTACTCGTATGTTAGCAACCATACAATGCTTAGTGCTGCTGCAACCTCACCACTTATCCATTCCATACCCATTAAGCTTTGCTAGTCTTGATACCCATGGTAATGGGATTGCTGAGTCCTCGTGGCTCACAAATTACTACAACATCAGATGCAGTTGCAGGTAATGTGATGATATGACATGAGAGCGATGCTTGCTTGTTTTGGAGTTCTTCTTCTGCTTCTTCTTCTTCGATCGAGGGATAGGTTCCTGGTCGGCAGCCTGGGCTAGCAGGGTGGATGTCCTTTGAGTTTTCATTTGTGTTTCATCCGTAGTCGGACGTTGCTCTTCTGTATGATGTTTAATGTATTTGTGAGGCAAGTGTATGCCTTGTCTGTATCCCCATTGGAGTTGTATATGGTACGATGTAATGATATCCACCTTGCAAAAGCGTCTTCAATATGCGGCTCTATCCTTGGTGGGACCTTTGAGTTCCTCTTGGATAGGACTGCATATTGGGCGTCACAAGTTGGTATCGGAGCCTCGACCGACCATAGGAGCCCCCTTGATTGATCGTAGCATGGCCGTTGTCGAGTCTAGAAGAAAACTATTTTCTGAGTCTAGTTATATCGGAGAGTAGGAATTTTTTTTACTCCTTATCCCCTTCGTCGCTCTGGTGAGGCTTCATGACGTAGGTGTTTTGATTCCACTACTCTTCCCCTTCAAATTTTCTTTAGGATCACGCGGGTATTTTTTTCCGGTCGTGGCCTTGTCAATCCTTTTCATCCGGTGCACTTCTCTTCAAGTTAATTCGACCCTCTTCATCTTTTACAAGATCATCTCTCAACTTTCTCAACGGCGTCGTTTCCCCGTCCCCAGTTGATTTCTTTTGCCACCTTCCCACCCTTTTTGTTCACAGAGTCTAAAGTCGCTAATCGAGTATCCATTTTGTTCGTGAAAAGCCTCTTCATTCTTTCCTCAATTATTTCAACCGGTGATTTCTCGTCTAGTTCATCATTCTCTCTCTCGTTTTCTTCTCCGGTGGATTCAATTCTAGTTTTTTTTTCTGGTTGATCATATTCTTTTCTGTGGCTCAAGTGTTTCCCCTTGCTCGTTCGCCTCTTGCCATTTAATCGTTCCGGAGTGCTGAAGACATCTTAGAAGATTCGTGTTTGTGTTCAAATTATTTTGAGGTTGTCACCTCATTCAAATATTTCAATTATTCCGGTGCATCATCTATCTTTCAAACAATCATTTCAATGTTGTTTCTTTCGAGTGGGCCCTAACCCACAGGTTCATCCCTAGGATCTTACCTGACTCTTCTTATTTTCTCAGAGATTTTCTCTAATTATTTTCAAAGTTTGACATAAGGATGAATTTTCATTGGTCAGATACCTCCTCCAAGACCACTTTCAAATTATTTTCATTTTGGCTCAACCTTTTGTCTTTTCATTCATCCGGAGTGTCCCAACAATTTGGTGGTGTTCCTCATCGTCATTCTCAGCGTTAAAGAACGAAGAAGAGTTTCTCTTTGGTCTTGGTCCGTTCTCTTGAAGATTCGTAGTTCAAGCTTGATGCCATCCTCACAATTGTATTCGATTGTGAGAATTCTTTTCACCCATTCGATGCATTTTAGGAGTTGCTTTCCTTTCTCGATCATTCGAAGGCCATCATTTCAAAATATTTCTCCATTCTCACCTTTCAACTTCATTTTCATAAATTCTTCTCAATTCATGCCTATTCATTCGTCTCCATATTCTTCCGGTGCATTGTTCTAGTATTCTCTAGTTAGCTCGTGATCTCTTTGCTCTCTTGCATCTAAATTCCCTCAAGCATCTTCGTTCATTTTCTAATTCTTCTGGGCGATTCGCTCTCTTTTATTCATTTGTTTCAGATGCTTACGGTGGTTCCTTCAAGATTCCTCTTTCTATGTTCTTGTATCAATTAATTCATTCTTTCCAAAATCCTACTGGTGATTCGTTGAAGATTTCCCAAGTTTGCGATATATCTCTAATCCTTTTTCAACGAAAATGAGTAGTATGCCAAATCCATTGCGAGTCATCAATTTAAGTTGACGAAGGATAAACATACAATAAATCATATTCTTGTTTTTCCTCGAGGTAATTTCATTTATTCTTTCCGGAGTTTGCTCATCATATCATATTATTCGGTTGAGATGCTTCATCTTTTTCTTTCCGGAGTTCCAAGCTCCCTCAGTTATCTCGTCACGAAGCTCCATCTAGATCATTGCAAGTCTTCAACTCTTGTTCTTTTCAACCTTGAATTCTTTTATATAATCCTTCCATCACTGGAGTTCTTCTTGGAGGCTCAACATGGTTGTTCGTTAAGGATTTAATTCATTCTTCAAGTGTTCATCAAGATTCTTGTTGGAGGAGCTCAAGTATTCTTTGTCTTGCGTTTCGAAGTGCAATCTCTTCTCCCTTATCTTTGAGGTGGTAGTATACCATTCTTGATTAACAAGGAGTCGAGAAGTGAAGTTGTCAAGAATGAGATATTGTAAATCCATCATTTTCTCTTCATTCAGGAGATAATTTCAACCTATCAATCTCTTCATTGGAGTTATCTTGTTAGAGATTTCACCTAAAGCCTTCCCTAAGGAATGTTGCTAATTATGGTGCCTATCGATAAAACAAGTTTTCTCATATTCTCTCGATGAAAGAAGCTACCCATTTGTTGTTGCTCCCAATCAAATCAATTGTTTCGTTAGTGGCAGAATTTCACCTCAAGTTTTGAGATGTTATCCATAAGCCACAACAAGCTTATCCTTTTCGTTATTGAATTTCCAACAACCCCGTTCAATCCGTCCTTGCAAGGATGCTTCTCAATTCAATTATGGTGGAAGTTGTCTTTTATTTTCCCCTATCTTTTCCTTCCAATTGTTTACTTTCTATTCTTTCATTTCTAAGGCATGGTGATGTTGCTCTCTTCGACCCATTATCTCGTTTATACAAGACCATTTTATTTCCTTGATTAGTCATTTACCGGAGTATGGTGTCCTCTTTTCAAATCTCTTATCTTTTCCACCTCTCCTTTTCTCTTATATCGGGATGCTATCCCAATTCTTTCGTTCTTATTCCTTTTCTATCTTGTTCTAACCGGAGTTGTTTCAGGGTCTATCTTGTTCCTTAATCTTTTGATTCTCGTCGTAATCGCCGTTCCTCTTTTCTATCCGAATGCTCTCGACTTTGTTCATCTTCTCTCTTGAGCTCTTGTTTTACCTCATCCTCTTCCTCTTCCGTTTCGTTCCTAAGATCTCAGGACGAGATCTTCTGTTAGTGGGGGAGTGTTGTGACACCCCGAGACTGACGCTCTAGATGCCTTCCATTTTTTTAGTTGTTCCCGTGTGTTTATTGTGTTTGTTGCATTATCATAATTGTTTTGCATATTTCATTCCTATACGTTTATGCCATGATCATGTTGAGTGCCTTGTCATATCTTTGCTTCTTGCACCATGCTCATTTCACTTGTTATGCCATGTGTTTGCATTGTGCCTCTTGGCATTATACTGCATTGTGCCATCCTATGTTATTGCCAAAATCATCTCATATGCATTGTGGTATTCATCTTGTTGTACTTGCACTATGTTTGTCAATGTTGCCTGCCTATGCATATGTCCCATGCATCATCATCTCCTTCCTTCTTCTTTCTTTCATTTTTGGCAAGTGACCTTTTCCCCTCCTCCATAAATGTTCATTCTTTTCCTATAATTTCTCAACCATCCATCAACATCTCTGCCAAATTTTCAGCTCCTTTGAACTTCTTTTGGTTGGGTTCAAAAATGGCTCAAGTTTGAATTTAATTCAAACATGAATTATTTTTCTGTCCTTAAAAATGCCCAAACCAGTTTTATTCAAATCCTGCATAAATTCAGGAGTCCAGGGATATCCTTGTATCAGCCCCACACCTCTCCATTATCCCTGTACATTTCTTTTCTCTATTTTCTGTTTGAAGAAAAGAACGGAAAGAGAAGAATGCATAGAGGAAGATGCCGCCCGCAGCCCAGACTGCGCCTGGCCTTTCTCCTCTGTCCCCTGGCAATTTTAACTCAATGCACCCCATCGGGCCCGCATGTCATTCCCTCACTCCTCACCTTTTCTTCCTCCTCGCGATCTCTCTCTCACATAGTAAAAATACAGGAGCACATGGCCGCGGTGGCGAACCAGCCGTGCTCGCGTCCCCTATAAAGCGCCAGCCACGCCCCCTAGGGTTTCCTCTCCTCCCTCCTTTTCCTCCTCTGCGCCACCAGTAGGTAAGGCCACCTCCTCTATGCCTGCACGCCATCGTCCGTCGCCATGGCCGAGGCGAGCCGGAGCTCGTCTCCGACGTAGCTCACCCCGCCGGTGCCCCTCCTTCCTCTCGGGCCTTCGATACGCCACCACGACCCTGTTCCCGCTGCGATCCAAGGCTGGAGCCACCAAGTTCCTCGACGTCATATTCCTCTACTTCCTCTGCTTCACAGACCCGAGTGCCTCCGTCAATCATCGCGACCTCCCATCGTCTCTGATCACCGTCGAGCTCGATCGACTCCAGCAGCACCCCCACGGTGAATCTCCGCTCCTCCCCATCTCTCTCCGGTGTCATTTGTCTGCGTATTCGCCGATCCGCATGGCCCCGAGTTTGTCCTCCATGGATGGCCTCGAGTTCGGCTCATGTTCATTCTGTTGCTCTGCTCGATGATCCACACGTATCCATTCATGCGCACACCCACAGAACACGCAGCTCGTGGCCCACATCCGTGCTGCACACCCGCGTCGCCGCTTCGCCCAACACCATAGCCCATGCCTCGCCGTGCCTGAGACAAGCTCAAGCTCGTGCTCGAGCAGCCCTGTGCATGCACGTCCCGTAGCATCTCCGCATGCAGGAACTGCAACCCCCACCAAGATCCGCACCCCCACCGACGCTTGGTAGCAGTAGGTGGCGCCGCTGCTTGTTCTTGTTGCCGGCGAGCTTCGCCGTGAGTTATGGCTCCAAACCTCGTCCTTTTTGTACTTGTTCAATAGTAGCTCACTTCCCTCTATTTCACATACAGACTACTAGATCGAGTGGTTGGCTCTGTTTCAATCTATTTAGGGGGTTCTGGGATCGATTCCCAGCGAGCCCCAATTCATTTTGCCTCTGTGTATTGTGTATTTTTTTTCACCGAGAGTGCACACAGCCGCTTGGGCCTCATTCGCTCCCGAGCCGCTGCACTGTGTTGCTTCTGGCCCGCATTTGTTTTTTTCTTCTCTGTGATTTTCTCTATTCTTCCACTGCATGCATATTTACAAAAATGTCACTATTTTTGCATTGTCTATAACTGAATAACCGTGCATCGGATTTAAACATGTCATATATGTAAAATGCTCAGATTTTCCTGTACTTTCATAATCTGCAACTTTTGTCCATGTTAAAATGTTTAAATTTGCTGTTTGCATTAATTTGCATAAATGACATGCTAATATGGTTTATTTCATATCTAATTAACCGTAGCTCCGAATTAAATAAACTTTATATGTAAATGGGGTGGAAAATGCATATATTAACATGGTGCACTTTATTTTGTTGTTTAACAACTTTAAAATATGGTTTAGGGTAGAACAGTACCAAGTTCAAATTATGCATATGGGGATTTTCTGGAATTGTTGTTTGTTGTTTCCGGCCTCATTTAAACTTGCTTTGATGTGGGGTTCTTTCATGCATCATCTCTTGCCATGAGTAACAACATTTAATTTGTCATGCATTATACTTGATTGTGCATCATGTCTTGTTTATGCTTGTGTGTTTACCATGTTGTTTGCTTCATTCCGGTTGTGCTTCTTCTTGATAGTTCCTGTACCATTGCGATTGTGAGGATTCGTTCGACTACATTGGTTCGACTACTTCATGGACTCGATCTTCTTCCGAGCGGGATTTCAGGCAAGATGATCATTATCTTGGATACCACTACTACCTTTGCTTTGCTAGTTGTCTCGATGCTATCGCTATGTTTGCTACCTACCACTTGTTTATCATGCCTCCCAATTGCCATGAAACAACCTCTAACCTTTTCACCCTCCCAGCAAACCGTTGTTTGGCTATGTTACCACTTTGCTCAGCCCCTCTTATAGCATTGCTAGTTGCAGGTGCAGTTGCAGGTTGTTCCATGTTGGGACATGGATATCATGGGATATCACAATACCTCTTATTTAATTAATGCATCTATATACTTGGTAAAGGGTGGAAGGCTCGGCCTTTAGCTTGGTGTGTTGTTCCACTCTTGCCGCCCTAGTTTCCGTCATACCGGTGTTATGTTCCTTGATTATCGTTCCTAACGCGCTCAGGGGAATGGGACCCTCTTGACAGTTCGCTTTCAATAACCGCTTCCAGCAAGGCCCAACATTGGTTTTAACATTTGCCCAACATAATAAACATGATAATAAATTTGACGCATAGGGAGTTAGCGCTACCTGAGGTTCGTTATTCAACATAATACAGGGGGCCAGAGCTGATGGTGCTAGTCCAAACTAGAGCACCGTGCGGGCTACCTGGGGCAACTCGGGACGTCAGTTACTGTACGCTTAGCTCATCCGGTCATGTCCTGAGAACGAGATGCGTGCGACTCCTATCAAGGTGTCGACACGCCGAGAGGTCTTACTGGACTTGTGTTACCAATGTCGAAATGTCTTGTGCACCAGGATTCCGAGGATACTTCGGGCTGACTCGAGGTTTATCGGGTTTTCTTGAGATTAAGGTATTTCCACCGCAGCTTGTGTTGGCTTGTGATGGGCCAGGTTGGAACACCCCTGTAGGGTTAAATCTTACGGGAAGCCGTGCCCGCGGTTATGTGGCAGATTGGAAATTTATAATATCCGATTTTAGAGAACTCGACACCAGATCCGAATTAAAATACACCAACCGTGTGCGTAACCTTGACCGTCTCTTTTCGAGTGAGTTTGAGAAGAGAACACGGTGGGGTTATGTTTGAACGTAATTAGTTTAGGATCACTTATTGATCATTACTAGTGGTGACTGTTATGCGTAGTTGCTCTTCTTTCTCTTGTACTCGTATGTTAGCCACCATACAATGCTTAGTGCTGCTGCAACCTCACCACTTATCCATTCCATACCCATTAAGCTTTGCTAGTCTTGATACCCATGGTAATGGGATTGCTGAGTCCTCGTGGCTCACAGATTACTACAACAATAGATGCAGGTATAGGTAATGCAATGATATGACGTGAGAGCGATGCTTACTTGTTTTGGAGTTCTTCTTCTGCTTCTTCTTTGATCGAGGGATAGGTTCCTGGTCGGCAGCTTGGGCTAGTAGGGTGTATGTCGTTTGAGTTTTCATTTGTGTTTCATCCATAGTCGGATGTTGCTCTTCTGTATGATGTTTGATGTATTTGTGAGGCAAGTGTATGCCTTGTCTGTATCCCTATTGGAGTTGTATATGGTACGATGTAATGATATCCACCTTGCAAAAGCGTCTTCAATATGCGGCTCTATCCTTGGTAGGACCTTTGAGTTCCTCTTGGATAGGATTGCATATTGGGCGTGACATATTAGTAAAACTGAGACAGGTTTAATTGGTCTACTAAATGTTCCTACTTTAGTTTACAAATGCATGTGAGCCACATATGGAGAGGCCGGAAGGAATAATATTTTCCTGTGCGCTCTGGTTCATCATGGGTGGGCAACACACATTGTATTATCTAAAATCTACTTGCTCTTTGTTATCATGTTCCTCTTCTGTTCTTCTTAATAAGTATATTACTTCCTCCGTTCCTAAACTGCCTTGGGTGCGTGCGTGTGTTGTGGTGGCGTGCGTTTGGACCGGGTGTTGTTCATCGTCGCTTTATTTATAAAGCAAGGCGAAATCCTTTTTCGGTAAAACATAAGTCTTTTTAAATATTCCAATAAGAACTACATACGGCTGTATATAGAGATATTTTAGGGTGTACATTCACTCATTTTGCTCTATATGTAGTCCGCATTCGAATCTCTAAGAGACTTATATTTAGGAACGGAGGGAGTAGTACAGTATGTTCCTTGTCGGGAAGTGGAGCAAGGACATTTGCAGTTCACAGGTCTGTTGGGACGCTTCAGATGGATGCTTTCAACTATTCTAGATGGTCTGCCATAATATCCGAGAAATGCTGGGAGCTATGTCATCTTTGAGAGTCTAGACTGAAAGTAACAATATTGTGCCTTCAGTTGAATAGAGCTACCCCTTTTGGGGCTGAACCCTTTCCGAAGCCTTTCTAGTCGTACCGGCAATACAAGCCCATATGTTCCAGCTAGTTCCACTTTCCTGATTTTACTCGTGATGCTTAGGGTTTTCCCCTTTTATCTACACTACTATGATCTGCGTAGGTGCTTTCTGTCGTACTAGCAGTACTCCACCCTTCAAGCTAAACAACACATCACTCAAAGTTCCAAAGCTTAGTTGTTCAAATATGATTGTGATATGATACTGATATTAGTTAACAGACACATTTAATTGGTTAGCTAAATGTCCCTCTTGAGTTTCCAAATGCATGTTGCGACATATAGAGAGGCAACAGGAATTGCATTTCTTTGTCACTTGTTGACTGTACTTTCTTGTCCATACCAAATCTTAGTTGTTATTTCAAAGCAAACATCGGTTGCTAAGTACCCTTAGCATGGTTTGCAGCTTTAGATCTGCCATGCCACTGCCACGGTCAACACTATACTCATCATGCTTATGTTTCCCCATTTTATGATGACCACGATCATTCTACGTGATTCGTGTCGTAATAGCACTGCTCCACCCATCAAGCTAAACAAGCTTAGTTGTACAAATTCGAATATGATATTATGCTGATATTAGTAAAACCGAGACATGTTTAGTTGGTCAGCTAAATGTTCCTACTTTAGTTTCGAAATGCATGTGAGCCACATATGGAGAGACCGGATGGAATAGTATTTCTCTGTGCACTCTGGTTCATCATGGGTGGGCAACAGACATTGTATAGAAAGACTTGTAATATCTTCAATCTGCTTGCTCTTCTGCTCTTCTTTAACATGATCCTCTTCTCTTCTTCTTTAATAAGTATGTTCCTTGTTGGGAAGAGTAGCAGAGACATTTCCGGTCGACTGGTCAGGTCGAGTTGTTGTCCCTTAGTATATTATGAATATGTCAAGTCAGGTCGACCTATTCTTCTTTACTATATGTTGAACCTGTCATCTGCGAAGTATCATCACTTCTGGAGCTCTCATATTTTGAGTAGTAGGCCACATTATATTAATGCACACACCAAATTACAGCTTGCATGGCATCTCTCAGAAGAATTGCAGAGATAGCACAAAGGGGTTTACAGGGAGGCAGTATTGGATTAGAATTTCTTCTGCATTACAAAGATAATCTCACTTATTTTTATGTTTTCATGCATGTCAGGTATTGAACATGATCAAAATGAATATGAGAATGGGCGCATAAGAGGAATATTTCGGAACAATCCACTAGCTAAACAAACTTGGCATGGTGGAGGATGGCCTATCTTATTCACCCATCAAGGTGCTTGCTCTAACTTGGCAAGGTTGTATTGGTCGCACATATTTTGCATATGACCTCTTGCATTACTTCTACTTTGTTACACCACCATCTGCTTAGTTTAAGCATCATATATGAGTATATGCCATACCTATCCATTTTTTGTACCTATTCCATGTGTCATCATACTATGTTTTTCCAGTCAAATGTTGTTCTTTTGTAATAGATGTCCAAAAGGAAGAGGGTGAGTGCAAATCCTCAAGGAGTACAAACTAGGTATTTGGAAAAGTTAGTGATACCTGTTAAATCAGAAAGATCAGCAGCCACAGAAAACACAGGCCCAACTGTACCACACTTTACCCCTACTCCACCGGCCAAACCCCTATTAGAACTGCGGAGAGCCCAGCGTCAGGTACTGTCTATGATATGAATTCAAAATTTGAACTCCTACATTTCTGCATGTGCCTTACCTTCTCTCTTGTATGAAAATTAATTTCAGATGAATCTCCTTTCTCAAAGGATCATAGGATCTCACAACAATACTGGGCACTGCATTGCTCTTGTCAGTACCTCTTGCCCTTTGTCAGCATACTTACACTCATTGCTGTTTGATTATGTAGCATCACTTTAAATGTTTGCTTCCTTATCCTCCCTTTGCTTGAAATTATAAGATCTATATTTACTCTTAGATAAATGTATAATTAACACAATGGTTATGAAGTTTTGGGTTGCTCATATAAGTACCTATTGTCATGTACTCCCTCCGTATCGAATTAATTGTTGCTCAATTGGATGTATTTAGAACTTCATAGTGCTAGATACATCCATTTGAGCGACAAGTAAAAACGGACGATGGTAGTATTACTGTACTTGCATTGCGAGATAGTTGATTGTCTAGCATTACTCTGCATCTTATCTGCCCTGCCCTCCACTTTCTCCAAATTATCAGATCTACATTTACTCTTACCAAAATGTTGAATAAAGCCAATGCCACTGCACACATTGATGTCTGCATTCCTCTTGTCAGTACCTTTTGCCTTGTAACACTGAACTTAATTAACAGCTATTTGATTATGTATCATCACTCTGCACGTGAGCTTCATTATCCTCTATTTCTTCCAATATTATTTGATCTATATTTACTCTTTACAAAATGTAGAATAAAGGCAATGCTTATAAAGAAGTTTCTTTGGGGAATTTCTTGAATTATCCTTCCATTGACATGGAGAAGGGCTTTGTCCAGCCCGTGTTAACATGTAATGTAAGTTCATCCTTCTCAAGCCTTCAAACTTTGTTCTAGTATAGATTTGGATAGGCATCATTTCCTCCACTGCTGTGTACTTTGGTGTTTCATCTAATTGGATGTTTGCAACAACTACCAGTTTTAAATTGTAGTTGTAAAAACATGTTCCTTATGCAGAACAGATCCATTTATTTGCTTATATAATTGTGAAACCTGTTACGTGTCTCCTTGTTTTTCTTTCAGAGTCATATCTCTTATGCCAGGCAGAACTTTAGGGAAGATAGTGAGCCAAACCATATTGAAGAGAGCGAGATGACCCCAAGGTCATGTCTTAATGAAGACAGTGAGTTGAAGCTACTCACTAGCAGCTGTGAGACAACCTCTGTGGAGTTGCTGCCTCAATCTGTTCGACTTCTTCAGTCTCAACTTAAAGCAGAAAGGCTTGCTTCAGCTTAGCTCCGACTTGATATGAATGATGCAAAGAAGACCTCAGATGATAGCCTTGCGGGCTTAGGTGCTATACAGCTAGGGTTAGAGCATCTATCGTTGACACAACTGAGGTCTCATCAGCTTGTTCTGCTGCTTGCGGTTCACGTCCAGGCCAGGCCTAATGCCTTCTGAAGTGCTCTCAGTTTTGTATATTATTTTGTCGGCGTGTTTATATGCACTGGTGGCGACCTTTGATGCCTAGTGTATGTAATCCGTGGTCTCATTGTGCTTTATTATCATCGGTGGCAAACTTTGATGCCCAGTGGATGTAATGTGCCGTAATTTCTTTATTGTATAGTCTAGGTTTATTCTTAGTCGGCGATAATGACATTCCGGATAACGCCGAACACACCGAACACCCCGTTGAGCCTGCGTTCGAGCAGGATGAAAGGGAAGAGGGTCAATACAGCCCCGACGAACTTGCCGATCACAAGGATTCGGAGGATAGTAACTACCTACCTGCCTCGAAAGAGGATGTTAGCCTCGGTGACGAAGATTTCATCGTCCCAAAGGAACCCCTCGAATAAGAAGGCTTCAAGCGACGGCTCATCGCTACTGCACGGAGCCTGAAAAAGAAACAGCAGCAACTTCAAGCCAAACATGATACGCTCAATAACAGATGGACTAAAGTCCTAGCCGCCGAAGAAGGATATGGCTTTGAGCGTCAAACAAAGAGTTATCCCAAGCGCAGGCTACTGCCACAATTCGATGACGAGGCCATCGAGCCAATACCGTCAAAATACAATCAGGCTGATCAACTGAACCGACCACCACGTGGACGGGACAAAATGGCTAATCATGCCGAACACCAGCCCGCGCCCCCTCGTAATAGAGGCAAAGAAGCAGCAGCTCCGCGCTACACATATGACCTACATCAGGACCTGACCAATAGAGCCGGCCAGACCAGATCCATCTATGGATCAAGAGGACGTGCTCCCACACGAGATGACGGTCATCAAGCCTGGCATGACAAACCTAACCAAGTCCGGGGTCAGCACCGAACACAGATGTCATCCGAACTCCGTCGCGATGTCGCCCGATACAGAGGTGCCACACACGCCATGTGCTTTACCGATGAGGTAATGCAGCACCAATTTCCGGAAGGGTTTAAACCTGTGAACATCGAGCAATACGATGGAACGACGGATCCCACCGTATGGATCGAAGATTTTCTTCTCCAGATTCACATGGCCTGCGAAGATGATCTCCATGCCATTAAATACCTCCCTCTAAAGTTGAAAGAACCAGCACGACACTGGTTGAATAGCCTCCCAGAGAACTCGATTAGAAGTTGGGAAGATTTAGAGGATGCTTTTCGGGACAACTTTCAGGGCACTTATGTCCGGCCACCGGATGCTGATGACTTGAGTCACATAGTCCAGCAACCTGGAGTGTCAGCTCGCAAACTTGGGAATCAGTTCTTAATTAAAAAGAACCAAATCGTGGACTGTCCAGACGCCGAAGCCCTAGAGGCATTTAAGCACAGCGTCCGTGACGAATGGCTTGCCCGACAACTCGGTCAGGAAAAGCCAATGACTATGGCAGCTCTTACTGCACTCATGACCCACTTCTGTGCGGGCGAAGATAGCTGGCTGGCTTGTAGAAGCAACAGTACCAGCGACCCCGGCACCTCTGAGGCCCGGGACGGCAATGGAAGGCCACGACGCAGCAAAAACAAGCGCCGGAACAACATCGAAGAAACAGAGGATACGGTGGTAAACGCCAGATTCAATGGCTCTAAACGCGGTCAGCAGAAGAAGCCATTCAAAGGTATTAGGGATGGTCCATCCAACTTGGACAAGATACTGGATCGACCCTGCCAGATTCAGGGCAGCCCTGACAAGGCTGCCAACCACACCAACAGAAACTGCTGGGTTTTCAAATAGGCTGGTAAATTAAACACCGAACATAAGGGGAAAGGACCTCCAAGCGAGGATGATGATGAGCCTCGCACCCCGCGCACTGGGGGACAGAAACAGTTTCCCCCGAGGTAAAAACGATGAACATGATCTATGTCACCCACATCCCCAAGAGGGAGCGCAAACACGCGTTAAGGGACGTCTACGCCATAGAGCCCGTTGCCCCAAAATTCAACTTGGGGCGGCTTGTCCGATCACCTTTGATCGTAGGGACCACCCAACCAATATCCGTCACGGAGGATCGACGGCCCTGGTACTAGATCCTATCATTGACGGATACCATCTTACTAGAGCCCTTATGGACGGCGGCAGCAACCTCAACTTGCTCTACCAGGATACTGTCCGTAAGATGGGTATCGACCCGTCAAGAATTAAACCTAGCAACACTACCTTTAAAGGAGTGATACCTAGCGTGGAGGCCCGATGCACGGGCTCCTTAACACTGGAAGTCGTCTTCGGCTCTCCAGATAACTTCTGAAGTGAAGACTTGATCTTCGACATCGTCCCTTTTCGCAGTGGTTATCATGCACTGCTCGGACGAACGGCCTTCGCCCGCTTTAATGCGGTCCCGCACTATGCTTATCTGAAGCTCAAAATGCCTGGACCTCGTGGTGTCATCACAGTAAATGGGAATATGGAGCGCTCCCTCCGTATTGAGGAACATACTGCGGCCCTAGTAGCTGAAGTACAGGGCGGCCTCATCAAGCTGGACAACCCATCGGTCATCAAGACCCACGACTCTGCTAAGCGAGTTTGATCCGCACTACAATGCGATAGCCCGGTGGAGTCGGAGCTTAAATAGCAGTTTAGCCTCTGCCGACCGCCCCATAAGGTTGCAGCATACGTACCGCGCATAAATAACTACGCACTTAAAATACCTTGGGCAGCGCCGGAGGCACACTGCGGAAAAGGTCCATAGTACGGTTTGACCCTATTCGGACCTCAACTTTTTTTTCCACTATAGGTTCGTTAAAAAACCTACCTGATCTACGGAGGCTCTTTTCCAGGTCCCTCTTTCTTACAGACGACCATCACCTCCCCCTCTTAAAGGATTTCCCACCAAGGAGAAACGGTGCAGACGTGCGGCAGGGCACCATTGGGATCTTTAAACCACTACTTTTAGGCCATGTGTAAACCTTTTCCTTGTGTAAACTTTTGGCATGTAAAATAGCCTCGATATTTCTGGCATTATCTGTAATAACACGGCTCAACGTACTCATCAGGATATAAAGGAAGCAGTTCATCACCACTTTTGTTTGGCACTCATTTATTTTTGTCATCTGTATGCCCTCCCTACTTCAGACTGTCACACGTGCTTTAGTCCGGCCTTAACACTGGGGGCTGTATTCGGTCCTGCACATTTCAAAGTCCGAACACCTATAGGGTACTCTTCGGCGTCCCGGATATTGCATTATTTGCATTAGCTCCGAATCATGTCTTTGGTCTATAGTTGGGTTGCCCGGCTCCTGTGCTTACCACCTTACGTTCCGCTCGTTCGGCTAAGGTAGTAAAGGGAGAACTACTGCGATTGTATTTCTGGTTCGTCTGGTCAAATACCTCAGTAGAGAAAGCTGAAAACTGACTGTCATGATAAGCGTGAGCTGGTCGGCGATTCGGCGACTTAGTATTATACTACAAATCGTTAGCGATTTACCCCGTGTTATACGAGGGGCTGGTCTTCGTCCAGCAGCGTGGAAAAGGCACCGTAGTCCGGATGGCCGCACACGCACCAGGGGCTTGTACTTAGCTCCATAGTCAAACTCCTATGACTAAGTGAAAGTAATAAAGCTGCATAGTCTGATTGCCTGGTTCACCACGCTGACACCACCTTTACAGACCAAGACGTTGGATCAAGTGTGGTCACGTGTTACACCAAACACCTCTGTAGCATCTACATGGGGGCTGAAGCCGATGACTGGCAACTTTCAGAACTAAAACAATAAACGGCCGCATAGGAGGAAAAATCGCTTGAAACAAAAGGTGCAAACATAGATATATAAATGGCATGGGTTCATCACATTGTTTGTACAACCCGAACACACTCAATCAAATATTACGTCCTTAGAGCATTGACCCTCTATCACTCGAGCTCCCTCTAGGACATCATCGACGTACCTCTCCGGCTTCTGGTGATCTTTGCCTTCGGGCGGGCCTGCGGTTGCCACTTCGGTGGCCTTCATCTTTGCCCATTGCATCTTGACGCGGGCGAAGGACATCCGGACACCCTCTATGTAGGCCGAGCGCTTCAATGCATCAATCCGAGGCCGCGCATCGACAAGCCGCTTCACCAAACCGAAGTAGCTACTAGGGATTGGCTCGGCCGGCCAGAGCTGGACTATCAGGTCCTTCATGGACAAACCAGCCACCCTATGCAGCTCCGTCAGCTGCTTCAGCTGGTCGTTCAGAGGCGTCGGGTGTTCCGGCGTGAGAAATTGTGACCAGAACAGCTTCTCGGTCGGGTTCGCCTCCTGGGCTCAGAAGAACTGTGCGGCATCGGCGGCACTCCTCGGAAGATCCGCAAACGCGCCTGGAGAACTCCATACTCGGGTGAGCAAAGCAAACCTCTGACCTCCAAAGATACTCTGCAAAAGAAAGGCCTTACCAGCCGCTATCTGCCTTGCCTGATGGATCTCTTCACGAGCACTCCGGGACTCGATCCGCGCCTCTTTGGCATCATGGAGAGCCTTGGCGAGCTCAGTCGACTGGTCCGAAGTCTTCTGCTCCAAAGTTTCGCATTTGCTGATGGCATCCTTCAGCTCCTGCTCTACTTCGGCCACCCGAGCTTCATGTTGGCGGCGGGCATCTTGCTCGGTCTTCAGTTCGGCAGCCGCCTTGTACAACCTCCATGAAGGCCTCCATCAAAACCTGAAAAAGAGATGGGAAAACAAACAACACAGGAACACTCAGCTAACTTGTCCAGCGCCGACGAAATACCCAAGTACAACACAAGGAAAGTCAAACATAGCTCACCAATGTACATAAAATGCAGTTCACTAAAGAACATGATGTAGCTCACTAAAATAAAGGGAGTGCAGCTCACTCAACAAAAGTAGTGCAGCTCACTTATCCAAAACAATGCAGCTCACTTATACATAAACTGAAGCTCACTTATCCATTTCGAAGCTCACTAACACAACAAATACGAAGCTCGCCATTCTCAAAAAATGCAGTCCACTGGCACACTAAAAACTAATGCCTAAGAAAGGGACGCAAGCAGTACACAAAAAAAGGAGGGGAATCAAGCAGTTCACCAAACACAACCTTTATCTTCAAAGATTAAAAGTGAAGATAGATCCAAGGAACACTTCGATGATGTGAGCCCGCTGTAGAGCATGGCCTTCCTGATGTAGCCAATGTGCTCCACCCCAAACTGAGCAACTGGAATCCCATCCCATGTGTGCAAGAATTGGAACATATAGAATCAACAATCATGCCTGCAAAAGAACAAAACCATAAGTTTCCCATTTCATATAAAAAGAACAGTTGAGGACTAGAAAGAGAGGGGGGCTACAACAAACATACCCATTTGGCTGAAGTGGAACAATCACATGTTTCAACGTAAACCCATCAAGTGTCGGAGGATTTAGCGGCTCATCACAAAATGCACTATACTATAGGAATCAGGTACTTTGCCGTCTGCCATGGCAGACGGCAAAGGACAGGTTCACAGACGGCAAAAGCCTTTGCCGTCTGCTAGCAGACGGCCCCACTTCCAGCACAGAAAACCACGGTAAAGGGCTACTTTGCCGTCTGCATAAATAAAGCGGATAGCAAAGACCTTTGCCGTCTGCCTTACAGGCCAAACAGACGGCAAAGTTAGTGGACAACATAGCACTCAGGATAGTCCTGTTAGCTGGCTAACGGCAGACTTTGCCGTCTGTCTGCAGGCGGCAAAGAGACAAGCTCCTTTGCCGTCTGCCGGGTGACGTCAGCTGGCCTTAGGTGGCTACTGACAGACTTTGCCATCTGCCACCGATGGCAAAGTCACACCAGCCTTTATCGTCTGCCACCGACGGCAAAGTGACCAAATGGGTCAGACCCAGTGCTCCCAGGTTGCACAGGTTGCTGCCACGTGTCACCTTTGCCGTTTGTGGCAGACGGCATAGTGCCCTTTGCCGCCTGTTGCAGACGGCAAAGTGCCTGTATTACCCCTTTTTATTCTGTTTTTTGTTATATCCAAGCATTTTCACAGCAAATATATGATATATATATATATATATATATATATATATATTTCACAGGGCAAACAATATGTGCAAGTTTCACAGCAAATATATGATATCCAACACATAAGAAACTATATCCCTGCCATATGGATATGATCATCCAACAGATATACCAAATCAAAACATATGTGCAAGTTTCACCATATTACAATAGTTTCATCCATAGGTAGCAAGTTTCACATTGTTCATCGATACAAAATCAAAACAAAAAGTAAAAACAAGCACTCCATCAATGCAAGCTTCCGTGAAGTGAATCTAATCTGCAAAATGGGAAATAAGAAAGTGAGAAGAAGAAGACTAGAACAAGAAGAAGAAGAAGAAGAAAAGAAGAAGAAGAGTTTTTCTTCTCTTTCTTTTTCTCCTCTTGTTTTTTTTCTTCTTATTGCTTATTTGTGTCATTTTAGAGCTAACCTAGGTAATTATGCCATTTTTGACCTAACTAAGCTTATTGTGTCATTTTGGAGGGAAATAAGCTAAGTATATGACATTTATGAGGTTACCAAGGTAATTATGCCATTTTGACCTAAGTAAGCTAATTATGCCATTTTTGACATAAGTAAGCTAAGTATAGGTCATTATTGAGCTAACCTAGGTAATTATGCCATAACTAAGCTTATTATGTCATTTTGGAGGAAACAAAGCTAAGTATTGGTCATTTTGGAGCTTACTTAGGTAAAATGGGTCATTTTGGAGCTAAGTAAGCTTATTATGTCATTTTGGAGGAAAATAAGCTAAGTATATGACATTTATGAGCTAACCAAGGTTATTATGCAATTTTTAACCTAAGCAATCTAATTATGTCATAAACAAACTAAATAAGCTAAGTATAGGTCATTATGGATTTGTTAAGCAAAACACTAGAGAAAACGTACCGTCATCATGGAGGTGAAGCACCGGGGTTGCTCGTGCCAGTTACACCTGGAGAAGGTTTGTGCGATGCTTGTCTGGAGTTACGCTACACCAAAGATCATTTGCAATGGCTCGTTAGCATGATGACACTCAAATGTTAAGACTAGTAACTAATGACCATTCAAACGAAACTCACCGTGGTCACCGGAGCAATGACTGGCATCGGCGGAGGGGTCTGACCGGTCTTCTCGCAGACAAACTGCACATTTGGTTTTGATGAGTCAGTCATATTAGTTAGTAATGAAACGAACATTACGTGCATGATTTGGCTAATATGTGGAGGAAACTTACCACGAGGAGCTCGTACATGGCCCGGTGAGCCGCGTCATTCCGTGCCCTCTCCTCCTCCAACAATGTAGCCGTCCTCTCCTCCAACTCCCTCTCCTTCTCCGCCGCCTGCCGGTCCCTATCCTGCAGAAGCACATGGGTTGCCTCTCTCTGTTTCTGAAGAGCAGCCTGCAACACCACTCCTTGTTAGCATTCTAATCATCGATGGCCGCACACATAATGTAATGGAGGAAAGATATCTGAGTCCGTATAACTAACCTCGATGGCGAGCTTGACTGGCCGTGGACGAGGCCTTATCTCAGGATAGGAGCTTGTTTGGCACGCCTTGATCTCCGGTAGAGTGCGAGGACAACGTATAAGTCCATCTCCAATGGCTATCGAGCCATGGGGCCTCCCGCCACCAGATATCATCACTAGCTCTGGATCAAAGGGATGCTGGCTCGGGTTAAAGTCCTCCCCTTTCCTCACCTTCCTCTCATCTCTGTACCTCACGAGCTTGTAGTGGGAGGAGATGTTGGTGAAGTTCTCTGGATGATCGAGGTCAGACTCATAGAATGCCTTGGCCTTCTTGTACGAGGCAGTATGGGCCATGTCATAGAGGTCGTACACATCTGGCACCTCCATGTTATTGTGTTGCGCCTAAAAGAGAGGAACAAAGTATTTGTAATTAAAGGGAACAAGCTAGCATGAAGAATGAATTGCATGAATCATGAAGCAAACCACATACCCAGTGACGATGACACGTACCTAGGGTAGGGTCATAGGCCTGACCTGTATGCCCTACCCAATGACACTGCACAAGTGGTTAAGGCCCACAAAGTTGAACAGAAGATACCGACTGGAATCCTCACGAAGTGTGATTCACTCGACAGAGGATCCACTCGGATATCCCAATTCCACTCGACCTACGTTATTCACTCGGAGTACAAAATTTCACTCGGAATACAGAAGACCTAGAGCCACCTTAGTATGGCAACGGTCAGGCATTCACTCCGTTGCCTTAAAGGTCATTAAACATGGGCGTTACCAGTAACGTACGTGACTTTATTTCCTCATTAGACCCCTGTGTAACCGAGGGCTGAGAGGGGTCAGTGCACTCTATATAAGCTACCCCTCCCCTCTTGCACAAGGGTTCGCACCCCCTGTATCTATACAACACTCCAATCAACAAGCCTCCGCGGCACCGAGACGTAGGGCTGTTACCTCCTCCGAGAGGGGCCTGAACTCGTAAAACTGTGTGTACAACCTTGCCATAGCTAGGACTCTACCCTCTCCTATGTACCCCCCATCTCTACTGTCAGATCCGTTCCCACGACAGTTGGCGCCCACCGTGGGGCAGGCGTCTAAGCGACTTCCGGTGAGGTTGCAATCTTTGATCTTCGTCAACATGGTTTCCGGCGGTGGATTGTCTCTGGGCCACGAGATCCGTCTCAGCACGCTTGCCTTCATCGCCGATGATTTGGCCTGGCTCCAGGAGGCCCCCCTCGACGTCGAGGCGCTCCCCGTTCATGGCGCGGCTCACTTCCGTGCAAATGCCTGCGGTGTCCTCCTGCGGCAGCCGTCGATTCAGTATGGGTCGACTCCCGCGACGTTTTCGCTTCCCGCGGCCCATCGCCGCAAGCGATCCGGTCGCTCGCGGCTCCAGCGGTGGGTGAAGCACGCAGTGTCCCGTCAGTCAGCCACGCCTCAAATTGCGGCAATTGAGCCCGATGAGTCCCTGTATGGCTTGTTTGATCTGTCAACTGGCCACTCGGATACTCTCTCCGAGTGTGAAAGCAACGACCCCGCGGCGGAAGTCCTCATGGTTGGCCCTCAGTGCAGCCCGCCAAGATTTCCCCGTGGCGGCGGCGGTAGCGGTGGCCCAGCACACGACGACAGCGAGTACTACCCTCAAGCCCTCACTGCGGAACAGAGGGAAGAGCTGCGGCACAGGAATGATAAGGTCTCCAGACCCCCATCATTGGGGAGACCCCCGAAGCTGTGGGCGTTCTGGGAACGGGGGTACCGAGACTTGCCTGCCTGCGGCCTACGGCGTGGCTCCATCAACGGCCTGGTATGGCCCAGCTTCAGCGACAACAACTCAAGACCCTCGCGAGGCGGACGAGACCAAGACCTCCACGAGGAGTGGCCTCCTTAGGCTGGCTCCCGAGGAGCGGAGATCTCTATGCAAGCCTCACCTCCTGATGTCCGGATGACGTGAGCCATGACGACCAAGGCCAGGCGGGCGCCAGCGGGCGTAGTTTACCAGTTTCCTCTTTGGTGCTAAAGAGGCAAGCGCAGGCGCGGAGTCCCGAGGAATTAGCCAAAGGTTTCCATTCCCGTGCAACAAGACCAAGACTGCCAGGACGGCAGGACAGAGGTCATTACCAAGCCCACCACGGCGTCACGACCAGAGGCTTTTGTAGGCGAAGACTACTTTTGTCAGGATAGCATGTACTAGCCGTCTCCCTTCGAATTTGGCCGTTGTGGGATCCCTTCCCTCCTTTCATTTGGGAGGAGGACCAAGGCCACTATAAATAGGACTTAGCCACCACTGCAAAGGGGACGAGAGACGAGTTGAGGACGACAACGACAACAAGTGGGGATCGGGACGACGGATCATAGAGATCACCCTCACTGCACCAGCTTGCTCGAGCTCAAGAACACCTCTCCTCCTGAGGCTGTTCGCCACTGTACTAGTTCATCCTCAGCCCCTCGAGGCCAATCCACCACAAAACAAGAGTAGGGTTTTACAACGGAAGGTGGCCCGAACCTGGGTAAACTGCTCTGTCTCTTTTCCTTACAGTTCGACGAGCTAGGCTGTGAGATTAGCGAGTAGGCAGACTGGGGAGGACGAGTTCTTCGCACACACCCCAGAGTTCAAACCTCTCAAGGGTTTGCGGAGCCCGAAATCCGACATTTGGCGTGCCAGGTAGGGGTGCATCGGAGCCTCTCCCCCGCCGGTCGATCCACCACCGCTCCACCGCTTCCATGGCTGACGCTCGTCGAGCTCGTGCTGAGCGCCGGGCCCCCTCGCCGGCCCCGTCGCTCAGATAGTGCCTGCGGGTGACGGCTGCCCTTGCCGTCCCCCGTCTCCAGTGGCGAACGCCGCCACCGGCCCCGCGGGGCACGAGCAGCAAGCTTCGTCATTGCACCCTTCCGTGCGGCGGGATGGACGCACCGCCACCCCGTAGCTGACTCCGGCTGGTTCGTCGTCTCATGCTCGTCGCGGGCCGGCGAACGCGCAGGCTTCGTTACTCATGGCGCGTGAGCTCCTGCGCTACCGCCCCATTGACGACCTCTACTAAGACTGGCTGGACCGTATCACCGAGCTTGTCAGCGCCGCTGGGGACTCTCCTGCACCGTCTCCCTCACTGCCTCACCCGCCGCCTGCTGCGGGTGAAGTAGCCCACGCAGCACCTCCTCCACCTCCCCATCAAGACGTCGCCCTTGAGCCAAGGTGCGAGGCCCCGCGGCGCGACCAGCCGCGCAGGGCGCTGGCGCGTGAAGAAGAAAGCTGCCAGGTGGTGTAGCTGCTGCAAGAAGATGCTCATGCACTCCCAGCACCGCCATGTCAAGACCGCGCGCCGCCTGCAGCAGTGGTGCGCGAGCGCCAAGACAAGGCTCCACATCCACGACGGGCTCCCATGACCACAGCGGGTTGCCGCGCATTCACTCCGAAGCTTCGCAGCGTCGTCTGGCTAGGGAAGTTCAAGCCCGACCTGCCTCCGCACTATGACGGCACCCCTGACCCAGCCGAGTTCTTGCAGCTCTACGAGCTAAGCATCGAGGCAGCCAACGGCGACGAGGAGGTTATGGTGATCTGGTTTCCCATGGCCGTCAAGGATGGTGCGCGCTCGTGGCTCCTGAACCTGCCCGCGGGATCGATCTCCTCCTGGGGCGAAATGCGAGAACGTTTCATCGCCAACTTCCAGGGCACTCGCGGCACATCAAGCAGCAGCCAGGAGAGACCTTGCAGAAGTACATCCAGCGCTTCAATAGCGTCCGCCTCAAGATCCCGAAGGTGTCGGACGAGGCCATCATCTCGGCGTTCACTGATGGCATCCGCGACGTCAAGATGAAGGACGAGCTCGCCATACATGAGGACCTGTGCACGGCTCTGGAGATGTTCAACATGGCAACCAAGTGTGCGAGAGCTGAGGAAGGTCGCCTCTCTCTCCTGGAGCTCCCGGGGGCTGACCCAAAAGACAAGAAGGCCAAAGCCAAAGATGTGAAGCGCAAGGGACCGGCCGTGCTCGCGGCCGAGCCAGAGATAAAGCGCGGCTGCGACCACCCAGAGTCATCCAAGGGCAGCCGCCCATTCTGCGTCTTCCACAACGTGCACAGCCACAACACCAACGACTGCCAGGAGCTCAGGGTCATTCGCGACCGGTGCCTCGGTCGTCGCCCCGAGCGCAGCAACCAAGGTTACAGCCGTGGAGGAGGCCGAGGTGGAGGACGCTGGGACAGCCGTGACCCCCGCCAAGAATGGCGCGATCAGCCTCGTGAGGACCGCTAGCAGGGCCAGCCTCGCGAGGGCCCCTGGAGGAACCAGCCTCGTGAGGACCGACCTCAGGGCAATGCTGGCCTTCCTCCGCTGCCACCACCACCAAGAAGGAATGACGACCACCACCAGGATGAGGGGGCTGGGGGCTTCCAGGAGCCTCATGCCATCGCCTGCATCCTGGGCGGTGCTCAGGCCCCTGCCTCTCATCGGATCTTCAAGCAGTTTGCCCGTGAGGTGAACGCAGCCCTCCCCAAGCTCAAGGCGAGGCGTCCGCTCAGGTGGTCCAAGTGCACCATCACCTTCAACTCATCCGATCAGCTCAAGTGCGTGGCAACTGCCGGCACTCTCCCGATGCTTTGCTTGCCTACCATCAGCAATGGCGGTGCGGGGCTTAATGTTCTCTCCATCGAGACATTCGACCAACTCCAGGTGCCCTACAACCAGCAGCAGCCTACCAAGCCTTTCTCAGGAGTGACCGACGGCTCCACCACCCCGATTGGGCAGATCCGCCTCCCTGTCACCTTCGGCAAGCACGACAACTACCGCACTGAGCTCATCGACTTCGACGTCGCCCACATTCACCTTCCATACAACGCCATCCTTGGGTATCCGGCCCTGGCCAAGTTCATGGCGGTGACTCATCATGGTTACAATGTCCTCAAGATGCCAGGGAGCTGCGGCGTCATCACGATCGCCTGCGAGGAGAAGGACACGGTGTGCTCTCTCGAGCGGGCCTACCAGGCTGCGGCGGTCGAGAACCCAGACGATGAAGGCGCCGTCTACCCTCCTGAGGCTGTCCCCAAGAAGAAGAAGCAGTTGCTCCGCCAAGGACCTCAGGAGAGCGGGGTGTCCAGCAGCCCCACCTCAGGCCCTGCGCCCACTGACAGGGCGCCTCTCTCTCTCGCATAGGAAGGCGTGCCCGATGCCCCTCTCAGGCTGGGCTCGGGGCTCTCCTCTGGAGGGCCTCTGACCTGGCCAACGTCACGAGGGAGGCGCTCGGGCACCATGTGGAGGCATGCTTCAGCGCGCGCTTCCACCAGGAGGGTACAAGGCGCGAGGTGCCAGGTGCTCAGGAGTTCATCACCAAGGCAATCAAGGAGCTTCAGGAGGCAGGAGCTATGCGAGGCGACCATCACCCATCACCCGGCGCGGCTCCTTGTCCCAGCGAGGACAGCGAGCTGCGCGTCTGCGTCAACGTCGCAGGCCTCAATAGGGCCGCGTCTCAGTAGCGCTTCTGGCCGTCCCACGCTGGCCGATGCGAGGGTCCCACTCACAGCTATGTTCGCATGCCCTTGGGCTTGCCGAGCGCAGCTGCTGCATTCCAGCACCACATGCGGGGCGTCCTGGCGGCTCATGAGGCCAGAAGCCAGGCGATCCTGTCAGAGGAGGAGATGGATCCTCGCGAGCCCCCCGGGCCCCCAGAGCCTCCCGAGGCTCTGGGCCTGGGCCGCTCATGAGGAGCAACTTCTGCGGCACGCGTCTTCAGCTACTCCAACACCTCTTCAGCAACGGTGCCAGGTGACATTTTTTGGTTTGTTCAGTTGGGGGCGCAACTCGGGCTGCATTATCCCCAAGCCGCGTGGGTCCGTCCCTGTGGCAGGTATCGTTTTGCATCTATCAGAACTAGCTCTACCCTATCCATGGGTTTATTTATGATTATCACTTAACTGTCCGGTGCTTCGTCGCCACGAATGTCGTACGCCCTTGCAAGCCCACCCATAACCGCCTCATGATTAACGACAGGCCCGGCGTCTATGCTCAGGTCCGTACCTGCAGCGTCACTAAACCCAAGTAGCTGAGCTCTGGCTCGCGGGCCAGCTCCCGTGCACGTCACCTCCCATGGTCCTTGGTGCCTTGTTCTCGCATGAGCTAATCGGGGGCGGGTAAGTTAGGGCGCGTGACCCGGTGCCTCGACACCACGAGAGCCGCGCGTCTGTTGTCTTTCTTCAGGACATTCGCATGAGAAGACTGGGCACGGTGTTTGTGCTCGGGTCCGTCCCTGCAGCGTCGACAAACCCAACGGCTGAGCTCTGTCTGGCGGGCCGGACCCGTTCACGTCACCTCCTGGGGTCGTTGGTGTTTGGCCTTCTCATGTGATAACCTCAGGAGATTCACTCGGTGCAGGTTGCCTAACCATCTCGCAGGACTATCACAAGTGTTACGAATCAAATTCAGGCGCAACCCGCCTTGAGGTAGGGCCTCGTGAGTCCCGCGCTGGCTCACGAGTTCCCATACACACCTCCTCTAGCCCTGCCATGCAAGCCACGTGTCAGAGCGGGGCTGTACACGCCCCGGGGTCTCCCCTCAGAGGGAGCCCCCACCCACGTACCAGTGGAAGCACCATGCTCCGTGCTGGCAGTCGACACGGTCGAGGAGCGGCTATGCCCGTGCAAGAGCGGTAGCGCCATGCTCCGCGCTGGTGATAAACAACTGGGGGCAGCCTAATGGCTGCGATAACCTCAGGAGAGCCACCAGGCTCGATGTTCAGCCTCACCGTGCTGCTTTCCCCTCGGGAGAGTAGCGCGAGGGGGCTAGGCATGGGGGCTACACTCAGGTCATGCCTGGCAAACACCACCTTGCCAGGTCCCTCGGACCTGGTCTTCGCGCATCCCTCCCAAGTGAAAGCCCGGCGAGGACAGGTATGGGGGTTTTTTGTTCGTATGTCAAGGGGGACTCCTGAGCATCGCGACTCAGGAGCCTAACTGGCCATGTAGCCCTCACCCCTTGATCTCGTCCTGGCGATTCGGACGACCCAACGGCGGCTGAGGTATGCGCGGGGCCAGGCCCTGCCGACGCAGAACGTCAAGACCCACTCTTGCGTCTCCTTCCCGAGGGCTATTCGTACATCAAGGGGGACTCCTGAGCATCACGACTTAGGAGCCTAACTGGCCACGTAGCCCCTCACCCCTTGGTCTCGTCCTGGCGATCCGGACGACCCAACGGCGGCTGAGGTATGCGCGGGGCCGGGCCCTGCCGACGCAGAACATCAAAGCAAACGGAAAGGAAACCGCAGAACCTTAGCAAATTATTACAAAACATACTGTCTCTTAAAGCTCCAAAGCATAAGTTCTCACGCCTTCACGAGGCACGATACATGTTGCAGGAATAGAACAAGGGGAAAGCGCTGCCGTCTCCATTAGCCTTGGACGCCACCGTTGCCCGCTTGGGGAGTCCCATCACCGACGATGTCGCCGCCGTCCTTGCCGTCAGCCGTAGGCACGGGGTCGACGGCGAGGAATTTCCGCAATGGGGGCTACACATGCTGCCACGGCACTTGTGCTCGGGTCCGTCCCTGCAACGCTGACAAATTTAAGAGATTGAGCTCTGGCTCGTAGCCTGCCCCACGCACGTCACCTCACCAGATCCTCAGTACCTTCATCTTCTTGCGAAAAGATCAGCGGCAGGACAGCAAGCGCGATTATGAGTTATACTCTCCTCTTGGACTAACCCGCAGGAATCCAAGGAGTTTAGCCATGGGTGGCCCCGCCGGCCGTCCCTTTTTCACGCAACTCGCTTGCATGTTAAAGGGGGGGGGGGCTCCTAAGCATCACGCCTCAGGAGCTCTTACTGACTCTCCAGCCCTCACCCCCTGGCCTTGACCACGGCATTGCGACCTGGCATACCAGCGGCGGTTGAGCCTCACTCGAGGGTCAGGACCCGAGGACGTAGAGCACCTAGATGAGCGGGGAGAAGGGGAGGTCGGCGTGAGCCTTGCCTGGAAGCATCACTGCCAAGGCACAATCAGGCACTGTGCAAGGGAATCACTCCAGGCCTACTAAGATAAGTCACCCGTGCATATCAGAGTGAACCTCATCGTCTGGTATTTTGGTTCTCGCAATCTTGCTTCGGCAATGCCGCTTCCCTTTTCGGCCTCTAGGGAGCTGCTTGCACGCCAAAGGGGACCTCTTGAGCATCGCGCCTCAGGAGCTCTTACCGGACCTCGGGCCGCTCACCTCCTGGCCTTGACCACGGCATCACGACCTGGCATACCAGCGACGGCTGAAGCCTGCCTGGGGACTGGGAGCTGTCGGTGTAGAGCACCAAGCTATCGCGAGAACGAAAAGGGGGAACTATGCCGTAGTAAGATACGCGGCTGCAACATCATACTAGGAATAATAAACATTGGAGCAAAAGCATTACAGTTTTTTACATACCCCCACGGGGTTTGTCACAATTCCGTGCAGGGAAACAAATGAAGGAAATGTCAAGGGACCCGGGCTGTTGGGCATCACCGACGACGCCGAGCAGACGCCGCTGCCGCGCTCTGGGCATGGCGAGAGCTCGGTGGCACGTAGCTGTCGTCACTGGACTCCGGAGAATCGCTGGGCTCGGGAGAGTCGCTGGATTCCCAGGAGTCGTCGCTGCTGCTGGAGGAGCTGCCAGAGGCGGGCTCGACGTCCGCGGCCGTGCCGCATGGACTGCTTCCCCCGGGGCAGCACTCCAAACGCCGGCCCTCCTCATCGAAGACCTTGAAGAACAACATAGAGGTGCCATCGTAATCAAAGTGGATGGCGAGGGCCCCCTCTGGACGGCAGGCGCGGGCGACCTCGCCCCATCCTCGGGTCATGAAGATGTCGCCCCGGGGGATGACCTCAACCTCCGCCCCCGTGGCCAGGCCGCAGCACCCGGCGTGCTGTAGCCATAGCTCAAGCGGCCCCCTCGGCGGCATCTCCTCAGCGAAGAACCTCGGGAGCCGGATCCATGTGCGCGGCGGCATTGCCGCCCACACCATGAACTCGCGCGAGGTCCCCTCGCCATGGGTTCGTCGGCCTGCTGGCCGCGCAGCCTCGGTCAGTCCGCCAAGACCCCGGCCCGCGCGGCGCTGGGCATTGCCGCCCTATCCAGCGCCCTGCGCACGGGCGTACAGAGGATGCAGGAAGCTAGGCGGAGGCCGCTTGTACCAAGGCCGCGTCACCTGTTGCCCTTCGCCGGCGTCGTAAGGACGGCAGAGCCTCTTCTTTGCCGGAAGTGGCCCCGGCTCCTCCCTTGGGGTTTTTCCCTTCTCCACTGAAGAGAATCTTCTGATCGGCGCCATGGATGCTGCTACAAGACGGTGAGACAAAGAAGAAGAAGACGGAGCGGGCAGCGAGAAGATGGAGATGAGTGAGGGGGGCTCTGCCCCTCCCCTCATTTATAGACGGAGGGAGGCCAACCGCCGGCCTCCATGATCCCACGCAATGATGGTTCTTCTGAGCATGCAGCGGAGTCTCGTCAAGTCAAACGGTTGTCGAGGCAGCATGGGGTAGCGGAGATGCCCACGTCCCATCAATCGCCACGCGTTGACCAAGGCCGCAGGCAGTTAGGGCCCGCGGCGCTCCGCACTTGCCCCTTGGCTTCGCCTCGAAGCCAAGTTCGAGCGCGCCTTGGGCCCGGGGGCTACTGTCGGCGTTCTAGGAACAGGGGTACCCAGACTTGCCTGTCTGCGGCCTACGGCGTGGCTTCATCGATGGCCTAGTACGGCCCAGCTTCAGCGACAACAACTCAAGACCCTCGCGAGGCGGACAACACCAAGACCTCCACGAGGAGCGGCCTCCTCAGGCTGGCTCCCGAGGAGCGGAGATCTCTATGCAAGCCTCACCTCGTGAGGTCTGGATGATGTGAGCCATGACGACTAAGGCCAGGCGGGTGCCAGCGGGCGCAGTGTACCAGTTTCCTCTACGGTGCTAAAGAGGCAAGCGCAGGTGCGGAGTCCCGAGGAGTCAGCCAAAGGTTTCCATTCCCGTGCAACAAGACCAAGACCGCCAGGACGGAAGGACGGAGGTCATCACCGAGCACACCACGGCGTCACAACCAGAGGCTTTTGCAGGCGAAGACTACTTTTGTCAGGATAGCATGTACTAGCTGTCTCCCTTCGAATTTGGCTGTTGTGGGATCCCTTCCCACCTTTCATTTGGGAAGAGGACCAAGGCCACTATAAATAGGACTTAGCCACCACCGCAAAGGGGACGAGAGACGAGTTGAGGACGACAACGACAACAAGTGGGGATCGGGACGACGGATCATAGAGATCACCCTCACTCCACCAGCTCACTCGAGCTCAAGAACACCTCTCCTCCTGAGGCTGTTCGCCACTGTACTAGTTCATCCTCAGCCCCTCGAGGCTAATCCACCACAAAGCAGGAGTAGGGTTTTACACCGCAAGGTTGCCCGAACCTGGGTAAACTGCTGTGTCTCTTTTCCTTACAGTTCAATGAGCTAGGCTGTGAGATTAGCGAGTAGGCAGACTGGGGAGGACGAGTTCTTCGCACGCACCCCAGAGTTCAAACCACTCAAGGGTTTGCGGAGCCCAAAATCCGACAGAAGCTCAGGCTTTGGAGGCTGCGCAGCCACTCTGGCTGAGCATGTGCGCCTGGAGAATCTTCAGCAAGCACTCGACGACCATGGCCGCAGAAACATTCCAAGTTCCAGTCGACGGCAGCGGCAACTATTCCCGGCTGGACATCAGGATGAGTGTCAGGTATACCGTACACCGATCCAAAATGTTGCAGCAGCTGCGTGTAATGCAAATTCGATCCAGCCGTCCCATTCTGAGGCTGGTAGAGGCTTACAGCAGATTCGAGCACTGCTCAGGGCAGCCAGAGAGCAGAATTCAGCTGTTTCCCAGTCGCGCAATAGGATTCACAGCAGGTCCGTCATGGCGGACATGGTTCAGTCGGCACACAGCCCGAGATCGCCTCCGCGGCGTGAAGATCATGGTTTTCACCAGGATCAGTACCTGGGTCGAGGCCATGGGCTGTTTGAGCCTCGATACCACCGTCATGACCGCCGTCGAGTGCTTATGCCCCCTCCGAGGGGTGATTCATATGCGCCCCGGCGGTATGATGACAGGCACCCGTTCGGCGATGAGCGGAGGATTCCAGTCGACCCCTGAGATCCCAGGTTTGATGCAAGGTCAGTCCTCGTTCAGGGCCTGGTTGATAGAGGCAGAGCTAACAGAGAAGGTCTGGACACAGACCACCTGAGTGGGACAAGAGCGTTCATCTCTGGGCCCGAGTGTTTTAGCAGAGCCATTCGAGCTGCTGAGCTTCTTCCTAACTTCAGATTGACCGCAGGAATAAGCAAGTTTACTGGCGAGTCAAAGCCAGACACGTGGTTGGAGGATTACCGAGTGGCAGTGCATATTTGTGGAGGCAATGATGAAGTGGCCATGAAGCACCCGCCCTTGATGCTTGAGGGCTCGACCAGGGACTGGTTGAATCAGTTAGCCCCTGCTAGCATATACTGTTGGGAAGACTTGGCCCGAGTGTTTATCAAGACATTTGAAGGCACTTGCAAGCGTCCCACTGGGCTCTCTAAGTTGCAGCATTGTGTCCAAAAGCCGAATGAAACCTTGAGGGATTACATCCAGCAGTGGACTATGCTTCACCATCTGGTGGAGAATGTTTCAGAGCACCAAGCAGTCTGCACTTTCAAGGAAGGCGTACGGTGCAGAGAGCTCACACTGAAATTCGGTCGCTCCGGGGCCATGACTTTAAATCGGATGATGGAAATAGCCACTCGGTACGCGAATGGCGAAGAAGAAGACCGGCTCTGTAATGGCAAAGGGAAGACAGTCGACCCTGATGCTGGGGGCGGAAATCCCACACAAAAACAAAAACGCAACGCTGAAGCCGCAGGGCAGGCTGAAGCTGCAGTGGTGAATACCCAAGGAAAGTTCAAGGGAAAGCCTAAGGGACCATGGATTCCCAAGAAGATCAAGGACAAGTCGGGCCAGGATGTCCTGGATTTACCGTGTGCCATCCACACGAAGAAAGATGAAGAGGGCAACTTGATTTTGCCCAAACACACCACTCGACAGTGTAGATTCCTTATCCAGCAGTTCCGTGAAGGTCAGCAGAGTGAGAAGGGCTCTGATAAGGATGAAGATGAAGAAAAGGCGGATGATTACCCAAAGGTCAATGCAAACCTAGTGATTTTTGCTGATGTTGAGAGCAAAAGTCAACTGAAAGTCATCAACAGAGAGGTGAACATGGTTGCTTCGACAACTACAACATATCTCAAGTGGTCAAAGACTCATATCACCTTCGATCAGTCGGATCACCTAGCTCACGTTGCTACCCCCAGGCGGCAAGCTTTGGTGGTCGACCCAGTCATTGGAGGCACTCGACTGCGTAAAGTTCTCATGGACGGTGGCAGCGGTTTGAACATTCTGTATGTTGAGACCCTTCAGGGGATGGGCATTCCGATGTCCCGACTCAGTGAGAGCAGCATGCAGTTCCATGGGGTCATCCCAGGAAAGAAAGTGAAATCACTTGGACAGATAGCTTTGGATGTGGTTTTTGGCGATTCAAAGAATTTTCGCAAAGAAAAGCTGACATTTGAAGTGGTAGATTTTCACAGTGCCTATCATGCCATTCCGAGCAGACCGGCGTATGCTCGCTTCATGGCCTGACCATGTTTCGTATATCTCAAACTGAAGATGCCCGGGCCCAAAGGTGTGATCACGGTCACTGGGAATAGACAGAGAGTAGAGGAATGCCTCCAAAAGGGTTCCAAGATAGCTGATGAGCAAATGGCGGTGGTGGAGCTGGAAGAGTACAAGAAGAATGCTGACCCGAGTGATTTGCTCCATTCCAAGAAGCCTGCTTCTGACTCAGCATTTCAGTCGACTGGCGAGACGAAGCCAGTTCACATTCACCCGGAAGATCCCACAGCTGCTCCGACCCACATTTCAACAACACTCGATAGCAAATAGGAATCCACGCTCATCCAGTTCCTCCGTGAGAATTGGGACATCTTCGCATGGAAACCATCGGACATGCTAGGTGTACCCAAGGGACTGGCTGAGCACCGTTTGCGTGTCGACTCCAAAGCCAAACCTGTCAAAGAGCACCTCTGTCGGTCCGCCGCGGAGAAGAGGAAGGCGATTGGCGAGGAAGTGGCTCGGCTCTGAGCAGCTGAGTTCATACACGAGATAGACCACTCCGAGTGGCTCGCCAACATCGTCATGGTACCTAAGAAGGATAAATCACTCTGCATGTGCATTGACTTCAAACATATCAATCGGGCCTGCTCGAAAGATCATTTTCCGCTCCCTCGCATTGATCAGATAGTCGACTCGACTGTGGGGTGTGAGCATTTGTCTTTTCTTGATGCGTATTCCGGATACCATCAGATCCGACTGTATGGGCCAGATGAAATAAAAACGTCCTTCATCACCCCATTCGGGTGTTTTTGCTATATCACTATGCCATTCGGTCTCAAATATGCTGGCACCATGTTCATGCGCATGATCCAGAAGTGCCTACCCACTCAGATCAGTCAGAATGTGGAGGTCTATATGGATGACATTGTGGTCAAGTCACGTAAAAGTTTTGACCTACTGACTGATCTAGCTGAAACCTTTGCAAATTTGAGAAGGTATGACATTAAGTTGAATCCGTCCAATTGCACATTCGGAGTACCTGGAGGCAAGCTACTCGGTTTCCTCATTTCCGAATGGGGAATAGATTCCAATCTTGAGAAGATCAGCGCAATCCTCCGAATGAAACGCCCTGTACGTGTGCACGACGTTCAGAAGCTCACAGGTTGTCTAGCTGCATTGAGTCGGTTTATTTCATGACTCGTGAAAAGGATCTGCCTCTTTACCGACTTATGAAGAAGTCTGACACGTTCGAGTGGACTCCCGAAGTCGAAGCAGCGTTTGTGGAGCTCAAAGCCCTACTTTCCACCTAGCCAGTGCTTGCTGCTCCGAACAACAAAGAGCCTCTACTCTTGTATATTGCAGCTACTGGTCAGGTTGTTAGCACGGTGCTCGCAGTGGAGCAAGAAGAAGAAGGCAAGGCCTATAAAGTTCAACGGCCAGTATATTACATCTCTGAAGTCTTGACTCCATCCAAGCAGAGGTATCCACATTACCAGAAGCTTGTTTACGGAATTGACTTGACTGCGAAGAAAGTTGCACATTATTTCCCAGACCATTCTGTTTCGGTCGTCAGTGATGCTCCATTGTCTGAGATCATGAACAATCAAGATGCAACTGGTCGAGTGGCTAAGTGGGCAATTGAACTTCTCCCTTTGGATATCAAGTTCGAAGCAAAGAAGGCGATCAAATCTTAGGCGCTCGCAGATTTCTTGGCCGAGTGGATTGAACAGCAACAGCAGACTCAAGTTCACTCAGAACACTGGACTATGTTCTTTGATGGGTCTAAGATGTAGAATGGTTCTGGTGCTGGAGTGGTCCTGGTGTCCCCAAGAGGTGATAAACTCAGTTATGTTCTCCAAATTCACTTTGATTCCTCCAATAACGAAGCTGAGTATGAAGCACTCCTCTATAGGTTGTGTATGGCCATGTCACTCGGTGTCCGTCGCCTGATGGTCTACAGCGACTCAGATTTGGTGGTCAATCAGGTGATGAAGGAGTGGGATGTCAGAAACCCTGCCATGACTGGATACTGCAATGCAGTGAGGAAATTAGAGAAAAGGTTCGAGGGATTGGAGCTTCACCACATTCCCCAACTCAAAAATCAAGCAGTTGACGATCTGGCAAAGATAGGTTCCACTCGGAAGCCCATCCCCAGCAACGTGTTTTTAGAACATCTCCATTCCCCGTCAGTACAGGAAGATCCTTTCACTGAAGAGCCTCCTCAGGCGAAAAGTCCTACCAATCCGACTGAAATCGAGATACCTGCTATTATTGACTTGGTGATGGAGATCCTGGTAATCACCCCCGACTGGACAGTACCATTCATCGCATATCTGCTCAGGAAGGAACTTCCAGAAGATGAAGTTGAAGCGAGACAGATTGTCCGCAGATCCAAAGCATGCACAGTAATCAATGGACAGCTTTATAGAGAGAGTGTCACTGGCGTCGCCCAACGATGCATTTCCCCAGAAGAAGGTCGACTGATTCTGGACGAGATTCACTCGGGGACCTATGGTCACCATGCATCCTCTCGGACCATTGTGGCCAAAGCATACCGAGCAGGATTCTACTGGCCTCGGGCTAATGATGCTGCAAAAGAAATCGTGGACAAGTGTGAAGGTTGCCAGTTCTACGCAAACATGTCACACAAGCCCGCATCTGCTTTGAAAACCATTCCACTCATCTGGCCATTTGCTGTGTGGGGGTTGGATATGATTGGGCCGCTCAGGACCGACAGAAGCGGTTTCACTCATTTACTTGTCGCAGCTGACAAGTTCACCAAGTGGATTGAAGCCAAGCCCATCAAGAACTTAGACTCACGCACAGCCATCAAGTTTATAAAAGGGCTGATATTCAGATACGGTGTTCCACATAGTATTATCACAGATAACGGCTCAAACTTTGATTCAGAAGAATTCAGAGCATTCTGCGCTTCCCAGGGCACTCGGGTAGATTACGCATCCGTTGCGCACCCGTAGTCGAATGGACAAGCTGAAAGAGCAAATGGTCTAATTCTCCAAGGGTTGAAACCTCGACTCATGCGGGACCTTGAACACACAGCTGGAGCTTGGGTGACTGAACTGCCGTCTGTTCTGTGGGGATTGAGGATGACTCCTAACCGATCCACCAACCGAACTCCTTTCTTCATGGTGTATGGGGCTGAATCCGTTCTTCCTAGTGACTTGTTTCACAATGCACCCCGAGTGGAACTTTATTCTGAAGCTAAAGCCGAGCAAGCACGCCAAGATGCCGTTGACCTTCTGGAAGAAGAGCGAGAGATGGCTTTGATTCGGTCGACTGTTTATTAGCAGGATCTTTGTCGATTCCATGCAAGAAACGTCAAGGGTCGAGCATTTCAAGAAGGAGACCTAGTACTCCGAGTGGATCAGCAGCGACCACACAAGCTCGCCCCGGCGTGGGAAGGTCCTTTAATCGTCACTAAGGTGCTTCACAATGGGGCATATCATCTTTACAACTTGAAGCAAAATAAAGACAAGCCGTGCTCCTGGAACGCAGATCTTCTTCGTCGTTTTTATACTTCACAGTCGGACTGTCAGGATGTAATAAGAGTACTTTTTCCTAGATTGTTTATCAAGACATGACTCCTGCAGTCTCATAATGATTGTTCTCGCATAAACATGTGTTCAAATCCCCAAGTGGGTAACTTAGCTGCGGAATCCATTTTCGCCTAAGTTAAAAATCTACTCCGAGTGAGAGCATCCCTCCCACTCGGAGGCTTAGCCGCGGACCAGTTTTGCCTAAGTTAAAAATCTACACAAAGTGAGAGCACTACTCTCACTCGGGGGCTTAGCCGCGAGCCCGGCCTCGCCTAAGTTAAAAATCCACTCCGGGTGAGAGCATCCCTCCCACTCGGAGGCTTAGCCGTGAACCAGTTTCGCCTAAGTTAAAAATCCACTCCGAGTGAGAGCATCCCTCTCACTCGGGGGCTTAGCCACGAGCCCGTCCTCGCCTAAGTTAAAAATCTACTCCGAGTGAGAGCATCCCTCTCACTGCTCTCACTCGGGGGGCTTAGCCACGAGCCCGTCCTTGCCTAAGTTAAAAAACTACTCTGAGTGAGAGCAATCCTCCCACTCGGGGGCTTAGCCGCGAGCCCGTCCTCGCCTAAGTTAAAAATCTACTCTAAGTGAGAGCATCCCTCTCACTCGTGGGCTTAGTCGCGAGCCCGTCCTCGCCTAAGTTAAAAACCTACTCCGAGTGAGAGCAATCCTCCCACTCGGAGGCTTAGCCGCGAGCCTGTCCTCGCCTAAGTTAAAAACCTACTCCGAGTGAGAGCAATCCTCCCACTCAGGGGCTTAGCCGCGCGCCCGACCTCGCCTAAGTAAAAAATATACTCCGAGTGAGGGCATCCATCTCACTCGGGGGCTTAGCCGCGAGCCCGTCCTCGCCTAGGTTAAAAACCTACTCCGAGTGAGAGCAATCCTTCCACGTGGAGGCTTAGCCACGAGCCTGTCCTCGCCTAAGTTAAAAACCTACTCTGAGTGAGAGCAATCCTCCCACTCGGGGGCTTAGCCGCGAGCCTGTCCTCGCCTAAGTTAAAAACTACTCCGAGTGAGAGCAACCCTTCCACTCGGAGGCTTAGCCGCGAGCCTGTCTTTGCCTAAGTTAAAAACTTACTCTGAGTGAGAGCAATCCTCCCACTCAGGGGCTTAGCCGCGAGCCTGCCCTCGCCTAAGTTAAAAATTTACTCCGAGTGAGAGCATCCCTCTCACTCGGGGGCCTAGCCGCGAGCCCGTCCTCGCCTAAGTTAAAAAACTACTCCGAGTGAGAGCATCCCTCTCACTCAGAGGCTTAGCCGTGAGCCCGTCCTTACCTAAGTTAAAAACTACTCCGAGTGAGAGCAATCCTCCCACTCGAGGGCTTAGCCGCGAATCAGTTTCGCCTAAGTTAAAAAAATTGTTCACACAAAGCATTTTGTAAGCAAGAAAGCAGTATTCGGATAAATCCACCAAGTTCGGATAAAACCATCAAGTTCAGAAGCGCAAGCAAAAGTATTCAGACGTCAAGCCCGGAACAGTCTAACGATTACAGGATCACTCAGCATCCCGAGGCAAATAAATTTGAGTCATCAAGTTTTTTCTTCACTCGGTAGGAGGAGGGCTCGCTGGCTCGACGAAAGTGTCCAGGTCGATGCCGTCAGCTATGCGAGTGACTGCCTCAATGAAGGTCTCCATGAAGGATTCAAACTGGAGCTTCTTCGTGTTCACCACTTGGAGAGCCTTCAGCTTTTCTTCTTTGGCGTCTTTGCAATGGACTCTGACAAGTGAGAGAGCCACGTCAGCTCCGCAGCGAGCAGCTGATTTCTTCCACACCTGCACTCGACCAGGGATTTCATTGAGCTGAGTCAGCAGTGACTCAAGATCATTCTGAAGCACATCCTCTAGCCATAGCTCCTTGTCTATCCGTGTCATCACAACCTTCAGTCGAGCAATGTACTCCAATACGCTGGCGAGATGAGCTTCCAGTCGCAGCATGTTCATTGTGGCTTCATCTTTGACAAGTGAGTTTGTGGGGTCCAGGCCTGGTTCAATCCGCTCAGTTTCCTCCTCAAAATTTTGATAGAACTCTGCGCAAAGAGGGAAAGTATGAGTCAGCAGCAACATTGTAAAGAAGTTTTACAGATTCAATCGAACGAAGAACGGTACCTTCGAGCATGATGAACATCTTCTTTGCAAGGCCCCCTAAGTAAACCTCCAGCTCATACCTCTTTCGAGGGAGCTGGTCCACCTTGTCAGCCAAGATAACTTTCTCTTCTCTCAGTTGTGCAGCTTCCTTTTTTACCTCCTCAACAGCAGTCTTCATAGCAGCATTTTCCTCCTCAAGCTAACCGACTGAAGCCAGCTTCCTCTCGGTGACTTCAGTCTTCTCTCGGGCCACCTTCTGCGCCCCTACGAGCTCATCGTCCTTCCTCTCCAGCGCCTGCTTCATAGTGTCTAAAGAAATAACATTCTTCAGTCGTGCTTGGAGTTGGCGGTGTTCACTACGCACATCTGTTCGAGTGGAATAACTCAGTTCAAGGGACGGATAAGAAGAAATTGCAAAGCATACAGTCAGCAAAGAATTACCTCCCATGGTCTTCACCTCAGCCTGAGCTTCCTTCAGGTTCTTCTTGGCAAGTTCCAAATCAAGTTGGAGTTGGTTCTTCTCCTTCTCCAGGGCAGCGTATTGAGTCCCTAGTTCACAAGATTTCTGAAATCAAGAAAAAGACAATTCAGTCGACAAGGACAAATACCCTTTTCTTCCGAGTGGAGAAGAGCAAATCCAGATTGCTGTTATCAAAACCTTGTTCTCAGACCCCCGCCGACTGCCCACAGTCGACAGTGGTCTCTGGGACTACACGCAGTGGGTGCACTCAGCGTGCCCCCACTGGATCAATTTCCAACTTGGAACGGCCTGCCGGCCCGAGTGGAAGGAAAGAAAAACCGTTGTTCTAAGACCCCCGCCGACTGCCCGCAGTCGACAGCGGTCTCGGGGACTACACCCAGTGGGTGCACTCAGTGTGCCCCCACTGGATCAGTTACCCACTCGGTGCGGCCCGACCGGCCCGAGTGAAGAGCTACAACCAAGCATATTCTAAGACCCCCGCTGAATCAAACATTCGACAAGGGTCTCGGGGACTACACCCAGTGGGTGCACTCAGCGTGCCCCCACTGGAAGAACTACACTGAAAAAGAGAACACCCAGTGGGTGTACAGATTCAAGATGAAGAGAATCCAATCGGAAATCAACTTACAATCGCACTTACTCGAACATTGTTCTGAAGGGCAGAACTGGGGTCGTAAGCAGCTTTGCTAGATTCGTACACCTCTTTCATCTGCTGCATCATCAAGCCAGCTTGGATCATGGCCTCCTTGGCAGCTCCTGTCTGGTCCTCCGGGACATTATGCAGAGCGAATCCACTCGACGTAGGAGTTGGTGACGCAGCTGGAGGGATCAGCGTTTGAGGCTGCCCAGTCGGACCTGTAGTTTGGACAGTCAACATCGGAGGCTGGATAGTCGACAAAGGGTCAGCAAAAGAGACACCAACTCAAGGCGAGCTACCAAGTTCTGGAGCAGCAGGTTCAGGTGGCTGAAGAGACGTCCGACTGGAAGTCACCCTCCGGGCGAGGTTTCGCAAGGTGGTCGAGGCCCTGCTTTTTCCCCCTGCACTCCTTGGAGGCTCCTCCTCGTCGTTGTCTGGAAGTTGGATAACCTCTGCAGGCACTGTGTTCACTCGATAGTAAGATCCCAATCGACCGCTAGAACAATTGAGAAAATGAGAACTGACCATACCTGCTCGAGAAGTGGCCGCATCTGCAGTCTCCGTGTCAGCATGCTCGTCGTCGATCTCTATATGGGACGTAGAGGTAGCCGCCCTGGGAGTCAGAATTCCACTCGGTCAGCAAAAACATAAGGGTCTACGAGAATAAGACAGAAAGTGAAACAATTCGCAACAAAGGCACTTACGTCAAAGCGATAGGCACAGCAACCTTGATCCTGGGCAAAGCTTTCTGAGGTTTGGGTGGAGCAACCTTTGCTTGTTTGGCGATTTTCTTAGTCGGGTCAGGGGTTGGCGTCCGAGCGCGCTTTAGAGTACTGGCACTCAACCCCCCAGCCTTGCCCTGGCTAGCTGCGGGATCTTGGGTCTTCTTGGTACGACGCTCAGTACATGGTGGTGACTCGACCTCCTCGTCGTCTTCTGAGTCGTCACTGTCACCTTCACTGTCGTCCGAATATTCGATGTCGGCGCTCCCCCTCGCTCTCCTCTCCTCCAGTGAGTTGTTCCCCATTGGGTATAGGCGAGTACAGCTTCGTGAATACCTGCAAGACACAGATTACAAAGATTAGTCGGACTGCAATACAGATGCATATCGAAAGCAAAAGACAAAAACACTCGACAAAATTATGTCTCACCTCTCCTGGGAGGTGATCAGCGTCGAATGGCAAGATCCATTTTGCTCCACGTGGATTATCCTTGTTCCTAGTAATGCTCCGAAGCCACTGTGCAACTGTCTCCTCTCGTACCTCCTCCGGGTGGGTCCGGGCAGTGTCCTCTATGCCCGAGTACAGCCACATAGGGTTGTCGCGAGCTTGCAAGGGCTGGATGCGTCGACTGAGAAACACTTCCAGCAAATCCATGCCCGTCACTCTGCCCCGAACCAACGCAACGACTGCATCAACCAGGATGGCCAGTTCACCCTTCTCCTCCTCCTCTACAACGAATGAACGAGGGGCGCGGGGTCTCTCCAAAGAAAAGGGGAGAAGGCCAGTCGACTGGCCTGGAGTTAGGACATCTTTGCAGTAAAACCAAGTCGATTGCCACCCTCTAACCGACTCAAGAAAAGTCATGGGAGGGAAAGAGTTCGTACACCTCATTTGGATTCCCAAACCACCACACATTTGGATCACATGGGTCCTCTCATCAGTCGAGTTGGCTTTTTTAACCGACTGAGATCGGCAAGTGAAGATGTGCTTGAATAGGCCCCAATGAGGATGGCACCCAAGGAAGTTTTCACACATTGAGACAAATGCAGCAAGGTACGAGATGGTGTTTGGAGGAAAGTGATGGATCTGAGCACCAAAGAAATTTAAGAACCCACGAAAGAATGGATGTGGACGCAGGGAGAAACCTCTTTCCACATGAGTTGTGAGGAGAACCCGCTCGCTGTCGCGCGACGCAGGCTCAATCTCTCCCTCCGGCAGCCTCCAGGATCTAGGCGCTATCAAGCCGTCGGCGGTGAGCCCCTCCAAATCCTCCTCTGAGACCGACGAGTGGATCCAATCCCTTTGGATCCAGCCCGGCGGCAGATAAGATCGCGAGATCGACCCCTTGGCTGCTTTCTTGCCCTTCGTCGTCGTCTTCTTTGTGCGCTCCAGGGCCTTTGTCTTGTCCTTCACCATCGCTGCAGTGGTCGATGGGCGCGAGCCGAGCGACGCGGCGTTGGAGAGAGCTAGGCGGAAGGGCGAGGAAGAAAGGGGATAATGGTGGGCACTGTTGCGCGCATCGCCATATCGCTATAAATATTTGCGCGTCCGAGTGACTGACTGGTGGGCCCGTGCAATCTCAGAGCATCCCGCAACCGGTGCCTGCTCGATATGTGGCGAAAAAGGTGGCGCGAAGATCGAGGAGTCCCTCTCCATTTGCTCTGCTTACCACGCCGCGCCCCGACCCACGCGCTTCTCTAAATTTCGAATCCCGTGAAATCCGGGCGTAGTGGGTCAGTCGATCACACCAAAGATACTCAAATCCAATCTGCTCAGTCCCATGCTACATATTTCACTCGGCAATTCCAGAAGCCAGAATAGATCAAGGCGATTGGCGAAGGATTAAACTACCAACATACTGTTGAACCTCAAAGAAGGTGTTCCAGAGACAATGAGTCAGATCAAAGTCAGCTTAAATCCTTCTTCACTCGGTCCTCGATCCATTCAGGGGCTAATGGCGATGACATGTACCTAGGGTAGGGTCATAGGCCTGACCCGTATGCCCTACCCAAGGACACTGCACAAGTGGTTAAGGCCCACAAAGTTGAACAGAAGATACTGACTAGAATCCTCACGAAGTGTGATTCACTCGACAGAGGATCCACTCGGATATCACAATTCCACTCGACCTACGTTATTCACTCGGAGTACAAAATTCCACTCGGAAGACAGAAGACCTAGAGCCACCTCAGTATGGCAACGGTCAGGCATTCACTCCATCGCCTTAAAGGTCATTAAACACGGGAGTTACCAGTAACGTACGTGACTTTATTTCCTCATTAGACCCCTGTGTAACCGAGGGTTGTGAGGGGTCAGCGCACTCTATATAAGCTACCCCTCCCCTCTTGCACAAGGGTTCGCACCCCCTGTATCTATACAACACTCCAATCGACAAGCCTCCGCGGCACCGAGATGTAGGGCTGTTACCTCCTCCGAGAGGGGCCTGAACTCGTAAAACTGTGTGTACAACCTCGCCGTAGCTAGGACTCTGCCCTCTTCTACGTACCCCCCATCTCTACTGTCAGATCCGTTCCCACGACACCCAGTTCCGCCCGAACTGATATAAGTTTGTGCTGCCTTGATGGTGTGGCACACCAACCATTTTGGCATGCCGGTCCTTTTCAATGTTGTGGATGGCTAGCCATTCGTCTGAGCACCACTCATCCACCAACGCCTCCCAAGAATCCATCTTATCCGCACACCATCTCAGGGGCACCTAAGTTAGTAAAGAGAAATTTGAGCGCTACGTCTACGAATCAAATCAAGGAAACTAAGTACAAGGCCTTAAGAATAGGTAATTACCTTCATGTACTGCTCCTTCTTCAGAAACTTTGCGCGGCACGACGACTTGTCCTTCTTAACACCACGCGAGGCGTAGTAGTCTTGAACAGCCTGAGGCCGAGCCTCGTGCCGTAAGTTTTGTACAAGGCGCTTGCACTCGGCATTCATAACCTGTGTCGCGGCCTCCTTGTATCCCTCCTCACACCTGTAGAAGGTCTGCAATCAAACGAGACAACACTGATTAGTACAATAACTAGCTATTGTTGATTTTTAATTGTGTAAAGGAGAAATTACCCAAAACTTTCTGATCACCATGTCGGCCCTCGTGCGGCACAAGACACCGTCGATAATCTACTCCGACGGGGCCAGGGAAGCCATGTAGTGCTCCCAGCTCAATCCTAGCTGTGGAAGCTGACCCTCACTGGGCAACGTGACAAACCCCAGGAAGTTTTGCCAGCAAATCACACCAAGGACTTGGTTGGGCCTGGGGACATCCTTGGCGTGTAGCCAGCCCCTGCAGTATGACAAGGCCAACGCATTAGATATTTGAAGAAACATGAAGGCAAAAGGTTAAAAAAGAGTAAATGCACTTACTTCTCCCCATCAGGCCTAATCAACCACCTCTGCTCATGGGTCGCCGGCACAGGCAAGAGCCGTGTACTACCACACTGGTTGACGGTGCCCCCCTCAGCCACCTCGCCCTCGCTATCAGAAAACCGATCCCCACCACCATCAGCATGGCCACTCGGCCCCTCAGGCGGATCCGGCCAGGTACCCCATCCGGACGTCTCCTGGGATGTATCCTGGTCCGGAGTCTCGTGGGCCGAAGTCTCGTGGGCTGAAGGCCCATCGACCCGAGGCTCGTGGACCGAAGTCCGCGTAGCCTCCACCTCAGACGGCTCAACCATAGCAGTCCTGTGCTCAGGTGAATCAGCTAGGGGTGGCGGCGAGGAAGGCATAGCAGCCTACCTACATATCCCATGGCCACGTGCACCTCTACTAGCCCTCTTCTTCCCCCGACCTCCTCTCCCAGTGGGCAACGACGCCAATGAAGAAGCGCCCATCGGTGTCTGCATACTGTCGAGCAACGCTCTCCGGAGAGACTGGGGTGGAATGGAAGTACCCCTCCCACCACGCGCCAACAAAGAAGGAGCCACAGAGCGCTCTGGACCCGCGCCCACCATCTTTCAACACGTGCCATGAAAAAGAGTAAACAAAATTAGTACAACATAAAAAAATTGAATACCAACATGAATAATAATATGTATATAATTTAAGTGTATCGTCATCATTTATGTAACGAAAATTGAATACCTGACATGAACTAATAATAATCTTGATCGTCTATTTATGCTCTGGGATCAATAAATGCAGACGGCAAATATTCTGTTTCCAGTAGTGCTACCTTATTTCCATGCACGCTTGATATTTTTAACCATCCTCCTGAAAACCTTGTTTGCTTCAATGCTGCCAGGTTTATTGAGCGAGTCAAGAAATTGTAACCGCCTTTCATTCAGATTCAAGGCGACTACACAATATGGCTAACAATACCGCCTTCATTCTTGTTTGGAGGATCTAATGTTGCAAGCCATTATTAATAAGACCCCTTAAGACCTTATATACCATTCTTAAGAAGTTGTTTGGAGGATATATGTGGGTCTATTCTAATAAGACCCCTTAAGACCTTATCTACCATTCTTAAGAAGTTGCTCCCCACTTCTCCCTATTCTCTCAACATGCAGCCCGTCCACATCATCATCTAGCCATGTCAGAAATTTTCTTGATTTTCCTCGCCTATTTCACCTTAACTATCACGAGCATAAGTGCAACAGATAATTAGCAAAAAACTGAACTCAAGCGTCCATGTGTCCCTTGCTTGCCATGCATAATAAATGGTAATCAAAACTTGCATGCGTCGGTTCTCTGTCCATCCACCTCTCGATATTCCAATGGGGCGGCTCGGTGGCCAGATTTGCGTTCAACCTCCCGCACTCCGTCCCGTTCGTTGGCTCCACCTTCCTCGACTCCTCGGCTCCTAAAAATGCTAGCACCAACATAGCCGCTAGATCATGCAGCACCTTCCCGTTCCCCTTCCACTCCTTCTATAACTCCCACCCTCCTAATATAAATCCTCCACTAGTAAGAGACCCCCCGTCATGTGCTCCAGTCAATGCCAAATTGGTCGCTGCTCGGCTCCTTCCATGTCGCCGTTGGGCTGATTTGAGAGGGAGACACGAGAAGGATAGGGATGCGGCGGCTGTGATGGAGAGAGAAGGCAGGGGAGCGCTGCGGCGGCTATGTCAACGGGAGAGAGAGGGGAGCATGTTGTGGCCATCTCCAGGTCAAAGGACGACGAACACACCATCCAGAGTGACAAAATCCTGTCGGCATCGTCTATAAGTTCGTTTCATAGAAAAATTTACCCTCTCATACACCAAATCTCCCTCATCTGCTGCTCCAGCCGGTCCCGTGAGGCCGATCGTCTCCCTTAGGCCGGTGAGTCCACAATGGACGATGCCTCCTCCAACCACGTTTGGTACATGCGGTCCTGGTCAAGGTAATCACCCATCATCTACGCTCTCAACCTAGCCAGGCTCTGCAGATTGGTCAGCATTAACAAATTTTACAGATGCCAGTGCCTTCGCTTCAGCCTCCAGTTCTGTTCCTCCAGGCGCGTCTGCGTTGCAACAGATCATGATGAGGAGACTTAATTCCCAAGCAACAATTTTTATTTTATAGGTACGTATATGTTCTATACAAATTATTTTATACAGTACCTAATGACAGGGAGCATCATCAGCAAAGTAGCATATAATATTAAATATATATAGTTTTACCAATCCAAGTATGCTATCCGCCGAATTCGCCATCCTTATATTAGATGATGCTCTGTGCAATTCAACGAGCTTAGATAATGGTGCAGTTCATGAGTTCTTAATCGATCCAACTGCCAACTGCTAATCTATGACATTAGTTATGTTCCAGTGCCATTGTAATAGCTAACATAGCCGGCTATGTAATTTTATACATTTGAAGGATATATGAAAAGACTCATCAACACTATGTCCTCTGTTTTGTTCTCTTGCGCCTAGAGAGATGCTAGAGGTCAGTCATAGAGAGGTCTGCATCGAGGTACATATGTACAGCATCCATTCGGTTGAGTTGGCGTAGAGGAGAAAGCCCATGTGTGAAAGGGAAGTTGCATTTGTAATGGATGCAAGCAAACAATGCTTTATTACAGAAGCAAGACTTTATCGAAAAAAATTTACAGAAGCAAGAAAAACAAAGGGTATGTTAGCACTCAGTAGCCGCCACAACGTGGTAAGCAGGAGCATGATAAAATCGAATAACGAGGAGTTCTGGACCCCTCTCTCTCTCTCTCTCTCTCTCTCTCTGTGTTCTTTTTGTATAATTTTGTTGGATATTCCTTTAATTCATTACGTGATAGTAGCTCATTGGTGCTAAATTTTACATCCACATTAAATTCCTATTTTTGAGATACCACGATAAGCGCTACAAATTCCCGCGGCAACACGCGGAGTATTGTCTAGTTCTAATAACACCTAGGCTTATTCTGCTAACACTTCAGCACTGCGAAAACCCCCAAACCGAACCACACGAAAAAGAAAAAAGAGAACAACTGCCCCACCCCACCCACCACCTTCCCCCACTCCACCCCCAATCTCTCGCCTCATCCACACTCCTGATCCACCTCCTTCTCCCGCTCTGCTCCCAACCGCGCTGCCCGGCGGCCGATCCGGGCTGGCTACCACCCCCAGCGTGTCTCCAGGTGGCGAATCCGGGACTAAAACCGCCCCCAATGCGCCTCCCGTGGCTGGCCGCCCCTCCCTACCCCAACGCCAGGTTACCCACTTCCATGTTCCTCCGCCTCTCGCCCAACCAGCGCTGTCGCGCCCTCTCTCCCGCGCAGCCACCTACTCCGGATCGGGCCGCCACGAGGACCCTGTGCCGCCAGCCACCACCTCCCGTGCCGGCCTTGAGAGCTCCCCTGGCTCCTTTCCTCGCCGGCCGGTCGAGCACCACCAATTTCCCCAACCGGATCCGGTGGAATCCTTCTCCACCTCCCTCCTCCCGCGCCAGCCCCGGCCTCCCGCTGCCGTGCCAGCGATGATGCCACCTCGCTGCCCCATGTTACCCTCCTCCTCACCCATCCCATCGTCGCTGCCCCAAACCAGAGGCACCTAGGATCCGAGCTCCCGAGGAGCACCGAGTCCAACGACGGCCGTCGGTTCAGTACAGCTCGGTGACTGTGGCAGTGCAGCTCGGAGGCGTGATGTGGTTCAGTCTCCACCACGCGTGTCTTCTCCGGTGTGGACTGCTGCAACAACGCCGCATGGTGCTTCGTGGCACTTGCAGTTCCTGACCGTGAGCACCACCAGTCGTTCCCCACAGCGATCCGACCGCCATGAGCCCCGAAAGCGGCCATCACCACCGGATCCGGCGGCCATGGGCCCGGGCACGACAATTAGCACCGGATCCGGCGCCGCCACTGAAGCCACGCTGGCCATCTGCGTGTAAGCAACTCCGGCGTTGGGGCGCGCCGGAAACCGCCACGCCTTGCTCCTCTAGCACGCCGCAGACGTGAAGGGGAGGATCCCCTGACTCCCCTGCCAACCGTCGCGGCATGCGACCTTCTCTCCCTTCGAGCTCGCCGGCCCCCTCGTCTCCTACAACCGTGCAGTCCGACAACCACATCCATGCAGTCCGCGGACGTGCAGCTCGGACAAGTGCGCAAACGCAATGAAGTTCCTTGCTCATGCATGTGCTGCTCGACGAACACAATTGTACTGCCGCTCCTGGATGGTGGACTGCGGAAGGTACTGGGCTCCTCCGATGTGCTCCGGTGGCCAAGTCCTTCCCCTCTGTGTTGCTCGTTGCCTGATTCCCGACACCGGCGGGGCCAAAAGAGGAGGAGAGGGCGACGACCTACCTCTATGTCTATGCCTTAGCTCACGGGTGTGCCTCAAGTTTACCATAAGCTGCTAATTTCTACATGTGTGACTGTCTCTGCATATAGCTTCGTGGAGAATCAATGGCGTTATGCGCATGTAGTAGAATATTTTAACTCTTGTTTCTTGAAATATAAGTAGGCTACTTCAATTTTGCCGGCATGAGGTTCACTTCACCATGGTAGCTTGGACGCCTCGGCGTTGCACGTAGTCATTTGCTGTGGTGCCGTGTGTTGTGTGGGGTGTGCAGCTCGAGCAAGCGGGCATGCAGTTTAGTCCGCTGTTTGTGGTTCCTTTGAATTTTTTTTGAAGCTCGCTAAATTTTGTTTTGCAGTTCACGGTAAGATCCATGACGGTTGGCCACGCCACGCCTTCTCTTGCTGCTTCATCTAAGGTGAGGACGGGCTCTGCCGCGCCAGGAAACAGGGTGTGGCGTGACGCCGATGATTATGGCATGGTGGTTCTCTAATTCCCCAACAATAAAAGCCGCAGTGCGGCTACCGCACGATTGAAGTTCAGCAGTAATTTTGTTGCTTTTTCAGATTTTTCTTGGGTGCAATACTACACTTCTCCTGGGTCTGCAGTCCACTGACGAGACAACTCGTGGTCGGATGTGCTCGCAATTCACTTCTGGGACTACGGAGTGCTCCAGTGGTAGTTTGTACTACTGATAGTTTGGATGGCTTTTTTTGTTGTAAAAAAATTAAGTGCAATGCGGTTCAGTTAACTCATTTTTGCAGGAGAAGATGAAGATAAAGTGCACTGCACATGTTTGTTGAGCCTAAAAAAAGTTGGATTGCACGTCTAGGTTCTAGAGAAAAAGGTGCAGTGCACTGGTCTCAAGCGGTAGTCCATTTTTTTCACCTTCGAGGTTCACTACTCACGTTCGGGGCAGCTCGCTATATTTTTGTTTTGTTTTGGGGGTGTTCATACAGAAAGGCAATATTTAGTTTGTAATTATTTGAAGAATTCTCAAGTAGTTCATTGTATGAAGACTTGTGGTTTGCTATGTAAAAAGACAAGGAAAACAAGCAATGCAGTACACTAGCCTCAAAAAAGAGTTAAGAATTAAAAAACTAATGTAGTTCTCTTAGCTCCTCACGTAATTAAAAAACACAAGGAAAATCATGTTTTAGAAGTTCACTCATGTGGTTCACTTACGCTCGACGTTAAGCGCAGTTCACTTCCTAATCTTCGAAAAAATATGCCTCACCAAAAAGGTGACCATGAAGTTCACTTGACTGTCTGATGCAGTGCGGTTCTTGTCTGAAGAAGTGCGCTCATCTGTCCGATCCAGTATACACGATGATTTGGGTGTCGCGAAAAACAGAGTGTCCGTGTTTCGGTATTTTTAAAATTGCTCTTAAACCGTAATGAATTAGAGAGACCGTTCTACATGAGAAGTTGTGTCTCGATGATATCTTTCCAAAGGCGTATCGTTTGGATCATTCCGATCAGCGATTTATAAAAATTTCATGAAAAAACCGCCGCCGCCACTCGTCGTCTGCAGCACGATTTCTAAAATTAACTTAAAACTGTAAGGAATCTCAAAAACATTTCTACATATGAAAGTTGCGCCTCGTCCGTAGCTTTCCAACGGCGTATCACACGCCTCGTTTCGACAAATGGTTAAAAAAACTGGAACGAAAAAAGTACCGAAAAATTTAAAAAAATTTAAAAAACACAATTCCGCGATTTAGTAAATTTGAAACTGCTTTTAAACCGTAACGAATTAGTGAAAATAATAGATATGAAAAAGATGCGCCTCGATGATATGTTTCCAACGGTGTATCATTTGCTTCATTCCGACGAGCGGTTTAGAAAATGTTGCGAAAAACGCTCGCTGCCACTCGTCGTGCGTCGCACCATTTTTGAAACTGCTCTTAAACCGTGATGAATCTTGAAAAAAATTGAACATGGTTAAGTTGCCCCTAATCCATAGCTTTTCAACGATATATTACATGCCTCATTCCGACAAACGGCTTAAAAACTGGAGTGAAAATAGTACCCAAAAAACATGCGTGCAGTTTTTTGCGACGGGAAGTTCACTCGCCTCATTACTGCAGCACACTTGTTTCAAACAATGACGTGCAGTTGTGTTGAGCGTGCAGTGCGGAAGTGTTATTTGAATAACTATTCTGCTATATATATATATATATATATATATATATATATATATATATATATATATATATTACAAAAACAAAAATCAGGACACTATAAAACTGACACACACAAAATAATTCTGGACACATAAAACATTACTCACCGTATCTTTTTTATCAACACACACTACTAGGGAAATGCTTATACGTAGAACTTTACTAGTAGCGCGCTTTTTGGCCACCACACTACTGGTAAGTACCAGTAGGGCTTGGTGCAAAACGCGCTACTGGTATAACTTAGCGGCAGCGTTGGTTTTGCTTGGCCACGCTACTGGTAAGTGTGCCACACCACACCCCCAGGTCAAGAGATATTAGCAGCGTGGGTGGTCTACCCAGCGCTACTTTTAAAGCTAGATCTGTAGCGCCTGTTCCTGACAGCGCGCTACTGCTATTTCTTCTGCGTGTAAACTTGTGGGCCCCTTTAGCAGTAGCGTGTCTTGCCACCAGCACTATAGCTAGTGCACTTACCAATAGCACACTTTGGTGGCCAGTGCTACTGCTAAGGTCGCCAGCCAAAATATCTACCACCTCCCCCCCTTCCCTCCCCTTCCTTTCTCCCCCTCCTCTTGCACTTGTTGTTCTTCCTTTCAATGCTCCCCCTCCTCCCCATCTCTTCTTTGCCCCTCCACCCCCTCCATTAATGCCCTCCCTCCTCCCTCTCTCTTTCTTTTCCCCTCCACCACCTCCATTAATTAATGGCCTCCCTCCTCCATCTCTCTTTCTTTGCCCATCCACCCATCTCCACTAGCTCTCTCTCTCTCTCCCTAGTTAGAGCTATATGTAGTGTAGGTACCTCACTATCTAGAGCTACTAGCTAATTAAGAAGGTGCTCGATATCCCTCTCGACACATAGGTGAGCAAAAAAAGAGTTGTGCAAGAATGGAAATATGTGTGTGCGCGTTTATTTGTGCGCTCGCGCGATAGGACCGAAACCATGTGCGATATGAATATACCGAATTGTGTGTGGAATGTGAGTTGCCTATATTGTGTATTTGTTGAAATGTGGGTGACATTAGTTGCCTATGTTTTGCCGAAATGTCGATTCAATTCCATTTCGGCGAATTTCGGGCAAACTTAATATGTCCTATGTTTAGAGAAGGTCATGTCAAAATTTTGTATGAATTTGATCCATGCATGCATATGTAGTTACAATTCTTTTGCTCCGCGTAGGTGATCATGAAGGTCAATGGAAGGATGGTGGAAAGATACTGGCAATCCGCGGTGGACACATGTATGAAAAAAGACTGAAGGATGTTTTATGTCCGTGTCGAAAATGCAAAGAAGGAGTCAGGCTCGACCCCTTTAAGGGTGGTAAATTCAAGGCGCACCTGCTCATGCATGATTTCATGGATGGCCATACTCGGTGGATAAGTGAAGATGATGATGATGATGATGAGGACGTCGACGGGGCAGGAAATAACGACATGGGGCCAGACAAAGAGATGACCGATTATGGGCGCGAAGAAGAGGGCCTTGGAAATGGCGATGGCTAAGAGGCAGTACAAGGCAGAGAAGATGCGGACACGCCGCAGCCTTCCTCGCTACTAAGTTCAGCCATGCGGGACCCGCATGTTTGAGACCTACTTCGCAAGGAGACGACTAGCGACAGAGCTTCTTCTAGAGAGGAGGCCAAACTGGCGCAACTGGAGGTAGGCTCAATGACTCCATTGTATGATGGTTGCGATCCTGAGGTGACCCGCTTGAGTTTCGCGCTAGAACTTCTAAACACGAAGGCAAAAAACAAATGGACGGATGCAAGCCTGAATGAGCTTCTGAAGTATCTAAAGAAGGTTCTTCCCGCGGGAAGCATGTGTCCTACTAGTGTCGAGGAGGCAAAGAAAATCATGTGCTCTCTTGATCCAGGATACCCACTTTATACAGTTCATGTGCCGAGCAGTGGCAAGATGTATGTCGACACATGCCCCGCAGACCTGTTCTTCCTGCGATTTGATTACATCTTCCAGATGTTTCAAATGAGGACACTCGATTTTACGTTCATCCGCCTGTATGCGTTGCACATGAACTACATCGTCAGGAGAGAGCAAATCACTAGTACTGCGGTCACGGACCCATACTACATGCATGAGGGCTTCTTGTCAATCAATGAAGCCAACCGTCAATATGCGAGGGAGTACATCAAAGAATTCTTGGTCATCAATAAGGACAAAGAAACGATTCTCCTACCTTATCATCCCGGGTAAGTCATCCGCGGATAGCCACTATAACACATAAATCCTTTCGTGCATTTCAATAATTACTTTGCACGCATGGAGGCTAACTTGATCGTGTATTTTGCGCAGCGGCGGGTGCCGTGCCGTTCTCATCGTTCTTTACCGATGTTTCTCCTGCGCTCTATATTTGGACCCGTCGAAGAACATAGAGAAGAAAGATTACACACACATAAAGTATGTTCTGGATAGAGCTCTCCTGGGCTTTAGCATGCGGGGTGGCTACATCCAAGTCAAAAAAACAAATAAGGTCGCGCTGTGTTTTGGCCATAAGACTGACTTCTGTTGCCTCCAGTGACCGGCAAGAAGTGATAATGATGGATTCTACGTCATTCATCAAATGATGGAGTACAGAAGGGATGTGCAATCACTTTGCATGACATCTTCATCCGATACCCATATCCAGAGATGGGCCGAAGCCTTTGGAACCGTGCCGGATAATCGACTTCGAAATGATTTCTACCAGATCCAACAGGAAATTGCGTCCATCATCATGAAAGACGTCCTCGAAGATGGGATGTTCTACAGCGGCCCAATATCATGAGCCGACGTCCAAACCAGCATAGCCCTACAACGTCAGGACATGACGCCTTTTACTAAGTTTGGGTGCATCCTCCTGGATATGGACAGATGGGAAGAGTGCACTGCTTGAAGACTATGTGTTTGTTTAGTTAGTTGTTACTTTCTGTACGACGAAACTTTGAATGTCTAAGTATGACGAAACTATGTTTACTGCGCTCTAGTTAATTAGTTTCGGTACGATAAATTTCGTTAACTATGTTTACTATATGTTGTTTCTATTTCATATCTGTTTCTCTCCACAGGTCGACGTATCTTATGCTACCTATTATCGTTGAATTCGCTTGATGATATATGTGCATCTCTGACATGTACATAGATCAACGATGGCGAGGAAGTGGTATGTCATGTATGTAGGGCATGTTCTGGGTGTGTACGATGAGCGGCCAGAGTGTCAGGCCCAAGTGTACCGCTTCCCGGGCGGAAGCCAGAAAGGGTTTGATAGCAGAATGGAAGCCAAAGCTAGCTACTTGAGATTCATAGCGCAACAGAGGATTCATAACCGGCGCCGCAAAAACTACTACATAATCCTGCTTTTGCTCATCGTGATCTCTCTTCTCTTCTATGCAATCATATCATAGTCTACATAGATGATGAAGCATGAGTATGTGACCATGTAGTTTCATGTATTCGGAACTTCTAATAACTTGTAACGCTATTTCAAGACATGTGTTCGACCATGATTGATGATGATGAGATACTGTAGTCGAGACTTCTAATAACTTTTGCTCATTGATGCCTCACTTGTTTTTCAATGAACATGCATGTTGTTATTGTATAAAAGATGTATCTGTTTAAATATGTACAGAGCCAAAACACAGAAAAACTACAACTTTAGCAGTGGCGCGGGGCTAAAGTTTACCAGCAGTGCTCAATTAATAGTAGCCCTTATTATATACCCGTGCTGCAGATAAGTACCAGTAGCGCGCTACAAGAGAACGCTATTGCTATCTTCAGTTACCAGTAGCGCTGGGACAGACAAGCGCTACTCCTAAAAAATAGATGTAGCACCGTAGCAGTAGCGCGTCTGCCAGCACTACTGGTAGCAAAAAAACGAGCATTACTGGTAAGCTTTTTCCTAGTAGTGACGCTCCTCAGCTCTTGACGAGAATATCAATTTCACGATCCTGCCCACACTACCCCCATTCCAAATGCTTGTCTGCCAAACAAATCAAATCAGACAAAATGTAGAAAAAGCAATCAGGTCATCATACGGAAAACAAAAACAGAATAAAACAACAAACAAAAGTTATGCATGCTTATACAAATATGGTACGGGACAACCATCATCGAAGATCTCTTAAACTTATCTACCAGCAAAGAAACCCCTAAATCAACAAGGCGGGTAGTGAGCATCCCCTTCGTCCAAAAAGATTCACCAACTTCGGCAATGGGTATATCGCCCAACTCAGTTACAAAAGCAACCAGGCCCCTGAAAAATTGTTAAAAAACTGCAACATAAGATACTATCAAAATAAAAAGAATGAAAAAGGGCAAAGTTTGCGATTAGAAAATACATATTAACATAACAATTTAAGAATTCAAAAAATGTCATACTTCTTCCTTTTGTCCTTTCGGGCCCTCGTAACAACATCATAGAGCTCGTTGTAGCTCTTGCGAAGAGCTGAATCAATGCTCGACGGAGCCACAACAGAAATTCGTCATCTGCAAAGATATATATAAAATAAAGAAAACAAGTAGAAAAATGAAGTTCACTTATCAAAGAATGATATATTCCATACATATGGTATATTAAGAAAAAGAATTTAAGAAAATATGAAGTTCACTTGTAAAGAAAATGAGAATATGCTATCTAGCAACTATTTTGGAAGCATTAAAAAAAGTTTATTCCATCATAAAACATGTGATATGTAGCTACCATAGTAATTAAAATTACTGACAAAAATGTCAAGTTCACTTTTCGAAACAAAATACTTGCCTTCAGTGTCAGACTCTTCGTGCTCTTGATCTTTAGATGAGATCAAAACAGTTCCACTAGTAGGCTGCGATGAAAGCACCATAGCCTCGCTAGACTGACCTACTGCGCCAACATCAGCATTGTCTGCATTTTGAACAGTCCGTGCAACCGCAACGTCCTCAGATAACTCAACCACACGAGGCTCCACACTGAAAACAGGAGGAAGATCATCGGCAGCCAGACAAACAGGAGAACCAGCAACACTATTAACAGGAATGTCATTCTCGTGCAGCTTTTTCAATATCAACATCAACATCTTCATGACAACTAGGGGCAACAGTCGGATCCGATTCCTGAGCTACAGAAGCTTCTGCACTCTCACATGCTGCTGATACAGAAACCCTTACGCCGTCACCACCAGCAACAGTGCGGCCCTCTCGGTTCACATCAGCACAAACAACGCCAAACGACTCATGAACTTCTGCATTCCCCTCTTCAGTCTGCCAAAACATTTTAAAAATTAAGCCAACGATAACAAAAACAAGCAAGAGATGAAATCAACATGACAACATGCAGCTCACTTATGTAAAACAATGCAGTTCACCTACTGAACAATGTGCAGCCCACTAATATGATAGACTGCAGCTCACTTGTGTAAAAACAACTTGCAGTTCACTTATGTAAAACGATGCAGCTTGCTTATGTGAGAGACTGCAGCTCACATATGCAAAAGAATGCAGTTCACCAACAGAGCAACATGCAAGCCACTAACGCTAAAGAATGCAGCTAACCTATGTAAAACAATGAAGTTCATTAACTGAACAACTTGTAGCTCACTAATGTCAAAGACTGCAGCCTCACATACATGACAAAAGATAAAGCTCACTTATGTAAAACAACATGCATATATCTTCTACTAACAAGATATATAGATTACAAAACACTAGTACAAAAAGTCATCCAACTAAACCTTCTCAGCCACAACATCCGGAGGGCATGAAGCACCGGCCAAGTGATCGTTTTTCTCAATGCCATCGTAGGGACCATGGTGGGAATCACAAACTGCAACTCCAGTCTACGACAAAGAACAAAACAATATGACAAATAAGATGGTAACGAACATGAACACAAAGATAACTTCAATTATGCATAAGCAGTCCACATGCTATAATCACGACGTACATAAATAAACGATAAAATAAACCAAAAATACAAGTTTGAGAAGAAACAGAACATCAGACTAGACATAAGTGATGGGAGAAGAACTTATACCTGACCAATCCCATCACCCCGAGATGCATGATCATTAGAAAATTCTGCTCCAGCCTACAACAGAAAACATCACAGCCACAGGATAAGAAAAATATATAACTGGCGGAAAACAACACATTGATGAGCAGTCCACATGATACACAAATGAGGTACAAAGGGTCAAAAAAGGGAAAACATACATTATCAGCATCAGCACCAGCATCCTGTCGGTACATATCATTCAAAATGTGCTCAGCATCCTTCTCAAACCGAGCGCATTTTTCATCCTGTTTTTGCTTCAACTGAGAATACGAGGACCGAATATTCATCACCGCAATCTTCAAGCCTTCAACCACACCACGATCAAAGTTGTGTGCAGCCACAATATCTTCTTCATAGGGACCGTGCCCAACAGGGAAAAAACCAGTAACTGTCCTCAACCTATCACTAGAAGTTGGCAAATCTTCTGTTAACTTGATAACCTTCTGAAGAAGCTCGTGAATCTCCTCGTGTTTTCTGCCACCAAAAAATGTCTGACGAGAAGTGCTTTTAGTATTGGAGATCCGTCCAGCCGTGAAACCCCGGGTAGGTGGTGGCTGATCATGACAGGTAGCAAGCTGGCTACAGATAGGCTCATGGACCCTAGCAGTACTGCTAGGCCCTGCACTAGAGCTGCCACATAAAAGTGCAACTAGACGATTATAGACAATATCCCTGACGCCTTCCACTGCAAAAAAAAAGTAAAAAAGAGGAAAGAAGTTCACATGTGAATACTAGAAGGTTTAGATTTCCCATCACCCCTTAAAAATAGAAAGACGATGTTCCTAAAACAAGAATAACAGGAAAAAAAAACAATTAAAAACGGATGCACTAACCGGTAGCTTCCCAAATCTGTAAGTTTCTAGATAAATCTTTCCCTTGGTAATTATATCTTGGTTGTATACCTTCATCAGGTCTCTACTATTGAGATATGGCACTCGCGGCGTCAACACGTGCATAACTGAAAATTTCTGAAGGTTCAAGCAATCAAGACACATAATCAGGGGCACAATGGCACAACCCTCTGCACAAATTTGCTTGCTACCATTTGTCTGCCACCTCACCACAGCTATTGGAGCTCATCAACAACGAGCTGACAAAAGTCCATCTGCGCCATAGCAGCATAATCCATGTTCTCAACCATGGCAGCAACCTGCCAAACAAGCTGTAGGCCCAGGGCATAGCAAATTGTGATAAAGTATGAGGAAGAAAACCTTGACAGCAAGATCAACTGTCACGGGGTCCTCATCCTGAACCAACCCCGCCAGCAGTTCAAGCAAGTCCTTAACACCTATACTTCATGAACGGTCAAAGCCAAGCTCATCCTTAAGGGCAGACAATGAATCATCATGGCCACTGCTAGCGGGAACAGGTGTAGTGCAAGGTCTCATGGGAAAAGCAAAAATGTGATGAACAGCAGCACGAGTGATTCGAAGAACCCTGTCGTCACCAAAATTCATTTTCATCGTGCCAGGGTCAATAATTCCCATCAGATAGCACATAAGCATGCAATACACATTCTTCTTTAATGTTAAGTTAAACACAATACCAAAACCAGCATCCCGAACACGGTAATGGTGTGGTTCTTTCAATAAATCAACAGCTTTGCACACAATGGGGAGTGACAAATGTACGGTCTTGTTAAACCAAACATCATCTTCCTCGCCATCATCATCAGTTCTCTTCCTCTTACTAGTCTTCTTCTTCTATGTCAAGGAAAATGCAGTCCACATTAATAAATCAGCCCACATAAGACACAAAAAAAGACAAATACAATAACAATGCAAGAAACAAAGGCACCACTTCAACAAACCTTTGGAACAACATTAGCCTCCCCACCCGAGTCAGCAACCACATCTTCGTCAGCATCAACACGCGGCCACTTATGTTGACTCTTAGATGCACCAAGACCTTTTCGTCTCCCAGATTGAACATCCCTCACAAAATCACCAAGCACAAATTCATCGTTGTCGGGCTTGGGCTCATCAACGGCATGCGCTCGCTTCCGCTGAGTATCCTCTACACCAGCTTCAACAGTTCTCTTACCGAGGTTCTTGTCCATGCAAGCGACACGAGGACAGCACCTAGGAGTACCACCTTCCTCAGCAACAGAACTCAAACTCTTCTTCTGCAAAACACGCTGCGTGACATTACCAAATTTGCTACTCTTGGTAGTATCTGCAGTCCTCCTCAACTTCTCTTTCTCCTCATACTGCTTTGAATCACTTTGAAACCTCAACAACCTATTGTGTCTCTTCAATTCATAAGCATGAAGCTGCCCTGGTACAATCCACTCCTGCGTAACCTCCTCTGTACCATCAATAGTTTATGACTGTATTTCAGACAACATGGGCCGCCTAAAGCTCTGGTCAGAGCTCACACCAACGACACCCTCTGCGAAACAATGGTCAAAGAAGTGAGTAATCACCTCAAACCCAGGCAAAAAAATCAATCGCCCCGCCGAAATGAAGTATAACTACAGTGAATAAGAAGTGCGCAAATGAACAAAATGCAGTTCACCTATCCATACAATGCAGTGCAACATACAAAAACAATATAAAGGAAGAAAATCCTTGATTTTTTTTATTAAGTCCATGTTTATTCCCAAAAATTGCTGACTAACTTCACAAAGCCATCAATAGTTTGTACAACATCAAATAAACACCATATACAACAAACAAAAACATGCACATAAAAAATAGCAAGTATGTAAATGAATAATAATGCAGTTCACAAATCACACACATGATTATTTTGCAGTTTGTACAACATTAAGAAGTATATACAATAAAACGAAAGAATGCACATCGAATATAGAAAGCACACAAATGAATAATAATGCAGTTCACAATACACATACATGAATGTAGTTTACAAGAAACACATTGATTCAAACAACAACATACCAGAAGGAGGGGCCACACTTATAGGCGAGGTTTCAATTTGTGAATTCATTTCAAGGCTTGCCTGACCACGTTCATCTTTACCACCAGGACAACGCGAGCCAATCGGCGAATCATAAACAACATCATTAGGGCCAGTGCTAACAAAATTACCTAGTGGATTCAGAAAAGAAGAAACAAAATTAATAACTAGATAATCACATCAAAAACAAGATACACATTGTTGAGAAAAATAACACACCAAAAACAGAATCCACAGCATGAGCAACACATCTAGACAAACAAGACAAAAAAATAAATAAGGGGGAGGCATGCAGTCCACATACCTTGATCTCCTCCGTCTGCTCTGCTTGGCGTAGACATGGCGTTTGTGTCGCAAGCAAGGACGATGTCAAGAATACAAGCAACAAAAAAAAGAGCAAATTCGATGAAACCCTAGGTAAACCTTCCTCTACCCACGGAGCCCACGCGAGCACCGCCTTCAAATCGAGAAGAAAATAGCCTGCTCACGAAAACAAACTACATCAGTAAAACGCAGCCGCTATGAGAATCCAACAAACAGATGGGAAACAATCACGACAGAGTAGATGAGAGGCAGACCACTACCAAGGGGATGAGCGGCGGCGGTGGGGGGCGCGGAATAGAGGAATCTGGACCAACGAATCGATTAAAGGGATAAAGAGCGCAGACGGATGCTGTCGAGACGGCGGTTACCACGGGCGACGACGGTTGCTGCGCACGGCGGTGGTTTCACGAGGGCAGGGGGTTGCTCCGGGCGGTTCTGGAAGAGAGGGCAGAGCGGAGCAGAGGAAACACGTGCAAGGGACTTGTGGGAGGTTCAAGAGGGAGGAGCTGCACAAACAGGCCGACCTGTAACATCCTCGCAAATTTTAGAAGAAGCCATACCAAGCCCATCAACAAAAGCTAAAATGACAAGCCAGGCCAAAACAATTGAAGCTCACTTGCAGGTAGGCTGCAGTCCACCTGTAAACGATGAAAACACTTGCAGTTCACATATTTCATAAAAAATTAAGTTAAAAATTCATGAAACAAGATGTAGTTCGCTCCGCATGTTAATGACACTCAGGCAAACACATGATGCAGTTCATAGTAAATAAAATTAGTTCAGCCGATAAAAAACAGTACGCAAGTGGACATAGCGCTTAAAAAAAAGACTTCCCACCCGCCCATGGACATACACTACAGGAATCAGGAACTTTGCCATCTGCCACGGCTGACAGCAAAGGCATGCCTGGCGGACGGCAACACATCCGGCTGAAGAGACTACGGCAAAGGGCACTTTGCCGTCTGCTGGCAGACGGCAAAGATGCAAAGGGCCTGGATGGTACATGTGTCAGCTTAGGTCCGTTAAGGGGTTAACGGCGTGCTTTGCCGTCTGCTGGCAGATGGCAAAGATGCAAAGCTCTTTGCCGTCTGCCAGCAGACGGCAAAGCAACCATATAGGCCAGCCCAGTGCCCCCCAGGTTGCACAGGTAGCTACCACATGGCAGCTTTGCCGTCTGCTGGCTGATGGCAAAGCTCTTTGCTGTCTGCCTGCAGACGGCAAAGAGCCTGTATAGCCCCTGTTTTTTCTGTTTTTTCTTAAATTCATTCAATTTCACAAAATTTCACAGATATATAGATATACACATTTGAAAATACTTTCAACAAGCATACCAACACATGAATCGTTAAGAGAGGAACATATGCAACATATCCAACAACAAGCGTACAATGATTTCATCCATACATACATACATAGGTCGCAAGTTTCACATTGTTCATCATACAAAATCAAAACAAAAAGGAAGCACAAGGAGAAGAGTAGACTCCATCAACGCAAGCTTCCTCATCTAAAGCAAATCTGCAAATTGGGAAAGAAGAAAGTTAGAAGAAGAAGAAGAAGACTAGCCAGAAGAAGAAGAAGAAAAAGAAGAAGAAGAAGAAGAAAAAGAAGAAGAAGAAGAAGAAGAAGAATTTTTCTTCTCTTTCTTTTTCTCCTCTCCTCTTCTTTATCTTCTTCTTCTTCTTCTTCTTCTAACTAAGGTAGGTAAAAATGCCATTTTTTTAGCTAAGCTAGGTAAAAATGCTAAGTGTAGGTCATTTTAGAGCTAAGCTAGGTAAATAGGTCATTTTGGAGCTTAGTAAGGTTATTATGTCATTTTCAAGGAAAATAAGCAAAGTCTATGTCATTTTGGAGGTAACCAAGATTATCATGCCATTTTTTACCTAAGTATGCTAAGTATGTCATAAATGAACTAAAAAAGCTAAGTATAGGTCATTTTTGAGCTAACCTATAGGGGTAGTCACATACAGCCACACACATATCTAGTTCTAGATGATATCGACGACGATCATCATCCTCAAGCCAGGGCGGTGGGTGTTCCTAATAGTAATTAGGATGGCCTGTCCAACACGAAGATTCTTGCCAACGAGGAAACTCTTCCACCCAACCGAGTTGAAGTGTGTGCGACCGTCCGTGTCCACGCCGTACGCACAGGTGGTGACGGAGCCCCTTGCGGTAAGGCGTATTCCAGCTGAGCCTTCTTCATCAGGCTCGATACCACAACTCACAGAGAGGTTCTTTGGCAATTTCTGAATAAGAAAAACATATCAATTAATAAGCAGCCTCGCACACTCTTGCAAATATATTTCTACTAAGTATAGATTTCTACACTATCAAAAGACACAGTACTACACATTTCTACTAAGCATGAATTCTACTAATAAGTATGGATTATCTACACTATTAACAGTTCCTTGGATTCTGCACTAATAAGCATGTCACCGGACTCTACCCTAAAGCATATCATCGACTAGATTCCACACAGCATATCATTGGACTCTACACTAAGCATATCATCGGATTCACTAAGCATATCATCGGATAATTTGCATTTGTAAGTATAACAATAAAGCATATATATATCATCAAATACTACAGTAAGTATAACATACCATGACAAGCCGATCAACCATGGTACTTGCCAGGCGGGTCACGAATGGCACCCCGACAAAGTCAGCACGTGGCGGAATTATGTCCCTTAGGTTGCACTCCTCCTCCTCGCTCAACCTCATTCTTTGAGCATAGATGGCTTCATGAAGTGGGTCCTCATCATCTTCATCAAGTGAGTCCTCATCATCTTCCTCCGTGTTGATATAAATGACAGCCAGCTTGGGTCTTTCTGCTCTGAAAGAGAAGCTGATCAACTCACCACCAGTAATACCAAAGTGGGCGAGGAAATGGACCCATCCATCTCCTCCAATCTGCGACATATTGCGTCCTTTCTCGACCTCCATAGTGTAGGGCCCCCCCGGAGCATCAAAGGTCACAGTGTCTCCGGTCAGCTCGTTGAATTCCAACCTCACATTGCATGGGACGATCTGTGGAAAAAAAGCAAAATGGCACAATGCATTAATGCCAACACTAAAAACAAAATAGTTGTTACAAGTTTCATATAATTTCTTACCGCCGCATGATGAAAACTTGGCTGGAAGTAGATGCCGAATAGCGTGCCAGTTGCAAGGCTACTGGCGCACCTTGACTTGCATAGTCAACATGGTGGTGGTGGTGGTGGCGCCATTTCCTAAAGCAATATGAGCAAGGATGAACGATCCACTTCACAGGAAAGAAAAACAGGAACATAAAGTTCTCAATGCATCGATCTTAATCGGAAAACAGAATATTCAGATGATATGAGGTTATGACAAGAACTGCCATATATGATGGACAATTATAATCCTAAGATCTAGCTAGTAACATATATAAGATGATATGAGGTTATGAAATCTAATTAACCTAAACTGAACCACAAGAAAGCTAAACCAGACCAAACCACGAGGATGCCATGGTTGTATTCTAGAGAAGTACGTGATGGTGCAATGGTAACCACGAAATGTAATCACAATAAGCTCACAAATGACTAATAAACTTGCCAACAATTGGATGCACCAACATCGTTGGCAAATAGGCGTTAGCATAAGTTTTTGTTTGGTTCAATAAAGTGGCAAAATTAACCAAGTTTTCATATATCATCATCTACTACGAAAAAATTGACCAAGTTTTCATATATCATCATATCATCATCTACTACAAAAATATTGACCAAGTTTTCATATATCATCATATCATCATCACCTTTGCATATTCTTTGCATAAAAAAATTCTAACTTTTGGATAAATTCTATGAACATAAAAAATTCTAACTTTTGAGCCATTTTTGAGCTAACTAAGCATATTTATTCATTTTGGAGGACAAAATGACCCTTTTCCCCTCGACCCCTCGACACCTCGATCATCGACCCCTAGACCCCTCGACCCCTCGGCGACCCTCGACCCCTCGACCCCTTGGCGACCCTCGACCCCTTTTTTATCTTCTTCTTTGTTCTTCTTCTTCTTCTTCTTCTTCTTCTTCTTCTTCTTCTTCTTTCCTTCTCCTCCTCCTCCTCTTCTTCTTCTTCTTTTCTTGTTTCTTCTTTGCCTGTTCTTTTGTTCCTTGTTTCCTCTTTTCTTGCTCCTCTTCTCCTCCTCCTCTTCGTTAGTGCTTCCTTCTTCTTCTTCTTGAGTTCTGTCGTTCTTCTGGTCTTCTTCTTCTTCTTCTTTCTTCTTCTTCTTCTTGCTTCTCTTCTTCTTCTTCTTCTATGCTTCTTGTCTTCTTCTGTCTTCTTTCTTTGGCGGTCGTTGCTTCTGTGTTCTTCTTCTTCTTGCTTCTTCTTCTTTCTTCTTGCTTCTTTCTATATCTATCTCGCTCCCTCCTGCCTCCTCTCCTCCTCTTTTTCTCTTCTTCTCCTTTCTGCCGGTCTCCTTCGTTCTTTTGCTTTCTTCTTTTTTCATCATTTTTTTACTTCCTTTAATTATGACTATTTAACTAAAACCTAACACTAATATAATATAATCTAATCTAATCTAGCTAACTATATCTAATATATCTAATATCTAAAATAGAAAAAAAATAGAAAAGGGGGTGGAAGGGGCTCACCGTGGGGGGGTGTGATGGGGCGGGGAAGGGGCCAGACAGGGTGGCGACGGGGCGGGGAGGGGGCGGCGACGGGTGGCGCTCCTCGGGGCGGCTGACCCACTGCGCCTGGGGGGGGTGGGGGGAGGGGGGCTGCGACGGATCCGGGGCGGCGACAGAGGGGCAGTGGGGTGGCGGACGGCGAGGTGGGGCAGTGGGCGGTCGGTCGAGGGGGGGCGAGGGTGCTGGGCGCAGAGGGCCGGGGCGGGTGGTGGGGACGGGGCGGGTGTGGGCGGCAGGGGCGGGCAGGGCGGTGGGTGGCGGGGCAGCGGCGGGTGCTGGCGCAAGGGCCGGCAAGGTGTTGGGGTGGCGGGGCGGCGGCGATGGGGCGGTGGCGGCGTGCTGTGAGAGAGAGAGGGGCGCGGGGGGAGTGGCGGGCTGTGAGAGAGAGGGTGGGGCCGGGGGGGAATGGCCGTTAGCTAGGTTAGTTTCTTTGCCGTCTGCTAGCAGACGGCAAAGCTTCGTATGCCATCTGCTAGCAGACGGCAAAGAGGGGGGCCGCTAGGTTTGCTAGTTAGTGGGCCAACCTCCCTCTTTTTCGTCCGCTAGCAGATGGCATAGAAGCTTTGCCTTCAGCTAGCAGACGGCAAAGAACAGGCTGACGGCAAACATTATCTTTGCCATCAGCCCCTTCTTTGTCGTCTATTTTTTGTAAGCAGACGGCAAAGACCTTCTTTGTCGTCAGCTAGCAGACGGCAAAGAACTGGCTGACGGCAAATTACCTAATTCCAGTAGTGATAGTCCTCTAAATAAATACCCCCAAAAGAAAAAATAAAAGGTGGGGGGCCCACCCCCCCCCCCCCGGCCAAAAACTGCAGTTCGTTTAGATAAACAATGCAGTCCATATTGTTCAAAGATGCAGTGCGGTCGTTTCTACAAAGAAGTGCGGTTACATCTAAAATGCAGGTCACCATCTGAATTAGGTTTTTTATATGAACTACCACTTAAAAAAACATACGCGTCTGTATGTATAGCAGTCATGAACAATATAAATTATCAAAATTTTAAAAAAGACACGATCACAGAAGACCACCACTCTGAGCGGTTGCATCGCTAAAAAGCCATGATCACATACGCAACCAAACCCATGATCCGCAGAATGGCATCGTTAGGAAGATTGTGTAGTTCATCCTTTGCCGCCATCCACCCCTTAAATTCGGACCTCCGCCAGCACTTTCTCATCCACAACAACTGAAAAATCACCATTGCGCTGCCACCACTTCCCTCCCACTGATCGATCTCCACAAAAATACCAAGTTCAATGAGGAACAAGTTCTCCGGCTAATGGGGTTCATCAAGGAGTTCAAGGACATGGAGGCCCACGGCAACACCAAGTTGCACGTCATCCACACCAACAACTTGTAGAAGGCGGCATCCACCATTGAGCAGTACAAGTGCCACCTCCTGTTTGAGCACCTCAAGATCGTCGGAATTGATGTGGAGTACACCAATGGGGATGACACAAACCAGAAAGCCGCCCTCGTCCAGATCTCCATCGGCAAGAATCATCGAGTTCCTCTCTTCCAACTGAGCACCACCGACAACAACTGCATCAGGTTTGACAACTTCCTCGCCAACCCTAGGTACATGTTTGCTGGCTTTTCCATTGACAGCGACATAGATATGCTCGACCGCGTCGGGCTACACATCGCCCACTTCGTCGACATGCAGAAGGAATGGAGGGTGCCTACAACAACAAAGAGGCTGGACTCCCTTGCAGATGTCTTTGGCATCCTCGTCCACGAGTACTACAAAAACATGAAGAAGAAACTGACCGACGCAGAACACAGGCGCTGGCAGTGCATGCCCCTGACCATGAGACACATCGAGTATGCGGCAAAGGACGCTTACGCTACGTACGAGATATGGAGCCGCCTCACCATCATCCAGGAAGGGCTTCACCGGGCAAAGCTCAAGAAGCAGCAGTCCAGGAAGTGCGCCAGGACCTGGGGTGACTACAACTACTGAAGGAGGTATTGCCAGCCAAGAATGTATCTAGAACATTGCTCGTGCCATTTTAGATTTCTCATCAGATTTGCCATCTCTCAAGTTTGTAGTTTGCGTGTGGTAAATTTAGGTTTGTTTGTGTTATAGTTTGCTTTGAAATCATGCAGTTTGCTTATCTTATGAACAAGTATATTTCCAGTACATCGTTGCAGTTATCTGGTAGAATATACTGCAGTGCACTAAAAATATAAAGATAGCAGGGATAGTATGTGATTAAGGTACCGCACAAAGCAGGCGCACATGGCAGTGCACAAATGTATGATCATGTAGTGCACAACCGTCATGTAGATGCTCTGTGGAATTGAAGGGACGTGCAGTACATAATGTTCTTATATGAAGTGGACAACGATCTAACAAAGCAGTGCACACACGCATGAAACACATTAAAAAATGAATACCAAGGTGCAACTGGTCCCAGTGAGTCTCGTATTGAGCCAGCATTCACGGGCCAAGGCACATCAGGGCCCATAGGTCAGAGTGATGGGGAAGATAGCGCCGTGTGTAAGCGCTCAATCATTTACAAGGAATTCGGACGGGTTGCCTCGCCAGGGCATATAAATAGGTCATGCCCGCCTTCGGCAGGCGAGGTGGGACTAAACTTTAGTGCATACCGACTTCACTAAGCAAAGCAGCCGTGCAGGTAGGTAGACTTGGGCCGCGTGTGACTAACCACCCAAAAGGCCCAACAGACTATCAGATTCCATGGCCCAATAGAAAAACAAACATGCGAAAAATAAAAAAGAATACCATTACAATGCGTTTATCACCAATAACACAAAATAAAAATAAAAATAAGTGCATAACCACAACAAAAAACAAGTGGGGGGACCCACAGCCCCCCTCCAACTACAGTTCTTTCACATAAAAAATGCAAGCCGTCGGATATCGCAACAGAAATGCAGTCCGCCAACTTCAATAATGCAGTCCGCCAATTTGAATGAAGCGGTGCATTTCTTAACAAAAATGAAGTACAGTATATTGATCACATTACATCAACCGCCTACCACCTACCACACCACTTATTACTTTTTATCATTGATGACTAATCAACCAGCCATACTGGCTCCATAAATCCTATCCATCCGGGCTCCCAACTAACAGAACTAGTTTGTCCCCTATCCTATCTCCAAATCAAGATCTAGGGTTCCGCCCATTCTCCTCCTCCTATTTGCCTCTGCCCTGCTGTGCCATGGACTACTCATGCGGCTGCCTGACAAGGATGGTGCCGATGGTGAAGGCATGCATGTACCATGAAGGTGTGGAGCTCATGGAGACTCAGTGGCACAGCCAGCTCGAGTGCCTGTTGACCACCAACCGCAGGTTTCGAGCACCATTTCTATACCGCCTCGCGCCTACAGACCTCGAGGAATCATGGGTGTGTGTTTCCTCTCCTGCTCCTATTTACTTTTTAGGTTACAAATCCACATCTCAATGTATGTTTCCGTCAGCTAGCTTAGTCTTATCAATAACCAGATCTGCATTTTTTTAGATTAGTTAGTAATTAAACACTACATGGTTCTACGTATATTTCTTCAGTCTGGGTTAGGTCTACACTAGTTTGAACGAACATAAACAAACAATCAGTAAGACCCAAATCAAAAAAGCAGTTCCTTCACCCAGCATTGCAGTGCTCTTAATTAGTTTCCTAAAGCAGTGTAGTACCATTGAGCATGTAGTGCGAAAGTGTCAGCAGAATACCATATATTGTAGTAAAGTTACTATTCATGTTAATATATATTTTAGTTCATATATTGAACCTGTTTTTCTTACTAGTAGTGATATATCCATGCATATTTCAATTCATGCATATAGATTATGTTAAGATACATCAAAATTGTCAGGTGTTTACTTTTTTCATTCAAAATTCATGATAAATTGTAGAAAGTTCCATCCACAATAAGGTTTGCTACTGCAAGTTTAGGAAAGCTTATTCTGGAGACAGTGCACAAGAATGGCTATGACTATATGCAAGCAGAATACCACATTGACTCTGATGGTTGCATTAACATAACTGCTAGCTGGAAGAAGTTTGTCTCTGAGAACGGATTTGAGGCCGGAGAAGTGGTGATGGTGATGTTCTACAGGGAAAAAGGATCTCAGCTATTTAGAATATTTGCACTGTAGGCCATCTAAGTTCAAGCAGAGCCGCAAGTGGCATCTATGCAATGTTTGCTTATGATGTATGTTTTTAAATTATGTCTACTAGATGCTGCAACTCAATGTTCTTCAAACTCTCAGAACAGACCCTTTTTTAGTGCATGTGAGCTCATTTGCAAATTTTTACCACCATGCTACAAGTTGCCATAGAAAATGCAGTTTATACATCATATATATTGTAGTGCACAACATTAAGTATTACAGCTCCCTTAGTGATTATCAATGCAGTGTGAATGTTGGAAAACTTTGCAATAACCATCTGAAACAAGCAAAGCTCAAAAACTTCACATCTATGCAGTCCTTTTAAAAACATTAATGCAGTAAGCTAAGCAATAATTTGCAGTTCACTACACACCAAAATGCTGTTTCAAAGATGAAAATCTAAGAAGATATCTTGTAAACTACAGTGCAGTTCCACAGGTGTAGTCCGCTATCCTCAAACACGCAGTTTGCTTAAAAAACCAAAAGAACTGCAAAAATTAAAACACAACAGATGATGAAACATACGGGGAACCAAGCATGCTTCACACATTAAGTCGCAGCTCGATCGCATACACAAAAGATTAATGCAATTGGTCGATTTCAAAACAGAGGGCACAACCAACACATTCAAGCATTACGGGTACAAAAAATGAACGGGTGAACAAAACATGCCTTCCTCTAAATAATTAGTAAAACAATTCTATTGAAAGGCAAATTTGAAGATTTGAAACAGAAGAAAAAACTAACTCGCAGATTCAAACCGCATAAACGCGCAAGAACAAAAATAAAAAAATGCGGAGGAGCACACGAAGCACATCCCGACAGCCAAATCGATCTGGGTAAAATTGACACTGGATAACTCATAAGGGCACAGATTGAAGCAAATTAGAATCGATTAATCAAACACAAGAGACGAATTCTTACCTGCAAAAAAATGAATCAAAGCAAAGAACACCCACGTTAGAGACGAACACGAACAAACAGAGGAAGGTCATCCCACTAAACCGCTCATTTTATGTAGATTCGAATGCAGGTCACATTAAATTTCAAATAATAAAGGTTCATGGGCATCAAAAGACACCTAAACATGACCCGCAACACCCGATTACACCAAAAATGATCGAACGGGCCACCATCGAAAAGCAGTACACTCTACCGGCAATGTAGTGCACTTGGTTTTACAATGACGTGCACTTGCGTGGAGAATGCAGTGCGGATGTGTTAGGAGAATAACTATTCTCCTAATATTAGGAGAATAGACCAGCTGTATATATATATAGGGAGGAAGAAGTTAGGTCTGTGAGAAAGATGGAGACATGTAATATAAGGAGTGAGATGCGTGCGCATCGGGATTTTGTACATGTGGAAGGAGAAGAGACAAAAGGTTTGATGACAGAGCTCAAAAAAATGGACGAGAGGGGAAGAATATTGTGGGATGACTCCTTGAAGATTGAGGTGGTGTGCATGTCGGGGTGGAGAGAAGCACAAGTGAGAGAGGTTGCTATATAACCTTGGATGGGGATGGATAGTGTGCTCGGGGGGGGGGGGGGGGGCTGTGTGTGTGTTAAAAATCTGGAGAAATCAAACCTATGGATAGAATGTGTGTGCATAGTGAGTAGGTGAGAGAGGCTAATGGTGTGAGACAGAGACATCGTGTGCGTTAATGTTTAAGCAATATAGAGAGATTGTGTGCGGGATACAAAGATAGGACTATAGGGAGTGTGTTTGCGAGGCAAAGAGACATAGCGAGAGATAAATGTGTGTTCGTGGTACATGGTGTGTATGTGACTGAGAGGTACATGCCAAATAGGGTTTTCATGAAGAGATTGTGTGTGCAAGATAGAGAGCGATGTAGGGGCATTGAGGCGGGCAGGGGCTGGGTGAGGGTGTCAAAATGTGTGCGTTGATGCATGTGTTACATGCGATTGTGCGAGGGACGGTCGAATTGAGAGAGATGGTTGTTGTGTTAAGGATGCTCCTCTCTCTCTCTCTCACGCACATAAAAAACACAAATAGAAGACCATTCTCTCATGTATAAAGAACATCTCGGCAAATCTCTGTCTCACTCATACATGATTATTTGCACATTCACACCTCTCTATAACTATCACACGCACACTGTCTCCACATTGTCCTTCTGCCACAACACACATATAGACACATACACACATTCTCTCTCTGTTACACACATATAATCTCTATTAAAAAATATTTCTAGGGGGCACCTAAAACGTCCAAATCCAAATAATCACAAACTGAAGCTAAATTCAAATATACGAAAATATTGTAGCATGAAGAACTTTTCCAGAAAAAAAATTTGAGCAATATTCGGGGATTGTTTTCACACACACAAAAAGGTTTAGTGGATGCCCTTCTAGGACGACACCATGACGCACCGTTCGATCGAACGCGTGGCCGCGATGCACGCGCTTGCACACAATTCTGTATCGATGTTGTTCTAACTAATGTGGTATACTAGTATGTATGTACATGCAATGCACGTCTTAACAGTGTTGTTTCTATGATTATAGTAAAAAACAAAGCAAATAGTACTATGAACGAATTAAGAGGAAAAATAATTACTATTGATGTATGCACACAGAAATTAAGTAATAGAAATTTAGTACTAATTGGTAGCATGGTACAACACGTGTGGCCTAGTTACGCCCAGAAATTTCCATAGGAATAGAATGAATATGTACATGGTGGAACCCACAAATTGTTTTACTTTTGCTTCTCCTCCCTGGCCAGTCTCTCGTACACGCCCTGGCACAGGAGACAGGAGGTATGGCGTGATGGTTCCAGAACCTAGCAGATGCTGTTGTGGGCTACTGTTCATTGTGAATCCCTTGAGTCTCAGTCATTAGAACTATGGGGCCAAAGGCTAGGATTGATGTTGTAGCTCCAATTCAAAACTTATACACTACTAGCAATGTGCTGTGCATTGCAATGGATCCAAAGTAGAATAATACTTGTTCACAAACTTGAAAGAAAACACTCTAGTTTTGATATACATATATCACTAAAAATAAATTATGTTTTACTCAAAATATATTCCTTGGGCTGTTTTGATGAGGTGAGGGGGGATGTGGTTGGTTTCAAAATAATAAGAGGTTTTCTACAAATTGGAGCAAAGAAGTGGGTTATTGTTGCAAAAAGGCCACACATTACCTCATAGTCGTTAGATGCAGATCTAATGGTCAGAAATGACGGATGGCAGACACACCATCATCACCAACTAAGTCTTTTATAGGAGTAGAGATATAGATACAGATATAGATAAGCGCGGCCGTGATGCACGCGCTTGCACAGGATTACGTGTACTAGTACGGTGTTCTTTTAAGTTTGACCAACCCTATATAAAACTAAACTAAGCTCCCGTGCATGCATTCATCAATATGCCCGCTGTTGCCCATGCAGGTTACGATCCTCTGCAGTACTGTACGGTGCAGTACTGTCACCGCCATGTGGGACCCGGCCCCACATGTCATCCGCACTACAACACCGTACGCCGACGCTCACTTGCTCCGACCGACCATTTCTCACCCATCACCGCCGTGTCCCCGCCATCCCAGTGCCATGAAGTCGCAGGCTCGCCCGCTCATGTCGTCTGCAGTCCCTTCTCGCGATGGCGCCATGCTACCAAGCACGCTAGCAGGTGGAGCCACGTCTATGCCCGTAGCATACAAAGAGGAGGAGGACGAGCGTGTGCTCAGCACGCTGGCGAGGAGGAGCTAGCGGGTCATCGTTGTTTCCGCCCGCATGGTGGCTGTCGCTACGGAAGTCGGTCGTGCCCGCGCCGAGCCTGCAAACCAGGTGCAGACGTGGATCTACATTTGAGACCTTCAATGCCACATGGATTCTGCAATTTCAAGGAACAATTTGGGTCGGTCGACTCTTGTGAGCCGTTGGATGCAACTTGGATGGCTAGAAGGGCTTCTTCAACTTCCGAAAATGATGCATTATTCATCTTCTGTTTCAACCATCAAGCAGCCAGCCCGCCCCAGGACTAACCGCCTGCCACCGCCGCCTCGCCGTCCCCTGAACCGCCTCCCACCTCCATGCTTCCCCTACCCTGCCATCCGTTTAACCCCGGGCACGATCCATTTTTTCAGGCGAACTGCATCCCTCAACCAACACTCATAAGATAGATCATGGGCACCCTGCCACCCTAATATAGATACTGGGGTAGCTTCTCTGTCGTGTTCTTCCTTCGCTCCAGCGAACTTCTTCTTTTCACAAATCGACTAACCCAAATAATACTACTAGTACGTATTAAGTACAGTAGGAACGCAAATAAACAAGTAGTAGTACCAACTACAAGATGAATTGTAAGACATACTAGTACGTACTAAAGAGTTCAAATAACGAGAAAGAACATAACATAGTTCTGCTGGGGGCTCAGCACAACACACCCCTGAAATAAAACTAAGCAACTAGTCCACTTGACACTGCAGTAGAACCGGCATGAGCAACGACACTACCACCTTACTCGGAGTCCTCGTCCTCATCCACGTCCTCGACTTCGTCCTCATCCCTCTTCCTCTTCCTCTTCGCCGATACTTCTTTGCTTGAATTGGACACTGGGCTCTTCTTCATCCAACCCTTCTAGATATTTAAACAAAGGCAAGCATCCATTACTGCGTACACGATGTGATCATTATCTATTGTCTTCGACTCCCATGCACGATGAAACTTGTAGCCAGGTTTCTTCAGTTTACCATACGAAGGATCAACCATGGCTCCTGCTAGAGTCAGCATTGAAGGTTGAGAGGAGGACACCAGGCTTTCCTTCTGGAGATCAAAGGGCTGGCCTACAACAAGGCCAATCCGACCCAGGATTTCCTTGTTGTTCCTAAAGTCTACAATAACGAATTTCACTCTTTTGTTCTCGAGGAAGTCCTTAAAATTCTAACACCTAACATCAGCATGGCATATGTGGTAGACCAAGCACACTTTATGTACGCAAACCTGGATCATGGCGGGCTTCTTCTTCTCTTCCTCCTTTAGAAGCTTCTCCTTTTCCAGGACCGTGGTGTACTCAACATCTAGCCCAGCTACCCACTCATCCTTTGGACTTTCGAACATGTGTTAGAAGCGACCAAGGCATGCTTCTACCGCAGCGGATCTACGGGTGTAGATGACGTCAAACTCTTCGGTGATGGTTTCAACCTTGAACTCACCGCCGATCATGGAGATTTGGGAGGCCATGGATTTTGGAGGAGGGTTAGGGGAAGTGGAACTGCTGTAATGTGAAAGGACGGAACAACTGGGAGCGAACTGCTGTAAGTCAAAAGATGGGGACGAGTAGGAGCGAACTGCTAAAAGTTTTCCGATTATAAAAATGCTGAGTAAGGCGTGCGAACATAGTGGGCTATTGGCTTGCCCGGTAAGATAAACGGCTGCATGCTCCCACAGACTTCTCGAGTACTATGGGGGACCCACTAGATGTCATGTCTACTAGTAGTAGACCAACTAGTAGGCCTGACGGTATAGCATCCACGTGTTCGCACGCCATGCTGGCGTGTGCATGCAACTTTGACTTAATTGCGTCAAGCATCGCGCCTCCCACGACCGTCGCCTCACTCGCGTGGTCACTATAAATGAGAAATATCTTTTGCCTACTTCGCATCATTGCTACATGATACTACTACTTCATTCCTCCATGCCATATTTAGTCACCACTTATAGTCACTCATACAACAAGGTTAGCTATCAGGTTGGCCAATGGAAAAAAATCGACAAATTTTTTCTCATTTTGAGGGTCCTCGAAATATTTGTTTTTCGTTTAAATTATTTCATTATTTTCAAACTAAATGTATATCTATAACAAGGCCTCCCTACCCACTAGGGTGGCGGTGATAATCATGGATGAGGCGAATACTTGGGTAATTGCTGGGTCTAGATCGTTGGGAAATATTTTACCGAGAGAGTAACCCCTTTTGGCTGGGCCTGGGGCCCTGTAACAACTAAAACTATGTTCTCCTCCTTATTTAATGAGATGAGGTAAAGATTTTGCCTCCGTTTGAAAAAAAAAATAAACATATAAGAAAATTAAGGAATCGGCCTAAATCGTATTCCTTTGCTTAGCAAAGCGGTAGGCATTGCTTGTCCTCACTTTAGTGGCCACGGTTCGAGTCCCAGTCATACTATTTATCAGTACTAATTATATTGCGCAAACAATCTACATACCCGACTCTCCTTCTCCCTCCTGCAGTCCCACCTCCTCGCCGTGTGAAAACAATCTGCATGCATGACTCTCCTGCCTCGCACGCTCGTCCAATCTCCTCCTGTCGAAACCCGAAACCATTGTGATAAGCAATATCTCCACCCCTCCCCCGTAATTTCCTCCAACAAAAATATGCCCACCTAGCTGTTACATTAATCATGCAACATATCTTACGTAGGTGTGGCATTGCTCGCTATAAATAATGCGCCTCCCACGGCATTCGAAAGAACGCCCAGGTTCATCGCCTTTATCTCCTCCCCTCCCTCTCAATTATGGACCCGTCGACCACCATGGCATCGCCCCTCCTTAGCCCTAGGCGCCCCTCGCTACCCCGCACAGAGGGTCACGCGTCACCGTTCCATTCCTTGCCGACACTAGTCGAGGAGGAAACATCGGTGTTTTGTTCCTCGCTGCCACCAGTGGAGGATGACACGTCGGTGTTCCGCTCCTCGCTGCGACGCGTCGAGGTGGACGGGTTGGCCTTCTCAATCTCTCCACCACTTGCATCGAAGAATGCATCGGCTCCCCACTACGAGGAGGACATCGCACCACCCGTTGAGCCCCCCCCCCTAGCTTGGAGGAGCTTTGGAAAGAAATGGAGGTCCCTTGTGGAGGCTTTGCCTCCGGCGGAGCACGCCAAAAGAGAGGCAGAGAAGAAGACTGAGAAAGAGAAGCATGCCACGAAGGATGCTGCCTGGCAAGCCAATGTCGCATTCGAGAGAGTCAAGCAATTGGCTCTTTGGTAGAAGGCTCGTGCGAGGGCCGTGTGGGTGGCGAAAGACGCCCGTGCCAAAGCCCTGAGTTCAGTCGGGTCTATGCACCTCATCTACGCTTGGCGGTACGTTGACCGGTGATACGTCGCCAACTTATCTATAATTTTTTATTATTCCATGTTATTATATTATCAATCTTGGATGCTTTACATTCATTTACTAGCAAGTTTATATCATTTTTTGGGACAAACCTATTGACATAGTGCCCAGTGCCAGTTGTTGTTTTTTGCTTGTTTTTTTACTTCGCAGAATATCCATATCAAATGGAGTCCAAACGCAGCAAAAAAATTTGGAGATTTTTTCTGCCCAAAAGACAATTTGGGAGCCAAGGAAGTGCAGGAGGGGAGGCCTGTGGGGCCCACAAGGCACCAGGGCACGCTAGAGGCCCCTGCGTGTCCTGGTGGGTAGTGGGGTCCATGGGTGTCCTCTCCACCGCCTCTCACCTCTATAAATACCCAGATATTCCATAAACAATAGAGGAGTTGATGAAAAACAATTCCAGCTGCCGCAAGTTCCAGAACCATGAGATCCCATCTAGAGCCCTTATCCGGCACCTTGCCGGAGGGGGAAACAATCACGGAGAGGTTCATCATCCTCATTGGTGCTCCTTCGATGATGCGTGAGTAGTTTATCACAGACCTACGGGTTCGGAGGTAGTAGCTGGATAGCTTCTTCTCTCTCTTTGATCTTCAATATAATGTTCTCCTCGATGTTCTTGGAGATCTATTTGATGTAATGACTTTTTGCGGTGTGTTTGTTGGGATCCGATAAATTGCGAGTTTATGATCAGTTCTGTCTATGAATAGTATTTGAGTCTTCTCTGAACTCTTTTATGAATGATCTTTATAGCCCCATTTTTCTTATCCGAAACTTTGGTTAGGTTTGGCCAACTAGATTGATTTTTCTTGCTATGGGAAGAGGTGCTTTGTGATGGGTTCGATCTTGCGGTGCTCAATCTCAGTGACAGAAGGAGAAGTGACACGCATGTATCATTGCTATTAAGGATAAAAAGATGGGGTCTATTCCTACATGAATAGATCTTGTCTACATCATGTCATCGTTCTTATTTTGATTACTTCGTTTTTCCATGAACTTAATACACTAGATGCATGCTGGATAGCAGTCGATGTGTGGAGTAATAGTAGTAGATGCAGGCAGGAGTCGGTCTACTAATCTTGGATGTGATGCCTATATACATAATCATTGCCTTGGATATTGTCATGATTATTTTCTTTTCTATGAATTGCCCAACAGTAATTTGTTTACCCACCGTATGCTATTTTCTCGAGAGAAGCCACTAGTGAAATCTACGGCCACCGGGTCTATTTCCTATCATATTATTTTCAGATCTATTATTCCAAAAACCCAAAAATACCTTGCTGCACTTTTTCTTTCTTTATTTTATTTTGTGTTTTCATCAGATCTATTTATCAAATCTCATACAATTTTATCTATCTCAATACCGAGGAGGGATTGACAACCCCTCTTACGCGTTGGGTTGCAAGTATTTGTTATTTGTGTGAAGGAGCTGTTTACATAGTGTTACTTGGTTCTCCTACTGGATTGATAACCTTGGTTTCATAGCTGAGGGAAATACTTACCATTGATGTCCTGCATCATCCTCTCCCCTTCGGGGAAATACCAACACAGATACAAGCAATCAGGAAGAATTTCTGGCACCGTTGCTGGGGAGACATCATCAACATCTATCAGGTTCCTAATCACAAATCTCATCTCCTTGCAATTACTTTATTTGCCATTTGCCTCTCATTTTTATCTTCCCTACTTCTAAAATGTTTTTGCAAAAAGCACAAAAATATTTGCCTTTTTTTTATTTGCCATCTTTTTCGTTTGCCTTTTTATCGTTGGATCTGTTGTTTGCGTGTGATCTTGTTTATGTAGTCGCGATGTCTCAACAAAATACCAAATTGTGTGATTTTTCTAATACTAATAATAATGATTTTATTAGTACTCCGATTGCTCCTCCCGCCGCTAGTGCGAAGTCTTATGATATTAATGCTGCTTTGTTGAATCCTGTTATGAAAGAGCAATTTTCCAGTACTCCTAATGTGGATGCTGCGTTCCATCTAAACACTTCCATAGAATTGTGTGATATGCAAAAGAAAAAATATGTGGACAATGATATTGTGAAGTTGAAATTATTTCCTGTCTCTTTGAGGGATCATGCTAAATTTTGGTTTTCATATTTGCCTCACAATAGTATTGATTCTTGGGATAATTGCAAAGATGCTTTTATTACTAAGTATTTTCCGCCCACGAAAATTATTTCCCTTAGAAACCAAATCATGAATTTTAAGCAACTTGATCATGAACATGTTGCGCAATCTTGGGAAAGAATAAAATTAATGCTAAGAAATTGTCCTACTCATGGTTTAAATCTTTCGATGATTATACAAAAAATTTATGCGGGATTGAATTTTGTTTCTAGAAAGCTTTTAGATTCCGCCGCGGGTGGTACTTTTATGGAAATTACTTTGTGTTAAGCCACTATATTGCTTGATAATATTATGGCAAATTATTCACAATGGCATACCGAAAGAGAACCTACTAGTAAAAAAGTTAACTCAGTTGAAGAAATTAGTACTTTGAGTGAAAAAGTTGATGCCCTTATGAAATTGGTTGCTGGTAAAAATGCTCCTATTGACCTTATTGATGTTCCTTTGTCTACTTCGATTGAGCAAAATAGTGATTCCGTAGATGTGAATTTTGTCTCGCGAAACAATTTTAATAACGATGCTTATAGAGGTAATTTTAATCCTAGGCCTTTTCCTGGAAATTCCTCTAATAATTATGGCAATTCCTATGGTAATTCTTCTTATAATAATAATAGGATGCCCTCTGATCTTGAGAGTAATATTAAAGAATTTATAAATGCTCAAAAAGTTTTCAACACTACGATAGAAGAAAAGTTGAATAAGATTGATGATATATCTAGAACCATTGATAGAATTTCCCATGATGTAGAAATCTCAAGATTAACAGTTTCCACCTAAGGTTGATGTCAATGAATCAATTAAAGCTTTATATGTTTCCATAGATGAAAGTAATAAAAGAACCGCTATGCTTAGAGCTAAAAGAGAATTTCTAGAAAGAGCATTTCCGACTGATTGCTTTCATAATAATGATGAAGATCTTAAAATGATTGGTGTTTCTTCTATTGATTCCATGTTTAGTAATATTAAAATTTGTGATAAAGGGACTGAAGAGTAGTCAACTTTAGCTAGAAGGCGTCCCCATAATTCGGAGGGTGAAAATCTTGTTGAAGAAATTGATAAAAGTGAGTTTGGAGAAGTAAAAACTTTAATTAGTGATGTGCCCACTCTTTTGGATTACAAAGACTTTAATTATGATATTTGTTATTCGATTGAGTGTATTTCTTTGTTACAATCCTTGATAAATTCACCCAATGCCTATGAACAAATTAAAGCTTTTACTAAACATATTGTGGATTCCATGCTAAAAGCTTTAGAAGAAAAATTGGAGTTAGAGATTTCAATTCCTAGAAAATTATATGATGAATGGTAACCCACCATTAATGTCAAGATCAAAGATTACGAGTGCAATTCTTTATGTGATTTAGGTGCTAATGTTTCCACAATTCGGAAATCTCTATGTGATGTGCTTGGTTTTACCAATATTGAAGAGTGTTCTCTTAATAATCACTTGGTGGATTCTACTATTAAAAAGACTTTGGGGAGAATTAATGATGTTATTATTCCTGCAAATATGAATTATGTGCCCATAGACTTTTTTGTTCTTGATATTAATTACAATCCGTCTTGTCCTATAATACTTGGTAGACTGTTTTTGTGAACTATAGGTGCCGTGATTGATATGAAAGAAGGGAATATTAAATTTTAGTTTCCTCTAAAGAAGGGTATGGAACACTTCCCTAGAACTAAAATTAAGCCACCATATGAATCAATCATGAGGGCAACCTATGGATCAAAAACTAAAGATGACAATACTTGAATCTATGCATTATGCCTAGCTAGGGGCATAAAATGATAGCGCTTGTTGGAAGGCAACCCAATGAATAAAATATTTTTTACTTTTTATTTCTGTTGTTGTGTGTTCACACAATTATGCCTATGTTATGATTGTGTTTTTTATGTTTTAATTAGTGTTTGTGCCAAGTAATGCCTTTAGGATGGCTTTGGGTGATAGTTAATTTCATCTTGTTGGAAAACAGAAACTTTTACGTCCAGTAGCAGAATTGTTAAAAATCACTGGAGTGACAAAAAATTCTAAATTGTTTACACAAGATTTATATATGAATTTCCTCTGTTTTCCTAATTTTTTAGAATTTTTGGAGGTACAGAAGTATGAGTAAAATTCGAGTCTTTACAGACTGTTCTGTTTTTGACAGATTCTATTTTCGTTGCATTGTGTGCTTATTTTGATGAATCTATGGACTATACCAGGGGGTTTTAGCCATGGTAAAGTTAGAATACAGTGGGTATCATGCAATAACAAAATATTAATGGGTTTGCAACAATAATTAAAGTAAATATTGGTTTTCTTATACTAACGGATCTCACGAAGGTTTTTGTTAAGTTTTTTGTGATTGAAGTTTTCAAGTTTTGGGTGGGATCATGATAGATAAAGTAATAAGGAGCGAAAAGAGCCTAAGCTTGGGGATGCCCATGGCACCCTAAGGTAATATTCAAGGATAACCAAGCAACTAATCTTGGGGATGCCCCCGAAGGCATCCCCTCTTTCTTCTAACGACCATCGGTAATTTTACTTGGAGCTATATTTTTATTAGTCACATATCATGAGTTTTGCTTGGAGCGTCTTGTATTATATGAGACTTTGCTTGTTTTGCTTTTTAGTTTGTCACAATTATCCTTACTGGACACACCTATTTGAGAGAGTCATAATAATGCTATGATTTGTTAGAATTGCTCTATGTGCTTCACTTAATATTTTTGAGCAATGGAATTGCTCTAGTGCTTCACTTATATCTTTTTGAGCACTGTGGTGTTTTCATTTTGAAGAAATATACTCTCATGCTTCACTTAGATCATTTTGAGAGTTATTAAAATTTTGAAGAAATTTTCTCTCATGCTTCACTTATATTATTTTGAGAGATGAGAAAAATTATTTATGCTCATGTTCTTCACTTAAATTTCTTTGAGAGCTTGTCATAAGCAATGGTAATATACGAAACTAGTCCCGTAGTGATAGATATTCAAGAAGGATATAATAACAACTTTCATGAAGATCATTGGATATTATAAACTTGATTCCTTGTAATAGCTTTGAGATATGAACATAATAATATGTGGGTCATGTTGGTGCGTAATCATGATTTAGTAAGAATATTGGTGTTAAGGTTTGTGATTCCCTATGCAAGCACGAAAGTCAATAGTTATGCAATGAAAATACATCCTACTTGTGGTGCATTATTCGGTGTTAGTTATGTTCAATGCTCGTTTATGAGAATTTCCATTTTTTGGTTGGTTGCTTCTCAATCTATTTGCTAGCATTTCCTTGTACTAAGTGGGAATGCTACTTGTGCATCCAAACTCCTTAAACCAAGTTGTGCCAATGAGTCCACCATACCTACCTATATGCGGTATTTCCATGCCATTCCAAGTAAATTTATATGTGCCAACTCTAATTTTCAAAATAAATTTCCTTTTTGTGTGCCCGTACCGCTCATGAAGCGGCAGGGGGTGGCCAATATTTTCCATGCTAGATGCGTTATTCTCAAGATGAGTGTTTATTCACTTGTCATTGCACGAGAGTGTGGCAAGGTAATAGGGATGCCTAGTCCCTAAATGAAATATATTTTTATGTTGTCAAATAATAGATTCCTTGGAAAGTGTTGGCATGGATGGCACCCATGGATACGGCTAGCCATGGATTGTGAAAGAATGGTGGAAAAAGGAATAAACTTTATTTTATGTTTGGGAACCGTCTATGATGTATCTAGCATGGAAAGTATTGGGAAATCTCGGTCGTTTTCGTTGACGGGAAAAGCATGCCTCTCAAAATATTTTATCTCTCAATTTAAGCTTTGAGCTCTGGCACCTCTACAAATCTCTGCTTCCCTCTGCAAAGGGCCTATCTATTTACTTTATGGAATTTTTATTTCTATTTAAGTATCCATCTTCTCTTATAAATCACCAACTAGGGAGCACTATGATCATACTTGTGCATTGGATGTAGCTAATATTCGAGTGTGTTTCATGAATGGATCAACGATTAAGCATGAAGGGCTAGGGATAGCTTTCTTTAGTGTTGATATTTTGAAGGACATGGTTGCTTGTTGATATGCTTGAGTATTGATGTCCTCATATCAATTTATACTATTGCTTCGAATCATTTAAAAGTCCAAATGTCCATGTTACAAAAGAAAAGAATATGTGATGAACATGTTAGGCAGCATTCCACATCAAAAATTCTGTTTTTATCATTTACCTACTCGAGGACGAGCAGGAATTAAACTTGGGGATGCTAATACGTCTCCAACGTATCTATAATTTTTGATTGTTCCTTGTTGTTATATTATCAATCTTGGATGTTTTACATTCATTTACTAGCAAATTTATATCATTTTTTCGGACTAACCTATTGACATTGTGCCCAATGCCAGTTGTTTTTTTTCTTTTTTTACTTCATGGAATATCCATATCAAACGGAATCCAAACACAGCGAAACTCTTTGGAGATTTTTTTCATCCCATAAGACAACTTGGGAGCCAAGGAAGTGCAGGAGGGGAGGCCTGTGGGGCCCACAAGGCACCAGGGCGCGCCAGAGGCCCTGGCATGCCCTGGTGGGTATTGGGGCCCACGAGTGTCCTATAGACCGCCTCTCAGCTCTATAAATATCCAGATATTCCAAAAACCCTAGAGGAGTCGACGAAAATCAAATCCAGCCACCACAAGTTCCAGAACCACAAGATCCAATCTAGAGCCCTTTTTTGGCACGTTGTCGGAGGGGGAAACGATCACGGAGCGGTTCATCATCCTCATTGGTGCTCCTCCGATGATGCGTGAGTATTTTATCACATACCTATGGGTCCATAGGTAGTAGCTAGATGGCTTCCTCTCTCTCTTTGATCTTCAATACAATGTTCTCCTCGATGTTCTTGGAGATCTATTTGATGTAATGACTTTTTGCGGTGTGTTTATTGGGATCCAATGAATTGCGAGTTTATGATCATATCTATCTTTTAATATTATTTGAGTCTTCTTTGAACTCTTTTATGGATGATCTTTATAGCCTCATATTTCTTCTCCGAAACTTTGGTTTGGTTTGGCCAACTAGATTGATTTTTCTTGCAATGGGAAGAGGTGCTTTGTGATGGGTTCGATCTTGCGGTGCTCAATCTCAGTGACAGAAGGAGAAGTGACACACATGTATCGTTGCTATTAAGGATAAAAATATGGGGTCTATTCCTACATGAATAGATCTTGTCTACATCATGTCATCATTCTTATTGCATTACTCCATTTTTAAATGAACCTAATACACGAGATGCATGCTGGATAGCGGTCGATGTGTGGAGTAATAGTAGTAGATGCAGGCAGGAGTCGGTCTACTAATCTTGGATGTGATGCCTATATACATGATCATTGCCTTGGATATCATCATGATTATTTGCTTTTCTATCAATTGCCCAACAGTAATTTGTTTACCCACCGTATGCTATTTTCTCGAGAGAAGCCACTAGTGAAATCTACGGCCCCCGGGTCTATTTCCTATCATATTATTTTCAGATCTATTATTCCAAAAAAACCAAAAAAATCTTGTTGCACTTTTTATTTATTTATTTTATTATGTGTTTTCATCAGATCTATTTATCAAATCTCATACAATTTTATCTATCTCAATACCGAGGAGGGATTGACAACCCCTCTTACGCGTTGGGTTGCAAGTATTTGTTATTTGTGTGCAGGTGCTCTTTACATAGTGTATCTTGGTTCTCCTACTGGATTGAAAACCTTGGTTTCATAACTGAGGGAAATACTTACCATTGTTGTGCTGCATCATCATCTCCTCTTCGGGGAAATACCAACATAGATACAAGCAATCAACCGTACGCTTCCAGCAAGGAGGACCTGTTGGCGCCGGATCACAAGACCGGTGAGATCGCGCCCGCCCGCCGACAAGCCACTAATCAGCACCTCGCGAGTTGTGAGGCCGAGGAAGAGGCGTTGTGTCGCCGCGCTGGGAAACGGCCGCGCACCTGGGTACTCGTGGCGCGTTGCAAGCGCTCCTGTGAGCGTCGTGGCTTTTATTAGGAATAATTTAGTGTCTTAAGGTGATCCCATTAGTGTCGGGATGGAAATGATAAATCCTGAACATTCGGGAATTATTAGCGTCCTTAATTAAGCATGTAAAAAGGAAAAGTTTGGAAACCTTTTGTATCTGTACGCATTTGTAAGGACGTGCATATAGCACAAATTTCACTATATATCTTCTCTCTATATATATACTAGTATCTATGCTTGTAGACTGTACTACTACTAGTGTATATACACACATGCAAATCCAAATTTTAACATTACGATGCGGTTTTGGTAAAAGTAGAAAAACAACACTAGTCAACCTTGTGAAACGATTCAATGCAAAAGAAATGCAAGAATGCTCGTCTGATTGCTTACTTTAGCTTCCTTCTCTCTCTAGTTTTTTCTCTATCATACTTTGTACGGAGTATCTCACTGGTCGAGAAGGCATGCAATTTTTTTGAACAAGTGCCATTGCGATTGTTACAGAACAGTATGAGGACAGCAGCTAGTATTGTTCAAGCGAATCCCGCAGATGTATGCCCTATGCATTGGGGAGGGAGTAGTGGCCTTTGGAGGCACAACGTACGTACTTGCACGTACTCCTACGAGTGACTCCTACTATGCTACCCTACGTTCCATGACGTAGTGCATGTAGACATTTTGAAAAGTACTTCACTAAATTTGACGTAGTTTTTCGGGAAAAATATTTGCATCGAGAATGCAAAACATATATCATTAGAATCATCACAACATATAGTTTCATAATTTATATATCTACTACTATAGATATAAGAGCAAGTACAATAGAGTGACGTAGGAGGGCTATAAGAAATGCCACATCAGATTTGTACAAGCTTACAGCCGGCTGTAACACGAGACGCAACAAGGTTTTCGAGAGAAAGAAGTGGGTCATGTATTTATTGTATGACATACTAGTATGGCTAACTATTTTATGAGTGAGCTATTAGATTGGCAACTCCATATAGCCGGCTCCTGGCTATATTAATAACCATGCCCTAAGTAGTTTTCTATATAAACTTGGTCAAAGTTTGTGAAGTTTAATGTTTCAAAAAAAATCTATACGCACTATTTTTTTGCAAGTAGTAGTAGTACTACTACTCCCAAACCGCTTCATACACCCTCTGTCAAATTTTTAGCCTAAGAAGTTGTGCCGTGCAATTGGAATTCCAAATTGAGTATACTAGTACTACTAGTTGTAGGAGTAGTAGCTAGGGATTGTGTGTGCGAGGTGAACCGGACAAAATAAATGCAGAGAGATGAAATGCAAAAAAGACAGGAGGGATGTCATGGTTACTTGTCCGTTGATGTTACCAGGCCACTTATTACTGGGAGTGGTGGGATTTTGTGATATGACGGCTTTACTACCGCGCCACGAGCGGGGTGAGACTCCCATGCAGTGCCGGCCTCTACACTAGTATGTACTACATATATACTCCTACTAGTGAGTTGCATGTTCTTTCCACGTGAGTTGTGAGATATCGTTACAACACAATGATACTAACAAACAACTGACACTTACATATTACCTCATTGAAAAAGGAAAACCTTAGCTGCATAGTGTTCCAATACATCTAGATGACACATTATATGTATGGACCTCAAGGCTAAATTCATGAATATGCAAAGATAGTTTTGTGGCATTTGGTTGAAATTGTCTGAAAAAGATATATGTGCTGTAAGAAATGGTTCATCATAAGTCGTTCACCATTAGTAAAAATTCACAATTAATCTCATAAATGGCAAGCGAGAACTCTAATGGTGCAAGAGCATACGTGGAAGATTCTAGACTAAACCATAAATGGATACACTTTTATTCAAGCGCGATACTCTAATAGAGAAAGATCGTGCATGGAAGGTTCTATACTAAATAAGAAGTGTCCACATGCTTAGATAGTGGCTTACATTCAGCAAAGACTAATGATGAATTGTTAACTTGGTAATGCATATGCCCAGGTGAACCTCCTTGGAGTCCCCGTGCATCATCTTGGGGTTAACAATCGCATGAACCCAGACCTGTTCCCTGTCCACATTGCCGGGAACGGAACAGCTCGCCATAGTCTCATTCAGCGTGAGGGAGGCGCCGAGGTCTCCCTCATACGCCGAAGGGGAATCAACAGTGAGCACGCACCTGCACAGCAGCCTCATGTTGACGTCGGCGGCGTTGCCCCTGACCCACACGACAAAGACAGGGCGGAGGCCTTCGCGGGCCTTGCCGGTGCCCATGGCAAAAAGGAAGACGTTGCCATCCTCCTCTGCGACTAGTAGGCGGTGGTGATCCTCCAGCGACTCCAGCACGGCGAACGGGTAGCACGTCTTGTACTTGATGTTCGCTGCGGGCCAGGAGTGATTGTCGGATGGTGCCGTGAGATGATGCACGAGGCTCGCCGGTGAGCCCTCAAACGGCGGCGTGCACTCATAGTAGTAGCAGGGCGCGTGCACGCATCTGGACCTATGCTCCTCCACCGAGTGGTAGTCAATGTACCTCTCGCAGCTGAAACTCTTCTAGACGCAGGGCACCTTGCAGGCATCGACCAGGCCGTCCATGAAATGGGAGTGGCTGTAGGGGACGCCGCGCCCGCCGACCAGGCCGTCAGTGTACTTTTTTTGAGAGCAGTAGATCGTGTACTTACTAGTACTCCCTCGGTTTCTTCTTACTAGTTTGCATATAATTCCAAACACCACGTAGACATGTTCGCTGACCAGAAACACGGACTACGTAGTACAGTACTACCTTTGTCCTAGTTTATTAGTCCCCTTTGTAATTTGTGCTAAATTTTAACCAAAGATTTAACTGACAAAATGTTAGTGCATGTTAAAAAAATTAGATCGTTGAATTCGTGTTTGAACATAGTTTTCAATGATATATTTTTTGTTGACATGAATGAACATTTTGTTAATTAAACTTATGGTCAAAATTTGGCACAAATTACAGAGGTAGTAGTACCATTTTACAACTATATTAGTATCATTGTTAGTGGTCAGCTGGTGCAAGTTCTAGCCCCTGGTGTTTTAACCTTTTTTTAGTAATGATATCTGGCGATTGTTCGCCTTGAGCCCAATCCTGGCAAATGCCCACATAACCGTCAGATTTCCATCTGACAGTGTCCTTTTTTAAGCCATGGTGTTTGACAAAACTACCACCATTACAGTAGTACTGTAACTGTGACGCGGGCGTTTGCAACTACCATGTCTCCCAGCGAACGTTTGCTGGGGATTGGCGTTAGCACCGATGGTGGTTCGTAGTTGTTCCACGCTCGGGCATTGAATTTTGTAACTATTTACAATATACTACTCTTCCGGTTGCTAGTAGAGCAGAGTCCTACTCCACTATACTACTCAGGCATAGTAGTAGGTACTGTAGTTTATTGTACTAGTACTGTGATCACTCAAGTTCTCTGGCATCGATATGACCCTATGCTGCTGGGATGTGTGTCGTAAGTCAAGCGGCGTGTTGCTGCTACATTGTCATCATTACCTGTCCACTTCTCACAGCACATATTCGCTTCTCCATCCTCGCCCGCACATAATCGTCCAATCATCCATCCCCGCTAGGCGCCTCCCCCTCTTCAGAAACCCAAGCACTAATAATGGCAGAACCGAACAGCGTCCGCCAAAAGAGTGACTGGAATTCGCTCCCCACAAAGTTAATCAAACTCATTGTTTCACGTGTCGACAATCTCAGTACCATTTGCTAGTCCGGGGTGTACCATTTGCTCAAAGCCCTCAAGCCAGAGCTTTTTAAGCCAGCTCCCTGCTTGCTGATGCCGCCTGATCTTCAGAAACGGCATGTGTCACAGCATAAGGATCGTAGGTTGGCGAGCATCAACCCCGTCGACTGTGATCCGATCCCTGTCACCCTAAAATACATGAACGGTATGTACTAGGTTGGCATGAACACGTCTTGGATGGTGCTCGTCAACGGTCGTGGCAGGTGGATGCACGTGGAGGTGTACACCCAGCGATTGATCCCCCTTCCTTCGATGAACACTGCACTACTTTGGCACCGCGGCCCAGAATACTCGGAATCTTACAGTAGACAACATGATACCAAGTTTGATTTGCTCAAGGTTGTAATCTGCCAAGTGCCCACAAGATCTGCAAATTATAAAGACTTCAGGCTAATTGCATTCTTCAACCGCGGTCTCGCCTATCTGACAGGTCACTGTGGTAAGTGGATAAATCTGCACGTCCATCGCAGGATCATACATCCTCCATGGCTCTATGATGCCATTGAACACAAGGGCTTTATTTACGCTGTGGACTCCTTCTATGGCTAGACGTATTGCTGGCCTACTCCAGTCATCTCTACAAAGGGCTGTTACAGAAGTATGTTACATTCATGCTCATAACATGCTGTTCTTAAGATTAACCACAATACAAGCCCTTTTTTATTTGACTCCAACTTGATATGATGTTGTAGGCCGCCTGGTGTCCCTACTCTTCCTAATCCCAGAACCTTTCAAAGAAAAGTGGCATGGCAGTTGCAGGTGGTTCCTGGCTCAATCATATGGCGGTGAACAATTGATGATCATTCGCACGTACTGGACGTGTTGTTTCGCAGAATACAATCACAGTCACTGCATGGTCTTTGAATAGGATCCTAGCTTCTCTGGGCCTTCAGGAATTTTTGACTCGAGGCCGATAAGTAGCCTCGGCACATGCTCTCTATTTCTCGGACTGAATTATCTGATTGACAAGGAGATAACCAATGGCAAGGATCATGATGCTAGCGCGGTTTCGTTCATTAGGCAAAACTATTTGTACACAAGGTACCATGCGTCTCCCCATGCACCATACCTTGATATGTGCTGCCATGCTCTATAGCCCAAAGTACGAGGGAGGGTCGCAAGTATCAGACTTTGACCTGCTGGCTGGAGTTTCCCCCGTCAGGCACCTATCTGGTTCAAGCCGTCAACCAATCTCCATGGCTTAATAAATAGTAATGTCTAACTGAGCCAGTTAGTTAGATGTGTACACTTGGTGTAGTAGGATCTTCATTTAGCTTGATGCATACACTTATTTTTTTGTAGTCCTTTTGTAATGTTGGCTGATGTTTGGTTTGGAAGAGAGAGCTGCGTCTTTACTCTTCTGTCCTGCTTACTGATTCTGTTGCATCCCCTGGCCTAGTTGCTCCGGCTGCTGTTTTCAATGTACAATCAGTAATATATTTCGTCTGTTGGTTGAATAAATGTGTTGTTAGAACGATAAACACAATTTTTGGAAGTCGTTGCATGGTCCGATCCTGTAGTGCCCCGTACCTAGCGCATCATATTTTCTGATACGGAACAAATTTTCCACTTGTCGATGAAATGCAGCCCAGTGATTTAGGCCCAATAGAGAAGCCCGAGAGGCTCTCACATGAATCCGGCCCAGGTACATGCTCATTGTCCCCTAATAAATAAATAAAAGTAAATGCTCATGCACACTTTAAATATACGATTTAAAAAGTACAATTTTAATAGGAGGATATTATTTTCTAGGAGAGTATCATTACATTCAGTCGATATTATTCTTAGGCAAAGGTAGCGACAAATCTTTTTTCTCCCACCATTTTCTTCATGCAACCAGCGGACTGTTATCGGGCCATGCAAATCATAGTCAACGTGGCCAACATCTAACAATTATTAGCGGCAAGTCGTAATAAATATCACATTTTTCCATAGCATTTCTTTGTTTTAGGGATTGTACTTCCCACGTATCCCGTTCGAATCCCAAGTACCACATGTTTTTTGAGAAACCGAGTTTATTTTCTTTGATAAATAGTTCCGGCCCAACATTATTTTTCGATAAGAATGCCCAACCCAGCCCAACACATTAGGCGACACCACTTTATCCTAGGGCTTCTAAATGTGCTCGGCTTCAAACCTCAAGAAGAAAAAGGTGCTCCACTTCATTTTACAATAAGTTGTAGCCATATAAATTTAATTCTTATAATCCAGCATAATGAGTTTTTGGGTCTGACCGATCCAGCCGCCAAAACCAAACCTGCGCCAGCGGGAGCGCCTATTACTGCCTTCCATGGCTGGTTGCGGTGTCGTGCATGCATCGCCGCCCTGCTGTACCCTGAAATGCTGGCCAGGCCATCCGTCTAGCCCCCCCCCCCACATCCTATTCCTCTCCGGCGACAGCAGCCCACCCTGCACCACAACCAGGGAACCCTCGTACTCCCCTCCGCCTACGGCCACACTGCCGCATCTTCCCCTGCTCCTGTTCATTCCCGTTCGAGGCCTCGTCGTCGTCCTCTGCCTTGGTGCGCTCGCAGTGGCGCCGTCGTCCGCCCTTGTCAACATGGTGAATTGGGACATGACTGTAGTTGTGAGTATGACAGTAGGGGCCCACCAGGTCCACTCTAGAATGCAAGCAAGTGCCGCTTTACTACTCATATGCACCCCTCGATTTTTTTACTCTAATCCACCCTGGTGATATTTGGGACCCACATCATTGTCAACGTATAGTTAATTAACGACAGAATTGCACAAGGAGCGGCTGACACCTGGGATCCAGCAGCTCTAGTAGTTTTTTTATTGTTCAGATGGAGCATTTTTTGGAAGATTTGTTCAGATGGAGCAGGGTATAAACTGGGTTGTGCAGTGTCTGTGGCCCGTCTAACAACATGACCAGCCCAATAGTTTTTTCATTGGGAAATTAGATAGCCCACCATTTCTTTTTGAAGAATACCCAACCTAGGCCTATTTTTTTCTCGGACTTACTGAGCTGCAAATATTTCAAGATGAGGAGGGATGCATTCAGCCTGGCCAGAATATGGGTAGTAAATCTTAAAAGTAATATGGAATGGGCTGCAAATTCCAACAAAAAAATAGCAAATGGGCAATTAGTTTGTTTTTTTTGTTTTTGTTCTTCACTGAGATTTTATATTTCATTGGATTTTAACATTATATTAATTTATTTTTATATTAGTTTTAATATGGCTGCTAATTTTGGGATTAAAACATTTCGTACCCCAAGAAAAATATGTTAAATTTTAAAAAGTTTGCATATTTTTTAGTTTAAATTTTTAACCCTGGTCCTAACCAAAAAATGGGCAGTAATTCTAAAAATGGAAAATGGGCTACAATAAATTCCATATGAATTAGCAAATGGGCTGTAAATTAAAAATAAATAGCAAATGAGCTATACAGGCCACAGATTTTGAGGCTGACTTGTTTACGCAAGGCTTTGTCAAGTTATAGTCGACACACGATTCTAGCAGCAGTGATTGTTGGATGTCCATCCAACGGCCCTCGTGCTTCTTCAATCTCTGATCTTCCTGCTCTAGCCGCCTAAACCAGCGCTGGCAGGACTGCCTGCTACCTCCTCCCATGCCCGGCTCTGATGCCGCGCAGGCTTCACTGGCCCACCCTACTCCCTCCGCTGGCCTGGCCATCCCTCTACCAACCCGCACCTCCTATTATTCTCCGGCGATGGTAGTCTGACACCGCAGCCGAACCAGTCAACCGTCATACTCCCCTCAGCGTGGGCATCCATTGTTGTGTCTTCGCCAGCTCCAGGTCGTTCCATTCCTAGGCCTCGACATCATCCACCGCGTTGGTGCTCTAGGCGTGTGGTGCTCAACATGGTCAAGAAATGACAACCATCGGAATAGGGATGTACGTGGAGAGGCTAATAGTAGGGACCCCCATGGTCCATGGCCGCAGGCAAGCAACTGCCTCCTTATTACGCAAAAAAATGATCCCTCCCCTTGACATCTAGGCCCCACCAGCTATATATTCACACAGAAGGAATTGTCTCCTTATTACGCGAAAACAAAACCATTCCTCTCCATGACAACTGGACTCACCGGATTCGGAGGATGACCTGTGGCCCTACTAAGTTGACGCGTACACAGGGCTTTGTCAACTTAGTCCACAAATGATTCTAGCAGATGTGGATGTCAATCGAACGGCCATGCTGCTTCTTCAATCTTTGATCTTCTTGCAGCAGCCGCCCAAACAAGCGCCGGTGGGACCGCCTGCTCCTGCCTTCCGTGGCCGGCTGTGCTGCCGTGCAGGCCTCACCGCTCCACCCTACTCCCACCGCTGGCCAGGCCTTGCCTCTACTCACCCACACCTGCTGTTATTCTTCGGTGATGGTAGACGAACCAGTAAACCCTCGTACTCCCCTCCGTGTGGGCAAAAACTGCCAAGTCTTCCCCGGCTCTAAGTCGTTCCCTTCCTAGGCCTCGCCGTCATCCACCGCCTTGGTGCTCTTGGTGTGGCATGGTCAACGAATGACATCCATCAGAAGAGGACTGTACGTGGAGATGCTGACAGCTGGGTCCACGGCCGCACGCAAGGAAGTGCCTCGTTATTATGCGCAAAATGATGATTCCTCCACCTGACAGTGGGGACCCACTGGAAGGGCCTCTGTATTTCATGAAAAAAATGTTTCCTCCCTGACGGCTGGGAGCCACTAGCTACATCTTCGCAGGGAAGGAAGTGCCTTCTTACCCCCTGACAGCTAGGACCCACCAGGTCGAAGCGTAGGTAGCGTTATCTGTTTGGCCGCGAATGTGTACGTACATAGTGGTCGATCGGTCTCTCTGCAATCATGAGCCATGGCTGAGTAAGGTGCAGCACATGTTGAAGTAGAGGCGCCGACGTAGCATGTCACGCAGTCCCGTCTATATCGTGTACACATACATACAGCCACGCTGCAAGAAAGTAAATACGGCTACATACGTACATACTGGCGGGGTCTCTAACGCGTACAGAGATGTCATCCTATTCATCGGCAGCCAACCGGCTAGGTCATAATGGAGGAAACAACATCGTGTTCATCGGGGAGGCAACCGACTGGATCAGAATACGTCCTGTTCAAAGGGAGCCAACAGGCTTGGACGGTACAGCCGAAACGAGGTATGGCGTACCGCAGAACGGAGGAAATGGCCTTCTGTTCGACCGCATACGGTCGAAACGGGGGTCCTGTTCATCGAGAAGGTTCTGGCGTACCACAATACGGAGGAAACGAACTACTGTTCGAGTGACTATGGTCGAAATGGGGTCCTGTTGATCGGGACGGGTGTGGCGTACCGCAAAACGAAGGAACAAACTTCTGTTCGAGCGCCTACGGTCGAAACGGGGTCATGTTCATCCACCCTCTACTGCCTCTCTCCAGCCTCCATGGGCTACTGTTCATCCACCGTCGGCTTCCTCCAGCCTCCATCAGATACTGTTCATCCATGGGCTACTATTCATCCAACCTCCACCGGCTACTGTTCATGCAGCATCTACGGAGTTCTGTTCATCCACCCCCAACCGGCTGGGGTGCGGCGGCCTCCTTGGGGTCATGTTCATGCAGCGTCAACCGCCTACTACAACGGGGTCTTGTTCATCCAATCCCCACCAGGAACTATTCATCCACGGCCAACCCAACCGACTCGACTCACCACGTCTCGACTCATTCTGCATATCCCGTGCGTCGTAGCAATGGTCACTGTTCATCGAGATGCAACCCAACACACCGACTGGCTACGTCTTGCACGGGGGCTCGATCGGCTTCAGTAAGCAGCAGCAGCGATCGATCGCTCGGGTTTAGTTAGCAGTAGCAGCGAAGGAATCGCTTGGGTTCAGTCAGCAGCGAAGGAATCGCTCAGGTTCAGTTAATAGCCAAGGGATCGATCACTACGGTTCAGTAACGTAGCTAGTGCAATCGCTCGGGTTAAGTAAGAGAACGCCTCTCCCTCGGGTTCAGTTAGAGTCAACGCCTCGCACACACACACGTGCCTACGTACAAGAGAAACACGCAAACCACAGTGCATCGCCCGGCCCCGACCACCCACCGTAACCGGGAACTCCGTGAAAATTTCCTCGCCCTCACATCTACCACATTTTTTTATGTCATGGACGGCCCAAATAATGTCATGCAGGTGCATCCCCAGGCCGCCCAGGACAAAAAGCCCATTTTCTATCATGATTTTTTGTTATAGAAGTAGGAGCTCACCACATCTATGATGATACGTGTTTTTGTCACAATTATCGTCATAGAAGTTTCATAACCATGAGGGATTTTTTTTTCGTTCGGGCCATAATGTCACGAATGTGTCTTTTTTTATAGTGACTACAACATGTGCCGCTCCTTACTCGGCTATAGTTCATCATTGCAGAGAGACTGATTGTCCACTATGTACATACACGTTTTCGACCAGACAGATAAGACTAGGTACGCTTCAACCTGGTGGGTCCAGCTGTCAAGGGTGTCATTTGTTTTTGCTCTTAATAAGGAGGCACTTCCTTGCGTGTGAAGATGTAGCTAGTGGGTCCCAGCTATCAGGGGGAGGAATCATTTTTTTCACATAATAAGGAGGCACTTGATTGCATGCGGCCAAGTACCTCATGGGTCCCCACTATCAGTCTCTCCACCTACATTTCTCTTCCAATGGTTGCCGTTTGTTAACCACGTTGACAACGCCGCACCGAGTGCACCAAGGCAATGGACGACGACAAGGTCGAGGAAGGGAATGACCTAAAGCCGGCGAAGACACGACAGTGGAGTCCCATGCAGTGGGGAATACGAGGGTTTACTGGTTCGGGTGCCCGGTGGGGCTACACTCAGCGGAGAATAACAGGAGGTGCGGAGGAGTGGGGGGATGGCCTGGCCGCTGGTGGGGTAGTGTTCCATAGTGAGGCGCGCGAAGTAGCGCCATTGGACACCGAAGGCTGGAGTAGACATGCAACATTTTTTAAAATTTGCTAACAAAAGAAAGAAATACAAGTGGATCGGTGGACATGCAAGCCTTCTTTGAAATTTGCTAACATAATAAAGAAATACAAGTGGATAGGTGGTTGGTCCCAGATGTCTGTGTACGAAACCTGTTGGGTCCACCTAAGAAGGGGAATATGTTGGGAGGAAGGAGATTCAAAGCACACCAGTCGTTGGATTTCAATCTAATGGCTGCCACAAGGACTGACGCGAGAGGTAGCAAACTTAAGTAAAGCAATGTGCATCCTAACTTGTTTTCGTCATTCGTGATCAAAGATGACCACCCTGAGTGAAGTTCTTTGATAATCTAGGAAAAATGCTAAAAATGACAAAAACACCTAACATTTTACAAGCGACGGGTGGGTAGCACAACCCGCCACAGGTTTTAAAAAGTGTTAGTGATGGGCAGATCGATGCACACCTGCCACTGACAAGTTTGTCCCACAACTAACATGGGCCAATTTGGAACAAACTACTAGTGTTACTTGGAGAGAGGCGCATGCCACTGGTTTGAAAGTAGCTTGGTGGGCAGGGTGATTGTAAAGCCCAATATGCGGTCCTATCCTCAAGGGTCTTAGAAAACCCTTCAAGGACAGAAGCGCATATCAAAGACACTTCGCAAGGTGGATATCATTACAACATACCATGTACTCAATAGATGAGAGTACTAGATAAAGGCTTACACTCGCCACATGCTACAACATAAATAGTTCATTCATACAATAATCCAAATAAGAGTAGCATCCGACTATGGATGAAATCAAACGAAAAAGAGCACATCCACCATGCTAAGTGCCCCGATCGGCCAACTAGGAACCACTACTAATTGTCTGATAACGACACATACATCCAGGCACGCTCCTCGTCATACTCCCACTGGAGTTTGGCAAAGCTTAATTGGTGAGGTATGGTTAAGTGGTGAGGTTGGAGCAACACTAAGCATTTTAATATCTGGCTAACTTACGAGTACAAGAATAAGATGTGTGCTCTACGCGTATTCGGTAGCAAAATATTATGATCAAGTGGTGATCCTGAACACCTACTTACGGTTCAATCATAACCCCACTATGTTCTCTTCCCGAGCTTCTTCAAAAAGAGACGATCTTGGCTACTCGCACGGTTTGTTGGGGATATTTCCCTGATATCATAACCTGGCAGGAGAAATGACCCGGCCCAAAGCACGCCGACTCGTGGGTCACTTCAACCTGGTAGGCCACTATGACAGAGTAGTAGCATGGGACAAGTAGAATTGGACACGGGTAGTAGCACGACCCAGACTCTTTTGTAACCTCAGGGCCTCGACCTATATATAAAGGGGAGCCCCTGAGGCAGAAAAGACCAAGTTACAATCATCGAGAGCTAGGTTAGCGAATCTGCATCCTTGTAATCGAGATTTCCAGCAATATCAATCAAGCAGGAGTAGGTCTTTACCTCCACCGCGAGGGGCTGAACCTGGGTAAACCATGTCCTTTGTTTCCTGATCAACCCCTCTCAATCGACCTCCTAGTTGCGATGGCCTCTAGACTTAGTCCTTTCATGAGGACATCTGCCGTGACAAAACCACAACTGTTGGCGCCCACCGTGGGGCCTGTGCACGGTGGTATTGAGTTCTTGGAGGGAAATCTCCAAGGGATCAAGGGATACGTGATCGGCCATATGACAAAAAGTTGTTGCGGCAAGCTCTACATCGACGATTCAGGCTGGGGCCCCGAGGCTGAATCAATCGAGTACGGGTACCGGGTCCCCTTCGGCAAGATCCATGTCTTCATCGGCATGATTGGTGAATCAGGCCCCGAGCTGGACATCTTCTCTGACATCATCAAGCCAACTCGTCACGCCAAACCCGGTCGGCCTCAAACCGCCCAGAAGCACATCTTCATTGACTTCACTCAAGGAGTCGATCTCACGGACAACTCTGCATCTGGCGGAGATACCCTTGTTTACTCCGATGACGAGTCCTCGGTAGGTTATACTGGGTCGATCCTCCCGCTCCTTGATGAGTGGCTTGGGGCCTGCTCTGATGACGAGATCGTACAAGATGCCTTCGAGCTGCCACGGCATGCGGCCGGAACCACGGTGGCTCAGAATACGATAGCAACTGCTACAGTAGCAGGAACCGGTGCCTCGGCGCCGGCTCCGGGAGCGGCCAGCTCAAGTAAAACACCGGCTCAATCCCTGGCAGAGCTGTTGACCATGTTGGGTATGCTTCTGGGGACTCCGGTGACGGCAGAGGACCTGGCTGAGCGCAATGCAGAAGTGACGAAACTCCACGAGTGGATGGCTAAGATTCAGGAGGATATTGATGCCGAAAATATTCGTATGGCAGAAATCCAAGCTTCTATCCAAAACGAGACCGAGCCTCGAAAGGCAGAGGCCCTGCATCTTAATCTCCGTAAAAGCGCATCAGATCTTGTGCACCAGAGGAAGCAACAGAGTTGCCTGCCACCCGGCTTCACAGGGCATGCGCCTGTTTGGAACACCTCAGGCGGCATCCACCCTAGGTGCGGGACGGGACACCTGTCATACCCCTATTGACACAGGTTGTACCCCCCCCAATACGGTTCTAGTGCAATCACCACCGGTTCATTAGCACGCGCCGGCTCGGCCACATCCAGCTGAGCCGGCCCACTTCTGTACCCCGTAGGGCCATTACTCCAACCCAATGGATAATATGCTTGCAGCAACACACAACCTCATCGCGATTCCCATTACTGGAAATAGCCCAGTGGAGATTGAAGCCAGGAACGCCCATTGAGATGCTAAACACTGTAGTTGTTCAGTAGGCCAACTACTCCTACAGTCAGCGGTGACTTCACTCTACCCCGCACCAGAGTCGCAGCAGGAGCCGACGCGCTGAGTCCCTAGCAGTTTCCAACAGCACACGTCGGCAACGCGAGCAACAGCGCAACCCGCCTCGACCTGCATTTTTGGACGCACGGGCGATTGTTGACGCGGCTTGGGCTATGCTGGAAGAAGAGCAGCAAACGTGGGGGCTCAGCTTCCCCCCACGACAAGCCCATTGGCTTCACAAGGTACATGACTGAGTACCAGGACAATTGGAATACCCTGCCTAGCTTCGGCTTTATGCAATGAGCACATGCCCAAGGACTTCAAAGGCCCTCGCAAGGTCCCTAATTACATGGCTGACATCGAGCCGGCCGTATGGATTGAAAGCTACAAGATAGCCATGGAGATGTTCGATGTCAGTGACGCAGCTTGCGCCAAATACCTGACTATGATGTTGGAAGGGCCGGCTCATACATGGTTGAAAAACCTGCCTCCCAACTCAATCAATACCTGGACAGAATTAAAGGATCACTTCATCAAAAAATTCCAAGGAACCTGCAAACGCCTGATGATGATTGTTGATTTGCCGCATTGCGTCCAGCATGAGGATGAGTCCGCCCATCACTGGTCTCGCCGGGTCGCGGAGATTATTCACTCTTCCAACAGCATAACGGCTACTTAGGCCGTCTTCATTTTGGAAAAGAACTGCCATTTTTAGCCTCTCGTTCAGAAGCTTGGGCGCCTCAAGCGGTAGGTCCAAGACATGGGAGACCTCATGGATGTCCTCACCAGGTATGATGAGTTAGACAACATGAAAGATCCTAGTTCGGATGCTGACAAGTCCGGCAAAGGCAAGAAAATCAGTGGTGGCAAGGGTCACCAGCAGAGCACTCCAGGGCATAATGGCAAGCATGGTAACCAAGGCAACATTTGTAAGCACAAGCATCTAGAGGGAGGATCAGATTTCGTAGCTAACACCAATACTGGCTTGAAGGGCCAGAGGCGGAACAACAACTCTGGGATATCCTACAATGGGAACAAACCTCGCAATTACGAGGAAGCACTCAAAGCCCCTTGCCCCAAGCATAGTCTTCCAGATAAGCCGGCTAACCACTCGTGGCAGAACTGCTTCATCATGCAGGAATTTTGCAATCAGGCTTATAAGCATCACCATGATGGTGGTGACTGTGGACCTCCGGGATAGCCTGGAGCCGGCTTCCTAGGAGCCAGTTTCTCAGGAGCCAGCTCATCCGGCGGATTCCCAAACCCCGACTTCCAAGGGTCAGGAAGCTCAGTGTTGTGGGAAAACACGGCCACCTATGGGGCCATCGGCCCCTTGTGGTTCGGCAGGGGGGAAGAGCACATTGCACAAAGAGCTGAGGGCGTAGAGCAGCACGGTAGGGATCACACGGGCAGTTTTTACCCAGGTTCAGGCCGTCGCGAGGCGTAAAACCCTACTCCTGCTTTGGTGGATTGATGTATGGACAGTGTGGAGACGTAGCGCTCTTGCCCGGCAAGGTTGCCTCGGGACGAGAGCAAATACGCGCGTATGAGTGTACAGAGGTCCGACTCCCTTCTAAGGTAGCCATGGCCCTCCTTTTATAGGACAAGGGGTTACCACAATGGCAAATCAGTGATTACGTACTGATTAGATAGCAAACAGTGCTATCATACCTAACTCTGCAGACAAGACAAGGCGCATTAAATGCACCTCTTAGTGTCACATCGTGGTGTAGCCCGGCAATCCTTGCCGTGACATGCAGCCACCTCCTCGCCTGTCTGCGTGACACGTCCCTGGACGGGTGTCATTTGGAGGTGATTTCCTTCGGGAATGGCTGCCACGTGACAAGTAACAGGCACTTAATCACTTGGGGGCTTGACACCGCACTGATAGATGACTTGCGTTGCTGTGAGGTGGAGCGATGGAGCCTTGGCGGGGTGATCCGCCGTCGGCGTCCCCGGCAAGCCTGCCGGGGGAGTCTTGAGACTTGTCTTCGGGGTAACCTCGACCCCGCTAGGCTCGCTTGCCCGGCAAGGGTGGTTTTTCCTTGGTGATACCTTGCTCCTTTGGTTGGTCTTGGTCTTCTTGATCCGCCCTTTGATTTCTCAAAGAGCTTACCTCTTCTGCTTGGCCTTGTCTTGGATGCGTGGTGCAGCTCGCTTTTGTTGTGGTCATGCTGGAGACGTGCCTGTCCGGGCACAAGTCACGGGAAAACATACACCCCTATTTTTTACCCTGATAGAAGCCCCCATGCCTAAGCCATACGTGTCGCCGGTCACGTTGGGTCAGGCCCGAAAATGGTGCACGGACATGTGTCGAAGAGGTGTTGCGCGTGTAGCGATTTTTTATGATGACTAGTCAATCCAACGTCCACTACGCGTAATTACCGCAGGACGTGGGGTCATGGGACTATAGCAGTTGATGTCCAGGAGCCCCCGAAAGAAGCAGGTCAGGCCTCTGGCAGTGCGTCAGGATCGGGGACGCTGGTGGAAGAGAAGGTCCCCCTTCAAACCATGAGCCCTCCTCCCTCTTTTGGCACCTTGGCCGGGACCCCGCAGCCAACCTCAAGCCAACTGGCATTGGTGCTTGCCCAACTCGGTCTCGGAGCCTCCGGTTCCTCAGCAGCAATGAGCGTAGAGCTCGATGAAGAGATTCAGCGCATCATAGCGCCATTGTCTCAGCAAGTTGGAGAAACCGACAGCTCTGTCGACGGGGTCTTGGACCTATCCTTTCTGGAGTCCGTGGCGGTGGGCATCAAGGAAATGCATACCCGGTACGGCCAGAAGTGGCAGGCACTCAAGGAGCAACGCAGTTCTGCCAACAGTGTTGATCAGAAGCTGAGGGATAAGGGTAACGAGCTGCACCAGTGGAATAGCAAGGAGTTCCAAGTCCTTCTGCAGCAGCAAGAGACGATCCCTATGGCGACAGAGGATGTCGCCGCCCGAGAAGCCCGGCTGGCGGAACGCACAGCGCTTCTGGATGCCAAGGAGCAGAGCATCTCTTCCCGGGAGGAAAACCTCGAGGCCACCCTTCGCGCCAAGGACAATGAACTGGAAGCCCTTCTCCAGCAGTGTACCAAAGAGCAGGAGGACAAGCACAAGGCAGCCGTGGATGCTCTTACTGCTGACTCTACCGCCCAACTGAAGAAGGTTGCTGATGATCTTGCTGCTGCATCTACTACCAAGGTTGACCTTGATCAACAGGTGGCCAAATTGATAGAAGAGCTTGCCGGGAGTGCCAAAGAAGTCGTGACCCTCAAGGAGGAGGCGCAGAAGGCAGAGAGCTCTCTGAAGGAGGTGCAATCGCAACTCTCCTCCAAGAGCCAAGACCTTGAGACTGCCAACGGCACCATTGAGGACATGAAGGCCAGGGTTGGCACCCTGGAGAGCTCGATCGAATCCGGCGAGGTCCGAGAGAAGTAGCTGATGAAGGATCTGGACAACATGAGACTCCTTCAGAAAGATGCGGAGATTAAGCTGGCGAACCAATCCGAGCAGGTCGACCTTTGGATCAAGAGCTTGATGGACATCGCTGAACGCCTTACTGCCCAGGCTGCAGTGATGGGCATGGATGGGCCAGTATTCTCGGTCAGCAGGCACGAGGTCCTGAGGGTCAAGCTGGGGTTCTTCTTCAACAAGTTGATTGAAAAGCTGAAGGCTCATGAAGAAGGAAGAGACGCCCTTTTCGAGAGCGAATCTGGAAAGCTTGCCCGCAATGCCCTCTTCATGGTTTTGAGCAATCTCGCATACTGCCACCCTGAACTCAATCTTGCAGATGGCTTCAGGAAGCTCCCGGTAGGTGCTGATGTTTCTGCTACTGAGAAGAAGGCTGCCCCCTACGCCGACAAGGTGCTCTCCGTTCCCAGGGCCCAATAAGACCGCCAAGCACGGCTCTGAATCATTCGTATTGGCGTTCCGCCCTGTAACAGAACATTATGCATGTGCTGTGTTTAGACCCCGTACTGCTTATGCTCGTGTGGAACTGATGTCTTTACTTAATCTCAACTGCATGTTTATCCCTTTTGAGTTCACCCGTTGGTGTTTGTAAGATTAGTCTCTGTGTGTATTTTGGTTGCCTGCCGGTATCATACTACCATGATTGTCGTAAGGGTCAGGCCCTTAGCATTCATCTTGGCGAGGATATGTCCCGGCAGGTTTTTCCTTGGTAGTTTTTGACGCAGCCGCCCACTCTGCGAGCAGGCTCGGAACAGAGCGAGGGCGCAGACAAAAACCGGTAAGGTACCGTCACACGAAAGATTTCCTCATATGAACACCTTTGGTATCCGAGGGATAATCAAATGCAGATTCTAAAAAGAGAGAAAAAGCGAACACGTAGACTTAGCTTTTGGCTGTGCTCCCTTCCCTCTTCAATTGCAGCCACTCGTTGTGTCCGAATATCTTAGGGGAATGGTGCTTCTCGTATTGCTTTCGGATCCCCGGCAAGGGCCAGAAGGTATCGCAAGTCTCTCATGGGCGGCAGAAAAACGGGGTAAGGTAAGGCCGGTTTCTTTTTCCTCCCCCTCACACTTTTAACGATCTCTTGGTGGCTGGCACAAAAGTCGCGCTGGCGTGGATGGCCTTGTCGGAGCACGCTTGCCGGGGCATCGACCGACAGATTCGCACCGACGCTCTACTCAGGATTTGTCCTTAGCAGCGCAAATGCCAAACCGAGTGATGCGTGGGCTCATCGATGTCAGGGACGCTTTAACCCGACGTGGCTCGATCGTTGTCAAGTGGAGGTGGTGGAGGGAGAAACCATGTACCTTATCTCCTCGCCCTTCTTCTCGCATAGGGGTCGCATGGCGGCCACGCCGCTCGAGCAGCCCATGGTCACTGTGTCGCCATCACCCACTGCTCCCACCACTACTACAGCTACGGTGGAAATGAGTGATGGGGATCGGGCGGGATGACTGAAGGAGCAATGTCGCTTCCTTCTTGAACTATCGTGCCGCATTTTCCCTTGGGCGCCATGGATGACGAAGCCGCTGATGAAGATGACGCACTGCTTACACTCTCTAGTTCACGCAAGGGCTTCCCCCTACCTGGCACGCCAAAGATGTCATGGGAAAACACGGCCACCTATGGGGCCATCATCCCCTTGTGGTTCGGCAGGGGGGAAAAGCACATTGCACAAAGAGCAGAGGGCGTAGAGCAGCACGGCAGCGATCACACGGGCAATTTTTACCCAGGTTGGGGCCGCCGCGACGCGTAAAACCCTACTCCTGCTTTGGTGGATTGATGTATGGACGGTGTGGAGACGCAGCGCTCTTGCCCAGCAAGGTTGCCTCGGGACAAGAGCAGCTACGCGCGTATGAGTGTACAGAGGTCCGAATCCCTTCTAAGGTAGCCACGACCCTCCTTTTATAGGCCAAGGGGTTACCACAATGGCAAATCAGTGATTACGTACTGATTAGATAGCAAACAGTGCTATCATACCTAACTCTACAAACAGGACAAGGCACATAAAATGCACCGCTTAGTGTCACATCATGGTGTAGCCCGGCAAGCCTTGCCGTGACATGCAGCCACCTCCTCGCCTATCTACGTGATACGTCCCTGGACGCGTGTCATTTGGAGGTGATTTCCTTTGGGAATGGCTGCCACGTGACAAGTAACAACCACTTAATCACTTGGGGGCTTGACACCACACTGATAGATGGCTTGTGTTGCTGTGAGGTGGAGCGATGGAGCCTTGGCAGGGTGATCCGCCCTCGGCGTCCCCGGCAAGCCTGCCAGGAGAGTCTTGAGACTTGTCTTCGGGGTAACCTGGACCCCGCCAGGCTCGCCTGCCCGGCAAGGGAGGTTTTTCCTTGGTGATACCTTGCTCCTTTGGTTGGTCTTGGTCTTCTTGATCCGCCCTTTGATTTCTCAAAGAGCTTATCTCTTCTGCTTGGCCTTGTCTTGGTTGCATGGTGCAGCTCGCTTTTGTTGTGGTCGTGCCGGAGATGTGCCTGTCCGGGCACAAGTCAGGGGAAAACATACACCCCTGTTTGGTTACCCCGACACTCAGGAGCTGACTTCCAGGGTTCTGGCAATAACGGATGTGGAAATCCGCATTCTAGACAAGGCAATCAACAACACAGTATTCCGCCTAGTTTTATCAGACCAATCCCAAACAGTCGAATAACAGGCAATATCATGTCACAACCAGTACTTGCAAGCGCGACTGCAAGCTCCAAAAGTGAGCTGTAAACATGGTTGAGTCGGCTATCCCCGAGTACTTCAACTGGTCACCACAGCGGGTCACGTGGAGAAGAGAGGATCATAGTCCCCGAGTTGAGAATCCGGGTTGTCTAGCTCTGGTGGTGGCGCCTCAGGTTGGTGGTTATAAGCTCACAAAGGTGCTCATGGACGGAGGAAGCACCATCAACATCTTGTACTATGATACCTTCACACGGATGAATCTGTCACAAAAACAGCTCCAGCCTTCCTCAACCGTGTTTCACGGGATCGTTCCTGGAAAGTCTGCTTACCCTATTGGCCAGATCAAGCTGGAGGTTGCGTTTGGCACTGAGTTCAAGTACGGATCAGAATTCTTGACGTTTGAGGTGGTTAATATCAAGAGCCCATATTATGCCCTCTTTGGACGACCGGCTTGCGCTCGCTTCATGGCGCGACCCTGTTATGTCTATCTCAACCTCAAGATGCATGGACTAGAGGACACCAGCACAGTCGACAGTGACACGAAAATTGCACTCGAGTGTGAGGAAGGAGATGCAGTTTATGCCGCCTCGGCTTGCGTAGCGGAAGAGCTGAAGTTCTACACAACCAATGTTGATCCGGCCGATATGATGTCTCTGAAGAAGCCAACTACTGAGGTTGATCCTTTACTCAAGTTCAAGTCGGCTGAGTATACAAAGCTGGTTGACTTCACCCCTAGTGATTTGTCCCAGTAGTTCACTATTGGGACTTGCTTGGACTCCAAATAGGAAAGCGCGCTCATCGAGTTCATCCGTGAGAATTGGGGCGTCTTCACATGGAAACCTTCTAACATGCCTGGTGTACCGAGAGAACTTGCTGAGCACCACCTTAATGTCTACTACACAACTTGTTCTTGTAGACTCGTGTTGGGCCTCCAAGCGTAGAGTTTTGTAGGACAGTAGCAATTTTCCCTCAAGTGGATGACATAAGATTTATCAATCCGTGGCAGGCGTAGGTTGAAGATGGTCTCTCTCAAATAGCCCTACAACCAAATAACAAAGAGTCTCTTGTGTCCCCAACACACCAAATACAATGGTACATTGTATAGGTGCACTAGTTCAGCGAAGAGATGGTGATACAAGTGTAATATGGATAGTAGATATTGATTTTTGTAATAGTAACAATAAAAAGCAGCAAGGTAACGAGTAACAAAAGTGAGCACAAACGGTATTGCAAGGCTTGAAAATGAGGCCTAGGGTCCATACTTTCGCTAGTGCAATCTCTCAAACAATGCTAATATAATTGGCTCACATAACCATCCCCCAACTTGCGATGTAGAATCACTCCAAAGTTCTTATCTAGCAGAGAACATAAGAAGAAATTGTTTGTAGGGTACGAAACCACCTGAAAGTTATTCTTTCTGATCGATCTATTCAAGAGTTCGTACTAAAATAACACCAACTTATCATTTCTGATCGACCTATCCAAGAGTTTGTACTAAAATAACACCATATGATACACATCAACCAACTCTAATGTCACCTAGATACTCCAATGTCACCGCGAGTATCCGTGATTTGATTATACGATATGCATCAAACAATTTTAGATTCATAATACTCAATCCAACACAAAGAACCTCAAAGAGTGCCCCAAGATTTCTACCGGAGAAACAAAGATGAGAACATGCATCAACCCCTATGCATAAATTACCCCAATGTCACCACGGGAATCCACGAGTTGAGTGCCAAAACACATATCAAGTGATTCAATATGATACCCCATTGTCACCACGGGTATTCATAGCAAGACATACATCAAGTGCTCTCAAATCCATAAGTGTATTCAATCCGATAAAAACAAAATATCTAAGGGAAAACTCAATTCATCACAGCAAAAAGATAGAGAGGGGAAAACACCATATGATCCAACTATATTAACAAAGCCTGAGGGTGGACTACTCCCTCCTCATCATGGTGGCCGCCGGGATGATGAAGATGGCCACCGGTGATGTTTTCCCCCTCCGGCAGGGTGCCGGAATAGGGTCTAGATTGGTTTTTCATGGCTATAGAGGCTTGCGGCAGTGGAACTTCAGATCTACGGTTGTTTCTGAGGGTTTCTGTATTTACAGGATTTTTTGGCGTTGGTTTCACGCGAAGATGGGCCTCGAGGTGACCACAATGTACCAGCACACGGGCAAGGGCCCAGGCGTGCCCTGGTGGGTTGTGCTCACCTATTTCACCTTCTGGTCCTCCCACGAAGCTTGTACTGCCTCTTTTGTTCCAAAAAAAAAAATCTTCAAAAAGTTTTAGCTCATTTGGAGAACTTTCATTTCTGCACAAAAAACAACACCACGGTAGTTCTGCTGAAAACAACGTCAGTCCGGGTTAATTCCATTCAAATCATACCAAAACCATATAGAATTGTTGTAAACATGGCATGAATACTTCATAAATTATAAATACGTTGGAGACGTATCAGCATCCCCAAGCTTAATTCCTACTCGTCCTCGAGTAGGTAAATGATAAAAGAAATAATTTATGAAGTGTGAATGCTAGCATAGTGCATAATTTTGATCAATGATAATTTCAATCACTTTTCCTAGCATCATAACAACAACTCTTTCTCATAAAACTCATCATGATAAAGTAGCAATTGAAAACGGAATTTTTGTTGTGGAATGCTACCTATGATATTCATCATATACTCTTTATTTTGTAGCATGGACATTTGGACTTGAATGATTCAAAGCAATAATCTATACTTTGACATGAAGACATCAATACTCAAGAATACTAACAGGCAACCATGTCTTTCGAAATATAAACACTAAAGAAAGCTATCCCTAGCCCATTATGCTCAATCATTGATCCATTCATGAAACATACTCGAATATTAGCTACATCCAATGCACAGGTATGATCATAGTGCTCCCTAGTTGGTGCTTTAAAAGAGAAGATGGAGACTCAAACAAAAAATAAAAAAAATGCATAAAGTAAATAGATAGGCCCTTCGCAGAGGGAAGCAGAGATTTGTAAAGGTGCTAGAGCTCAAAGCTTAAATTGAGAGATAAAATATTTTGAGAGGCATACTTTTCCCTTCAATGAAAACGACCGAGAATTCCCAACACTTTCCATGCTAGATACATCATAGGTGGTTCCCAAACACAAAATAAAGTTTATTCCTTTTCCACCATTCTTTCACAATCCATGGCTAGCCATATCCACGGGTGCCTTCCATACCAACACTTTCCAAGGAATTTATTATTGAACAACATAAATTATTATTTTTTGCATTTCAGGACTGGGCATCCCTATTACCTTTGCCACACTCTCATGTAATGAAAAGTGAATAAACACTCATCTTGAGAATAACGCATCTAGCATGGAAAATATTGGCCACCCCCTGCCACTTCATGAGCGGTACGGGCACACAAAAAAGGAAATTTGTTTTGAAAATTAGAGTTGGCACATACAAATTTACTTGGAATGGCATGAAAATACCGCATATTGCTATGTCTGGTGGACTCATTTGGCACAACTTGGTTTAAGGAGTTTGGACGCACAAGTAGTATTCCCGCTTAGTACAAGTGGAGGCTAGCAAATAGATTGAGAAGCGACCAACCAAGAAACGAAAACGATCATAAACGAGCATTAAACATAACTAACACCGAATAATGCACCACAAGTAGGATGTAATATCATTGCATAACTATTGACATTCGTGCTTGCATAGGGAATCACAAACCTTAACACCAATATTCTTACTAAAGCATAATTACTCACCAACATGAGTCACATATTATTATCTCCATATCGCAAAATTATTGCAAGGAATCAAACTTATCATATCCAATGATCTACATGAAAGTTTTTATAATATCTTTCTTTAACATCAATCACTTTGGGACCAATTTCATAGCTTGTGCAAATTGTCATCACTATTATCAACTCTCAAAATAATATAAGTGAAGCATGAGAGTGTTCGACAAACTACTCCAAAAAGATATAGGTGAAGATCAAATGAGTAGTTAAGTAAATAAGTAGCTATGTGAGGACTCTCTCTCATTTAAAATTTTTAAGATCTAAGTATTTTATTAAAACAGCAAGCAAAAAAAATGGCATTCTAAGAATGGCACACATCATGTGAAGAAGCAAAAACTTAGGCTCAACTGAGTCTAACCGATAATTGTTGATGAAGAAAGGTTGGATGCCTACCGGGGCATCCCCAAGCTTAGAAGCTTGAGACTTCCTGAAATGTTATCTTGGGATGCCTTGGGCATCCCCAAGCTTCAGCTTTTGTGTCTCCTTAATTCCTTTTATATCACGGTTTCCCTAAATCTTAAAAACTTCATCCACACAAAACTCAACAAGAACTCGTGAGATAAGTTAGTATAAATCAATGCAACACCTTATCATTCTCTACTGTAACAAATCACTAAAATTATTATTTAACATTGCATACTAAATGCCTCTGCATATTTAATACTCCCATCCTCAAATAGAATCATTAAACAAGCAAACATATGCAAACATAACAGCAATCTGTCTAAATAGGACAGTCTATAAAGAGTACAATTTTAATCATACTTCCCTAACTCCAAAATTCAAAAAATTTACCAAACCGTAGAAAATTTATCATATCTTATTGTGCAAAATATTTCAACATTTTATCAAATTCTTACTTTTCTCAAGAATTCACGCACTAGCATGCAACTTTCTGTTTTCAAACAGCAACACATAGACTTGCAAAATAAGCATGGCAAAGGCTATACTTGACATTTTTACTGAAGTAAAAGATACAAAACATTATTCTAAATAACAACAAGCACATCCTAATAAAATAAAATGATGCTCCAAGCAAAACACATATCATGTGACGAATAAAAATATAGCCCCAAATAAGCTTACCGATAATGTTGGAGACGAAAGAGGGGATGCCTTCCGGGGCATCCCCAAGCTTAGTTGCTTGGATCGTCCTTGAATATTACCTTGGGGTGCCTTGATAATCCCCAAGCTTAGGGTCTTGTCACTCCTTATTCTCCTCATGTCGATATCTCACCCAAAACTTGAAAACTTCAATCACAGAAAACTTAACGAAACTTCGTGAGATGGGTTAGTATGATAAAGACAAATCATTCACTTTGGTACTGGAAAGTTAAGATTCATAATTTTTTACACATAATGCCTACTGTACTCTACAATTTCCACAATTTATATTAAGAAATATAAGCCAAAGAAACCATAAAACAATCAAACTATGCATTGCAAACAGAATCTGTCAGAAATAGAATAGTGTGTAAAGATCTGAATTATGGTCATACTTCTGTAACTCCAAAAATTTGGAAAAATTAGGACAATCTAGACAATTTGTATACCCATAAACTGTAAACAATTCAGAATTTTTTGACGCTCCAGTGCTTTTTAACAATTCTGTTACTGGGCACAAAAGTTTCCATTTTTGCACAGAATCAAGTCAACTATCATGCACACTATCCCAAAGGCTTTACTTGGTACTTTATTGATACAAAGCTATAAAACATGATTAATACAGTAGCATAATCATGTGAACACACTAAAACAGTAGGGGTAAATGTTGGGTTGTCTCCCAACAAGCGCTTTTCTTTAATGCCTTTTTAGCTAGGGATGATGATTTCAATTATGCTCACATAGAAGATAAGGATTGAAACATAACGGGAGCATCATAAAGCATATGACTAGCACATTTAAGTCTAACCCACTTCCTATGCATAGGGATTTTGTGAGAAAAAAAACTTTGGGAACAAGAATCAACTAGCATAGGAAGGCCAAACAAGAAAAACTTCAAGATTTTCAACACATTGAGAGGAAACTTGATATTATTGCAATTCCTACAAGCATAATTTCCTCCCTCATAATAATTTTCAGTAGCATCATGAATGAATTCAACAATATAACTATCACATAAAGTATTCTTTTCATGATCTGCAAGCATAGAAATTTTATTACTCTCCGCATAAGCAAATTTATTCTCATCAATAGTAATGGGAGCAAATTCAACAAAATAACTATCATGTGATTGGAAATTAAAATCATGATGATAAGTTTCATGGTTATAATTATTCAATATAGCATACATGTCATCACCATAATCATCATAGATAGAAACTTTGTTATCATAATCAATTGAAACCTCTTCCAAAGTTGTGGATTCATCATTAAATAAAGTCATGACCTCTCCAAATCCACTTTCATCATTATAACAATAAGATTCAACACCCTCCAAAATAGTGGGATCATTACCTAGAGTTGACACTCTTCCAAGCCCACTTTCATCAATATTATCATCATAAATAGGAGGCATGCTATCACCATAATAAATTTTCTCATCAAAACTTGGGGGACTAAAAATATCATCTTCATCAAACATAGCATCCCCAAGCTTATGGCTTTGCATATCATTAGCATCATGGATATTCAAAGAATTCATACTAGCAACATTGCAATCATGCTCATAATTCAAAGATTTTATGTCAAACATTTTATTGAATTCTTCTTCTATCAATTGAGCACAATTTTCTGATCCATCATTTTCAAGAAAGACATGATAAAGATGAATAATATGAGGCCACCTCAATTCCATTTTTTTGTAGTTTTCTTTTACGAACCAAACTAGTGATAAAACAAGAAACAAAAAGGTTCAATTGCAAGAACTAAAGATATACCTTCAAGCACTCACCTCCCCAGCAACGGCGCCAGAAAAGAGCTTGATGTCTACTACACAACTTGTTCTTGTAGACTCGTGTTGGGCCTCCAAGCGCAGAGTTTTGTAGGAAAGTAGCAATTTTCCCTCAAGTGCATGACCAAAGGTTTATCAATCTGTGGTAGGCATAGGATGAAGATGGTCTCCCTCAAACAGCGATGCAACCAAATAACAAAGAGTCTCTTGTGTCCCCAACACACCAAATACAATGGTAAATTGTATAGGTGCACTAGTTCGGCGAAGAGATGGTGATACAAGTGTAATATGGATAGTAGATATTGATTTTTGTATTAGTAACAATAAAAAAGAGAAAGGTAACGAGTAACAAAAGAGCACAAACGGTATTGCAATGCTTAAAAATGAGGCCTAGGGTTTGTACTTTCGCTACTGCAATATCTCAACAATGCTAATATAATTGGATCACATAACCATCCCTCAACGTGCGATGAAGAATCACTCCAAAGTTCTTATCTAGCGGAGAACATGGGAAGAAATTGTTTGTAGGGTACGAAACCACCTTAAAGTTATTCTTTCTGATCGATCTATTCAAGAGTTCGTACTAAAATAACACAAACTTATCCTTTCCGATCGACCTATCCAAGAGTTCGTACTAAAATAACACCATATGATACACATCAACCAACTCTAATGTCACCTAGATACTCCAATGTCACTGCGAGTATCCATGAGTTGATTATATGATATGCATCAAACAATTTCAGATTCATAATACTCAATCCAACACAAAGAACCTCAAAGAGTGCCCCAAGATTTCTACCGGAGAAACAAAGACGAGAACGTCCATCAGCCCCTATGCATAGATTACCCCAATGTCACCTCAGGAATCCACGAGTTGAGTGCCAAAACACATATCCAGTGATTCAATATGATACCTCATTGTCACCACGGGTATTCATAGCAAGACATACATCAAGTGCTCTCAAATCCATAAAAGTATTCAATCCGATAAAAACGAAATATCAAAGGGAAAACTCAATTCATCACAACAACAAGATAGAGAGGGGAAAACACCATATGATCCAACTATATTAACAAAGCCAGCGATACATCAAGATCGTGCCATCTCAAGAACCTGAGAGAGAGGGATTAAACACATAGCTACTGGTATAAACCATCAGCCCCGAGGGTGGACTACTCCCTCCTCATCATGGTGGCTGCCGGGATGATGAAGATGGCCACCAGTGATGATTTCCACCTCCGGTAGGGTGCCGGAACAGGGTCTAGATTGGTTTTTCTTTGCTACAGAGGCTGGGAGCAGCGAGACCTCTGATCTAGGGTTATTTCTGGGGGTTTCTGTATTTATAGGATTTTTTGGTGTTGGTTTCACGCGAAGATGGGCCACAAGGTGACCACAACCCACCAGCACACGGGCAAGGGCCCAGGCGCGCCCTGGTGGGTTGTGCTCACCTCCTCATGTTCTGGTCCTCCCACGAAGCTTCTAGTGCCTCTTTTGTTCCAATTTTTTTTTCAAATTTTTTTGCTCATTTGGAGAACTTTCATTTCTGCACAAAAAACAACACCACGGTAGTTCTGCTGAAAACAGCGTCAGTCCAGGTTAGTTCCATTCAAATCATACCAAAACCATATAGAATTGTTGTAAACATGACATGAATACTTCATAAATCATAGATACATTGGAGACGTATCACACCTTAATGTGGTTCCTAAGATGAAACCTGTCAGACAATACCTCCATCATTTTAATTAGGAGAGATGCAAGGCAATTGGCGAGGAAGTGGCTCGCCTCCTGGCAGCCGGCTTCATCGTTGAAGTTTTTCACCCTGAGTGGTTAGCTAATCCAGTGCTTGTTCTAAAGAAAAACAGGACTTGGTGAATGTGTTTTGATTACACGGATCTCAACAAGGCTTGTCCCAAGGATCCGTTTGCTCTTCCTCGCATTGACCAGATCATTGACTCTACCACCGGTTGTGAGTGCTTATGTTTGCTGGATGCGTACTCTGGATATCATCATATCAAGATGGCTGTCGAGGATCAGGAAAAGACGACCTTTATCACACCTTTTGGGGCTTTCTGCTATGTCTCTATGCCTTTTGGACTAAAGAGCGCGGGAGCTACATATCAGGGTTGCATACAAAACTGTTTTCACAAGTAGATCAGGCGCAATGTTCATGCCTATGTTAATGATACCGTGGTCAAGTCACAGAAGAAAGAAACCCTGTTGGATGACCTGAACGAAACATTTGATAATCTTCGGGACTACCAAATGAAGCTTAACCCGGCCAAATGTGTGTCCGGTGTCCTTGCAGGAAAATTATTGGATTTCCTTGTGTCAGAGCGTGGCATCAAAGCTAACCCAGATAAGATTAAGGTTGTCACAACACTTGCCAAGCCGGCGAACATCAAGGACGTCCAGCGCGTGGCGGGACGAATTGCGGCCTTGAGCCGGTTCATAAGCCGGCTCGGCAAAAAAGTGATCCCCCTTTACCAGTTGCTGAATAAGATGGACAACTTCGTCTAGAATGATGCGGCAGATAAAGTTTTTGATTCCCTTAAGCAACAGCTATCTACTACATCGATCCTTGCTGCCCCGATTGACAAAGAGCCTATGCTCATGTACATCGCTGCTAACAATAAAGCAGTGAGTGTGGCAGTTGTCGTGGAATGCAAGGAGGCAGGGAAGGAATATCTAGTCCAGATGCAAGTCTATTATGTCAGCGAGGTTTTGACTGAGTCCAAGCAGCGATATCTACATTGGCAGAAGCTAGTATTTGGTGTTTTCATGGCTAGTCGCAAACTGAAGCACTATTTCCAGGGACACCCAATCACTATGGTCAGCTCGAACCCTTTAGGAAACATTATCCAGAATAGGGAAGCCACAGGTCGGGTTGCTAAGTGGGCAATTGAGCTTGGTCCACATCATTTGAAGTATGTGCCTCGAACTACTATCAAATCTCAAGCACTGGTGGATTTCATCAATGACTGGACTAAAATTCAAGTCCCCGAGGAGAAGCCGGACAATACATATTCGATGATCACTTTGAAGGTTCCAGGCAATTGGAGGGCTCAGGGGCTGGAGTCATCATATCTTCCCCATGAGGTGACAAGTTTTGTTATGTTTCGAGGCTCATGTTTCCCTGTACTAACAATGCACCTGAGTCTGAAGCTCTCCTCCATGGCTCCATATGGCTAAGGGGATGAATCTCAGCAGGGTCAAGTGTTTGGGTGATTCAGAGTTGGCCGCCCAGCAGGTTTCTAGAACATGGGATTCAAAATACCCTCTCATGGTGGCTTATCAGCGTGCGGTGGCTATTATTGCAGGGCACTGTAAGGGTTATAAAGTCGACCACATTGATCGTCGGCTCAACGAGGCTGCCGACGCTTTATCACAATTGGGCTCTCAGCATAAGCCGGTACGTCCCAATGTTTTCCTTGACGTGCTCCATAATCCTTTTGTTAAGTTGCTATCCGAGGAAGATATCGCTATTCCTGACCCGGAAGCATAGTTGGTTGCTGCTCTTCATGCTATACCAGACTGGATGGTCCCTTATCTGGCTTATCTTACTCGTGGCGAGCTTCCTGAAGATGAAATCATTGCTCTTTAGATTGTCCGACGATCCAAATCAATGACTATTATTAATGGCGAGTTACACAGGAAGAGTATCATAGGTGTTTTTCAGTGTTGCATGTCTCCTGAGGAGGGTTGTCAAATTCTTGAGATACATTCTCGCGACTATGGACATCATGCCGGCTCAGGGTCCTTAGTGGCAAAGGCTTTCCGCCATGGTTTTTACTGGCTCACAGGTCACGCAGATGCTGAGGATATTGTGCACAATTGTAATGGTTGCCAAAAATTCGCATGTCAGACCCACGTTGTCGGTGTCAAAACCGGCAGCTCTCGGGTAGGGGGTCCCGAGCTGGGGATCTTGGATCGATGGGTAACAGGGAACACATAGACAGTGTTTAACCAGTATCAGGCCCTCTCGAGGAGGTAAAACCCTACGTCCTGCTTGGTTGTATTGATGTGTTTGCAGGACAATTACAGAGTTGATCTACCTCGAGGTTGGATGAACTAGCCCTAGATGGGTATGGCGATAATGGTTCTCCCCCTGTACGGTCTAGCCCTCTGTTTTATATAGACACCAGGAGTATCTAGGGTTACATATGGTCGGTTACCATCCGGGGATAAACATGTTGGTTATGCTATCTAGGCCTGGAGGATACGCCAAGTCTTCAAAGGTTTCCTTCTGGACCACGGGGTCGGCTGTAGTCCATCCTTCCATTGTTGAATCAGGAGCTGCCCAACTATTCGGCCCATGAAAGATAGGCCAGCAGCCCCGAGGACCCCTTAGTCCGGGACACCCTCAGTAGCCCCAAACTAGTCTTCGAAGCCGAAGTATATGTGAACATTTCAGGCTTTGCATACCAGTTCCCTTCCTTTCGTGGTGTTTGCATCAGGCCCGCAGCCACCCTAGATCGTATCTTCGAGGATTGTTCGGCCGTGTCCCGCCATATGCTTCCCGGATTTTGCCATAGCTTTCGACACAAGCAAGTTACTTAGCTGCGAAGGCTAGCCACCCAAGTGTGAATAGTACCCTCATCTGACAACTTTTGCCAAAAGGTCACGGCCCGCCATGACTACCAGCCAGTTATGAAAGCTCGATTCGTGGTTCGAGGCGGTTTCTTCATTGGCAACTCCCATCAATATGAAGATCGTGTCCGGCTTTTAAGGGATATGATCAATGATTTGGGCTATCACACACGCACATAACGACATGATTATATTGGGAAGTGGCGAGGTCTGTGGCACAGTAAAAGGACTCTTGGCCTTATGGCAGCCCATAAAAGGGGAGCGACCGCCATTCGTTTTGCACACTCACACTTCCTCCTGCGCCACCGCTTTCCCCATCTCCTGAGCTCCAGCGCCCAGATCCATTTTCTCTTCCAAGAACCTCTCCAGCCCTTTCCTCAATCCGTCCATGCCTAGCTTCATGTCTAATGGCAAGTTGGAGGCCTCAATCGTCACTGAGAGTGCCATTCAGGAGCTGAAGAGCGTGGGCTATCTCCCCACTGACACTGTTCAAGATATCTTCCGATATTCCGATAAATCGGCCGATTTATCACTTATCGTTGTCTGACCGATAAGATAAATCGGCCGATTAATCAGCCGATATGGCGATAAATCGGCCGATATGCCAATAAACTGGCCGATTTACCCCTTATCATGGGTCGACCGATAAGTTCCCGATAAGCGATATCCCCAACATTGCCCACTGACGTTGCCCATCGTGCTCCAGAAGCAGGCCAGGTCGTCCCCACGCCGAGGCCTGGCGATAGGGTGGTGTTCCTCCCTCACTTCATCCGGGGACTGGGTTTACCCCTCCACCCCGTTGTCATGGGTCCAATGTTCTTCTATGGGTTAGACTTCCATGATCTTGCCCCTAATTCTTTTCTGCATCTCTCGACCTTCATTATCATCCGCGAGGCCTTTCTTCGGGTTCGGCCACACTTTGGCCTGTGGCTGAAAGTGTTTAGCATCAAGCCAGAGATCATTGACGGCCAGCAGGTGGACTGTAGGGGGGCAATGGTCAGCAAGCTCCCTCGGGTCGAGTGGCCGAAGGGTACTTTTATTGAAACTATCAAGATTTAGCAGAAGGAGTGGTTCTATATCACAGAGCAACAAAACACGGATTGGGTGGCGGCCCCCGCCTTCAGATCTGCCCCCCCCATGAGGCTAGTTTCATGGACCAAGAAAGGCCTTGACTGGGGGTCGACCAAGGAGGTGGCATCGCTGCAAGGCCAGACAACCAACATGATTCAGATCATGCTCCCTCGCCTCGTCATGCCCTTTCAAGATCAGACCACCCCCATATGGGCTTACAAGCCTGAGGACCCCGCCACCATGCTCCGCTTCTACCGCACTTCCCACACCCAACTGTGGAAGGTGTTGTTCAAGCCGCAGAAGGATTGGCCGGCCGAGGAGGAAGACCGCGGCCTCGACAACGCCAACCACCCTCGCGAGGTATGATAAGTTTCACTCCTATGCTCGGATGTTCCTTTTTGACAAAGTATTTAACTCCCTCCTCTTCCATCTGCAGAGCTAGTTGAAGAAAGCGGAATGGATCGACAGTCTGGCCCCGCTGCTCGAGGGCCCGAGGATGGCACTGCTGATGGCCATGTTGGTCGTGGACCCTACAAGGTGCTAGAGAAGAAGGAGAAGAAGAAAGAGCAGAAGAAAGAGGTCAGAGAAGGCCTCCATCCCAGAGGACCCCCGGACACTAGATCCGGTGACACCCATGCCCCCCATACCCTCGAGGGGGAAAAGAAGAAGCAGGGAGAGGACGGGAGGAAATTGAATCCTCCCGAACAAGGAAGAAGGTGGTGTCCAAATATGGTGAGGAGGATTAGCCTCCTCCCGCCCCGAAAAGACAATGCCGGGCCAAAGTGGTCCTGTGTGACGAAAGCTCGGCTTCTGCCGAGGACTAAGAAGCCTCCGAAGAGGTTCCTTGTAGGACCCCAGGGGCAAGCCCAGGCCCAGAGGTATAGATCTTAACATAAACTCTTGTCCTCTTAGTCGAACTAAGTCTTTCTATTGATTGTGTGCCTGCTTTTAATATTGTAGCCCGCCACGTGATCTCCCTACTGATCGAGTCTCAAAGGGAGACTCTCCACTGGCCGCGCTGGCAGAGAGCTAGACCGGGTCACGTGCCTCGCTTCCCCGGTCATTGAGGAGGCTGAGGAGGTCTTATCTGGGAGGACCCCTCCTGGGCCCAGCATAGGAGGAGGCGACACTGTCATGGACCCGGTGAATACCTCGGCCGCCAAAGACTAGGAGGGGGAAACCCCTCTAGTTAACAAGGAGGGGGAGCTCGGCTAGCCCGAGCAGTCCTCATAGGTGGTTTTGGAGCCACTAAGGCACCAGGAGCCAACCATTCTGCCCTCCACTGAGGGAGGAGCCGAGGTACCTCCGCCACCCCCACGCGCTACAAAGCGGGTTCCGACTGGGTGGCTGGATATGATGGAGGAGGCGTTAACTGACTCCTCTATCGTTGAGGAGCACCGTGCCCTTATGGGCGCGGTTTTGGAAAATCTTCGGTCCGTGGACAACAGACTGAAGGAGGCCTTCAGCGGCCTTCTGTCAGTCTTCAAGGTAAACCATGTAATGCCCATTTTCCTTATAGAATATCACTTCTATAATCACGCAACCTCATATGCAATAGTGTTGGTGCAATAATTTGCCTCCTTATTTTTTGGAGTTTGTTGACATAAACAGTATGGGACTTATGCGTTTGCTAGTGCACACAGAGTAACAGGTCCCTAGAATCAAGAGGAGTTTGATTCAAACGACGAAGATAATCCCTTGCACTGTAGTGAAGGCTACCATGAAGATTATGTTGACAAGAGTGACCCCTCTAAATTCCTGCCGTGAAGCAACTGGTTTGGTGCCTGTCCAAAGGAAGTGACTGCGTCTGAGAAGAATGAAGACGAAGTGAAGACGTAGCATTTATTTTATTGTTTCTCTTCTCTTTATTGAGTCACAGGACCACCGTACTATTAAGAGGGGTGTAGCGTTCGAAACTTTGATTCTCTGATGCTAAACCCAAATCCTATGTAAGTTGTGAGAGAAATCTCTTTATGCTTCGAATGATTACCTGGCAGCAGTAGACATTGTTCTTCGTGCTGCAGGAGATATCTGTCGAACTGAGGAGTTAGCTTTACTTGCTCCGCAAGTAATGTTACTTTTGTGCTCAATTTCCGACCATTGGACTCGTGTCGTTCGGCCATTGGCTGCTCCACATGTCCAGTTTGGTCATTTCCCTTCAGGGAAGGTTGCGGCTATAAATAGCCACCCCGCTCCAACGTTGTTCGTTGGCTGCTCCGCTTGATTCTAAGAAGATTGTTGAGCAAACCCCTCTCTGAGTGATTTGAGTTTAAAATCCACTGAGAGAAAAACCGCTAGAGCCGAAGAATTAGATAGTGGTTCAGCATCACTCGAATCTAAGTCCAGTACGTTCCGCCTATTACTCTTGAGAGCTGCAAACTCTCTAGACGGTTAGGTGTCAATTTCCTCAGAGACCAAGAGTGATTGTGGTTCTCGAAGAAGAAGTCTGTAAAGGTTCGGAGATCACCTCAAGTATCTACCACGAGTGATCGGCATTGGTTGACGAACCAATTGTCGAGGAGAATTGGGTGAAGAGAGTTTATCTTCCATGTTAAGTCAGAACCCCTCCAACCAGATGTAGTCCTTGTGTAGAAGGACAAACTGGTCGAACAAATACCTGGTCGGCATCGAGCATCCCTGGTTTCATCCGTTCTCTCTCTCTTTCCATTCGTATTATCTCAATCATGTGATTTCCTTTGATGCTTGTATCAATTTCCATTCGGTAGTTTATTTTTGCTCACTGTACTTTATTTTCATTCCCTCCGCTGCTGGCTACAAGAGTTTTGAGATTTCCGAAGAAATTTTAAAACTCCCATTCAGCCCCCCTCTAGTAGACATACTTCATTCCTACAATTGGTATCAGAGCGAGGTACTCCTTGACTCTGCTCATTTTGGTCGAACAACCTTGGAGTTTAAGTATGTCTGCAGTGAGCTACAAGTCACATCTCAAGATTCCCATATTCAATGGGACGGACTATCCCTTCTGGAAAGAGAAGATGAAGATCCGTATCCGAGCCATTGACGATGACATGTGGAACATGGTGCAGTTTGGATTCACGATTGAAATACCTCAGGCCCCCACTGACACCGAGAAGAAACTCATTCAGATGGATGCTCAAGCTAAAGATGAAATTGGTGGCCATCTCTCTCGTGCTCAATTTCTTTGCTATTGACAGTGTGAAACTGCGAAGGAGTTGTGGGCATTCTCGAGAAGATAAATGAGGGTGTTTCAACTCAAAAAGAAGCTTGCATTGATACTCTTCGAGCAAAGTTCAATTGGTTCAAGTGCATTGGAAATGAAAGCTGTCAGCAAATGTTCGATCATCTGAGTGACATCGCAAATGAGTTCCAAGGTCTTGGCGCCAAAGACATCACTGACCATGAAGTTGTGAAGAAGCTGCTTTGATCTCTTGACTGTTCATTCGACACACTGATTCTGATGATCAGGGAACGAGCAGATTTCAAAGACCTCGACTCTGCTGATATCATGGAAAGGCTAAACACCCATGAGGAACAAGAAGAAGAGAAGAGAGATCTCTATGGTTCAAGTCATCGCAAAAGCCATGCTCTCAAGGCTATGGCTGATTCTTCCGTCGAAGGAAATGTCGAAGGAGATTCTGATGACCCTGAAAGGATCAGCAAAGATCTCACACTGATCATGAAAAGATTCTAGCGCCTTCACAAGAAGAACCAATTCCAGAAGAATGGATCCAACAACTCTGGCGGCTCAAAATCTTCGTCAAAACCTACTAGAGATTACACCTGCTTCAAGTGCAAAAATCTAGGACATTTCATCTTGGACTGCCCTCTCTGGGCAGCTGAAATCCGTGCCAGTGGAAGATATGATTCAGGAAACTATCGAGGTAAAAGCAAGAGCAAGAACTATGATTCCGATGATGAGAAGAAAATGAAGAAGTTCTTCAAGAAGAAGGACGGCTCCACCTCCAAGTCTTCATCAAGATCTTCCTCAAGGAACCCTTCCAAGTCCTCATCCAACCGCAAGAATACCTCTCACAAGGCCAAGGCGTACATCGGCAAGGAGATGGACTCTAATGAAGAGGAGTCATCTGACTCCGAAGAAGTTGATGAATCCGAAGAGGATTCTGATTCTGGCATGGCTGGGATAGCATGTGCCCTCACCCCTTCATCAAGCTTCTTCGAAAAACACTCAAGCAACAACGAAACTCCTTCCTACTGCTTCATGGCCAAAGCTTCGAAAGAAAAGGTATCCTCCAAGCATCACAAGGTTCACTCCAGTGATCAATATTCTTCGGATGAGGATGTCCATGTTAAACTTATCAAAATTTGTAATATTCAACAAAACTCTTTTGAGAAAATTTAGAAAACCCTTAGGAAATCTGAAGGGTTGTTGGTTGAGGAGATGGAGAAAAATCAGTCATTGACCGAAGAGCGTTCGACTCTCAAGTCATGAATGGATGAACTATCAACTCGTCATGATTTTTCTCTCAGCTGATCATGAGAGATTAATCTATGATTACCTGAAAAGGAAAAAGGAACTCGAATCGCTAAGAGAGGCTCATGAGGATTTGATTCGAGAAAATTCTCTTCTTACCCAAAAAACTCAAAGAGAAACCTGAAGTGTTTATACCACCTTTCTTAAAATGCCTTGAACGTAGCAATACTAAATCAAATGTTGAATCTTCTATGAACGCTAACCCATCTGTCGATGAAAATGGTTCTGTGTCTAATGAAATTGCTAGGTTAAAGGATCTTATCCAGACAGGAATGTTCAAATTTCTCAAATGGCATCAAACCCTGTGTGATGTTTTGAAGAAATCCATTCTTCACAAAAATCCCAGGAAAGAAGGTATCGGTTTTGAAAGGGAACTGAATGAAACTGGCACCTACTGGGAACCTGATCAATATCCTCGCACTATGTGGGTGCCTGCCAAGAGCAAAACACTCGATCGAGCTTTGCTTTCGGGATATGACTCACCTATCCCTGAATACTCTTATGATGATTCTCTGGACAACTGTAAATTGTTCAAAAACCAACATGATGAGGCTCTTGCTCGCTATGTTGGACCAAACAACATGAATGGCCCCCCAAAGAAAGCCATCTGGGTGCCAAAGAAAAATATCGATGCATTACCTATTTCTCTAGTACGAACCATGCAAGCAGAAAATGCTCGTTATTCTGTTCGATAGAATGAGTATATGCATACCTTATTCAACCACTATACTCATTCGTCTGGAAAGAATTTCAATGCCTATTCTTTCGATTATGCTCGTATTACTTCGAGTACAAATTATGGTTATTGAAAGAAATCCTATCATGCTCGTTCATTTGTTTCAAAGCCACCTGCAAAGATGTGGGTGGTTAAGAAAGCCTAATTCTTCTGCAGGACTATGTCTCCGGGTGTACCGATTGGATAATGGATAGTGGATGCACTAGTCATATGACCGGAGACGGGTCATTGTTTGTCGACCCCAACTTAACTGCTTCTTCTCTGAATTATATCACTTTTGGCAACAACAATAAAGGAAAAGTAATTGGGCTAGGTAAAATTGCTATATCTAGAGACAAGACCATTGATGCTGTTTTACTTGTTCAGTCTCTTGGATCTAATCTTATGTTAGTTGGCAAGCTTTGTGATCTAGGCATGCTGGTTTTATTTTCCATATCCAAATGCATTGTCTTTATGTCCTCTGACAATTCCTTCATCTTCAAGGGAAATAGAAAGGGTGATTTATATATTGTGGACTTCTCTAAGGGTCCCTCAGTCCAAACTTGTTTGCTTGCAAAAGCAACCGATGGTTGGCTGTGGCACCGAAGACTTGGTCATGCAGGTATGAGAAATTTACAGACTCTAGTGAAGAAAAATCATCTTTGTGGCATTCCTGATGTGAAATTCGACAAGGATCATCTCTGTGCTTCTTGTGAAGCTGGTAAATTGGCTAAGAAGCATCATTCATCAAAGACAGTCATGACCACTACAAGACCTCTGGAAATTCTTCATATGGATTTATTCGGGCCTCAAAACTATGCAAGTTTTGGTGGCAGCCATTATGGTCTTGTTATTGTTGGCGATTTCTCTTGTTATACTTGGGTATTCTTTCTCGAAGACAAAACCTGCACCCAAGATATCTTCAAAAGTTTCGCCAAGAAGGCCCATAATGAATATGATGTGCGAATTAAGCATGTCAGAAGCGACAATGGTACTGAGTTCAAAAATACTCATATCGAAGATTTTCTCGATGAAAATGGTATTACTCATGAATTCTCAGCTGCCTACACTCCACAATAGAATGGAGTTGTTGAGCGAAAGAATAGAACTCTCGTTGAAATGGCGAGAACAATGCTCAGTGAGTATAAAACTCCTATTCGCTTCTGGGCTGATGCTATTAACACTGCTTGTCATGTTATCAATCGTGTTTATCTTCACAAGTTCCTTAAGAAAACTTCATATGAGCTTACCACTAGCAAGAAACCAAATGTTTCTTATTTATGTGTTTTTAGTGCACCTTGTTACATTCGTGACATGAATCATAATTGCAAGTTTGCACCTAAGGCACATGAAGGTTTTCTTCTTGGTTATGGCTGGAACTCGCATACTTATCGTGTCTATAGCTCTCACCACGGGAAAGTTATGGAAACGGTACATGTGCGGTTTGATGAATCTAATGGCTCCCGAAAGGAGCACCTGCCTAATGTGATAGATGAACCACCGATTTCGGAGGCTATTCGGCAAATGGCCATTGGAAGTGTCAAGCCAGTCGAAGGAAATGCTCCTGACTCTTCCGATGATGATGATGCCCCATGACTCAAAGAAGATCTCGCCAAGCCACTGCTGAAGAAAATGCCGCTCTAAACACAAATGGCAACCATAATGCTAATGCCAATTCGAATGGCAATCTTGATGAAAATGGCGATACAAATGCCAATCCCAATGCTGATGCTGAGGAAAATGAAAATGATCATCAAGAAGAAAATCCTCTCCCCCGAGTGGGAAATCGAGTTGACCCTACATTAATTCTCGTAGATCTCGAGAATCCAGGTTATCGACCCACAACTCGTTCTCTCACTTGTTTGGCTAACTACTGTGGAAGTTTCTCCTTTGTCTCATCGGCATAACCTACTAAGTATGAATAAGCCATGAATGATTCCGATTGGATGAATGCTATGCAAGAAGAGTTGGTGCAATTCGAATTAAATGATGTGTGGGAGTTGGTTGACAAACCGAATCCTAAGAAGAACAATATCATCGGCACCAAATGGATATTCTAGAACAAGCAAGATGAAAATGGCATTGTTGTGAGAAACAAAGCACGTCTTGTTGCTCAAGGGAATACACAGGTAGAAGGTATTGATTTCGGTGTAACATATGCTCCTGTTGCTCGCCTTGAGGCAATTCGTATTCTTCTTGCTTATGCCTATTACAATGATATCCTGCTTTATCAAATGGATGTGAAAAGTGATTTCCTTAATGGTGAACTTGATGAGGAAGTCTATGTTAAGCAACCACCTGGCTTTGAACACCCTTAGTATCCTAACAAAGTTTTCAGGTTGAAGAAAGCTCTTTATGGGTTGAAGCAAGCCCCTCGAGCTTGGTATGACACCCTGAAGAAGTTTTTGCTCGACAAAGGGTTCAAGCCAGGATCCACTGATTCCACTCTATTCACACGTGCTATTGATGGTGTTCTTTTCGTGTGTCAAATTTATGTGAATGATATTATCTTCGGCTGTACTAACAATGCTTGCAGCTTGGAGTTCGGGAAAATGATGTCGGAGAAATATCAAATGTCTATGATGGGTGAACTTAAGTTCTTTCTCAGACTGTAAATACGTCAACAGGATAATGGAATTTTCATATCTCAGGAGAAATACCTGAGAGACTATCTGAAGAAGTTCAAAATGCAAGATTGTAAACTTAAGGGCTACAAAACTCCTATGCCCATGAATGGTAAGCTGGACGCAGATGTGTATGGTAAGGATTATGATCAGAAGGCTTATTGTTCGATGGTTGGTTCTTTGCTCTACTTATGTGCATCCAGACCTGATATTATGTTGAGTGTTTGCATGTGTGCCCGCTATCAAGCTGCACCGAAAGAATCGCATCACCAAGCGGTCAAGCGTATTGTGAGATATTTGGCTCACACCCCCACCTTAGGCTTATGGTATCCTAAGGGAGCACAGTTTGATCTCGTTGGCTATTCAGACTCAAATTATGTAGGTGACTTGGTTGATAGGAAATCTACTTCGGGGACATGCCATTTCCTCGGTAGATCTTTGGTATGATGGTCATCAAGCAGAATTGTGTATCTCTCTCTACGACTGAGGCCGAATATATTGTTGCTGGTGGTTGTTGCATTCAGTTATTGTGGATGAACCAGACTCTGAAGGATTATGGCATCAAGGTCAAGACTAATCCTCTATATTGCGGCAATGAGAGTGCGATCAAAATGGCACACAATCCATTGTAGCATTCTCGCACGAAGCACATTGCCATCAGACATCATTTCATTTGCGATCATGTTGCTCGAGGAGATATTGTTATTGATCACGGCAGTACCGAAGACAATCTCGTTGATATCTTCACCAAGCCTCTCGATGAGAAAAGATTCTATGTGTTACGGTGTGAGCTAAATATCCTAGACTCTGCAAACGTGCAATAAGCTCGACTCGGCACCCGTGCCAACACTTCCACATCTTAGAAGGAATGGGTGCATAACACTTGAAGAGTTTGAAAATTTCGACAAAGTGAAATTTTCTTTCTGAGAGTGAATACATTAATGAAGAACTAGACTAATCGGGTGCCATGATAATTGTGCGATGCTTGGGGTCATACAGTTCTTATACAGTGGGTAACACCACCACAATTTTCTCTCATTAAGTTGCCTTTCATTTGAAGGATTTTGTGTTAGTCCGAATGTACTTCACTCATTGCTTTTTGTTCGGGTGTTTGTGTTTCTATGTCTGAGTGAAATGCCTAGGACCCTGTTTTGCCTCTATTCTATCTCTTCTAGTCTATGCTATTATGTTATGAATTCTCAATTTCATCAGGCACCGAATCTTTATCTGGTGTCCTTGACCATGTTAAAGGTTTGTTCTGAACTTAAATCATTTTGGCAAAAGCCGTCCAAAATTTGGGGTTCCCGCCCAAGTCAGGACCATGATCTATTATGACGGTTGCCACATGCTCTTCACCAACTGCCAGTCTATCTCGTCCGTTGAATCGCAAAAGTCCCTCGACTGTGGCCGTCCGATATTATTCATCCGGTGCGGTTATTTCTCCTCGCATGTATAAACCGCATCACCACCTCTCCCTCAATTCACATCTCTTCCTCTCCTTTGTATCCTACTGAAGCCCTACCATACTGCTCCACCTTGAGCTCGATGCCGACAATCGCCTTCGCCGCTTCATTGCCGAAAAGGAGTCGCCGGAGTCATTCCACGCCGCCGCGGATCATCCTCCTCTCCGCGCCGCTGTAGTTGCTGCACATCACCAAGCTAGGGTATGTGTAGCACGAACTCGGTCTTCCGTTCTTCTCGTTCGAGTTCGTCCGTGGTTAAAATTACGTGTTTTTACCGCAATTCTTAGATCCTTACTGATTAGGTAATTTGTGCGGATGTGGTTTGTAGTTGTCCCTCGCATCCGAAAATTTTCAGATCTAGGGTTTGTGTTATGTCTCGTACGAATGGAATGCTTAGCACGTTGACTAGTATTTTCTTCGAACCTACTAGTTCATTCTACTCATTTCTTGCATTCGAAACATTTCTCAAAGTCTACATCTAATTCTTCTTCAAAATGGTTTTTATCAAAATCTTCGCTGTGAGCATTCGTAACCCTGTCTCCATTTTCCCTCGTATCTGTTCCTTTTCACAGGTGTATGCAGTCTGTTGAGGATTCTGCTCGTCCAGTGAGTATGGCTGATGGAGAAGATGTTATCTTGGGTACAGCGGATGAGTCTAAAGCACCGAATGCAAAGGGCCCAACGGTAGGGCCAACCACCAGCAAGAGAAAAAGAACCGAGCAAAATGATAACGAGCAAGAAGAAGATGCTCCAAAGAAGAAAAGGGTGGCAGGCAACCATACACAAACACAGCTGAATTTATCTCTCATGATAAGTACAACACTGTTCCAGGAGAAACCAATCATTATAGAGATAAGCGTCTGCAATGGATTCAACGCCACTGGGTGCGCAAGTGGTTCAATTATGAAATGATTCATCCTCGGTTTGTGAAGAACTTCACATTTCATCCACCATGGGGTGACTGCCGAGAAATTGGTCTCATGAGACCAAATGATCCCCATGAGAGGCCACCGCCACCTCTAAATGCTCATGAAGCTTCCCTTCGCACACCTGAAAGTTATCCAGATGAGCTTGCTAAGCGACAGCGCAATGCCCTCAAGTGAGCTAAGAAGGCTGAAAAGGAAAGGGCTCATGAAGAAGAAAATCATCGTCTGATCAAGGATGACGTAGAGAAGAAAAAGGCCGAAGGAAAATCAAAAGGTTGTTCTAAGAGCAAGCACGATCCCAGTACTGCTGCATCAAAGAAGAAGAGTGCAACAAAGAAGCGAAGGCTGAATCTGCTGATGAATCTTCCGATAAAGATGATCCTCCGCTTACATAGGAAGAAATTGCTGCTACTCTCAGCGAGCAAGTGAACATCATCACTTCTACAGTGCTGCCTAATCTTCGAGCTACCACTGTCACCACGAAGCAGCATGTGAATACAACACCTCACCCAGAAGCTATCAATCTGAAGGATTTGGTTGTTGATCTCCTGTGAGTTCTGCCAAGCCTGGCGAACAAATTCCCAAGCCTGATGTGAAGACAATGAGGGCCCCTACTGCTGAGCCAAGTACTCCTCAAGATACAGATGAGAAGGAAAGGCTGCCAAGTTTGCTCCCAAACTGACTCAACCATTGGCATCTATGCCTCCATCCGAGCAAGTTCCTGTGCAACCTGCTCCAACTATTCCAGTTGCACAGTCTGATGCACCTCACTATTACAATCATGTGTTCATCATGGAGCAGCTTTATAGATTTGTGGAAAATCCATTCGATGGTGAAGTGGCATCTTTGCCAATCCCTTCTGAAGTCATTTCATAGGCCACCGCCATTTGTGCAAGACATGACAGAAGACTCAGTTGAAATCAACAACCTAACTGCCGAACTTAATGACCTGGATGGTTGAATGAAAACTACCTCTTCCAAGTTTGTCATTAGGCAACTTGAAGATAGCTACAAGGATGTTAATGGAGCTTTGACTCTTATTCGCAACAGAAGGTTGCGTTTCCACATGGACCTAGACGATATTGTTTGCAAGATCTATCTGGAGCATCAATCAAAGGTTAGTGGCTATGATGATCTTGTCATGGGCCATATTGATCATTCTGCTAAGCAAAAGAAGAGGCGAAAGAAAACTATGAAGAAGAATGTTCCTCCTACTCAGACAAAAAAATTTCCTGAACGCTCAGAAGCTCAGCCTCAGAAAGAAAATTCTCCTCAGCCAACTATTCCTTCGCAACCCACTGATCAAGTAACAGATGCTCCTCCCTCGCCAAGGCCAACTATACCAGTGCCTGTGGCCTCCCCTGTTAGAACTGATATTCCATCTCAGCAAGTTGTTTTTGAAGAAGGTGAAATCCCTCACTCAGAACCTCAAGCTTCTCCTACTTGTGAAATGTCAAATGTTTTGGCTTCTCCCATTGCTCAGCAACCACAGATTCCCGAAGAACAATCTCAACCACCTCCATTGGCTGATTTGTCTTCAGTGCTAGCTACAAAAGAATCTACTCCATTGCCTACTACCTCTGCAGCTCCCACTATTGTGCCACCAGTTCAATCACCACTCAAGTTATCCATCGACACAGCAAGCAAAATATCAGATGCCGGTCCGTCCGCACATAGATCTGGCTCTGCTCGTCACACGGACTCCATTGTATATGGAGAAGAAGTGATTTCAGTTGAAGATGAACTCAAATATCCTTATCCTCGTGAAGTACTGCCTTTGTTCTCGGTAGGTGCTGGCGCCAAAGGACCGCTTTTCAATCGGAACACGCATCCCCAATTCTTTCAGGAGAGCTCATATGAAAAGCCGCGCACATCTGAATCGCCTCATTTCTAGACCAAAGAACAGGCTATCTATTACTCTCGGGTCGTCTATGATAGCAAGAAGATATTCCCTCATGAATTTCTGGACATCCCAGCTATGAAGAACATTGGCTATTTCAACCAATTGCTACAAGATCTTGAAGATTTCTGACTCACCAATGTTTGCATTTGAACATCCTTGGAACAAAGAGATCATTCTTTAGTTCTATGCGACTTTGTACATCTCTGGTGATGAATCTGATAGTTCCAAGTGGATCATGGAATGGATGACCGAAGGAAAACGCATCGAGTGCACCTCCACTAATTTTCTCTCGCAGTTTCATTTCCCTTGCTTTGAGCATGGCAAAACTAAAACTCGAGTGCACAACATTGACATCATTTTTGATGAAATCTTTTGGTGCACCATGGATGCAAAAAAGATTCGTGACTACAATGGTCCTCCCTTGCCTGAGCAATTAATTTTGAGAATCAAACTTTATATCACATGCTCACTTATACCATATGCCCTCTGGTCGGAATGAATACAGACAATATCATCTCAGATGTGCTTCAAAATGCTATATGCAATCTCTGAGCGATATGTCTTCGATGTTGAAGATATGTTTCTGCGCATATTGAAGGATTCTGCTCAGCATCCGAAATGCCTCAAAGTTTATGCACCATGGATACAGAAAGTAGTTGATCATGCCATGCGCACAGATTATTTGGCGAAAGTTAGTCATAAAAGCTTCATTCCTCCAGTTCGCGATACCTTGCAAGTCATGGAAGATATATCCTCGGGTAAATCGCCAGCGTCAAGCCCCCGGGATTATCACAAAACATTCAATGGGCCATGTCTGCCTCAGCACGATTGAACAATATCTCATCAACCTCCATCACTACCTGAAGTCAGTTTGCGCACACAGCAACTGCTGCTGCATCATATTGCTGAGGATCGAAGAGAAAAAGAACACCTCGCTGCCGAGCTGAATGCAATCTGTCAGAATCAGGGCTCCGCGGACCCGAACAAGGTTCGAACTCTGGGACGTGAATGAAGGATCCTACCTAGCAATGACTTGCTGCTCACCGCCTCATGGCTTGGCTCCATCATGCTAGAGCGAGAGGAAGGAAGAGATGGACACGGTGATTTTCCCAGGTTCCGGCCACCTTGTGGTGTAAAACCCTACTCCTGCTTTGGGGTGGATTGCCTCGCGAGGAGGATGAGTATGAACTAGTACAAGCATGAGCTGCCTCGGGAGAGCTCAAGGGGTGAATGGATCTGATCCCTCTCTACGGTGGAGGTTAGTCTATATTTATACTGGCCTGGTCCTCTTCCCCCAAAGCTCTAGGCAGGAAGGGATGCCACAATGACCGGATTTCAAGGGGGCAGGAGTACACCCTATCCTGACTAAAGGTGGTCTTCATCTGCAAAGCTTCTTGTCGTGACACGCAGGTGGGCTCGGTGATGACCTCGGTCCTGCCAAGCGCGTGGTCTCGGTCTTGTTGCACTGGAACGGCAACCTTTGGGGGATTCCTTGGGAACCCGCGTGCTGGCTTTGCCCCACTAGCACCAAAGTGGAAAATGTCCTGGACTGCGCTCGCTGGCACCCTTCTGGCTCTAGTCGTCATGGCTCATGTCACCACAAACCTCGTGAGTCAGGGTGCGAGCCTAGAGATGTCCACACCTCGAGAGGCAGCCTCGGGAGACCGCTCCTTGGGAGGCCTTGATGTAGTTCGCCTCGCAAGGCAGGGGCCCTCGCAAGGGTCTTGTCCTCGAAGTCTTGGAGTTGGGCTGCACTGGGCCTTTGACGATGCCGCGTGTTGGGCCGCAGGCAGACGGGTCTGGGTACCCCTGGTCCCAGAACCCCGACAGTAGCCCCCGGGCCCACGGCACGCTCGGCCTTGCTTAGGATCGAAGGTGGAGAGGAGAGGGAAAAGCGACGCGGGCCATAACTGCCTGCACGATGAGGCTCGAACGCCCCCATTTCCCCATGTCGCCTCGGCAACTGCCCAGGCTGACAAAAAGCCTGGCGCGCGCCGTAGGGCCATCATTGCCCGAAGGTGAAGGGGCGCCGGTTGGCCTTCTCCGATTGCTTATAAGAGGGCGAAGGGGCAGAGCTCTCAACCCATCTCTGTCTTCTCGTCTTTCCTTCCTCAACTCTTGCCACTGCTGCCATGGTGCCCGTGAGGAGCTTCTCTGCCGTCGAGATGGGCAATGCGATGCAGGAGGGGCCGGAGCCAGCGCAGACCAAGAGGGGGCATAGCCGCCCCCGCAAGTCTGATGCCACATCTGTGGGGACTCTCCAAGGACGCAGGCGCCTCCATTGGCGGTTCGCGCCGGCTTTGATAGCCGCGTGAAGAACTCCATCCGCGGGTAGGGCCGCGGGAAGCGGCACATCGGCGGATGCGGGGGCAGAACGGCGTTGGCGCCCGGCCGCCTCGAGCGTGAGCGCACTTCGCCGAGTCGGCCCGCGAGTTTGTCGTGTGCATGGAGAGCCCGCCGCGCACCTGGATCCAGCTCCCGGGCTCCTTCGTGGGGGAGCTGGCGGCGGACGGCCCTGTCGGGCTGTGGCTTCGTTGGTCACTCCAGAGAATGGTTTGGTGGGCATGAGTTGGTCATATGGCACTTGAAGCATTTCGAAGGTCTCCAGGGAGAGGACATTGAGGCCGGCGCCACCATCGATGAGGGTCTTGCTGACTGAGACGTCCACCGCCGAAGCCAGGGTCGCTGCGCTCGGGGCGGTGGCCCAGGCGCTCGTCCCAGAGCGCTTTGAGCTCCTGACAGTCATCGGTATTGTGGGTGTGAACATTGTCGAAGAGGCAGAATGGGCGAGTATCCTTGGGGGGTTCGTCCCGATCACAGCCATGCTTCAGCTCGGGCACTGCCGCCAGCATGGTGGGGCCCTTGCACTTTGCTTCCTTGGCCTTGGCCTTCTTGTCTTCGGGATCAACGTCTGTGTGCTTGAGGAGGGCGAGGCGGCCTTCTTCAGCCTTGGCACACTTCTCGGCCAGATTGAATAGCTCCAATGCTAAGCATAGGTCATCGTTGATGGCGAGCTCCTCGCTCATCCTGACGTCCGTGACACCTTCGGTTAACACGGAGATGATGGCTTCTGTCACACCCTGGATTTTGGCCCTTTCTTTTTCATTTGAATTTCTTTGAGATTTTATTTGAAATTGCTTTTCTGTGGCTCTATGGTCTGGAAACCTGGGAAGATCATCTCTTCTCAGGCTCCCAAGTGGCTTTCCATCCTCAAATCCATCCCAAGATCATGTCATTTACATCTTAGCCCAATCCCAAAATTCTTTTTCTTGGGAATATTCCTTTTTCTATTAAAGGAATAATATTTTTGCTCTAGGTTGTGAAGCAACCTACATTTTTGTCTTTCCAAAGATTCCTTTGGACCATATGAACCTTGTATATGTAAAAGTATTCAAGATTTCATCCTCATGGTGAGTGCACCATCCAATCTTTGCTTCTAGTCAGATTTTCAGTTTCAGAAGCAACTATATTTTATATTGCTTCATTATTACTGAAAATTTACTAGGACATGCTCCTACCCATATAAACCCTCTTGACAAAATTTGGGCTCATTTCCTCTTATCAATTTCCCTCATCAAATTTCTAAGATTCTGTGCAGATGGAAGCATTGTGAAGTAAGTACCATTTTGGTATTTCCAAATGGTATGAAACTTTTAGAGTAGCTTCATATTCTCATATAACTCGTCTCCTCCAAAATTCAGCTCAATACAATTTGCCATGTGAGTGCGACTCCATGCCTTGCATTTCTGACCAGTGGGGTACATTCTACAGCAAGTGCTATTTATGTTCATCCTAATGAGCTAAAAATTTGCAGAGATGATCATCTTAGTATGTGATCACTCTCAGCGAAAGACCAGAGTCTATCTCTAGACCAATCTCCCTCACTGCACTCCAAACACCTTGCTGTTCCTATGGATTCCAGCAAGCTGTGGTCATCTCAAGCTCCCCTGTGCTCATTTCTTTCCTCCTTGGCATTCACTAATGAATGACCAATCCTCCTGACAAGGTCTGGCCAGCCAGAGTGCACCGCGTGCGCCTATTCACGCGGTGACTACATGCCTGGCATGCGTGCTTGCGTGCTCTGACGAACCGCGTCCCCTGTTCTTGTCTGTTTCCTCCCCCTCTCGAAGTCTTGCAATGTCCTTTAGCTTCCCCGTGCTGTCACCGTTGCCCTGGAGCTCTCTGCCTCCTCCATTGTTGGTTTGCCTATGAGCTCTCGAGCTCTCCTGAGCCTCCCAGCGGCTATAAGTAGGTTGCCCGACCTCCTCCACATCCCATCGCCCTCTCCATTCCGCTTCTAGCCCACCGGAGCCGCCCCACCCCTCCTCGGTCCGTCGTTAACCGCCATTGCCGCCGCTCGGTGTCCGCCCTGCCAGCCACCTCCGGCGCTCCTCCGGCCAAGCCAAGCCCACATTTGCACTCCCAGAGCCCTCTGGCCTTACCCAACATCCCTGCTGCTCAAATCTCTGCCAGAATCACCAGATTCCTCATCGGCCGAAACCTACGTCCACCGCGACCGAATCTCCGTCTGACTCAGAGCATCTCGGCGACCACGTAGTGCACCAGCGGGTCCGTCTCCTCTTCCCGAGCACTCCGGTAGGTTGGGCACCTCAAACAGCGACCCGTGCCGCCGGCTATCGCCATCAGGGCCAGCCTTCTCCTCGGCTAGACGCATGCACGGAGGTAGAAGAAGGAGCCGGGCCAGGCGGGCCCCACTCCCCATGCGACCCCACCCGTCAGTCTACGTGGAACGTCACTACAAAAAAAATACACTTCCATGATGATACGTGTTTGTCAATGTAGGTCACGTTTTCTGTCATGCATGTACATCCATGACGATTTTATGACAGAATCAAGATAGTCATACCTGTCCTGTCGTAGAAGTGTTCCATGACAGTACCAAAATTATCATCACGGAAGTGTCCACTTCCATGACGATAAATCGCGCATCATGGAAATGCTTTCGTCAAGGGTAACCGACACGTGGCATCCACCGTAATGGGTCACCGTTGAGCTATCGGGTTCTGGTTTGGATCCGATAACCCGTTAACAGCCCCGATCAATGGGGATTTCCATGTGTAAAATTCTCATTCGCCGGAGAGTATCCACATGTCAGCTCAGTGCTAGGCCAGATGTCATCCAGCGAATGGACGGGACATGCCTATGATACGTTGACACGTGGCTCGGCCCAACAGTGGCCCATTCAGGTCAAAAGGCTGGCCCGTTTGAATTAGTCAAAAGGTAGCGGCCTGGCCCATGGAAGGCCTGTTAACGGCCTGCTCGCATATAGCCCATTTACAGCCTACTAACTCACGGCCCGTTATAGCCTATCTGAATTAGGCCCAGTAGCGCCATATGGGCCGTCCAATATGATTCCAGCCCGTTGTAACTTCCGGCCCATGTATGGCCCATGATGTCTTTCGGCCCATATAAGGCCCTCTGTAAATCTTGGTCCATAAACGGCCCGTGGTGAAACTGGCCCATAATGAACAGTGTATCACTTTATACCCATTAACGACCCATTATTTCATTGGGCCATTCCAGCCTGTGTTATCTTTCGGCCTTCTAAGGGCCCATTTATTATTGGGCTCATTTCCGGCATTCGCTTACTTATGGTCCGTTACTGGCCTGTTCCGCTTGTGGGCCATATTCAACCCATTGTTAAAGTCGGCCCGTGTGTGGCCCTTTAATCTGTTGGGCCATTTTCATAGCATCATCAAATACGGCCCATTAACGTTATTGTCGGTGTTCTGGGAACCAGGGTACCCAGACTTGCCTGCCTGCGGCCCACGGCGTGGCTCCATGGACAGCCTGGTACGGCCAATCTAAAGCACGTTCAAGACAAGACCCTCGCGAGGAGGGCGACATCAAGACCTTCGGAGGGAGCGGCCTCCTTAGGCTGGCTCCTGAGGAGAGGAGATTTCTATGCAGATGCCCACCTCATAAGGTGTAGGTGACGCAAGCCATGACGACCAAGGCCAGGCGGGTGCCAGTAGGCACAGAGCAGCAGTTTTCCTCTTTGGTGCTAAGGAGGCAAGCGCAGGCGCGGGGTCCCGAGGAATCACCCAAAGGTTTCCATTCCCATGCAATGAGACCAAGACCACTAGGACGGCAGGACGGATGTCATCGCCAAGCCCACCGCAGCGTCACGGCCAGAAGCTTTGCAGGCGAAGACCACCTTTCGTTAGGATAAAATGTACTACTTGTCCCCTTTCAAATTGGCCGTTGTGGAATCCCTTCCCGCCTTCGTTTTCGGGGAAGAGGACCGAGGCCACTATATATAGGTTAGCCACCACCATAGGAAGGGAGACCGAATCGAACCGGAAACAACTCACTCTCACCAAAGCAAGCCTCGCGAGCTTATTCATCCTCTCTACTAGTTCATCCTCAGCCCCTCGTGAGGCTAATCCACCACAAAGCAGGAGTAGGGTATTACACTGCAAGGTGGCCCGAACCTGGGTAAACTGCTGTGTCCATCTTCTTCCCTGTTCTTTGAGCTAGGCTATCGGGTGGCGCGTTTGGTTGGCTGGATAGGTTGAGTTCGTCGCACACGCCCCAGAGTTTGAACCTTCTTTGGGTCTGCGGAACCCTGAATCCGACATTTGGCGCGCCAGGTAGGGGCATGTCGAAACTCGGCCTCTTCGTCAATCATGTCCCGTCCTCGCCTCATCACGCCCATGGCGGGGGATCCCCGAGCTTGCGCTGAGCATTGGGCCGCTCGCCCCGCCCAGGCGGCATTCCCTGCTCATGGAGCTCGCCACCCGGCTCTCCTTGCGGCCCGCACGGCCGCTGGCGTCATTGACCATTAGCGATACGGTCCGCCTCCGCCCTCTCCCGTGCAGCGCTGCAATTGTGCCACCACGCGATCTTCTGGCTATGCTATGGCATCAACCCTGCGTGCTCACCGGGCGCAAGCGAACACGCGAGCCGCACTCGTTGTGGCGCACGAGTTACTACGATGCAGGTTGGTGGAAGGCAGCCACGACGCCTTGCTTGAGCGGGTCGCCGAGCTGCTTGACACCGCCTGCGAGGGCGCGGCGCCTTTCTGCATCCTACCTACATCGCGGGCGATGCCCGGGGTTCGCGCTCGCCCCCGCAGCGTCGGCCCGCCTCTCCGGAGGAGGTCCAGAGGGTCTCGCAGTGGCGGCCTGGCGCACGCGAGGTAGGCGATGCCTCCTGGAGCCACGCCGAAGGATCGCCCCCTGGCCGGTATGGCCGTGCGCCAAGGATGATGGGTGGCAGAACAGAGGGGCTAGGGGCTGGCCTCGAGATGTTGGACCCTGGAGCCTCCATGCCGCCACCGACGGGTTCGCTGTACGGGCAGAGGAGAAGCCCATGCACGTTCTCCTCATCAGCTTGGACGACGGAGTCCCCAAGGCCACACAGGGTCGGGGCCCTCCACGAGCCGACCCAACGCCCCGACGACACCTCCCGCTGCAACAGCTATCAGTTACAACCCATATCTTCGGGATATGTCGCACTAACTTTGGATCACAGGTAGATCGTGCCAAGATAGCGCACCTCCAGGGGCTGGCCTCGCCCTGGGCTAGCGGGGCGCACTAGGAGGTCGCGCAGGGACGCACCCCATATGCAGTGGGGGCCCAGTGCCAGGGCTCCCCCCGTATCGCGGGGCGTGTGGCTCCACCACTACGGTGGCGCGTGCCACCCAGGGGGAGGCCCACGGCCCCCTCACCACCGCTCGCGTAGTCCCTTGCCCCTTGGTCCTGTCCTGGTTTCCGGATGCCCCAACGGTGGCCGGGGCATGTGTGGAGCGGGGTCTTGCCCAGGGGGCAAGGAGCTCCCCTCAAGTCTCCACTTGTGACACTCTCACGTAATAATGAGTGGGGTTGTACACACCCCGGAGTCTCCTGAGTGCTGCCCCTAAGCCTCACGGGGGCTCCCACCCACGTCCAAGTGGAAGCACCATGCTCCACGCTAGTAGTCGACACTTCCCCCAATGGATATGCCCACGCCCAGTGGAGGCCCCATGCTCCGCGCTGGGGGAAGACTAGAAGACCAATGTAGATGCCGGACGCGGCCATCTTTTTTGCCCTCTTTTGTAATCCGATTTACTGCCTTTGGAATGAAATTCGAAACTTCTTGCACTTATTAAAAGAAAAGTGGGGCATTTTTTCGACTCGCAGTGTTTCCTTTTCCTTCGATTTGTGTTTTGGGAGGCATGGCTTCCGCCTGCTGCTCTCCCCCCGAGCACCCCGGGAGGGGGGGGCTGGATGTGGCTTGCGCATCTGAGCTAGCTCGAGTGGCATCAGGGCCCCCTCGGGGCAAAGCACATAACTGCCACGGGTCTGCCCATGCCCACACCTTGCCAAAGCTTTGGCGTTTGGCTCCTCGCGTGACGCTCTCGAGAGAGCCAGCAAGCACGCACCACGCCCGGCGTTCAGTCCCGGGCTTCAGGGGCACTCAGCGTCGGGCGCTTCCCCCCACGCTCCCGTGAAGCTTGACGCCTGGCAGAGGCGCACCGGGAGGCCCTAAGCCCTCACAAGCCCCTCCTGTGATCTCGCAGACTGGAGGCTCCGGAGGGCCTGTTTCAGGAGAAATGCGTCCCTGCGGTACAAGAACCCATCCAAGGTCGTGAGCACAAAAGCTAAGTCATGCCAACTACTCTAGTTAGGAGCTCTCAGGCTCACGACGGCATATATTCAAAAATAATTTAGATAGCACATCATTGTTTCATGCATTACAGGGAAGCCCCCCCCCCCAAAAATGCTTTCACGCCTCGCGGGGCCAAATCCAAAATTTTGGCAAGCAAACAAGGAAATGCAAGCCTAGCGAGACGCGCTGCCGTCAGCATCGCTGTCATCATCGTCACCATCAGCTTCGTCCTCTTCGGCTGCGAGCGCAGCCACATCGTCGGGAAGGGAAAATTCCGCGATCAGGTCATCCACGTGGTTGTCAACCCAGCTCGCCAGGTCGCCCTGAATTGCTCCAGGCACGGGGGCTATCGCGGCGCTGAAGTCGAAGTCGGGGTCAAGGCTAGGAAGGTGCGAGAACGCGCGCCAGAGAAGGTCACGACTCTTCTCTTCAGCCAGCTGGCGCGCCTTCGCGGCCCCACCTTCGAGGCAGGTTATGACCTGGGTGAAGAAGCAGAGGTAGCCGACATTATCAGCCTCGTACGGGTGGGAGATGCTCTCATCGCAGATAGTGCTTAGGGCCCGGTTGGCCCTAACCTTGAGGTCCTCGAACATCAAGGAACGCTTGCGCTGCAGCGTTCGGCGGCGGCCCACCTCGTCCGAGGCTTTCTCCATGAGGGACGTAACACCATCGACCTGCTGAAGAAGGGAGGATAGCTCGGACTCAGCCGTGGCCCGGGCCGCCTCAGTGGCCTTCTCGCGCCGCTCGGCCGCGACCAGCTTTGCTTTGAGGGCATCGGCCTCGCCCTGCAGTTCAACATGCTGTGGCTTGAAGCAAGCCTCCTGGAACTCCAGCTTCTGGCGATATTCCCCGACAAGGGTCTTGCGGATCCCGGCCACCTTCTGGTCGACCTCCTGTTGGATCCTCGCCTCCCGGGAGGCAAGGGCATCCTTGGTTGTTGCTACCTAGCGCTCCAATACCTCCAGTCGCTCGCACTCCAGGCTGTGCTCCAATGCCTCGAGCGCCAGCGCATCCTCGCGTGCCCGAACTCCAGCCTTGTCCGTCGGGGCCCCGCCCGGCAGCGCCTCAAGAGCGGCTCTACGTGCCTGGACCTGCTGCTCAAGAGCGGCGTTTGAGGCTCGAAGCTCCCTCTAGTGCTCCTTCGCCGCCTCGCGACGATGATCCGCAGCTCGTGCCTCCTCCAGGGTGCGGGCGCAGGCCTCCCGAGAAGCTTCAAAGGATTCCTTGGCCTCCGAGCAGATGTGCTCATGCTGCAAGCACCCAAGGTTGATGGTGACTTTCAGTTGGCGCCACTCGCGCGCCAGGCGGAGGCCCTCAGCCTCGACGTCGGCATGCTCTGCCCCGAGGCGGCCTAGCGCGCTTGTCGCTTCCTGGAGAAGGTCATGGCGGATGACACTGCGCTCGCATGCGAGCTCCAATACCTGGCCGGGCCCTTCCTCCACGCCCCGGTCTGCCGGAGGGGCGCGAGATGGCTCACCCATCTTCGGCGGGGGACCGGTGGCCGGATCTCCTTCAACCGCTCCCCGAGCCATCAACGGGGCACGGTATGGTCCAGCCCCGTCGCTTGAAGATGGAGCCATCCCGCGGATCGCCCAACCACCGGCAAGGACCAGCAGAGGAGCCCCCCGCACGGCCTTCGTGCCCCAAAAGTCACTCCGGAAGAAGGACGCCGGGAGTGCGGGCTCGCGGCCCTCCAGCGGTGGCCCCAGCTCATGGACGGACACTTCCTCACGCGCCGCCGCCCGGCTCAGGAGGCCTGGGGGCGCAACTGAATCAGAGGCCTCCGGAGGACGTGCTCCAGGCGGGTTCATCACCGCGACGGAAGGGGCCCTGAGGGGCAAAAGTCAGGAGAGGACGCGATACGCAGAAATCAAGAAGGGCAAGGTACTTACTCATCCACGGCTACCCACTTCCTCTTCTTCAGGGCCCGGGGAGCGGAGCCGCAGTGGGTCCCAAGCATCTTCCTCTTGCGGGACACCCCTAGATCTGGAGAGGGCACGCCATGGGTCGGTGCATGGTATTTCGCGGCAACGACGGCAACTGCCCCCATGGACGGGGCTCCTCCGTGCCGCTTGTGGGGGTGTATGCCATCGCCTTGGGTGCGCTCGGTGGCGCTTGCTCTCCAGCGGCCACCTCAGGAGTCCTTGGCGGCACTCGCTCCACCGCGGCCACCTCTGGGGCACACACCACAGGAAACACGAGCACACTAGCCACCAAGATGGGGTTCTCACGAGGCCCCTCGTGGCCCTCGGGCAGCAACCCCCACTCGTCAGAGCGCGACATCTTCTGGGCGAAGGCCCTCCCATTCGAGCTGCTGTACAAGGGGCGCCCCTCAACGGGAAACACATCGGGATCCCCACCAGTCAAGAGTTGCAACACCCTATGCAGTGTCTTTGGGGAGAGCGATGGCACCTGGAGCTTTATGGGGACGTCAGGACCGGAGAAGGCCCACATTGGGCGAGTATGACGCTGGAGCGGAGCAATGCGCCATCGGACAAATTCGTTCACCACCATCGCCATCGTCACCCCCTCTTGCCTCAGCTTGGCCAGCCTGGACAAGGCGTGCGCAATCCGCAGGTTGGCAAGCTCCGCGTGCCCACAACCGGAGCTCGGATCCACCGGTACCGATGGAAGAAGGAGCAGGGGGCTGAGCACGGTGGCGTTCACATACACCCACTGCTTCCGGAACCCCCTCGTATCCGGGCGGAGCATGAAGTCCATGCCGGAGCCAGCAGTCGCCGCCACCACTTGGAATGACACGTACCTCGAGTGTTGCCTGCCGTCAACCAAGCGGAGCAAGAAGAAATGGCGGAGCAGGGCCACGGATGGAGAGATGCCCATGAAGGCCTCACACAAGAAGGCAAAAGCAGAGAGGAGGATGATGGACCTAGGATCCAGGTGCAGTGCGTGGATCTGCTAGTGCGAAAGCACCGCGTTGAAGAAATCAGAGAACGGAGGCAGCAGGCCGACGAAGAGAGCATGGAGATGGAGGGGGATTTCGGTGGCCTCCATGTCAATCAAGGCCCGAGAAGCAGGCCAGACCGTTGTCGCCTTCCATTCATTGGAATCGGCGGCAAGGGCCTGCCGGACTTTGTCCACCCCTTCACGGTTGATCATCGTGGACCGGTCCAGCACCGGTTCCAACCCCGGCGAGGGCTCCACGACCACTTGGGCCTTCCCTTTCTTTGTCCTGGGAGCCATGGCGGCGGAGTGGATGGGAGCTGGCATGGAGCTTGGTAAGGAAGACGTGAGTTCGCAGGAAGGAAGGGGAGCAGAAGGCAAGCGCAGCGGGCAATGATGGCTGGGTCGTGTGCGCCGGGCAGTTGTCAAGTCACGCATTTGCCGAGGTGGTGTGGGGAAGTGGAGACGCCCATGTCCCATCAAGCGCCACGCGTCAGCCTGTCCCACAGGCGATTGGGGCCCACGGCGCTTCTCCCTTGCCCTTTGGCTTCGCCTCGAAGCCAAGTCAGAGCGCGCCTTGGGCCCGGGGGCTACTGTCGGCGTTCTGGAAACCAGGGTACCTAGACTTGCCTACCTGCAGCCCACGGAGTGGCTCCATCGACGGCCTGGTATGGCCCATCTATAGCACCTTCAAGACAAGACCCTCGCGAGGGGCCAAGCCTTGCATGGCGGGCGACATCAAGACCTCCGAAGGGAGCGGCCTCCTTAGGCTGGCTCCTGAGGAGTGGAGATTTCTATGCAGATGCCCACCTCTTGACGTGGAGGTGACGCAAGCCATGACGACCAAGGCCGAGCGGGCGCCAGCCGGCGCAGAGCAGCAGGTTTCCTCTTTGGTGCTAAGGAGGCAAGCGCAGGCGCGGGGCCCTGAGGAATCACCCAAAGGTTTCCATTCCCGTGCAACGAGACCAAGACCGCTAGGATGGCAGGATGGATGTTATCGCCGAGCCCACCACAGCGTCACGGCCAGAAGCTTTGCAGGCGAAGACCACCTTTCGTCAGGATAAGATGTACTACTTGTCCCCTTTCAAATTGGCCGTTGTGGAATCCCTTCCCGCCTTCGTTTTCGGGGAAGAGGACCGAGGCCACTATATATAGGTTAGCCACCACCATAGGAAGGGAGACCGGATCGGACCGGAAACAACTCACTCTTACCAGAGCAAGCATTGCGAGCTTGTTCATCCTCTGTACTAGTTCATCCTCAGCCCCTCATGAGGCTAATCCACCACAAAGCAGGAGTAGGGTATTACACCGCAAGGTGGCCTGAACCTGGGTAAACTGCTGTGTCCATCTTCTTCCCTGTTCTTCAAGCTAGGCTGTCGAGCGGCGCGTTTGGATGGTTGGATAGGTTGAGTTCTACGCACACGCCCCAGAGTTCGAACCTTCTTTGGGTCTGTGGAACCCTGAATCCGACAGTTATGCCTGCCGATAGAATTAAGCCCGTTGTACACATGGGCCTATTAACGGCCCGTTATGGTCGTCCCATAAATAGATGATTCTCATTATAGCCTGTTTACGGCCCATATCGCAGTCCATTAATTGTCCATGAAAGTACGGCCTATGTTTGGCAAATCCATCATACGGCCCGTAGTAGCCCCATTGAATCTACGGCCCGTAGAAGGCCCATGGATCATACGGACCTTAGGAGGCCCACTACAGCAGGCAGCAGGACCCACGGTCCGGATGTTGCCTATGGTTATTGTGGCTTAGTTCTAAATAAAAAGGTTACCGCGGAAAAAGAACTGCAGCGACTACAAGCAAAAATATACACAAGACAATAAGGAAATAAATAAGCAAGCAACTTACGCTAGGCTATTACGGCTATTACAAATATTACATCCACTGGGCATCAAAGTTCGCCACCAGTGCAAATATCGTGAACAAAGCAGCATATTACATACACTGGGCATCTAAATTGGCCACCAGTGAAAATAAACACGGCAGCAAAAGAAGTCCAGAACTGAAACCACTTCAGAAGAGCTCAACAAACGATATCCTGGATACCCACCATGCTGGCAAGAAGCTTAGCAAGCTTATTAGTTTTCTCTTGTTTGGCGCTAAAATCGTCCAGCGCTTGCTGTTGCACCAGAAAGTATGCATCTGAATTCTGCAGTGACTTCCTCAGTCCTTCGGCTTCTTGCCGTAGCATAGTTGACCGATGCCTTTCAGCTTGTAGCTGAGACTGCAGAAGCCGAAGTGATTCAGGCAGCGAGTTCGAAGAGCTTCTGCCAGTGGTAGTGGCCAGTAACTCAAACACTACATCAACGCAGGACTTTGGGGTTGTCTCACTGTCTACAAGATAGTTTTATGACCATTCTTGGAGACCAACAGGGTTGTCTCACTATCTTGAACCTTATCTGCATTACTTTCTCTACCATTGCATAATGGGGTGCTCTTCTCCAATATTCTGTTCGCATTCTACAAGAGAAACAAGCGGACACATCATAGGTTTAGCATGTAGTATATGAAACTCATTTTGGTAAACTAGTTCAGTAGTAAGGTGGACATGATAACAACATGAAACAAACATATATCTATGTACTATGGTCACTATATTGTCTATATCATCCTAGTTTATGTTTCCAAATGAAGATGGAGACACAATTCAAATCATATCTATTTAAGACAGAGCAGCATAGATAGAATATAAGTGTGGGAAACTACACAACACTAACAACACTTGTAATGTGCATGACATGAGAACATAACTGTTTATACAACTGAAACTAAAATCAACATAGAGCAAGAAGTTTGATCAGCAATCCAGTTAAAGAAATAGGTTTAAAACATACCTGTTGCGCCATTGGAGTTTCAATTGGATCCTTCAAATTCGAAATTAGTTGGTATGAGTAAATATAGTGATGCAAGAGCAAAGGAGTATGGACCATAGCTACGAAATCTGACATGAGAACAGTTGCTCTTCTGCTTTAAACGTGGAGCTTGGGTTCGCTGTGGTGGTCTTCGTGCTTTGGGCACTACAGTTGCTTTACAAACTGCTCGTGTGGGGGTACTCTATGGTGGACATGGTGCTGTGTCAACTAGAAGTGGGTTACTATCTGCTGGGGTTGGGGTTAGATGTGGTGTAGCTGGTTCTCTGTCCAACGGTGTAAGTGTACAATCTAGAAGAGTCTCGATTATGTGTGGTGGGGCTAGTTCATGGGCCAGTACAACCATGGTTCTATCTGCATAGACGGGTAGCACCGTCTTTTGTGAAGAACAGGTTTTTACTCCCTTAGATACTGCCATCACCCCCTCCAATTTAAATGGCTGATAAACAAGAAAAGAAATTGAATGTACAGAGATTGTATCATAGACAGATGTGGTAATTCACATATATGTTGTCTAACCAAACAGGACAGCATGACACAATTTCACAGTTATAATGGCAAACTAAACAGGATATCATGAAACAGTTTTAGATATATGATGGAAAACTTAACAGGATATAATGGCATAATTCAACATATGATGAGTATCTAAACAGGATGACATGGCAAAACTATATGATGTCTTTCTAAAATAGGTTGGGATGAAATAATTCACATACATGTTGTCTAAGTATACAGGCTGGCATGATATAATTCACATAATTGATTCATATACTAAGTAGCTGGCACTCGCATGTATGATCTCTAAACTAAGTAGATGGTATTAAATATTGTGTATGTGATGTCTAAACTAAGCAATGCAAGATACCATATGCATGATATGAGAAATATAAACATTGCAAGTTAAAGCATACACCTCAGGTGGGATATAGGACTGGTCATCTATCTCTGAATCCTCCTCTGAGGAGCTATCTGTAACCAGCAAGAAATGTGCATCGACAGGTAGCACTGACTACTCAGAAAACCTTGTTTTCACTCTAGATTTTCCCATCACCGACTCAAATGGCTGATGCACAGGAAGAGTAGACAAATGTACAAACATTGTTGACAAATGGAATACATTATGAAAAAAATAGTAAGGCACGATACAATTCACATATACGATGACTGGCTAAACAGGATGGCATTGCATGATTCACATATATGATGCCTGGCTAAAGAAGATGGCATTGCATGATTCACGTATATGATTCATGTAGATTCACTAATTTTGCTCCGTATGTAGTCACTTGTTGAAATCTCTAAAAAGACAAATATTTACGAACGGAGGGAGTATGATATAGAAACCAAATAGGTGGCATTCACACAAAGCAAATCTAAACTAAGATGATGACATATAAGATGTATAAAGTAAGTAATGCGAGGTGCCATATGCATGATATGACCAACATCAGCATGCCAGGTTAGAGCAAACACCTTAGGGGGTAAATAGAAGTGGTCGGCTCCCTCTGAATCCCCCTCTGAACAGTTATCTTCCTCTGGAATACAATTTGGAATGGGGGGAGGGGGCCCCCCACTTCGCCCACCATGGAGCGGCGTCTGCATGACATTATATTCCCACGCAACGGTCTTCTCTTTTTCTCTATATGTTCAGTACGATTGTGTACAATAACTGACATACATAACAAAAAAACATAGTTAGATTATGTAAGGCCTAAGGGGTGCATGCAGAAATCAAGACTGATGGTAGCAAACGAGTGGATAGATCCAAAATTAATGATAGCAGGCAGATGATAGCTTCAGTTTAAAAAGATAGACGATGGCTTATCTACTGTTTGTTGCCCACCGAACATGAACCACATAGAAGACCCCAGATGGACTAGATAGTAGACAGATACTATTCATTGCTGCCTCAATATGTGCCCAACGGGCATTTTAAAACTCAAGTTGGAACATTAGTTTGGACCTGACTCGGAGTCTAAGAGGTGAACAGGACGATAAAGTAGCAGGTAATAATAACCGATGTATAACGTAAGCAGACACGAAAGAGTGCGGCCTCTCTTCCGGAACTGTGTAGTCCTCAAGTTCATCTGCTCAGTCGTTGATGGTAATGCTGTTGGCGTGGCTGCTGGCAACGGGGAAGATGATCTGAGGCGGAGAAAGAAGGTCTGCAGGGGGAATCTCTACTACCGTGCACGCTTCCGTCGATGGTGCACCTCAGGTGGGGTGGATGATGGCACGGCAGGAGTGGGACAAAACACATAGAGTTTTCTTTGACACCTATCTGAAAATGAAGTAAATCTGTAAGGGCTCCTTAGAATTGGAGGATTCTAAAAATGCAGAGACAGGAAAAACGCAGGAATAGGATAGGGATGCAAGCGCAAAACAGAGCATTTGCAAACATAGGATTTCTGTCAACCTGGGTGTTTGGTTGACATGAATTGGAAGAACACAGGAATGGAGAAAAATGGTCAAATTAAAGTCAAAGCACATGAAAATGTAAAATAAGAATCTTATTATGCCGGTAATGCACTTAGTCCTGTTCTTCATGCATATTAATTTGAAAAGGACGTCCAAGTGGATATTAAATTTCCTACATTTTTTCTTTGAAGGAGACACCAAAGGAAAAAAAATCCTCCAGTTTTGCTTTGCTCCATTCCTTCTAACCAAATGCACGAATAGTAGTACCATAGTAAAGTTTCCAATTCCTATGTTTTCCTTCACTTTTTCTTTGAATCAGTGGTGATTCTAGTAGGCAGTCTTCAACAGGTTGAAGCCTGCCCTCGAAATATTTTGTGAGCTTAGATTTGGTCCACATGAATATCATATAATGGCTATCTTGCTAAACCGATTCAAATTGTGGTTCAAAAGAGCATTTAGTTTTCTCCCTATTAACTTTGTGACCATGATTCATTTCTTTCTAGATTTGCAACTTCTTTGAACCAAAGGATCCCTGAGGGATCGAAATGAATGTAGAGTAACAAAGTGATGTGATGAGTGTACAACCTCTTTGGCATAGCCTTGTCGACCTCAGCATCATTGGGTTGGACGTGGAGGATGGTGATGCTGGTGTGACTGTCGGAGGCGAGGAAGAAGATTTGAGGCCTCTGGAGACGGCGCCGAGGTTACTGCTCTGCTGTGATGGACGGTTCCATTGTTGGAACAGCTCCGGTGAGGTCTACGACGGCGAGGCTGAAGCAGGACAAGACAGACAACGTTAATCTAAAGTGGGAGTCTAATAGCATGTGCAATAGATGATGTAAAATACATCACCAAAAAGTGCTAGATGTAAAATGCATCAGCCGCGCCGCGACTGCTCCGACAGATGCTGTAAATACTGTTGACTCTGAACTTAACTGAAGAAACTGAACTTTACAGTCGAAACTGAATTTTACCATCGAAACTGAATTTTACTGAAAAACTGATTGAACTAGTAGCAGAGCACTGCAATAGAAGTTTAGGGCGTTCGAGCACTGGTAGTAGAGAAGCAGTGATCTAAATCAGCAGCCGCTCGAGCTAGGAATGCACTAGCAGAGAGCAGCTCATGCAGCAGCACCGCGAGCGAGTGCTAAAGCAGCAACTCCTGTAGCTGCCGCAGGTCGTGCAACAGCAGCAGCGCGAGCGAGAGCAAGAGTAGAGCAGAGCAGCAACAAGAACAAGAGCAAGAGCGGAGCAGCAGCATGAACGGGAGCAAGAGCGGAATAGCAGCACGAACGAGAGAAAGAGCGGAGAAGCAACGCGACCGACAGCAAGAGCAGAGCAGAGCAGCAGCGCAAACGAAAGCAAGAGCAGTGCAGCAGCGTGACCGACAGCAAGAGCAGAGCCGCAGCGCGAGCAAGAGCCGGAACAGCAGTAGCAGCAATGCAAGCGAGAGCCATAGTAGTAGCAGCTAGTGCTGGTGTGGAAGTCGCCACCGAGGAAGCAACGACATGGGGGATAGACGCCGTGGAGGAAGTGCCCGGCGACGGCGCCGTTGATGGAGACCCGCCATGGCTGGTCGGTATCGAGCACTGATACGTCCATTTTGCATAATGTTTTCCTACTATTATTTATATTATTTTTAGATATAACAATGCTTTTTGGAGTAATTCTAATGCCTTTTCTCTCATAATATGCAAGGTTCACACTAAGAGGGAGAATACCGGCAGCTGGAATTCTGGACCTGAAAAAGCTATGTCAGGCTACCTATTCTGCACAACTCCAAATGTGCTGAAACTTCACGGACAATTTTTATGGAATATATAAGAATTATTGGAGCAAATAAGTACCAGAGGGGGCCCACCAGGTGGGCACAACCCACCTAGGCGCGCCAGGGAGCCCAGGCGCACCCTGGTGGGTTGTGCCCTCCTCGGCCCACCTCCGGTGCCCCTCTTCTGGTATATAAGTCATTTTGACCTAGAAAAAATAAGGAGAGGACTTTCGGGACGAAGCGCCACCGTCTCGAGGTGGAACTAGGGCAGGAGCACTTTTGCCCTCCGGCAGAGCGATTCCGCCGGGGGAACTTCCCTCCTAGACGGGGAAATCATCGTCATCATCATCACCAACAACTCTCCCATCTTGGGGAGGGCAATCTCCATCAACATCTTCAACAGCACCATCTCCTCTCAAACCCTAGTTCATCTCTTGTGTTCAATCTTTGTACCGGAACCTTAGTTTGGTGCTTGTGGGTGACTAGTAGTGTTGATTACATCTTGTAGTTGATTACTATATGGTTTATTTGGTGGAAGATTATATGTTCAGATCCATTATGCTATTTAATACCCCTCTGATCTTGAGCATGATTATCATTTGTGAGTAGTTACTTTTGTTCTTGAGGTCACGGGAGAAAACTTGTTGCAAGTAATCATGTGAACTTGATATGTGTTTGATATTTTGATGGTATGTATGTTGTGATTCCCTTAGTGGTGTCATGTGAACGTCGACTACATGACACTTCACCATATTTGGGCCTAAGGGAATGCATTGTGGAGTAGTTATTAGATGATGGGTTGCGAGAGTGACAGAAGCTTAAACCCTAGTTTATGTGCTATTCCATAAGGGACCAATTTGGATCCAAAAGTTTAATGCTATGGTTAGATTTATTCTTAATACTTTTCTCGTAGTTGCGGATGCTTGCGAGGGGGTTAATCATAAGTAGGAGGCTTGTTCAAGTAAGAACAGCACCTAAGCACCGGTCCACCCACATATCAAATTATCAAAGTAGCGAACACAAATCAAACCAACATGATGAATGTGACTAGATGAAATTCCTGTGTACCCTCAAGAACACTTTGCTTATCATAAGAGACCATTTTGGCATGTCCTTTGCCTCAAAAGGATTGGGCTACCTTGCTGCACTTTTGTTACCGTTACCATTGCTTGCTTGTTACAAATTACCTTGCTATCAAACTACTCGCTACTTATAATTTCAGTGCTTGCAGAGAATACCTTGCTGAAAACTACTTGTCATTTCCTTCTGCTCCCCGTTGTGTTCGACACTCTTACTTATCGAAAGGGCTATGATTGATCCCCTATACTTGTGGGTCATCAAGGCTATTTTCTGGCACCGTTGCCGGGGAGTGAAGCGCCCTTGGTAAGTGGAAATCGGTAAGGAAAAATTATTACTACGTGATGAAATTTATTGTCACTTGTTACTATGGAGAACAATCCTTTGAGGGGTTTGTTCGGGGTATCTTCACCTTGATCGGAACCACAATTAGTTACCCCTCAACCTACTGCACATACTGAAAATATTGGTTATGAAATTCCTTTGAGTATGATAGAACAACTGCTAGCTAATCCTTATGTAGGAGATGGAACCGAACATCCCGATATGCACTTGATATATGTGGATGAAATTTGTGGATTATTTAAGCTTGCAGGTTCACCTAGAGATGAAGCTAAGAAGAATTTTTCCCTTTACCTTTGAAGGGAAAAGCATTGGCATGGTATAGGCTATGTGATGATATTGGATCTTGGAATTGGAATTTCACCAAAAAAATTATCCTATGCATCTAGTTCATCGTGATCGGAATTACATCTATAATTTTTGGCCTCGTGAAGGAGAAAGTATCACTCTAGCTTGGGGGAGGCTTAAGTCAATGTTATATTCATGCCCCAATCATGAGCTCTCAAGAGAAATTATTATTCAGAATTTTTATGCTCGGCTTTCTCGTGATGATCATAAGAGACCATTTTGGCATGTCCTTTGCCTCAAAAGGATTGGGCTACCTTGCTGCACTTTTGTTACCGTTACCGTTGCTTGCTTGTTACAAATTACCTTGCTATCAAACTACTCGCTACTTATAATTTTAGTGCTTGCACAGAATACCTTGCTGAAAACTACTTGTCATTTCCTTCTGCTCCTCGTTGGGTTCAACACTCTTACTTATCGAAAGGACTATGATTGATCCCCTATACTTGTGGGTTATCAAGCACCAGCAGCCTCGTGATATTGAATAAAAGATAAAATGCAGCGGTGAGTGCAAAACCTCCTTGGTGGTGCCGAGTAGGCCTCGGCTTCATCGGAGGAATTGGTGAGGGTGCTGCGGTTCCGGTGGGGCAGGTCCAGACGGTGTTGTGGGGATGGAGGTGGCGCCATAGATGAGGCGAATGTTGGGGCAACTCCTTGGAGGTTGAGGACGGGGCGGCTGATCCGGCGGGACGATGAGATCGACGACGGATCCTCATCCGGTGCGGTGGATGAGGGACATCGAGCTGTTGCTGTGGATGACATCGTCGGGGAAGAGGTTCCGGCTGGGCGTCGGTCGGGAGGCCGATGGAGGAGTGTGGGGTTTCGCGGGTTTTGGCGGCCTCGATGTACGAATGGCGGGGTACGAAGGGGAAGGTAGGGGGAGCCATGGCTTAGGGACGCAGTTGTCCGAAATGTGTGGTAAGTTACGAACGAACCCCCACCGGTTTTGACCACGCGACATCGAGGCGGCACTTCCGGCTGAGGGGTAGAAGGGGGATTTCGCGTGACTGGGCTGCGGGACCGATTTCGGATGAGGAGGGAGTTTTCGAGCGCGTCGAAATTTTGGGATAAAGCGGCATGGGCTGAAGAGGCGGGAGTTTCGGAGCAGAAGAGAGAAAAAATGCTTGAGCTTGAAAATTTTGGGATAACAAGGCGCGGATTCCATGTTCGGCAGAACAAACTTAACATGTACAAAAAAAGACAATTCATATAGGACACAAGAGAGTCATGTCCCCTTTTACTATATTGCTATAAATGCCATTGAAAAACTACAAGAAAAATAAAAAATAATCGGGAGAACAAGATTAGCATGTACAGTACCAAATCAATTCGCACTTCCCTCAACAACAACAAAAAACAAATCAATTCCCACCACAAGAAAGAGACATGTCCCTTTGTATATGATTACAAATGCCAGGATCTTGAATTTCAATTTTTGAATCCACGTTATGTTGAATTCGAATATATTGTTAGGTGATCTTGCGGTTTACAATGGATGTAGTCCTACAATTTGATCTTCCATCTTATATGAACATTTTACTCCACATTATGAATATATATATTGTCATCTACCATATGGACTAAATTTGAATCAATTTTCCTTATTTGAATACGATTGTTGTCAAGTTATCCCATCATTTAAATATTATCTTGATAACAGAAAACATGCATATAGTAGTAATCATATTTAAATATGAACTACATGTACCATATGATCTCCAATTCATATATTTGTATCCATTTTATGTTGAATTCAGATCACAGTACGTCAGTCTTGGTAGTGAGATGTTCGGGATAATCTAAACCTGTTTTCATATGTATAAAATTTGGCTGTATTGGGTCATGTTTTGGTATAAGCTTCTTGCAAACCGGAGCTTCTCTCGAGAAGCCTTGTGGTTCCGAGAGGGAATATGTCACCATAGAACTATATGAGTGCCATGTTAAATTTTGGAATTATTCCGGGTTCGTTTGGCCTTTTTATACATTAATTGAGTTTCTGGTCATTTAATGTGCATAATTCAAATTTGAACCGCAAGCACATGCTCTAGTGCACCAAAGTTGGTTGAAAAATAACATGTGTGTCCTTGGGTGAATTTCTAGGTCCCATGCAAGAAATGGGAATGAAATTCAAACATCTGGGCGTCATGGCTCGGCCGAGAACATTGAGAACCTTGGTTTTTAAATTCCTTTAAATCCAAAACTCGCCTGAAAATCATCAAACTTGGCATGGTGTTATGTCATGGCACTAACATGTTGTGGAAAAAAAATTGGCCGAATTGGAACAAGTTTTGGTATAAGCTTCTTGCAAACCGGAGCTTCTCTCAAGAAGCCTCATGGTTCTGAGAGGGAACGTGTCACCTTTGTGTGTGAAACGATATACGCTGCCTCCCCCCTAATTTTCTTTATAGAGGCAACATAGAACTATATGAGTGCCGTGTTAAATTTTGGAATTATTCTGGGTTTGTTTGGCCTTTTTTATACATTAATTGAGTTTCTTGTCATTTAATGTGCATAATTAAAATTTGAACTGCAAGCACATGCTCCAGTGCACCAAAGTTGGTTGAAAAATCACATGTGTGTCCTTGGGTGAATTTCTAGGTCCCTTGCAAGAAATGGGAATGAAATTCAAACATCTGGGTGTCGTGGCTCAGCCGAGAACATTGAGAAACTTGGTTCTTAAATTTCTGTAAATCCAAAACTCACCTGAAAATCATGAAACTTGGCATGGTGTCATGTCATGGCACTAACATGCTATGGTAAAAAAAATTGGCAGAATTGGAACAAGTTTTGGTATAAGCTTCTTGCAAACTGGAGCTTCTCTCAAGAAGGCTCGTGGTTCTGAGAGGGAACGTGTCACCTTTGTGTGTGAAACGATATACGCTGCCCCCCTGATTTTCTTTACAGAGGCAACATGGAACTATATGAGTGTCGTGTTAAATTTTGGAATTATTTCGTGTTCGTTTGGCCTTTTTTATACATTAATTCAGTTTTTGGTCATTTAATGTGCATAATTCAAATTTGAACTACAAGCACATGCTCCAGTGCATCAAAGTTGGTTGAAAAATCACATGTGTGTCCTCGGGTGAATTTCTAGGTCCCATGCAAGAAATGGGACTGAAATTCAAACATCTGGGCATCGTGGCTCGGCCGAAAAAATTGAGAAACTTGATTTTCTAATTCCTGTAAATCCAAAACACGCATGAAAATCATGAAAATTGGCTTGGTGTCATGACATGGCACCAACATGTTGTGGTAATTTTGCTGTCCAATTTGCAAAGGCGCTCACATTAACAATCAACAAAGTCATTTTGGAACAAGTGCTGTCACGTTACAATCAGAAACACAAGTATTATTGAAACCGTGGGCATTCTACTTACCATTTACGTGGCGCCACGCGTCCCCCCTTTTTATTGGCTAGGAGGCGCCGTGCGGGGTAGCTATTTGAGTATGGGAGGCGTGCGATCAGACCCCCGCGTGTTCTTATCGGGAGGAGAGCCCTTTGACCTCCATCTGACGCCCACCTCTCTCTCAAAGTCTCCATTAATGGCGCCCAAGTCCCTTTTAATGGCGTGGCTATGTCTCACTCGACTGAGATTTAAGAGAGAAAAAAGAAAATCTGAAAAGAAAATTTTGCACAGATCTTGATGTAAGATCTGACGGACCTATAGCATCTACCGCGACTTATACCATGACTGATGAATATATAAGGACGATGATAGTGGATAATAATTGTCTTACATATTTAGGAAGATGAGTAAAAAAGCCACATGCGGCTACGCCCGAATTACATAAGGGCAAAAGAAGAAGGAAGGTGCATACAATGCTCTGGCTCGCTGATCTCTACTTTGTTGATGCGCTGCAGGTCACGGAGACTAGTTCTCGCGGCGAGCGGTGATGATATCTTTCATCAGTTTCATGTCCTTAATATGCTGCTTGGCAGCATCCACGGATTCCTCCACCAGCCTTTCGCGCTAGATGTGGAGCATGGCATTCTCGTCCATAAGTTTCTTGATGATGACGCCCATTCTCTTCAACAAGGTAGCGGTCTCCTCTGCCTGCTTCGCCCTTCCGGCGATCTTCGCCCTCAGCAGGTTACGCTCAGTGCGGAGCTTCGCCTTGTCCTCCCCTAGTCACCGGATGACGCCGATAGAATTTTCAAACGAGGCATTCATCTCGTCCTACAGCTTCATCCAGCCGGAGATCCGACCCATCAGGCCATCGAGCATAGCGCGCATGCGCCTGTGAGAGTCCTTGCCTGCCCGCGAGACATTTTCCCAGGCCGCCACAGCACGAGAGGACTTCCCTGCTGCATTCACGGCATGGTAGCACATCTCTGCTGCTTCCGTGGCACGGCCGGACCAGTCTACTTCATTGACGGCGTGGCGGGACCTCTGTGCTGCTTTGGCGGCATGGCAGGACCTCTGTGCTGCTACGGCGGCGCGGCGGGACATGTCGGCTGCTTTCGCGGTGAGGTGGGACATCTCTCATGCTTCCTCTTCCATGCTCGCCTCTCCCTGGTAGCAATCTCTCGACCTAGAACTCATGCGGGCCATGGCAGACGCAAGGGAACAACGATGAAAGACTTGTTTGTTTTTGTGGATGAGGAGTTGAGGAGGAATGTGTAGTCATCTTGGAGTAGAGTATTTATAACTGAGTACTAATACGCTCCCAAGTGGGAAACCATTTGGGTTTTGATCGGTGTGAACAGGTTTGTAATTAAATATAGCGTGGTAGTAATTTGGAATGTGACGAGACGCAAGCTCAAAATTTATTGACGGTTCTAGTTTCGAAGTGCGGCACTATTCCCGGATGGCGTAACGTGGGCACGTGTTCTCGGCCGTGGTGTAGCAGTTTTGTAATATGCCACGGTACTTCTCTTTCTACTGCTGTGTACGTGCAATAATTGGCACCGTCGGATACATATGTTACGGTTATTGGGGCGTTCGCCAGGAATAGCCTCGTGGCGAGCTATAGACTAGTCTTTTTTTCACACGCATTACATCGACACATATCATCTCTCTCCCTCTTTCCCACGCACACACCTAGTCTCTCGGGACTTCTCGCACGCACCATCTCTAGCTCCCTAGGTCAATGCCACCCACATACACTTGTACTCTGAGTTTAGTACGTTATAAACGAAGAGAAGAGGTGCACGCATGCACTCATCCTCTCTCACACACGCATCTGTAGCTACGAATTGTAGTGTTCTCAACCATCCGATTGGCTCTATCATAGGTTCCTGTTGCTCCTTGGCCTTGAGATTGAGAAGTTTAAAATGCGGTGGCTAAGCTAGAGGCGCGAGGTTTTGGTTAATGTGCGGGCCGCACACGGCACCAACACGACATGAGCTTCATCTGCCTAGTGCGCAGTCGGGTGAGTACTACTAGTAGTAGTACTACTTTGATGTGTCGCATCAACTCGCAGAAGTATGCAACACTTCCTCAACTAACAAGCATATAAAGAAGCTTATACTACTTACCCAAAGGATCTTTATTTCCAACAGACACAAAATATCCGTTCGACTGTTCGAAATTACTTTAACTGCTGATCTGATTTTGAAGTAATTGCTGCATCGCCACCAAAATCCACCATTTCTTAAGCTAAAGTAGACCGAGCTAACGCCTATATTAGCATATTACTAAGATAAATAGAAGGCACTGTAGAATCATTTAGGAGGTGAGCTTGTCAATCTGAATGTGGAGGGACACCGTCCTCGACAACCCAGCCCCGGCCAGCAGCTTGGGCGGAACTATGAAGAATGTCAGCTCCTGCACGGCGACGGCGTCGGGATCCATGCTGCTTGCCACCTCAATTTCCACCTTGATGGCGTCGGTCCTGCCTTTGGGCTCCCCGGTGGGCCGTTCTCCCACAGCTTGGCCGCGTAGTGCGGTGGTGGGGATGCCCCCGCTCTGATGCAGATGACCGACACGGCGATAGGGGCGCCGATGTCGAGCATGCCGCCGACCAAGAAAAACACGCGGTCGTCCTCCTCCGCGAACAGCAGGAGCCGCGACTCTGACACTGGCACTTGCAGCTGGAGCACCTTGCCGTACTGGATCTTGTGCACGGGCATGGGATGCATGGTGCTGATGTGGTGGGGGAGCGCCGGCGATTGGCCTTCGTAGCCGCAGACGGGCATGGGGCATTTGCAGGGCGCGAGCGGACACACGCTCTGGTGATCGGCGAGCTTGTGGTAAGTGACATAGAGCCCACAGCCTTCATGCGGGCACTCCATCCTCACCGAGGAGATGACGGCATCCATCACCGTGTTCCGCACGTTGAAGCCACCGCCGCGCTCGCACTTCTGGCACTGCCGCTGGTTCCCGGGGCGCTCGCCACGGCAGTCAGCGCAGGCCAGGTGCCCTCCCTTGCACTGCACAAATCAATCGAACAGCACATCAATCAAGAAACTTGCACCTTGCTCAATCAGTCGAACGAACGAGGTGTATTCGAACCTCATACACTGGAGGCTTCAAGGGGCGGAGGTACAAGGGGCAGTGGAGCAAGGTGAGGTCCATAGAGACCATAGAGAGCTCTATCGTCGGGTCCTGTTCCGTCGGCATGATCTCGCCCTCCTCGTGCACCACCATCTCTCGCTTTAGGGCCGGGGCATTAGAAAGCTTTACAATCACATATTCATACTACTTCAAGGTGCATTAAATCAACACATGCAAGTATCAAAAGGAAAGTCACGGCATGCATGCATGCGTTGTAACTAATGCATCGGTAAACGCAAATTATTGAAATATATCGAGTGCACTACTTTGATGTGTCGCGTCAACTCATACAACAAGGAGAAGTTTGATTACAACACCCTCTCCCTCGCCCATGAGCGTGGTGGCTCACAGGACTAGGAGAAGCTTTTGCTACATACTCTCACTCCCTCACGCGGTGGACATGCAACAGTTCATTCGGTGTCAGATGGCCAGAAGCATACTAGTAGTACTCCCCTGTAGTAGTACCATTATTGTTCGACTTCCCGAAGAGGTGAAGATCCAAGCGCAACCCGAATGCTCATGTGGCAGTTTCATGTGTAGGGGAGATAGTAGTATAGTAACATAGTCTAGGATAGCGTGTACCGTGCCACTGAGCTTAAAATCGTTGGAGTCGGCTCCATGCTATGAGGCCGTCTTGAAGCATTTTTTGATTAAAATAATCTTCTTGCCCTACCTGTCATCCTGGTTATTGTAGTTTGCACGCTGATCTAGTCAAGAGAGGAATATATATTTTAATTTGTGGTGGGGTAAATGTTAGAGGTTGCAGCAAATATTGTACAATGTGTGTCTTTTAGCCAAGTTTAGAGGCAAGCATGTGGGGCCCGTGCTATGATGTGTCGCGTCAACTCGTACAACAAGGAGAAGCTTGATTACTAGTAGTACACCCTCTCCCTCGCCCATGCGCGCGGTGGCTCGTAGACGAGGAGAGGCTTTTGCTTTTACTACTCCTACAACAAGCTCTCCCTCGCCCACGTGGTGGACGGGACATGCAGCAGTTGATTCGATACTGTAGAAGTGGTAATATCATTGTTCGACTTCTCAAAGAGGCGAAGAGCCAAGCGCAGCCCGAACGTCGCAGTTGCAAATGCTCGCGTGGCAGTCTTATGTGTAGGGTGGAGCGTGGTGTGGCAGTTTTGTGGCAATTCTTTTCTATTGCTGTTTGCGTCCAATAGGTGCCACCGTCGGATGCAGATCTTACGGTTATTGTGGCGATTGCAAGTTATAGTCATCTTATGAAAATTGAATAATCCGAAAACAAACCCGACCACGTTTCTTGTTTCTAGACATGAATAGGAATCAACCAATAAGACTACCCATGATGGGAGTAACATAGGTGGTAACATCACACATGTCTAGGCAAAGTAGATGATGTGGCAAGTAATTAATGAAGAAAGAGAGTCATGTGGTAACATAGTAGTAGTACCATCAAGTTCGACTTCCCGAAGAGGCGAAGAGCCAAGCGCAACCCGAACGCTCGTGTGGTAGTTTCATGTGTAGGGGAGGCAGTAGTAACTAGTCTAGGATTAGCGTGTACCATGCCTCTAGTAGTCATAGTGGGAGTAACTTAGATAGTAACATAGCGCACTCCAAGAAAATTTTGCTTATGTGGCATGTAGTTAATGAGGAAAGAGGTGTTTAGAGTAACATAATATGTTACTGTAACATAGTGCTTCCCGAGAAAGGATTAGTCTACAAGGTAATAAATAAAGCCATCTATGATACTGCTACTACTATGTTACTTTGCACTATGGAGGTAGTAACTTAGACTAGTGTCATATGCATGACACTAGTATAATTTACTCCCCACCATGACCAGCCTTTAAGGCTAGCCATAGTGGGGGTAAACATGCTTATGTGGCAGATAATTAAGGTAGAGAGAGAGGGTAACATACGTAGATACCGTATCATGTTTGGCAATAAATATGATCATCTATGATACACTACTCTATGATATTATGCACTATGGAGGAGTATCATACACTATTACTATCATATATGCATGATACTAGTATATGATACTCTCCACATAATCGTTGGAATCGGCTCCATGCTATGAGGCCGTCTCAAAGCATTTTTTGATTAAAATAATCTTCTAGCCCTACCTCTCATCCTGGAGATTGTAGTTTGCACGCTGATCTGGTCAAGAGAGGAATATATATTTTAATTTGTGGTGGGGTAAATGTTAGAGGTTGCAGCAAATATATTGTACACTGCGGGTCTTTTAGCCAAGTTTAGAGGCAAGCATGTGGGGCCAGTGCTATGATGTGTTGCGTCAACTCGTACAATGAGGAGAAGCTTGATTTTACTACTAGTACACCCTCTCCCTCGCCCATGCGCGCGGTGGCTCGCAGACGAGGAGAGGCTTTTGCTTACTACAACAAGCTATCCCTCCCGCAGGCGGTGGATCGACATGCAGCAGTAGATTCGATACTGTAGAAGTAGGAACATCATTGTTCGTCTTCTCAAAGAGGCGAAGAGCCAAGCGCAACCCGAACGTGGCAGTTGCGAACGCTCGCGTGACAGTCTTTGTGTAGGTGTGGGGCGTGGTGCGGCAGTTTTGTGGCAATTCTTTTCTACTGCTGTTTGTGTCCAATAGGTGCCACCGTCGGATGCAGATCTTATGGTTATTGTGGCGATTGCTAGTAATAGTCATCTTACGAAAATCAAATAATCCCAAAACAAACCCGACCACATTTCTTGTTTCTAGACATGAATAGGAATCAACCAATGAGAGACGTGGGACGTAGTACCTAGCACGGCATGCAACGGTCAGTTCAGAGCAAGTACAATAGCGGTCTTAGACTAGCCACAGTGGGAGTAACTTCAGCAGTAACATCGAGTCCAAATCAGCAAATTTGCTTATGTGGCAATGAGTTAATGAGGAGAGAGATAGTTTGAGTAACTTAGCTAGTTACTGTAACATCACATGTCCCAATGTAATATGAGTCTATAACCTAATAAATGAAGCTTTGCATGTTACCACACTTATGTTACTACCCACTATGAAGGTAGTAACATAGTCTAGGGATATGTGTATGTTACTCTCCACTGTGACTAGTCTTATAGCCTTCTTACATGGCAACTTTGCCTACGTGGAGGAGAGAGACATAAAAAAGTAAGAGCATGGTTAGAGCATGGTTAATAATACAACCAACTGCTGACTATAAGATGTTGCCATATCATTTATAGCCAACACATATAGTCACTTATATACAACAAGCTTAGTTATAAGGTTGGCTATAAGATTAGTAGTACTTTTTCTCATCTTCTCTCTATCTCTTTCCTCACATTTATTGCATCTGCCTTGGAGCACGCATATAGCCAGGCTCTTGCATTTTTTATGTCTCTCTCCTACACATAGACAAAATTGCCATGTAAGCAGGCTATAAGCCCACTATTGTACTTGCTCTTAATAGTATAGCCCTGTAAACCAGAAAGGAGGGACTACTCCCTCCGTTCCTAAATATTTGTCTTTCTAGAGATTTCAACAAGTGACAACACCGTAAATGAGTACATACGGAGCAAAATGAGTGAATCTACAGCGTAAATAAATATGTATTAAGTTCTCTCATTTTCCTCTCCGCCTTGGTCGCGGTGCACAATATTGAGTATACTACTACTGACTAGTCTCTTTTTGACACGCATTTATGTTGATACGGCTTGAATGCCAATGAGGGAGAGGGTAGCGGTTCCCAAAACATTGAACGGTCAATGATGCCTCCGCATTCAATTAGCATGCAGAGGTAAGTAATTGGAGAAGCAGAATGGAACCAGCACGATGTGAATGCAACGTAGTTTGGACTCTCATATAAAGGCGCCCCACCACCACTCCAATCCATCTACTCCTAGTCTCTACGCAACACTGCCCACTCCAATCCAAGACCAAGACCAAGTGACCAGAAGCCACAAGCGCCCATGGCGTCGATGGACGCGAGCGGCTGTCGGCTGTGCCAGATCGTCCAAGACGCCGGCCTGCGGCCCCGCACCACGCGGCGTTTCCAGACAGTGATGGCAACCGCCGGTGTCATAGCCCTCGTCGACGCTGGCTTTGCCTCTCGCATGTGCGAGACGATGGTCGGCTCCATCCGCAAGTTCACCGCCGTCAAGAAGCGTGCGGACGACCTTACCGTACTGCTCCAGCCCGCGCGCCCAGGCTCCTTGTTGCCTGCCACCCTCATCGGCCTCCAAGGTGACGAACTCTTTGAAGCATTGGTGGCCCTGTAGTTGCCGGAGGTCGCGATGAAGAATGTACACCTCGAGGCCACGCTCGCCGCGCAACACCTCGCCAAGCAAGAAACCGTCGACATGCACATCCACGTCTACGAGGAAATCATCTACTTAGGCCACTACAAGGCCAGCAAGGACAGAACGACATTGGCCTTCTTCCAGTGGCTGGAATCTTTGGACGCCATTGTTCAGAAGCACGTCGACCTGGCCACGAAAGCCGCTGCTACTTAGCCGCCATTCGGTGGGCCGGCGCCCTGAGTCGAGGAGGTGGACGTCGTCGATGGATGCATCTTTCTTCTAGCCTCCTGTAACCAGCACTGCATCGCCTTGTGTCCTTAATGTTTTATTAGTGTATGGCAGTTTTATTCCAGTCGTAAATGACATCATTGTTCGAATTCTCGAATAGGCGAAGAGCCAAGCGCAACCTGAACGTGGGAGTTGCGTACGCTCGGGTGCCAGTCTTATGTGAAGGGGAGGGGGGCGTGGTGTCGCAATTTTGTGGCATTTCTTTTCTATTGCTGTTTGCATCAAATAGGTGCCACCGTCAGATGCAGATCTTACGGTTATTGTGTCGATTGCTTACCAAAACACTTAGGCGTCGTGATCAGCTTGATGCTATTCAGGCCCTGAATGGTGCCTGTTGGCAATGTGTAGTCCGAGGACATCTTTGGCCTTGGCTTGGTCGAGCCGAGCACATGACGCTTGTATCTTTTCCCCACAACTGCCCATGGAATTTTAAGCACGAACTTGTGTACTCGAGGTATGTATTTTGCGATTGGGAAGGGCGTGCTGTGGGGCGCGTATCCCTGTTTGGGATGTGCTCGAGAAAACTTCGAGACTGGGAATGTGGCAAAGACTCGTTTGCGTGCGTCCAGCCTCTTTATAGTAGTCCGAGCCTCCGACGCCTCATTGGCGGCCTGGATTTCGGCTGCCAGAGCCGCTATGTGTTCCTTAGTTTGGAGTGAGCGTTCAGTGTTACCGTTAATGGTAATGACGCCCTTAGGCCCTGGCATCTTAAGCTTAAGATATGCATAGTGAGGGACAGCGTTAAAGCGAGTGAACGTTGTTCGGACGAGAAGTGCGTGATAACTGTTGTGGAAAGGAGCAATGTTGATGATCAAATCTTCGCTTGGGAAGTTGTCGGGCGAGCCGGAGACTACTTCCAAGGTGACAGTTCCCGAGCAGCGTGCCTTGATGCCTGGGGTTACTCCTTTAAAGGTAGTGTTGCTAGGTTTGATCCTCGACGGATCGATTCCCATCTCCCTCACTATATCCGAGTAAATCAGATTGAGGCTGCTACCTCCATCCATAAGGAATTTGGTGAGGTGGTATCCATCCATGATGGGGTCGAGCACCAGAGCCGTCGTTCCTCCATGACGGATACTGGTCGGATAGTCTCTCCGGTCGAAGGTGATCGAACAAGCCGACCATGGGTTGTATTTCGGGGCCACCGCTCTATGACGTAGACGTCCCGAAGTGAACGCTTCCGCTCCTTCGCTATATGGGTGACATATATCATGTTCATGGTTTTTACCTCGGAAGGGAGCTGCTTTTGGACTCCATTGTTCGGCCCGCGAGGTGCGTCATCGTCCTTGCTGCGGGGACCCTTGCTCTGTTCCTCGGTTGTAAGCTTGCCGGCCTGTTTGATTACCCAATTGTTACGGTTGGTGTGGTTGGCGGGCTTGCCTGTGGTGCCATGGATTTGGCAGGGCCTGTCCAGGATTTTCTCTAGCATAGTCAGGCCGTCCCTATTTCCTTTAGAGGGCTTCTTCCGTGGTCCCAATTTGAGTTGCTGAATCCGGCATTTACTGCTGCATCATCGGCTTCATTGTCGTTGTGTCGGCGCTTGTTATTCTTGTTGCATCAAGGTTTCCCGTTCCCGTCTCGGACCTCTAAGGTGCCGAGATCGTCCAGATGGTTGCTTCTATGAGCTAACCAACTGTCTTCGCCCGCGCAAAAGCGGGTCATTAGAGAGGTGAGGGCCGACATTGTTCTCAGCTTATCTTGGCCGAGCTGACGTGCGAGCCACTCATCACAAATGTTGTGCTTGAATGCGGCTATTGCCTCAGCATTAGGACAATCGACAATCTAGTTCTTCTTAGTCAAGAACCGATTGCAATATTATCGGGCTGATTCCCTGGGCTATTGATCAACGTGGCTCAAGTCATCGGCATCTGGCGGCCTAACATAGGTGCCCTGAAAGTTGGCTCTGAAGGCGTCCTCGAGCTCCTCCCAGCTCCCAATAGAGTTTTTGGGGAGGCTGTTCAACCAGTGCCTTGCCAGTCCTTTAATCTTTAGTGGCAGATATTTAATGGCGTGGAGGTCATCTCCTTGGGCCATATGAATGTGGAGAAGGAAATCTTCGATCCACATAGCTGGGTCGGTTGTCCCATCGTACCGCTCTATGTTTATGGGTTTAAACCCTTTGGGGAACTGATGTTGCATCACCTCATCTGTAAAACACATTGGGTGAGCGGCGCATTTGACCCGAGCTACATCGTGCCGGAACTCGGCTGTCATCCGAGCATGGTGTTGCTCCCGAGCTCTATCGTTCCTGTCACGCCAGGCTTGGTATCCGTCCCATCCAGCAGGCATATGTCCTCTAGATCCATAAAAGGATCTTGTATGTGCCGTCCTGGCATTTAAGTCATGCCACAGATCATATGGATCTTCTGGCTGTGCTGGCTCCTAGCCCAACCGACGAGGGAGCATAGGTGGGTTTTCGGCTTCTTTAGCCGTCCTGTCCCTTCCTCGAGGGGGGCGGTCAAGTTGGATTACCTGAGTTTGTGTGGGGCGTATGGGCTCAACGGCCTCGTCGTCGAACTGCAGAAGCAAACGCCACTGTGGGTAGCTTTTATTTTGATCCTGGCCATGATTGTCGACGCCCTCTTTGGGTGCTAAGACCTTCGTCCACCTATCATTAAGGGTATTCTGTTCGGCCTTCAACTATTGCTGGTTTTTCTTTAGGCTTCGGGCGGTGGCTATGACTTGCCGCTTGAACCACTCCTGATCCAGAAGGTCCTCGGGGATAATAAAATCCTCGGGTCCGAGGCTGTCCTCCTCTTTGGAAAGATGGAGGTAGTTGCCGTCCTCGGAATCACCAGGGTCCTCGGGATTGTCCTGGTCCTCATGACTTTCAAGGGTGTTGCGGTGCTGATCGGGGGTGGCGTTGTTGCTGAGCTACTCCATGTTGTCCGAAGTATCATCATCTCCAGTGCCATTTGTGTCCATGTTCAGGTTGTCCTCCTTGCCCTTTCCATGTCCCTTGGATCACCTCCGCTGGTGTCGGCGTTTGGATAACACCTTAGCGGGGTCGTTGCCATCCTTCTTAGGGGTGTCGACCATGCAAACATCGTATGTGGAAGTGGTCATCCACTTTCCTGTGTTGGGAGTGGCCGGGGGGAGCAGTGCAGGTCGTGATGTCGATATCCTCGTCCATGTCGTCAGCCTCCTCAGAGGCGTAGTCCAGCATGTCGGTTAAGTCGTCGACACTGACTACTAAGTGGGTGGTCGGTGGGACGTAAAATTCCCCGTGGGTGGCCTCCAGTTCGATCTGATCATAGACCGAGGATGGGCCATCCGTGATGCTCATCTTCTAGATCCGATCTAACGACTCGTTTAAAAGCAAGAGGTCAGCCGAACTCATACTCTGGTGTCTTTCGGAGTTAACCTCCGGTATGCCTATGTAGGGGGTGCATTCCGCCAGGGGTGACCCCTGGTCCTCGGACGCTGAGATCGGATCCGAGCTCAAAGCCGGATCCGAGATGGAGATCGATCCAGAGACAGGAGCTGGGAGGAGGTCCGAAGTTAAGGCTCCGGGATGGCTGGGCCCTTCAGGTAAAGCTGAGAACCAAGTGAAGATTAGATCACCTCGGGCGTCGGTGACATACTCCAGGTTGCCGAACCTGATCACTTGCTCAGGGGCAAAACTGCCGACCTGGTTAAGGTGATCGGTCGGGTTGGCATGTAGAACGATGCTGCAGAACATGAAGAACTGGCCGGGTATAAAGATGTCCCCGGTGCAGATGCCATCACCAATGACTAAGCGAGCCATCGATCTTTTGACGATCCTACAACGTAACTCTCAATGAAAGCACCAATGTCGGTGTCAAAAACGGCATATCTAGGGAAGGGGGTGCCGAGCTGTGGATCTTGGAACGATGGGTAACAAGGAACGTAGAGACAGTGTTTACCCAGGTTCAGGCCCTCTCGAGGATGTAAAATCCTACATCCTGCTTGGTTGTATTGATTTGTTTGTATGACAATTACAGAGTTGATCTACCTTGAGATCGAATGAACTAGCCCTAGGTGGGTATGGCGGTAATGGTTCTCCCCTTGTACGGTCTAGCCCTCCGGTTTATATAGACACCGGGAGTATCTAGGGTTACATATGGTCGGTTACCATTTGGGGATAAACATGCCGGTTATGCTAACTAGGCTTGGAGGATACGCCAAGTCTTCAGAGGTTTCCTTCTGGAGCGCGGGGTCGCCTGTAGTCCTGCCTTCCATTGTTGAATCATAAGCAGCCCACCAATCCGGCCCATGAAAGATAGGCCGGCTGCCCGAGGACCCCTTAGTCTAGGACACGCTCACACGTGCCAGCTCAAGAGCTACGGATGATTCCTATCTCTTGGCCGTTTGTGGTTTGGGGGCTTGATATGGTTGGTCCGTTTAAGCTGTCTAAGGACAAGAAGACCAACCTTTTGGTCGTTGTGGATAAATTTACCAAGTGGGTTTAAGCAGAGCCAATCAACAATTGTGATGCAGCGACTATAGTTAAGTTTATGAAAAAATTGATTTTCCGTTTTGGTTACCCACGCAGCATTATCGCAGATAATGGCACTAATTAGTCCAAGGGGTCCATGAAACAATTTTGCCAATAGGAACACATCCGACTCGACGTAGCCTTAGCTGCACATCCATGGTCCAATGGTCAAGCAGAGCGTGCTAATGAGGAAATTTTGTGGGAGATCAAACCAAGGCTCCGGGTTCCTCTTGAGCGCACTCTGGGATGTTGGGTTGAGGAGCTCCCCACAGTGCTTTGGAGTATTTGACTACCCCCAACAGGTCAATAGGCTATATGCCATTTTTCATGGTCTATGGTGCAGAAGTTGTATTGCCCAGTGATATCCGTCATGATTCCCCCAGAGTTGCAGCATATGTCGAAGCAGCTAATGATCAAGCTCGTCATGATTCTTTGGATGGACTAGAAGAGGAACGTGATTTTGCTACAACACGATCTACGATATATCAGCAAGACCTACACCGCTATCATAGCCTTAGTGTTCGTAGTCGTACTTTCCAGGAGGGTGACTTAGTGCTCCGTCTGATACAAGAATAGACATGCATACATAAACTTTCACCTCCCTAATAAGGACCCTTTGTTGTCAGCAAGAACCTCAACAACGGGTCATACTATCTCATCGACATACGTGAACACAAGAAGCCATGTACCTCTGAAGAAGAGACCCTCAGGCCCTGGAATATTGCACATCTTTGGCCATGCTATACTTAGAGCCACTGGCTCCAGTCCATTGTACATAACTCACATATATATTTTATGATCAATATAATAAAGTTGGCATCACCGAAACTCGGGGCATCTATCGTTTCATCTCATATATTGTGCATGAGTCTTTATTCTTTGATCATAGGTCACTTGGGGACTTCCAACACATCGAGTTTAGCTATTAACATCCCCCTTGACCCGGCATATGCTATTATGAAACTTGGTTAAACCTGCCAGTTAGTTTGATGCTACTCCGAAAAGGTGACCCAGTGCACTCTGGATAAGTCAATCAGTTTTTACCCTAAACTTGTCAAGGTTAAAACACTGGCTTAAGTCACGTGAGAAGCGGCTTACATAAAACTAGGATAAACCATGAGCTATCACGCCAGCTTCATTGAAGCAAGCCACGAGCCTCGAAAGCCGGTCTTTATGTCATGCCTTAAAAGTCGGCTTATTATTTTTATTTATGTTACTTTAATGCTTGTTTACATATATATGCTTCTCTTTTGCGTAAATTCCCTTTACATATACACTCGGGTTATACATAACACCGGCTTATTCGTATTGCCGGGTCATCAAGATTGACCCGGCCTGGGAATATTCCAGTACTCGTGGTATAATTTCCATCAAGTTTCCCTGAACAAATCAGGGATTTACATGCAATTTGCCTCATTAAGATGTTGGCAGCTTGACTAAAGAAAGGGGTGCAAGCCATCTAACATATCGATAATTGATTAAGCATTCAAAAGCAATACAGTGCACGATAGCACTACATATCACAAAGTATTTTCAAATTTATATTACAAGCCACCACTAGGCAAAAATATTAGCTAAGTCTTTTGGGAAGTCATTAAGCATCGACATTGGAGCTTTCCGGGTTGATGTGGCGGTCTTCAAGATGAGGGGCTGCCAGGTAATCCTTTGCTGGTGCTTCTTGGCCTTTCTGGGATGCTTCGTCGTCCTCGGCCAGCCACTGAATTAAATCCAAAGCTTCAAAAACTGACTCATTGTGCATCACAGTGGAAGAATTGATGCCAGGTGCGAAGACTTGCTTACTTGATAGATTAAGCTCAACCGACTACGGTGTTGGAGGACTCATGCGCTTGCCGGCTTCCATGTTTTTGGCTTGAAATTTTGTCAATTGCACCTCTTCTGCTAGGTGGGTGGCTCCCACATGGTTCTCCTTGATGTAATGAAGGAAGTCTTTCTGCTCGAAGGGCATTCCATCTACATTGAACTCAGGAAAGCCACTTACAATCTGAGCTGGCACCAGCACTAGGAAATATGCCTTGGTGCGTGCCAGCGCAGTCAGTGCTCCCTGGCGGCAGGCCAACTTCTTTACTTCCTTCATCCATTTAGGAACAGTGGACAATTCCTTCAGCATGTCTATGATATAACGAGGTGGCACCTTGGTATTCTTCACGGCCATAACACAGTATGAGGTGCCCATGTACAGTTGCTCGAGGAATTTATACAAAGCTTTCAGTTTCACCAGCGGTTGTTCCACAAGATTATGATTACTTTTATCTGTCAAGCATAAAACAATGACTGTCAGTTACCCAGTAACTATATTAAACCAACTTAATTATGACAGCTTGAACAAAGTATACTTTCCAAAAATGGCCACGCACATCTCAATGATGTGGCCTTTCAATGTCGCCAACTCTTGCTTCACCAGCTCAAGTTTAGCCTCGACATCCTCAGCTCTTTTTAGTAAGTCGGCCTTCTCCTTCTCGAAGTTGGCCTTGGCATCCTGAAGAGCATTAGTTGATTGGATTCTAGATCTCAGGAGATCAGCAGATAGGTTTTCCGCCTCCTTCCTCATTTTTCTTTCCTTATTAAGCTCCTTCTTCAAGCCAGCCGTCGAAGATTCGGCATGGTCCAACATTTCCTGTTTACAAGAATGTCAAGATTAGTACTATTTCTTCAAGTCCCGAGCCGCCGCAGGTCATCGACCTGGCACTTGGGGGCTATAATAGGCAAATTGATCTATCATATTTCTAGAAGTCCCATGCAGTCGCAAGCATTCTACATGGCACTTGGGGGCTAATGTGTCCGCAGTTTTTACTCAATTTCACACCGATAAGACCAGACTCAACACAAGCTAGTGAGCCGGCTCTTGGGGGCTACCAATCCTTCAAATTTTACTACAAAAAGATAAGTCTGAGCTCAATATGTCATATTGACCCGGCACTTGGGGGCTATGCAAGTATGCAGCTGTCATTGGCATATCAAGATTCATCATTACTTGGGGCGTGGGAGGCCGCCGGTTAGCCTTCCTTCGCCTATAAATGGGGGGGGGGGGGGCAGAGCCCCCATCCCATCCCATCTTCATCTTCTTGCTGCTCGCTCCTTCTTCTTCTTCGCCGCGCCACCATCTTGCCAGGGCATCCATGGCGCCAGTGAGGAGGTTCTTGGCCACCGATAAGGGAAAGGCCCCTAAGGAGGGACCAGGCTCGCCACCGCCCAAGAGGGGCCGTGGTCGTCCCCGCAAGTACGCGGCGACGCCGGCGGTGGCTCCCCGAGGGCGTGGGTGCACTTCGCTGAAGGCTGGTACCACCACTGGCAGTCGAGGGGAGGCTCCCTCCCCCGCTGGAAGCTGCCGCGGCCGAGGCGGCCGTAGCCAAGGAGGAAGGCCTGTGACAGCCATTTGGCCACCGCACTCACGCTCCCATTCAGCCGACACGTCCTCGGAGTTCGTGGTGTGGGCGGAGAGGCCGGCAGGCGTCTGGTTCCAGCTTCCGTGCCTCTTCGCGGGCGCCTGTCGACCGGGGGACCCGGCGGCCTCTGGCTGCAGGCCAATGGTTGCTGCACCAAGGCCTCATGGGTGTAGGTCGAGGTCACCCCCGATGGCAACGTGTTCTTGAACTATGGGTGGCAGCCGTTCGCCCCCGCGCGCGGCCTGCAGGGGAGGTGTACTCTCCACTTCAGGCATGACGGCATTGCGACCCTCTACGTCAGGGTCTTCAGGGAGGACGGCGAGCGTCAGGGGTGTTGCCCTGAGGGCGACGTGTGGCACCCCAGCTAAGAGTAAACCGGAACGCCCCGTATTCCAGCCCAGGGACAAGTCCTCTGGAATACGGCACTATTGGCATAGAACAAATCAGCTCTTTATTACAATGGGTATGGTTACAAAGGGTACATGGATTACATTGGCACGGCGACACTACGCCTGCCCGGGGTAGCTCTATGCTAACAGCAGAGTAACTCTCTTGGCAGCGGAACAGCGACGACGGTGATGGACTCCACTCCGCAGGAACTCTGGCTAGAACGCGCATCCAAGGTCGCAAACTCGGGATCCTCGACAAGCAAGCAATCATGGCATGACCTGCAAACTGGCATGACACGCCAGGTGAGTACTTTGAATGTACTCACAAGCTCACAGCAAACATCAGCATTAAGGTAAGACAACATCATAGCAAGATAGCTACTGAAGTAGATGCAGTAAGGTAAAGCATACTAAATAGTTTAATTCATACTCCGAATAATCTCAGGATCCAATCCAAACCTGTGCCAAGTCCCATCCCAATCATGTGGTCATCTGACCATTCATCTCATAGCCATTCCGTGGCTAACATATCAAATACCTGATACTGTCTATACCACAAGTCTGACAAACTTACTCTCTTCCGGGTTGTCTCACAACCCTCAGAATACTCACGATCCACCGAGTACTTCTGATCTTATGACGAGTTCTTCCATCATTATTACTACTATGGTTGACCATCTAGTGAGTTCTGGACGGACTGTCCAATACCGTGGACACGGCTATTCGAATAGATTTTACACTGTGCAGAGGTTGCGCACTTTACCCACACCATGGAGCACCTGGCCTCGTGATCCCATTTGGGTGGACCAGCATTGCTCCAATGAAACCCGCCGGTCCCGTGACTCTCCCATTGTACCACCGGCAATCATCCTCCCCCGGAGTCAAGCCCTGGGTGGCCCCTTTGTCACCGCGTGACACCTGCCACCGTCGTGGCTAACAAACTGTCCCAAACGGGGACCTGGTACCATATAACTCAACTGGGCTCACAAGGTTATCGCCGCCTACCGGGCCAGGGTAGCGCGCACGCATAACCTTCCCTGTCGGGTGGTACCGGTGAAAGAGCACGCGATCAGACCAAGTCAAGGCCGTCCCATACCGGCAAATGTGGTTGCACGGATAAGTCCAGACAGGTGACTCAAGGTCAAGCGACTAAATATCACATCTCCAAATAATATTTCCGTCATAGCTGACCTTCCTATATCATAATAATCCAAGTCAAAACGTTGACCAACTAGCAATCCAAAATAACCATAGACGGTAATCTCAACATCATGGCATCAACGAGTAGGTAAACTACTAGTCACTAATAATCCGGTACTCAACATGGTAGTCACCTATCCGAGAATTAACTCCAACATTGCATAGTCCAATAACTCATACTTGCTATTAAAGTAATTAGTTAAACTATGATATTGCAATGCAATGCTGCAGATGAGAGTTGTGGCTTGCCTGGGGATGAAGGAACCATCGGGAAGAAGTGCTGAGAGTCTGCGAAAGTGATTGCCGGAAACAGTTCTCTCTCGGAGGGGGCTGTTTACGGGCAAGGGCAAAATGGTCATTTCCATAGTGGGACTACATAGTGAAAATGATACCAACATGACGGTTTCGACGAGACGAAGACGTGGGCGTTGCATTCACCTGATTCGGAGTTATGGTTAAAAAGTTATAGTGGTTCTTCTGCCACGGACCTTTCTGTAAATATTTTATTCACATATGCGTCCTTGGCTGATTTTTCTGTGAAAAGGAGAAAGGGCACTGTTGTCCTGGGCCGACCTGGGCCGAATGTGCAGCGACTGCTGCTGCTACTGAGCGCCAGCCAGGCCGCCGCCGCTGCTGGGCCGGCCCACCTGCGCCATCGCCACTTATCCAGCATGGCGAGGCGGGACCAAGCGGCTGTCACCGACACGCGGGGTCCACCCCACCCTTCTCTCTCCTCCCGCCTCCTTCTCCTACCTCCTCCTTTGTTTCCCAATGCGGCAGCAATAGCTTCGGCTTCGGCAGCTCGCCGGCGCTCCGGTGGGCCTTGCGGGCGACCGAGTGGACGGCCGAGGTCACCAGTCTGCACCGCATCCACCGGTGGGTGTCTCAGGCGGCGGGGGCGGCCGGCAGAGGCAGAAGGCGGCGGAGCTCGGCGATTGGGTGGCTCTGGCGAGTATTTGGACAGGCGAGGGGACAGGGATGGTCGCCGGAGTATGGTGCGTCCATCCCTCGGTCGCACGGGGCGCGGGAGGGCGCGGGTGAGGGAGTAGGCGACGGAGCAGAGAGGCGAGCTCGCCAGAAATCCAGGAGCTCCGGCGAGGGAATCGGGCGGGCTCGGGTACTGGCATGCGCTATAGGAAGAGGGGAGGGGGCTGAGAGGCTTGGAATGCTCGGGGAGGCTCAGGCACTGCCCATTTATAGGCGGGCGAGCTTATCTGCGCACTGGAGCTCGTGGTTGTCCGCTTGCGGTGTCGAGGAGCTTTGCGGAGGTGTGGAGAAGGTAGCAGCAGCTTTGGGAGAGCTCAAGGAGAAGGGACAGGGGAAAACGACAACGACGGTCATAGGCCAAACAGTGGCGGTGATCGCCGTGGCGTGAGGAGGAAGAAACTAGAGGGGGAGATGGGTCTAGAGCGAAGGCGACGACGAGGGGAAGCTCCTGGACATGAAGAGGTGGCGAGGGAGCGAGGGTACGGACAGAACCGAGCGGTTTAATCACCAGAGTGTGCTGTCTGGCCTGCCAAACGCGTGGTCACCGCGTGCACTGGCGCATGCTGTGCATTTTGGTGTGCCAAGTCATGTCCAGAGTGTTGTCCTTCCAAGGAACAGTCTCTGGAAGGTGATGGATCGATGATAGGAACTGTGGTTAGATGGGAGTGTTCATCTGAAGTTTGCTATAGCAAACTTGGGCATGAAGCTGTGAGGAGCAGAGAAGTGATAAGAGCCAAACAATATGTGTGGGAGTGTTGGGGTAGGAAGGACTGCAATCCTGTGAAATTTAAAAAGAAATGAGCCAAGATTTTATATAGTTGCTTTGCAACTGACCAATCTGGTCCAAAAGCTCTATCTTGATGTGCCACTCTCATGGAGTAGCCACTTGATCTGAAATTTGGTAGAACATGATGATTTGGTCATATGAGAGTGCCATAAAAATTTCATGCCATTTGGACAAGCCAAAATGGTACTTCCTTCACAGCTATCCTCTCTGACCAGAATCTTAGGAAAATTATAGGGAATTACTGGGAAGATGAAATGAGCCCACATTTTGTGGAGATAGGTTATATGGGTAGGAGAATGCTTTGGTAAATTTTCAGCAATTATGGAGGAATATAAAATATAGTTGCTTCACAATGTGAAAATCTAACCAGAAACCAAGATTTGATGCTATGCTCACATAGATGATTGGATAGGGTTGAAACTTGTTGGAGAATCATGATTTGAGCATATGAAGATGCTTGCAAAATTTCAACTCATTTGGATACTCCTAGATAGCACTTGCTTCACAAAGATTCCACTTGACCAGAAACTTTGGAAATTAGCCAAGGGAGATTTAATATCCAAATGAAGTTGAATTTTGGCATGTGGCAATGATATGGATAGGAAAGAATGCCCAAAAAGTTTGAGATCAAGTAAGCAAATATAAAGGGTACTTGCTTCTCAACTGGACAGCTGGGGCAGAATCAGAAAAGGAATATTTGTGAAATATATTTGAACATGGCAAGGAAGGATTTTGACATATTTGTGGAAGATATGACCCAAATAATTTATGAGAATTATTTGGGAATCTTGGGAATGATGGAAATGTGGGTTGCTTCACAACCCAGGACAAACAGGGTTATTCCTTTAATAGAAAAAGGAATATTCCCAAGAAAAGAATATTGGGATTGGTCGAATATGGAAATGGCAAGGTCTTGGGATGGTTTTGAGGTTGGCAGGCCACTCAGGAAGAGGAATCAAGGGTGATCCCTCTAGGTTGCAAAACTACTAAGCCACAGAGAAGCGAATCCGGACCAAAAGAAAAAGAAAAAGAAAATGGGTAAAATCCAGGGTGTTACAAACCTACCCCCCTTAAAGAAATCTCGTCCTCGAGATTTGGTTGCTCAGGGATCAAACATGAATATTTCCACTTGAGGAAAATGTTTCCAACTTGGGTTTCCTTTTTACCTTTGTATAATGTTCCCACTTAATTTCATATGACTGACTGCCTTGCTTCGGGGTGGTTTGCTTCACTGGAACCTTTTCCTGGCAAATCTTACCTAATATGCTACTCTGACTCCAATCCTTTATGTCTGCTATCCTATCTGGGGCAATAAAGTATTCTAACCAAACTATGTGCCCTGCTCGTAAGCCCGAGGGTGGTTCTTCATGGACGTGTCATGACGAGATCCAATACGATCGACCGTTCACTGAGTTGTGAATAGATTCTCTTGGTGGACACAAAATCTTTTACTCATTGCATTGTGTGACTTCAAATGGCTGTGTGTCCTCCAGGTTCAAAACAGTACTATGAATCATACCATTCTCCTGGCGGAATCTGACTTCTCACACGGATTGCTGGGTCATCTTGGGTATCTTCACTGTCTTGGGTATAAAACTCCTACCAAATATTTGACTGTCACCTCCCATGACCAGCATAAAGGTGTATGGTGATATTATCCATAGACTTGACTGACAGTGGTACTGGCAGCAGAATCATGCTCACGGCAGGTTAGTCTTTAACTGATTCCCATCTGTGAGGATACATGCTTCGAGAATGTTGTTCATCCTTCTGATTACTCAGTCTGTCGGTATCCCTATATGGATGGTAGGCTATGTAATGCTTTAACATGGTTGCTGAATTTGAACTACTGAGTTAATCTTTCGGCTGACCTGACCAGCTTGGTTGCCCTCTTCTGACAATTCTGAGCATATCTGGTTGGCTGGGCGGGTTGTCCCGATATGGTGTCCTTGCCAATGGAATAGACCCCGTGGGTGTGTACCCATGCTGACTGGTACTGAGCAAGACTATCTGGAGTATTTGTACCATTACCATTACCTTACCTGTTTGGACAACCTTGCTTTTTGCATTATAATTCTCTTTGCCTGGATCCTTTGCTGAAAGAACTTGGCCTTATGTGTTCTTGATTCTCCGTGTGACCATAGGTGTTGTCAGGTGCAATATTCCGGCAGACATATTACTTTACAAATTGTAGCTGTAGGGTAACGATCGTCTGAACCCTTGAATAAAACCGGCAAATAAACCAGTAGCCACCAGAACGGTCTTTACAACTCAGATCTGGGACATTACTAGAGTAACTCAACCCCAACTCAAGACGGCTGAAAAGCAGCTTAGAGCATGAGACGGTGTCGATAAGAAGAAAGTAGCAACTCCCTAAGAAGGCCGAAGAACTGCTCAGAGCATAGGGCACTGCTACGGAGAGAAATTCAACAGCTCCCCGAGGCGGCCGAAAAGCAGCTCAGAACACGGGCCAGTTGCTGACAAGAGAAATAAAAGTCGGCATCCACCCCGGACGGCCGGATACAACTCAGAACACAGGCGTGGTGCCATCACCAAAGAAAGACGGGCAAGGGTTCATCCGTGTGCCATACAGCTCACTATTATGCATACAGGTATGAGCATAATAATTTTGAACATACCGGAATAACACAGAGCAATGCTATAGGGCATATATCAGATGGTCGGCTTGCTCCATAGGTTGTTGGTCATCACGCTGAAGTGTATAACTGGCGTTCTCTTCTTCTTACATAGCTCATGCAATAGTCAGATCTTCACCGGGTTGGCATCATTGTATGAGTAACCCATATGACCTTGGCAGCATGTTCACCATATTTATGGAAACATGTGTAGCTAGCCACTTGATTCCCGAGGCAATCTTGTGTCCTAACTGATTTTTGCCTTCGGACCAACTGTTGCGGATCTGACCCTCTCATCGGAAGATGTCCATGTGTCGTATCGAGGAAGACACCTGAATCCTTGAGGTTACTGCTGTCGGTTACTTGTTGTATGCAACAGAGTATTCGGCTATCCTTCTTGCTGAACACTAAGTTGATAGCACATTCTAGCTTGCTTCCAAGATATAGAAGGGTTCAAATTGTACTCCTAGCAGACTCACACCGTGTATATGTGAATCATTCCTTTGGCACAGAATGCACTGTGAATCATGTACACAATTTGCCTTCTTGCTGATGCGATCATTACTGCTGTGAAAGTTGCACTGATGCATACTTGATGCTGATAACCAATCCGGCTAGGATATCCTTCATATTCAGGCCCGATATTCCCGATATAACACAGTCTGCTGAAAATTCCATATGGCAGAGCTGAGCTTACAAATGACTGTCTCTTCGCTGACTCTTTGGGTTCAGGGTCAGTGAGCAACTTCCATAAGGGGAGAATAAGGTAACACCAAGGGCCCAAATAAAGAAGCAAAAGAAACGACTAAAACAAAAGCAAACAAAGCAGCAAGATCACACACACAAGCAATTTCACATTCTACAGCTATTCACAGCAATAATATACATTCCTACTTAAGCACACAAATCTCGCAAGAACTCCGGTATTACGGTCTAACATGTTGTGGCTGTAACACCCCCAGTGGTTAACTACAGTAATCACCCTTTTGATTATGCCATGTCATCATGTTTAACAGTGCATGATCATCATTAAAATTATATTGCCTTTCAACTCCTAAGTCAAAATCCAAATTTAAACTAAAGTGGAAAATAAAAGTTGTGCAACATAGAAACTAAAATGTTCGATAAATAACAAATATTACAGAGACTATTCTAAAATTGAAACCACCAATAAATAAAATAATTAGGTGGCCCTAACATTGTCAAAACAGCAAGGATTAATGCATTTTATTTATTATAAAAATAGTGTGAACTCAAATTAACTCCAAATTAATTTTTGACAGTGGTAGAGGATGCCTAGTAATTATTGGGGAAATTGCCATGTTTTATAAAAATCATTTGGTAGCCTAAATATTTACTAAACAGAGATATATGAATTAATAAAAAGAAAAAGGCAAAAGAAAACAAAAGAGACAATAAAAAAAGGAACCCCCCCCCCCGACTGGGCCTCGGCCCAGCTGGCCACCAGGCCGCCAGGCCATCCCAGCCGGCCCCCTCACCCCTGGCTTATCCCCCCCACCCCCTGGAACCCTAGCCCACTACCCCCACACCCCACTCTCTCTTCTCACTCCCTCCCTCCTCTGTCCTCCCCCGACTGGATCGGGGCAGCGGCCCCACGCCCCCGCCGCCGCGGACCTCGCCGTCGCCCGAAGCCGCCCCGACGCCGAAGGACCCTCCTCGCTGCCTGCCGCCGGACGACCCCGACTCCTCCCCGAGCCCACCTCGCTCAACTACAGGGCTCGGTGAGCCCCGTCCGCCTTTCCCCCCTCCTGCTCCCGCTCGCGCCCGGCGCCCGCCGTCCACGCGCGCGCGCAAGCCTTGCCTTCCCTCGCCCCCCCCCTCACCCTCTTCCCTTGCCCGCCCGCTTCGCTCCTTCCACTCCAGCCATCCACGTCTACGCCCTCCTCGGCTCAACCCTGCTTGCCCTGCTTCGCCGTCTCCACCCTTGTCACTCCTGCTCTTCTCGTTATTCCTGCTCTCATTCTCCACATCCCTCTCTATCCTGCTTCTCCGGCCCTCTGGGCCAGACCTCTCCCTCTTCATCCCCCACTGCCAGTCTGTCACTCTGCTTCGCGCTGCGGCCTTCCTCCCCTGCATCCCTGCAGCTCTTACATCATCCTCTCCTCCTCATCCCCCTCCTTCCTCCCCTATCCCTCTCCCTCTCTGCCTCTCCGTCCCCCGGCCCTCTCCCTGCCTTCCGGCCACTGCCACGACCGCTTCGTGCGCCCCTGGCCACGCTCGCGCCGATTCCCCCCCCCCCCCCCGTGGCTCAGCCACTGACCAGTGGGGCCTTCCCCCTGAGAAAATAAAAAAAATGTAAAATAAAAATAAAATAAAATAATTAAAATTAATTAATTAATTAAGTTAATTAATCCTGATTAGGTTAATCTAATTAAGTTAATTAGTTTAATTAAGTATTAATTAATTAGTTAACCACTAATTAGCCAACAGCCTATGACAGGTGGGACCCACTCGTCATGCTGACGTCAGCAATCACTGTTTCGGATAATGTTAATTTAAATAATTAAATAAATTCCAGAAATTAATAAAAACTTTAGAAAATCATATTAAATAATCCGTAGCTCAGATGAAAATACTTTGTACATGAAAGTTGCTCAGAACGACGAGATGAATCCGAATACGCGATCCGATCGTCCGTCACACATCCCTAGCTACCCGAACATGCAACCGTTCCCCTCCGGTCATCTGTCTGACAAATGTCCGGAACCGGGAAAACATTCCCGGATGGATCCCCCCTTCCTCGGTGACGTGCAACCATACGTTAGGACACACCCGACACTGCACATTGTCATGTCGTACTTTGTGTTGCTCATGTTTGCTCTATATTTATACTGTTTCCTCCCCCTCTTCTCTCTCGATAGCCCCTGACTCCGACGTCGTCCCCGAGACCGACGCAGCTCCGGAGGCCGAAGACACCGTTGATGACCTTGCCCTTGCCGCCGAGCAACCAGGCAAGCCCCCCCTTTGATCATCCCGATATCGCCCATTCTAATTTCCCATGCTTGCATTAGAATTCCTGCTGCTGCTGCTTTACCTATTCTGATGCATAGCCTGTTTATTGTAACCTGCTGTTGATAATTACCTGCATATCCTAAACTGCTTAGTATAGGCTGGGTAGAGACCTATCAGTGACGCCACTAGTCCCGACCTCCCCGCTGGATTATCAAGAAGACCCGATCAACGGGATTGAAGACCAGGCCCCGACACCGCACATCACCCCCCTTAGTTGTAACGACACTGCAACGTTACTATCGAGCGCCGAGGGTGAAACCTCTTGTAGCACTTCTGATGTTAACTCTGTAGAGTAGCTATTCGGTCGTGGTCATCGAGGGTGATTCCTCCTTCACCGCTTCCGATAACGATGCCGTCCTACAACACCTCAAGTGTGAACCCAGCGAGGGTGATTCCTCTGAGTTCACCTTGACGGATACATCGAGTGGGAATTCAACGAGGGTGATACCTCGGATTCCCCTGATGTTATAGACACACGGATACTTGGACTTTACACTGATACTTGGATAGGCGGGTCGACCCTGAGGGGTACCCGCGTGCGCCTGAGAGGCGAGTGTTGTGAAGACGGGTGCCTGTATGGTGCCCGAGTGATGAATACGAGGCGCGGCCGGGCATTCTTAACCCTTGCAGCAAGTCCTCGAGACGGGGCGACGGGGTCACATCTTTCGTGAGTCTCTGCTCGTTACCGCAAGCCCTAATCCACTAACGATTTGGATATTTGATCCGAGCAGGCCTCTGGTCTGATAGCACTAACCATCACGTGGGCATAGTATGGGCGTTCTGCATCGTAGCATCAGCCGAAAGCTTTGTCAGACGTCTAGTGCAGCCTTGCGGCCGGGACAGACCGGCGCCCTCCGGGTGCCTGGCTTCACCCTGCTCGCAACGACCCGGAGTGCACAGGGCGATGGCCCAAGACCCCTGAGCGCTTAGGATGTAGACCGGCGGGGACCTCTCTGCTGAGCTGTAGGTAGGGTTGCGATGTGTCATTTGGCCGAGGCCGGGCATGACCCAGGAAAGTGTGTCCGGTCGGAGTTAATCGAGCGTGTTGGGTAAGTTGGTTCACCCCTACAGGGAAGAACACTTCTATCGATAGCCGGTCCTACGGTAACGGACACTCGGAGTTGTATCCTGATTGATACAATTTTAGAACTGGATACTTGGATACTATGGCTCTGGGATTGCTTCTCGCAGGGAGTCGAGAAGGGATCTCATGACGAGGTTGTTGACTGTATGGCTCTGGGATTGCTTTCTCGCAGGGAGTCGAGAAAGGATCTCTGGGTGATGTTGAGACTTAATGATACTGCTACATTATATTGTACTGTTCTACCCTCTTCTATTTCTGCAAGACCACTGAAGATGCTAGTCTTCGATAGGACTAGGCCTTCTCTCTATTCTTGCATTTCTGCAGCCCAGTCCACATATACAGCCTCCCCTTGAAAATGTTGCATATGTAGTGTAGATCCTTGCTTGCTGAGTACTTCTGAGTACTCACGATTGCTTTGTTTTCCTTTTCTCCCCATATCAGTTTGACGTGACCAAGATGACGGAGCCCCTGAGACAGATGCCCCGTCGATCGACTACTACTACTACCCAGAGGATGGATACTACTACGAGTTGACTAACGACCAGGAGTAGGATCGGAGGGTCCCAGGCAGGAGGCCTACGCCTTTCGATCGTAGTGTTTTATTTTGCCCCGCCTTTTTAAAGGTCTTTCTATTTCTGTTTCATATCTGTACTCAGATATCTGATGCTTCCGTTGACGCTTGTACACAAGCTTATGTATTCGAGCCCTCGAGGCCCCTGGCTTGTAATATAAAGCTTGTATGACTTTATTTATGTTTTAGAGTTGTGTTGTGATATCTTCCCGTGTGTCCTTAGGCTTGATCGTGTGCATTTGCGTGTATGATTAGTGCACGATCGGGCCGGGGGCGTCACAAGTTGGTATCAGAGCCGACTGACTGTAGGAACCCCCCCCCCCGGTTCTAACTCCTTGTCCGAAGTTGAGTCTAGTGGTCTAAAAACTGTTTTACTAACTTGGCTGTGTGGCTTACGGGCCCACGTTGTCAATTGGGTGGTATTAGGATATTTTACTCCTCGACCTTTACTCTGGGACTCTGATCTCTCTTCTACTAGAGTTAAAATTTTACTAACTCCAACATTAGGTTCTCGTGATCACATCCACCCGGAGTTCTGAAATATCCCCCTTGCTTTGAGATTATGGGCCAGGTTCTGCTTGCAGGATCCTTTTATCGAGGGCACCCTGTGTTGTCACTTGCAGATTCCTCGCTCCAACAGTTTTCTCCGACGTTGATGTAGCCTTTGCTATGTCTCGTTGTGTACTTCCCTACCGCGTGCCTGCGCGCCGCCTAGATATCTAGCCCTCCCCTTTCAACTGTCGTAATGCCGGATTGTAACCGAGGCTATGTGTGGATTTGAATGTCTGGTGCGAATATGATGAAGTATCTATTGCACTTCCTTCTGTTGTGCATGTTACTTCATGAATCATTCCATACACCTGCAGTTTTTCTTGCTAAACTGCCCCTGTTGATTTGGCAGGATGGCTGACGATCCTCCACCTCCACCTTATATTGCCGCAATGATGCAGCAATTTGAACTGAACCGTCAGGTTATGACCGGGATATTGGCTTAGTTTCCAAACCAAAATACTCATCAACAGCCTACCCCAATAACTCTGCAGGAATTCATGCGCCTCAATCCGTCCACTTTTCGCAGCTCAACTGATCCAATGGATGCTGATGATTGGCTCCGTGACATTGCCTTCCAGATGATGTCGGCCAATGTTTTCCCTGACAGTTACGTCACCTATGCGATGTATCACCTGAGGGGATTAGCGGCTCAATGGTGGGAAAGCCACAAGGGTATGTTGCCTGCTGAAGCTGTAACCACTTGGCAGGAATTTCAGTCAGCCTTTCGTGCACGGTACATTCCTCAAGGTCTGATCGACCAGAACAAGCAGGAGTTCCGCAAACTCTCACAGGGCACAATGACTGTGGATGAATATCAGAGGAAATTCATTGAATTATCCCGCTATGCTGCGGATGACGTCGACATTGACACTCGCAAGCAGGAGAAATTCCGTGAAGGACTACGTACTGATATAAAACTTGCACTTGCTGTCCATGATTTCACAGATTTCGCAACGCTTGTCAGCAAATCTTTCCAAGTTGAAACAGCTCTGACTGAGTACCAGGAGTCGCTCAAGTGCACTCATGAAGCTGGCTCATCCTCGGGTCAGCCTGTTCAGAAGCGTCGAGTCTGGATTCCCCACAATGTTTACCACCGACCTGCTCCAACACCAAGGCCGTCATATTTGCACCTCGTCTGCCTTCGCCGCCGAGACAACTAACGATTCAGGGTGGACAGACCAATGCCATGGCTACACCTCAGGCTGCACCACGTCCTCCTGATGGTCGTACGAAGGGCCATCGAACCCATCATTCCAGAAGTCGTAAGGCCAGGCCGCTTGCTATGGGTCGTGGCCAGGTCACTCATGTCAATATGGGAGAAGCTCGTGAGTCTCCAAAAATCGTGATGGGAACTCTGTCAGTTAATTCAGTTGCAGCCTCTGATCTCTTTGATTCCGGGGCATCACATTCCTTTGTATCCCAGCAATTTGCACAATTGCATGGGTTAGCTATGAGCTCATTACCCACTCCTTTAGAAATCATCACTCCCCGTTCCCGGTGGCAAACCAAAATGGTCAGTCACAACAATCAGATCAGAATTGAAGGGTTGATGTTCTCTGCTTCCCTTATTGCTCTTGGACCTTCCGACATAGACATCATTCTCGGTATGGACTGGTTGACAGCCCATAATGCTTTGATTGACTGTGCTGCTAAAAAAGTCCAACTTACCCATTCTTCGGGCTAGACAGTCAGATACTCAGCCCGAATAGCTCAAGATGCTGAGAGCCAGATATATGTTCTGAATGCATTGAATGCTTCACCTCTTGAAGGCATCGAGAACGTTCCAGTTGTTCGTGAATTTCAAGATGTCTTTCCGGAAGAACTTCCAGGAATACCCCCTGCTAGAGCTGTCGAGTTTGTCATCGACTTGAAGCCTGGCACAACTCCTATTGCGAAGCGTCCATATAAGATGCCTCTGCATCATCTTCTCGAGCTTAAGGAAGAAATCGACACGTCACTTAAGAAAGGTTTCATCCGCCCCAGTTCCTCTGCTTGGGGAGCACCTTCACTCTTCGTTAAGAAGAAGGATGGAACTAACCGATTGGTTCAGGATTATTGGCCCATTAACCAAGCCACCATTCAGAATAAATATCCGCTTCCTCGGATCAATGATTTGTATGATCAACTTGCTGGTTCCTCAGTGTTCTCTTAACTTGATTTGAGATTGGGATATCATCAGATCCATGTCCGCGAGGAGGATATTCCGAAGACTGCATTTGTTACTCGTTATGGCTCTTATGAGTACACCGTCATGTCATTCGGCTTAACAAATGCTCCAGCCACATTCTCCCGTCTGATGAATTACATCTTCATGGATTACCTTGACAAATTTGTCGTGGTATATCTGGATGATATTCTGGTTTATTCAAAGAATAAAGAAGAACATGCTGAACACCTCCGTCTTGTACTGGAAAGGCTCCGAGAACACCAGTTGTATGCCAAGTATTCCAAATGTGAATTCTGGCTTTCTGAAGTAACGTACCTTGGTCATGTAATTTCCAAAGATGGCATTGCCGTTAACCCAGAACGAGTTGAGGCTATTCTTGACTGGACTCCTCCGAAGAACGTCAAGCAAGTGAGAAGTTTTCTCGGCCTTGCAAGCTATTGCCGTCGATTTGTTGAGAACTTTTCCAAGCTTGCTAAGCCTTTGACTAATCTGCTTCACAAGGGCGTTAAATTTGAATGGATAGAAAAATGTCAGAAAAGTTTCCAGACACTCAAAGACAAGCTGACATCTGCCCCAGTACTATCTCCTCCAGATACCCGCAAAGACTTTGTGATCTATTGTGACGCATCCCGTGAAGGATTAGGCTGTGTCCTAATGCAAGAGCGTAAAGTGATTGCTTATGGCTCTTGTCAGTTGCGCCCACATGAAGAAAATTATCCGGTACATGATCTAGAACTAGCTGCTGTGATCTATGCATTGCAGTTGTGGCGACATTACCTTCTCGGTAATCGTTGTGAGATCTACACGGATCATAAAAGTCTGAAGTACTTGTTCACTCAACCTTCTCTAAACCTCCGTCAGCAAAGATGGATGGAGGCCATTGCGGACTATGATTTGGGTATATCCTATACCCCTGGCAAGGCTAACGTGATGGCTGATGCCTTAAGCCGCAAGTCCTATTGCGACAACCTCATGGTTAGGCGAGCTCAACCTCGTCTTTTTGAAGAACTATGCAAGTTGAATCTCCTTATTGTTCCACAGGGTTCTCTTAATAACCTTGTGATACAACCAGATCTTGAGAAAGCTCTTTAAGAATGCGCAAGCTAAAGATGCTGAAGTTGATCTGATGAAGAAAGACCTTCACCTTGTAAAGTACAGGGATTTCTCGCTGTCTGAAGATGGAACCTTGTATTTCAGAAACCGCATTGTCGTACCTCGTTTCGAGCTTATGACTGACAAGGTCATGAAGGAGGCACATGATACCCCGCTGTCTATTCATCCGGGTAGCACCAAGATGTATCGTGATCTCCGTCAATGGTACTGGTGGTCTAGAATGAAGCAGGACATTGCTCGCTATGTTGCTGAATGTGATGTTTATCGTCGCGTTAAAGCAGAACATCAGAAACCAGCTGGAATTCTGCAACCACTTCCTATTCCTCTATGGAAATGGGATAAGGTTCAGATGGATTTTGTTACAGGACTTCCCAGGTCACAGAAGGGTCATGATGCTATTCTTGTCGTCGTTGACCAACTTTCTAAAGTTGCACATTTTTTGCCTGTCAAAGAGACTATCACTGCTAGTCAGTTAGCAGAGTTGTATATCTCCAGGATTGTTTCACTCCACGGTATTCCGAAGGAGATTAGTTCGGACCGTGGCAGTCTTTTCACTTCCAAATTCTGGGAAAGTTTCCAAACAGCTATGGGAACTCATATTACCTGGAGTTCAGCTTATCACCCCCAATCCCAAGGCCAAGTCGAACGAGTCAATCAAGTGCTTGAAGACATGTTGCGGGCTTGTGTTATATCGTTCGGCAAGAAGTGGGAAGAATCTCTCCCGTATGCCGAGTTCTCTTATAACAACAGCTATCAAGCCAGCTTGAAAATGGCCCCCTTCGAAGTTCTATATGGACGTAAGTGTCGAACCCCTCTGAATTGGTCACAAACTGGGGAACGACCGCTCGTGGGTCCGGATATTATTCAACACGCTGAAGAGTAAGTTCGTATTGTCCGGGAAAATCTCAAGGCGGCTCAGGACCGCCAGAAGAGCAACTATGATCGCAAACGATGGGGTTTGACTTATCAACCTGGTGATCAGGCTTATCTGCGAGTCACCCCGATGAAAGGCACTCACCGTTTTGGAATCAAGGGCAAGCTAGCTCCACGCTATATTGGTCCTTTCCGCATTGTTGCAAGGCATGGACAGGTGGCATATAAATTGGAGTTACCGCCACAATTCTCTCATATCCACGACGTCTTCCATGTGTCGCAACTTCGTCAATGCTTCAAGGAATCTCCGCACCGAGCTGTGGATCACGAGGTGCTCGAATTGCAGGATGATCTTTCTTATAAGGAGCACCCGATCCGCATTCTCGATGAAGCTGAACGTCGGACCCGTCAGAAGGTTACCAAGTTCCTCAAAGTGCAGTGGTCAAATCATACTGAAGATGAAGCCACTTGGGAACGCGAGGATAATCTTCGTGCGGAATACCCCGAACTTTTTCCTTCTACCTCTTAATTCTCGGGACGAGAATTCTTGTTAGTGGAGGAGATTTGTAACACCCCCAGTGGTTAACTATAGTAATCACCCTTTTGATTATGCCATGTCATCATGTTTAACAGTGCATGATCATCATTAGCATTATATTGCATTTCAACTCCTAAGTCAAAATCCAAATTTAAACTAAAGTGGAAAATAAAAGTTGTGCAACATAGAAACTAAAATGTTCGATAAATAACAAATATTACAGAGACTATTCTAAAATTGAAACCAACAATAAATAAAATAATTAGGTGGCCCTAACATTGTCAAAACAGCAAGGATTAATGTATTTTATTTATTATAAAAATAGTGTGAATTCAAATTGACTCCAAACTAATTTTTGACAGTGGTAGAGGATGCCTAGTAATTATTGGGGCAATTGCCATGTTTTATAAAAATCATTTGGTGGCCTAACTATTTACTAAACAGAGATATATGAATTAATAAAAAGAAAAAGGCAAAAGAAAAAAAAGAGAAAATAAAAAAAAGGAACCCCCCCCCGACTGGGCCTCGGCACAATTGGCCACCAGGCCGCGAGGCCATCCCAGCCGGCCCCCTCACCCCTGGCTTATCCCCCCCACCCCCCTGGAACCCTAGCCCACTACCCCCACAACCCACTCTCTCTTCTCACTCCCTCGCCCCTCCTCTGCCTCCCCCGACTGGATCGGGCCAGCGGCCCCACGCCCCCGCCGCCGCCGGACCTCGACGTCGCCCGAAGCCGCCCCGACGCCGCAGGACCTCGCCGCCCCGTCGCCGGACGACCCCGACTCCTCCCCGAGCCCACCTCGCTCAACTACAGGGCTCGGTGAGCCCCGTCCGTCTTCCCCCCCTCTCTGCTCCCGCTCGGCGCCCGCCGTCCACGCGCGCGCATGAAGCCTTGCCTCGCCTCACCCGCCCCGAACCCGCGTCCCGTGCGCCGGCCCGCTTCGCCCTGCCCGCACGCCGAGCCACGTCGACGCCCGCCTCGGCTACCCGCTGCCTGCTGCCGCACACCCTGGCCGCACCGCCTCCCCTGCATCCCGCCACTGCCGCTGTCACTACTCGCCGCCGCTCGCGCTGCTGCCTGCGCCCCCTGCAGCCGCAGCTCGCAGCCGAGCCGCCGCACCCCCTCCGGCCGCCGCCTGCCCTCCCCGCTCGCCCCTCTCGGCCGCACCGGCCCCCGGCCCGCGCCCGTCGACCGGCCACGGCCACGACCGCGTCGTGCGCCCCCTGGGCACGCTTGCGACCGATTCCCCCAACCCCCCCCGTGGCTCAAGCATGACAGTGGGGCCTTCCCTGAGAAAATTAAAAAAAAATGTAAAATAAAAATAAAATAAAATTAATTAATTAATTAAATTAATTAATCCTGATTAGGTTAATCTAATTTAGTTAATTAGTTTAATTAAGTATTAATTAATTAGTTAACCACTAATTAGCCAACAGCCTATAACAGGTGGGACCCACTGGTCCTGACGTCATGCTGACGTCAGCAATCACTGTTTCGGATAATGTTAATTTAAATAATTAAATAAATTCCAGAAATTAATAAAAACTTTAGAAAATCATATTAAATAATCCGTAGCTCAGATGAAAATACTTTGTACATGAAAGTTGCTCAGAACGACGAGACGAATCCGAATACACGGTCCGTTCGTCCGTCACACATCCCTAGCGACCCAAACATGCAACCGTTCCCCTCCGGTCATCTGTCTGACAAATGTACGGAACCGGGAAAACATTCCCGGATGGATCCCCCCTTCCTCGGTGACGTGCAACCATACATTAGGACACACCCGGCACTGCACATTGTCATGTCGTACTTTGTGTTGCTCATGTTTGCTCTATATTTATACTGTTTCCTCCCCCTCTTCTCTCTCGATAGCCCCCGACCCCAACGTCGTCCCCGAGACCGACGCAGCTCCGGAGGCCGAAGACACCGTTGACGACCTTGCCCTTGCCGCCAAGCAACCAGGCAAGCCCCCCCTTTGAACATCCCGATATCGCCCATTCTAATTTCCCATGCTTGCATTAGAATTGCTGCTGCTGCTGCTTTACCTATTCTGATGCATAGCCTGTTTATTGTAACCTGCTGTTGATAATTACCTGCATATCCTAAACTGCTTAGTATAGGCTGGGTAGAGACCTATCAGTGACCCCACTAGTCCCGACCTCCCCGCTGGATTATCAAGAAGACCCGATCAACGGGATTGAAGACTAGGCCCCGACACCGCACATCACCCCCCTTAGTTGTAACGACACTGCAGCGTTACTATCGAGTGCCGAGGGTGAAACCTCTTGTAGCACGTCTGATGTTAACTCTGTAGAGTAGCTATTCGGTCGTGGTCATCGAGGGTGATTCCTCCTTCACCGCTTCCGATAACGACGCCGTCGTACAACACCTCAAGTGTGAACCCAGCGAGGGTGATTCCTCCGAGTTCACCTTGACGGATACATCGAGTGGGAATTCAACGAGGGTGATACCTCGGATTCCCCTGATGTTATAGACACATGGATACTTGGACTTTACACTGATACTTGGATAGGCGGGTCGACCCTGAGGGGTACCCGTGTGCGCCTGAGAGGCGAGTGTTGTGAAGGCGGGTGCCTGTATGGTGCCCGAGTGATGAATACGAGGCACGGCCGGGCGTTCTTAACCCTTGCAGCAAGTCCTCGAGACGGGGCGATGGGGTCACATCTTTCATGAGTCTCTGCTCGTTACCGCAAGCCCTAGTCCACTAATGATTTGGATATTTGATCCGAGCAGGCCTCTGGTCTGATAGCACTAACCATCACGTGGGCATAGTATGGGCGTTCTGCATCGTAGCATCAGCCGAAAGCTTTGTCAGACGTCTAGTGAAGCCTTGCGGCCGGGACAGACCGGCGCCCTCCGGGTGCCTGGCTTCAACCTGCTCGCAACGACCCGGAGTGCACAGGGCGATGGCCCAAGACCCCTGAGCGCTTAGGATGTAGACCGGCGGGGACCTCTCTGCTGAGCTGTAGGTAGGGTTGCGATGTGTCGTTTGGCCGAGGCCGGGCATGACCCAGGAAAGTGTGTCCGGCCGGAGTTAATCGAGCGTGTTGGGTAAGTTGGTGCACCCCTGCAGGGAAGAACACTTCTATCGATAGCCGGTCCTACGGTAACGGACACTCGGTGTTGTATCTTGATTGATACAATTTTAGAACTGGATACTTGGATACTATGGCTCTGGGATTGCTTCTCGCAGGGAGTCGAGAAGGGATCTCAGGACGAGGTTGTTGATTGTATGGCTCTGGGATTGATTTCTCGCAGGGAGTCGAGAAAGGATCTCTGGGTGAGGTTGAGACTTAATGATACTGCTACATTATATTGTACTGTTCTACCCTCTTCTATTTCTGCAAGACCGCTGAAGATGCTAGTCTTCGATAGGACTAGGCCTTCTCTCTATTCTTGAATTTCTGCAGCCCAGTCCACATATACAGCCTCCCCTTGAAAATGTTGCATATGTAGTGTAGATCCTTGCTTGCTGAGTACTTCTAAGTACTCATGGTTGCTTTGTTTTCCTTTTCTCACCATATCAGTTTGACGTGACCAAGATGACGGAGCCCCTGAGACAGATGCCCCGTCGATCGACTACTACTACTACCCAGAGGATGGATACTACTACGAGTTGACTGACGACTAGGAGTAGGATCGGAGGGTCCCAGGCAGGAGGCCTACGCCTTTCGATCGTAGTGTTTTATTTTGCCCCGCCTTTTTAAAGGCCTTTCTGTTTCTGTTTCATATCAGTACTCAGATATCTGATGCTTCCGCTGACGCTTGTTCGCAAGCTTATGTATTCGAGCCCTCGAGGCCCCTGGCTTGTAATATAAAGCTTGTATGACTTTATTTATGTTTTAGAGTTGTGTTGTGATATCTTCCCGTGAGTCCTTAAGCTTGATCGTGTGCATTTGCGTGTATGATTAGTGCATGATCGGGCCGAGGGTGTCACAGTGGCGATGTGGACGAAGTGAATCAATGTGTGGAAGAAAATTGGTGTAAACAAAGCTACAACAATTACGAGCTTAACACCAGTTGCATGGTGGCGAGGACGAACTTGGTGATCGGGGTCGGAACGCAGAAGTTACGACCACATCATCATCAAGCATACGGAAGAAAACCGTATACGTCCAAAGAATAGGTGGCGGAATGAGTTAGTGGTGGAGAGAAAGGCTTGCATGCATTGCCCTTTTCTGATAACAAAGATCAGTAAGGGTTACTAACGCGGCTAGAGGAATAGCACAATCTAGGATAGAACTGGTCTATCACCGAAATGATAGGGGTGGCTGAAGAGAATAAGTTGGTGTGGTACCGGTGCATCAATCCGACAAGGGATTGACACCACCAAGCATTTTGGCATCACACCGCTGGGACGAAGATGACACCACACCAGGGAACAAATATGCAAGCTGAAGAGCATAGGTAAGGAATCGAAACTGACGCCACCTAGACTCACCATATCCATCGTTAGCGATAAGATATCTAGTCTATATGTATGCTATGCACAAACAAATGCAACAAACCAACAGGATCCTATAATACCGGTTACTAACACTCGCACCTAGACCGCACGTCCTATAGCAAGACCTGCTCTGATACCAACACCTGCGGCACCCTGGCTCAGAGTAAACCGAAACGCCCCGTATTCCAGCCCAGGGACAAGTCCTCTGGAATATGGCACTGTTGGCATAGAACAAATCAGCTCTTTATTACAATGGATATGGTTACAAAGGGTACATGGTTACATTGGCACGGCGACACTACGCCTGCCCGGGGTAGCTCTATGCTAACAGCGGAGTAACTCTCTCGGCAGCGGAACAGCGACGACGGTGATGAACTCCACTCCGCAAGGACTCTGGCTAGAACGCGTATCCTAGGTCGCAAACTCGGGATCATCGACAAGCAAGCAATCATGGCATGACCTGCAAACTGGCATGACACGCCAGGTGAGTACTTTGAATGTACTCGCAAGCTCACAAGAAACATCAGCATTAAGGCAAGACAACATCATAGCAAGATAGCTACTGAAGTAGATGCAGTAAGGTAAAGCATATTAAATAGTTTAATTCATACTCCGAATAATCTCAGGATCCAATCCGAACCTGTGCCAAGTCCCATCCCAATCATGTGGTCATCCGACCATTCATCTCATAGCCATTCCATGGCTGACATATCAAATACCTGATACTGTCTGTACCGCAAGTCTGATAAACTTACTCTCTTCCGGGTTGTCTCACAACCCTTAGAATACTCACGATCCACCGAGTACTTCTGATCTTACGGCAAGTTCTTCCATCATTATTACTACTATGGTTGACCATCTAGTGAGGCCTGGACGGACTGTCCAATACCGTGGACACGGCTATTCGAATAGATTTTACACTCTGCAGAGGTTGCGCACTTTACCCACACCATGGAGCACCTAACCTCGTGATCCCATTCGGGTGGACCAGCGTTGCTCCAATGAAACCCACCTGTCCCGTGACTCTCCCATCGTACCATCGGCAATCATCCTCCCCAGGAGTCAAGCCCCGGGTGGCCCCTGTGTCACCGTGTGACACCTGCCACCGTCGTGGATAACAAACTGTCCCAAACGAGGACCTGGTACCATATAACTCAACTGGGCTCACAAGGTTATCGCCGCCTACCGGGCCAGGGTAGCGCGCACGCATAACCTTCCCTGTCGGGCGGTACCGGTGAAAGAGCACACGATCAGACCAAGTCAAGGCCGTCCCATACCGGCAAATGTGGTTGCACGGATAAGTCCGGACAGGTGACTCAAGGTCAAGCGACTAAATATCACATCTCCGAATAATATTTCCGTCATAGCTGACCTTCCGATATCATAATAATCCAAGTCAAAACGTTAACGAACTAGCAATCCAAAATAACCATAGACGGTAATCTCAACATCATGGCATCAACGAGTAGGTAAACTACTAGTCACTAATAATCCGGTACTCAACATGGTAGTCACCTATCCGAGAATTAACTCCAACATTGCATAGTCCAATAACTCATACTTGCTATTAAAGTAATTAGTTAAACTATGATATTGCAATGCAATGATGCAGATGAGAGTTGTGGCTTGCCTGGGGATGAAGGAACCATCGGGAAGAAGTGCTGAGAGTCTGCGGAAGTGATTGCCAGAAACAGTTCTCTCTCGGAGGGGGCTGTTTACGGGCAACAGCAAAATGGTCATTTCCATAGTGGGACCACTTAGTGAAAATTATACCAACATGACGGGCTCGACGAGACGAAGACGTGGGCGTTGGATTCACCTGATTCGGAGTTATTGTTAAAAAGTTATAGTGGTTCTTCTGCCAGGGACCTTTCTATAAATATTTTATTCACATATGGGTCCTTGGCTGATTTTTCTGTGAAAAGGAGAAAGGGCACTGTTGTCCTGGGCTGACCTGGGCCGAATGTGCGGCGACTGCTACTGCTTCTGAGCGCCAGCCAGGCCGCCGCCACTGCTGGGCCGGCCCACCTGCGCCATCGCCACTTATCCAGCGTGGCGAGGCGGGACCGAGCGGCTGTCACCGCCTCGCGGGGTCCACCCCTCCCTTCTCTCTCCTCCTGCCTCCTTCTCCTACCTCCTCCTCTGTTTCCCGATGCGGCAGGAATAGCTTCGGCTCTGGCAGCTCGCTGGCGCTCTGGTGGGCCTTGCGGGCGACCGAGTGGACGGCCGAGGTCACCAGTCTGCACCGCATCCAGCGGTGGGTGTCTCAGGCGGCGGGGGCGGCTGGGAGTGCGGCGGCGGGCGGAGGCAGAAGGCGACGGAGCTCGGCGATTGGGTGGCTCCGTCGGGTATTTGGATGGGCGAGGGGACGAGGATGGTCGCCGGAGTATGGTGCGTCCATCCTTGGGTCACACAGGGCGCGGGTGAGGGAGTAGGCGATGAAGCAGAGAGGCGAGCTCGCCGGAAATCCAGGAGCTCCGGCGAGGGAATCGGTCGGGCTCGGGCACTGGCGTGCACAATAGGAAGAGGGGAGGGGGCTGAGAGGCTTGGAATGCTCGGGGAGGCTTAGGCACTGCCCATTTATAGGCAGGCGAGCTTGCCGGATAAGCTCGGCCGTGGTGGCGAGCTTTTTCTCGCACTGGAGCTCGTAGCTGTCCGCTTGCGGTGTCGAGGAGCTTCGCGGACTTGTGGAGAAGGCAGCAGCTGCTTCGGGAGAGCTCGAGGAGAAGGGACAGGGGAAAACGACAACGACGGTCACGTGCTGAACAGTGGCGGTGATCGGCGCGGCGTGAGGAGGAAGAAACTAGAGGGGGAGATGGGTCTAGAGCAAAGGCGACAATGAGGGGAAGCTCCTGGACATGGAGAGGTGGCGAGGGAGCGAGGGTACGGACGGAACCGAGCGGTTTAATCACCAGAGCGCGCTGTCTGGCCTGCCAAACGCGTGGTCACCGCGTGCACTGGCACACGCTGTGCATTCTGGCGTGCCAAGTCTTGTCCAGAGTGTTGTCCTTCCAAGGAACAGTCTCTGGGAGGTGATGGATCGATGATAGGAACTGTGGTTAGATGGGAGTGTTCATCTGAAGTTTGCTGTAGCAAACTTGGGCATGAAGCTGTGAGGAGCAGAGAAGTGATAAGATCCAAACAAGATGTGTGGGAGTGTTGGGGTAGGAAGGACTGCAATCCTGTGAAATTTGGAAAGAAATGGACCAAGATTTTATATAGTTGCTTTGCAACTGACCAATCTGGTCCAGAAGCTCAATCTTGATGTGCCACTCTCATGGAGTAGCCACTTGATCTGATATTTGGTAGAACATGATGATTTGGTCATATGAGAGTGCCATAAAAATTTCATGCCATTTGGACAAGCCAAAATGGTACTTCCTTCACAGCTATCCTCTCTGACCAGAATCTTAGGAAAATTATAGGGAATTACTGGGAAGATGAAATGAGCCCAAATTTTGTGGAGATAGGTTATATGGGTAGGAGAATGCTCTGGTAAATTTTCAGCAATTATGGAGCTATATAAATTATAGTTGCTTCACAATGTGAAAATCTAACCAGAAACCAAGATTTGATGCTACGCTCACATAGATGATTGGATAGGGTTGAAACTTGTTGGAGAGTCATGATTTGAGCATATGAAGATGCTTGCAAAATTTCAGCTCATTTGGATACTCCTAGATAGCACTTGCTTCACAAAGATTCCAGTTGACCAGAAACTTTGGAAATTAGCCAAGGGAGATTTAATATCCAATTGAAGTTGAATTTTGGCATGTGGCAATGATATGGATAGGAAAGAATGCCCAAAAAGTTTGAGATCAAGTAAGCAAATATAAAGGGTACTTGCTTCTCAACTGGATAGCTGGGGCAGAATCAGAAAAGGAATATTTGTGAAATATTTTTGAACATGGCAAGGAAGGATTTTGACATATTTGTGGAAGATATGACCCAAATAATTTATGAGAATTATTTGGGAATCTTGGGAATGATGGAAATGTGGGTTGCTTCACAACCCAGGACAAACAGGGTTATTCCTTTAATAGAAAAAGGAATATTCCCAAGAAAAGAATATTGGGATTGGTCGAAAATGGAAATGGCAAGGTCTTGGGATGGTTTTGAGGTTGGCAAGCCACTCAGGAAGTGGAATCAAGGGTGATCCCTCTAGGTTGCAAAACTACTAAGCCACAGAGAAGCGAATCCGGACAAAAAGAAAAAGAAAAAGAAAATGGGCAAAATCTAGGGTGTTACAAACCTACCCCCCTTAAAGAAATCTTGTCCTCAAGATTTGGTTGCTCAAGGATCAAACATGAATATTTCCACTTGAGGAAACCGTTTCCAACTCGGGTTTCCTTTTTACCTTTGTATAATGTTCCCACTGAATTTCATATGACTGACTGCCTTGCTTCGGGGTGGTTTGCTTCACTGGAACCTTTTCCTGGCAAATCTTACCTAATATGCTACTCTGACTCCAATCCTTTATGTCTGCTATCCTATCTGGGGCAATAAAGTATTCTAACCAAACTATGTGCCCTGCTCGTAAGCCCGAGGGTGGTTCTTCATGGACGTGTCATGACGAGATCCAATACGATCGACCGTTCACTGAGTTGTGAATAGATTCTCTTGGTGGTCATGAAATCTTTTACTCATTGCATTGGATGACTTCAAATGGCTGTGTGTCCTCCAGGTTAGAAACAGTACTATGAATCGTACCATTCTCCTGGCGGAATCTGACTTCTCACACGGATTGCTGGGTCATCTTGGGTATCTTCACTGTCTTGGGTATAAAACTCCTACCAAATATTTGACTGTCACCTGTCGTGACCAGCATAAAGGTGTATGGTGATATTATCCATAGACTTGACTGACAGTGGTACTAACAGCAGAATCATGCTCACGACAGGTTAGTCTTTAACTGATTCCCATCTGTGAGGATACATGCTTCGAGAATGTTGTTCATCCTTCTGATTACTCAGTCTGTCGGTATCCCTATATGGATGGTAGGCTGTGTAATGTGTCAGGACCCCGATTCCAAGTCACATCGATCTAGCCGGTAAAACCTCATATCACTTTGCGGCCTCATGCACGGTATTCCCATGGGTGTCGCCTTACCATGGCCCGAGACCGTTTGCGCCTTTTGGCTCACGTATATGATATTGTCGCTAGCATCCATATGACAGAGAACCCGGGCCGACATGACTAGTCATGAACCCAAAGTGGCGCTAACTTACGGGGATAGGCATACATGACCCAGCAACGAACGTGTCGGTCATCAGCGAGTGAATTCGGGCTGTAGCAACTGGGCTAGCAGAACTCCGGGAATCTGGGCTGTAGCAGGCTAACAGGACTCCGACAGACACCGCGTGACGTTTCCCCGAAGGGACAGACACATGATCGAGGAAGGACACATGCCGGCCAGTCTAAGTGTTCCGGAGCAGTAGTGCTGGGCTAGCAGGACTCCGGTAAACCGGGCTGTAGCGGACTACCAAGGCTCAGTGGAAGCACCAGACTACATTTCCCCATAAGAGAGGCTACCAAGGATAAACAACTAGGTTGTCGGATCCCAGACATACCAAGCATTTCAATCATACACACAATATGCTGGATATGGGCAAATACAACAGGGCATCACAACAAGACTCTACGACTCAGAGTATTTATTCATTAGGCTCCGAGGAGCCAAGTATTACAAACATGTGTCTCATGACCCAACATTCAGAGCATACAAGTCAAAGCACATGCGGAAGCCTATCATGTCTGAGTACAGACATCTACAAATGAAAAAGGCTGAGAAGCCCGACTATCTACCAGATCCTGCCGAGGGCACAAGATCGTAGCTGAGGTATCAAGCTAAACATCGGAGTCCATGTGGAACTACTAGCGAGACTGAAGTCTCTCTGCAAAACATAAAATAGGCAAACATGAGTACAAATGTACCCAGCAAGACTTACATCAGAACTAACTACATATGCATCATTATCAACAAAGGGATGGTGGGGTTTAACTGCAGCAAGCCAGCTTTGACTCGGTGGCTATCCTGAACTACGACTGCAAGTAACTCTTTTGAGGTGGCGCACACGAGTCCACATATTCACCATATCAATACACCACTATGGATCCGTTCCCGTCTCCCTACGAGAACGCCATCCATAGCACTCACGCTTATCTTGCGCATTTTAGGGTATCCACTTTCACTTGTCTATGAACTGTACAGGCAACCAAGTAGTCCTTTACCGCGGACGCGGCTATTCGAATAGTTTTATACCCTGCAGGGGTGTACTTCTTCACACACGCTTTCACCACTTATCGCCGCTACACGACATGTACGCGGCAACCTTCAAGCGGAAGCCCAGCGAGGGTGTCGGCCACGACCTAACTAAACACACGAGTCTCTAGTCTAGGTTTATCGCCTATTCGGGTTCCATCCACAAGGAAATCCGGCCGGGGTGTCCTCAACGGCCCCAAACGATGTGTGCAGGGTTCCCGAGACACCAAACGGGCGACCCGGTACACCGTGCCACGTGCCTACCGCATCACAGCCCACCCCTAAGGTCAGCGCTGCGCACGGCCTCCAGCAACTACAAACACCAGAAACTACTTGCAACTCCTGGACAGAGGACGGGGTGGTTAATAAGTCGAGAGAGTCAATTAAGGATCCCAATGTGTGGTAGTAGCTGAATCTTAAATCACGCATACAGATCTCAGTTCTTAAGGACGGCCTCAATGAAACAACCCACCATGTACTCCTACATGGCCTCTCATCGATACCTTTACCAAATCATGTTCAACACTTCACTCTCATTACCGACACAACCATTCACTCTAGTCCATCACCTTGATGAGCCAGACCTGACACGACTCTAAGCATAGCAAGCATAGCATGGTAGGAAACACAAACATGGCTCAATCAACTCCTACACATGCTAGTGGGTTTCATCAAGTTACTGTTGCAATGACAGGTCATGCAGAGGATATGGGTTCAACTACCGCAACACACAGCAGTTTGAAACGTTGTTGTCTTAATGCAGTAAACGAGAGCAAAAGCGAGAAGATGGGTTTGTATCGAAATGATCAATGGGGTTGCTTGCCTGGCACTTCTGAAGATAATATAGTTCTTCATCGGTGTCATCAAACACGTCGTCGGAACCACGTCTAATGAGAGGGAGCAACCACCGGCAAACACAAGAGGAACCACAATCAATGCAATGCACATTCATATGAATGATATGTCATATTAAGGTACTGAATTGACCTAGTGCAACAGTTAGTCATATTCATTGAAGTGGAATTCAAACCTATAGCAAATTCCAACTCCAAAACTAATTACTATTTATTCCATAATCTTGAATTGTCCTATTCAGTGAGGTTAACTTGTTCAAACATGCATGAAAATGCCATATTCAGATTCTTTGGATTTTTCTGATCATTTTTGATATATAATTTATTTCATTCTGAGCTATAGATTATTTTCTATGAGTTTTAGAAGTTTTGGACATTTTCTGGAATTTTCTGATTATTTTAAATCCAGAAAATGATTTACTGCGTCAGCATGACGTCGGTGTGACGTCAGCAGGTCAACGGAGACGGTCCAGGTCAAACTTGACCAGTGGGTCCCACTGGTCAGTGTCACAGTTAGCTAATTAACTAAATTAGTATTAGATTAACTCCTAATCTAGGTTTGACGAGGGGACGGGGCCCACATGTCAGTGACCCAGGGTGGTCAAATCCCTGGTCAACCGGGGCTAAACCCACCGGCGACATGACGCCGGCGAGGCCAGACACGGCAGGGCAGCGCGGGATTCCTCCTCCGGCGACCAAATGGATGGCGGAGGGCATCTACGTGTAGCTGGAAGCGAGCCGCATCGCGTGGTGCTAGTGGTTGGGCTCGGGGTCGCCGGAAACGACGCCGGCGACGAGCTGTGCGGCTGCCGGAGTTCGGGCGAGCTCGGGCTTGTCGCTTGGGGGCACGGCGTGGTGCGTGAAGTGGTGCTGCGGGCTCCTGGGGATGCGGTGAAGACGATGGCGTGCTCGGAATCGAGCAACGTGGATGTGGCCATGACGGCGACGTGCAGAGGCGGCGGCGGGTGCGGGCGAGCTCGGTGTGGTCGCTGTGGTGCACGAGAAGGCAAACGGAGAGGAGGAGGAGGTAGCAGGGCTCACAACGCGTGGGACGAGCGGGTCGGAGGAGTCGGGGACGAGCCGGAGCAAGCGGGGCGGTGAAGTGGATCTCCGATGACGGGCGGTGAAGACGAGACCGGTGCGGTGGCGTCAGGGCAAACGAGCGCTCGGGGCTCAGTCTGCTTGACGGAGAGGACGGTGGCGGAGCTGCTGGACAGGGTGGGGCGACAAGGAGGCGACGGTGGCCATGGTTACGTCAGCGGTGCGGGCGCGGCAGCGTCGGCCATGGCGAGGAGAGGCGAGGGAGAGAGTAGGGGGGAGAGTGAGGTGTCCAGGGGCTCGGGGCGGCACCGAGGAGGCCCTTGGAGGCGTCGAGGTGGCCTGGAGGTACGCAGGCAGGCAGGGTGGTGGCGTGGCGAGCTCGGGCGCGGCACCGTGTCCCTCCTCTGCCTACTGGCAGAGGTGGGTGATGACTGGCACGGGCCAGGTGGGCCGGCCCACTGCAGGTAAGTGCCCTCTGGCCTTTCTCTCTCTCTCTTTTCTGTTTTCTGTTTTTCTATTTTTCTGCAGGTTTGTGACTTTTCTAAAAATACCTAGGCATTTCCAAAAATCACCAAACTGCTCATGCCCTCTGTTTAGAGTATATCCAACATGGAACATTTCAGTTTGGGATTATTTGGACATTTAAAATATTTACTAGCATTTAAATGCCCAAATGCAAGTAACATAAGATTTAATTCAGTGACCCAATGATGTTCCTAGAAAATTGTGCACCATTTTTTTCAGAGGTTCTAGACCAAGGCAAAGATGATGAACATTTTAGAAGGGCATTTCAGGTTCATTGAAAAATATTTTAGTAAACCCTAGTTGTTTCCAGGGGGGTGCTGGGGGTTCTATCATCCCCATTTCAAGTTTCTGGAAAAGTTTAAACATGATGCAACACTCTAATGCATGAACTAGCTAGGGTGTGACAACTCACCCCTACTCAAAAGAATCTCGTCCCGAGATTCACGCGTAGGGTAAGATGAAGGGGGAACGCAAACTAACACAATCTTCACAATCCAGGTTGCATCTCATAAGAACGTTGATTCGATCACCATCTTTGTCTCGATGTCTTTCTCTGAGGACTCCAACTAACATGACAACGAGAGGAAAGGGAAAACTCTAGAAGGATCGATCTTCTCGAAGATCGAACAACTCAGGATCAACTCACGGAATGAGACATAGCAACATCTCTCGATCTGAGACACAAAGCACACATCCAAAGGGATGGAGTGAAGCAGATGACGAAGGTTCACTAGGTAGACAACAATTTCATGCTTAACAAGGTGGTGAACGGTTGTCAACGTAGCGAGGAATTGATTGCCATGATTCCGTAATGGGGCACCTTAGGGTAGGTGACTTGTAGAAGTATTCCCTTAAGTGGCAAAAAGAATTAATTTTGATCCATAGATCATTGAAACTCTTTATACCAGCCTAAGGCATTCACAAACGATCATTTGAAGGAGTCCGAAAGAATGGCATACTCGGACTAGGATGGATGATGTGGACTACCTTGTTGAAGGCAACGCAATGGATGATTTTTGCTTATCATTGGAAATGGATGGGACCCATGGTAGGACCACTTTTGAAGATGATCCCGAACAGCAACTGTTGAGAAGGGCAGCCCATGGGAGATTGGCACAAAGACGGTGCAAGCTGGGAACAAAATGCAAATGCTGGGGATGTTCCAACCATCATATCTGCCTGAGATTCAGATCTGGTTGGTAACGGGATATTTCAGACGTCATTTCTGGAAAGAAAATTTGCAACACAAACCGACAAGATGACGTTGTGGATTCTCGGGAAATGAACTACGATAGCAAGCTCCAAAACATGAGCTGGTTCTGCTACACACATGTGAACACGTTGTCCCAGACAAGCATGGCCACGTAGTAGTCTTATAATAAAACACTACCGAGTTCTGGTTGGGAACCATCATTGCGGAGAGTGAAACCCATACATAAGTCATATGATTAGCTCTTATGAAGGAACTTCTTCTCCTTGAAAAAATTAATCAGTGGCTTGGTGTGCTAGGGATTACATATGGAATGGAGATGATCAGTCTATCAGACCATAGAATGCTTCGCACGTGCATGACTAACTTGGGATGATTCCAAAGGAAGCAAAATATAAGCTTTCTCGAATTCACGGCGGCAACTTGCTTCAAATGCACATGAACTAGAGGAAGTCACTTCTTTCATCCAAACATATGCTTCATGAACGGTACATGAAGATAATGCTTATAAAAGTTTCCAACACTACTTAGATGTTCGACATGAATCATGGACAAGATAAGGATGTTGTCGATGGGCTCAACAACAATTCATCTAGGTTCCCATGAAGATGGAATTCCACAACTATGTGAACAAGGTGATAGCATTGGTCAGACCAAAAGATATAATGGTGTATGCTCGAGGGATCAACCACGAGTAAGACAACATTATGAGCATCGTTGGTTCTGATTTGATTTGGCGATAACCCACACTCAAATCAAAGTTTGACAAGACAATAGATCCAACAACTGATACGAGGACCAATTGATGAAGATATCATCTTTCTTCAACACACACACAACACAAGACATCCCTTTAAATGAACTAAGTTAGGCAAGCTTTTATCTTCCAACTCTCCAAGTTGTTGTTTAGCTTAACCAACTAGCTCAGGGTATCCGACACAGATTCCTGGAGAAAGGGTGGTTTACAAGAAACCAACTTGATCATGAACTCAACATAGCGGTCAGGTGACAACCTGGTAGCACTTCCGAGAAGATATTCGGAAAGTCACGAACCACCGATATGTAACTAAGCTCGAGAACAATCTTGCTTTCGAGGCAAGATGACATGATCAAATAAGCAAGGATTAACAAAATCCTAACTCATTTGTCGAAGAGTGCACCAGAAATATGGACTAGGTGGCACGATAAATCATAGGATGATGATTCAACAATCAACACGCTAAGAATGAGATTATTGTCCATTAACTACCAAGCAACGGGGTTGCTAGGAGTATTGATTTCGCACATCACAGTACACTTGTCGGCATTCCGGTTACAATAACACGGGAACCGAGGAATGAATAATAATGGCAAGAAGTATCACTGCGACAAGAATCAATAAGAAGTAGTGCAATTCTCATGAAATTCTTGACATAAAGATAGTAACACTCCAAGGTAGAACAGAACAAAAGCTGGATTGGCATTTTGGTCTGCGGGGTACAACTGCTTTCACCCAATCCTAGAACTAGATGAGGTACTGGAGTTTGTTTCTCCTAGTCATTCCGGAATAGAACGACTTGACGGACTACAAGAATAATAGGCATCGATGAACACGAATGCACACATACCCTTGACTATCAAATGATAGACAGAGGCCAGAATACAACTAAAGAGGGACAACTCAAAGGAACATAAACTTTCTGAGTTGTGGATGCATAGATTAGTATGTCGGGCAAAGCTCAACATTTCTTCCGGATAACCCATGCAGAATGGTAGGACTGGCAGATTCACAATGTAGAATGGAGAACTCATCAAGAGCACTCTTGTGGTGATCCTTTGGTTCAAAAGAACTTCTGCCAAGAATGGTTCATGGTATTTGGAAGAATGATATACCACGGACCTCGAGGACTATTGCAAAGGTTACTAATATCCTAAAGGAACTAGCAAACACTATCAGCAGGAGGTAAGTAGAGTGAATCTTGGGCTCAAGAACCCAGAAATAGAATGCCTACTAACTAAATGGCATCACGGGATGCTTTCAGGAATAATGGCCAGAATCATCACACTAGGAATATAAAGCATTACTAGATTACTTGGTAGTTCTCTAGGATGCCTAGGGTCATAATACTAGCTCCAACACATATGTCAAGGCAATGGAGTACCTCAACAGACCGTTAGTGTGCTTAATCTGGCCCAAAGGGATGCGGAAACAGAGGGAAAGGATTTTGCAAATGCATCAGATTGTTTGGAAACCTGGGATGACTCGGACAGCATAACGGCTGTAAATGCTCAAAAAGATTTGAGACATCCTGCAAAAGGGTGGCATAACCACTTAACATCACAATATCAAGGTTCTGAGATCACCTAACAACACACGGAAGTAGTAGGAATTGAAATGAGGCTTAAATCCAACAATCCTATGAGTCTACGGATTAGTAACACGTGATCCTGATAGAAAGATGAGAAGCCTAGTTCTTAAACCCCGTAGCAAAGAAGAGGTTGACTCAGATCAGAAAGGCATAAGGTAAAGGAGTAAAAAGACCCTTATGTTCCCTTCCACAATCAATTCCCTTATATAACTAAAGCATTTCTAGACTCAACTTCGACCAGTTTGGCTTGGTAATCCTACAGGCAGTCAGGCTCTGATACCAAAGCTGTCAGGACCCTGATTCCAAGTCACATCGATCAAGCCGGTAACACCTCATATCACTTTGCGGCCTCACGCACAGTATTCCCACGGGTGTCGCCTTACCATGGCCCGGGACCGTTTGCGCCTTTTGGCTCACGTATATGATAGTGTCGCTAGCATCCATATGGCAAAGAACCCGGGCCGACATGACTAGTCGTGAACCCAAAGTGGCGCTAACTTACGGGGACAGGCATACATGACCCAGCAACGAACGTGTCGGTCATTAGCGAGTGAATTCGGGCTGTAGCAACTGGGCTAGCAGGACTCCAGGAATCCGGGCTGTAGCAGGATAACAGGACTCCGAAAGACACCGCGTGACATTTCCCCGAAGGGACAGACACAGGATCGAGGAAGGACACATGTCGGCCAGTCTAAGTGTTCCGGAGCAGTAGTGCTGGGCTAGCAGGACTCCGGTAAACCAGGCTGTAGCGGACTACCAAGGCTCAGTGGAAGCACCAGACTACATTTCCCCATAAGAGAGGCTACCAAGGATAAACAACTAGGTTGTCGGATCCCACACATACCAAGCATTTCAATCATACACAAAATATGCTGGATATGGGCAAATACAATAGGGCATCACAACAAGACTCTACGACTCAGAGTATTTATTCATTAGGCTCCGAGGAGCCAAGTATTACAAACATGGGTCTCATGACCCAACATTCAGAGCATACAAGTAAAAGCACATGCGGAAGCCTATCATGTCTGAGTACAGACATCTACAAATGAAAAAGGCTGAGAAGCCCGACTATCTACCAGATCCTGCCGAGGGCACAAGATCGTAGCTGAGGTATCAAGCTAAACGTCGAAGTCCACGTGGAACTACTAGCGAGACTAAAGTCTCTCTGCAAAACATAAAATAGGCAAACATGAGTACAAATGTACCCAGCAAGACTTACATCAGAACTAACTACATATGCATCATTATCAACAAAGGGATGGTGGGGTTTAACTGCAGCAAGCCAGCTTTGACTCGGTGGCTATCCTGAACTATGACTGCAAGTAACTCTTTTGAGGTGGCGCACATGAGTCCACATATTCACCATATCAATACACCACTATGGATCCGTTCCCGTCTCCCTACGAGAACGCCATCCATAGCACTCACGCTTATCTTGCGCATTTTAGGGTATCCACTTTCACTTGTCTATGAACTGTACAGGCAACCAAGTAGTCCTTTACCGTGGACGCGGCTATTCGAATAGTTTTATACCCTGCAGGGGTGTACTTCTTCACACACGCTTTCACCACTTATCGCCGCTACACGACATGTACGCGCCAACCTTCAAGCGGAAGCCCAGCGAGGGTGTCGGCCACGACCTAACTAAACACACGAGTCTCTAGTCCAGGTTTATCGCCTATTCGGATTCCATCCGCAAGGAAATCCAACCGGGGTGTCCTCAACGGCCCCAAACGATGTGTGCAGGGTTCCTGAGACACCAAACGGGCGACCCGGTACACCGTGCCACGTGCCTACCGCATCACAGCCCACCCCTAAGGTCAGCGCTGCGCACGGCCTCCAGCAACTACAAACACCAGAAACTACTTGCAACTCCTGGACAGAGGACGGGGTGGTTAATAAGTTGAGAGAGTCAATTAAGGATCCCAATGTGTGGTAGTAGCTGAATCTTAAATCACGCATACAGATCTCAGTTCTTAAGGACGGCCTCAATGAAACAACCCACCATGTACTCCTACATGGCCTCTCATCGATACCTTTACCAAATCATGTTCAACACTTCACTCTCATTACCGACACAACCATTCACTCTAGTCCATTAGCCTGATGAGCCAGACCTGACATGACTCTAAGCATAGCAAGCATAGCATGGTAGGAAACACAAACATGGCTCAATCAACTCCTACACATGCTAGTGGGTTTCATCTAGTTACTGTGGCAATGACAGGTCATGCAGAGGATATGGGTTCAACTACCGCAACACACAGCAGTTTGAAACGTTGTTGTCTTAATGCAGTAAACGAGAGCAGAAGCAAGAAGATGGGTTTGTATCGAAATGATCAATGGGGTTGCTTGCCTGGCACTTCTGAAGATAATATAGTTCTTCATCGGTGTCATCGAACACGTCGTCGGAACCACGTCAACTGAGAGGGAGCAACCACCGGCAAACACAAGAGGAACCACAATCAATGCAATGCACATTCATATGAATGATATGTCATATTAAGGTACTGAATTGACCTAGTGCAACAGTTAGTCATATTCACTGAAGTGGAATTCAAACCTATAGCAAATTCCAACTACAAAACTAATTACTATTTATTCCATAATCATGAATTGTCCTATTCAGTGAGGTTAACTTGTTCAAACATGCATGAAAATGCCATATTCAGATTCTTTGGATTTTTCTGATCATTTTTCATATATAATTTATTTCATTCTGAGCTATAGATTATTTTCTATGAATTTTAGAAGTTTTGGACATTTTCTGGAATTTTCAGATTATTTTAAATCCAGAAAATGATTTACTGCGTCAGCATGACATCGGTGTGATGTCAGCAGGTTAACGGAGACGGTCCAGGTCAAACCTGACCAGTGGGTCCCACTGGTCAGTGTCACAGTTAGCTAATTAACTAAATTAGTATTAGATTAACTCCTAATCTAGGTTTGACCAGGGGACGGGGCCCACATGTCAGTGACCCAGGGTGGTCAAATCCCTGGTCAACCGGGGCTAAACCCACCGGCGACATGACGCCGGCGAGGCCAGACACGGCGGGGCAGCGCGGGATTCCTCCTCCGGCGACCAAATGGACGGCGGAGGGCATCTACGTGTAGCTGGAAGCGAGCCGCGTCGCGTGGTGCTAGTGGTTGGGCTTGGGGTCGCCGGAAACGACGCCGGCGACGAGCTGTGCGGCTGCCGGAGTTTGGGCGAGCTCGGGCTTGTCGCTAGGGGGCACGGCGAGGTGCGTGAAGTGGTGCTGCGGGCTCCTGGGGATGCGGTGAAGACGATGGCGTGCTCGGAATCGAGCCAACGTGGTTGTGGCCACGATGGCGATGTGCAGAGGCGGCGGCGGGTGCGGGCGAGCTTGGTGTGGTCGCTGTGGTGCACGAGAAGGCAAATGGAGAGGAGGAGGAGGTAGCAGGGCTCACGGCGCATCAGACGAGGGGGTCGGAGGAGTCGGGGACGAGCCGGAGCAAGCGGGGCGGCGAAGTGGATCTCCGACGACGGGCGGTGAAGACGAGACCGGTGCGGTGGCTTCAGGGCGAACGAGCGCTCGGGGCTTGGTCTGCTCGACGGAGAGGACGGTGGCGGAGCTGCTGGACAGGGTGGGGCGACGAGGAGGCGACGGTGGCCGCGGTTACGTCGGCGGTGCGGGCGCGGCAGCGTCGGCCATGGCGAGGAGAGGCGTGGGAGAGAGCAGGGGGGAGAGTGAGGTGTCCAGGGGCTCGGGGCGGCACCGAGGAGGCCCTTCGAGGCATCAAGGTGTCCTGGAGGTACGCAGGCAGGCAGGGTGGTGGCGTGGCGAGCTCGGGCGCAGCGCCGTGTCCCTCCTCTGCCTACTGGCAGAGGTGGGTGATGACTGGCACGGGCCAGGTGGGCCGGCCCAGTGCAGGCAAGTGGCCTCTGGCCTTTCTCTCTCTCTCTTTTTTGTTTTCAGTTTTTCTATTTTTCTGCAGGTTTGTGACTTTTCCAAAAATACCTAGGCATTTCCAAAAATCACCAAACTGCTCATGCCCACTGTATAGAGTATATCCAACATGGAACATTTCAGTTTGGGATTATTTGGACATTTAAAATATTTACTAGCATTTAAATGCTTAAATGCAAGTAACATAAGATTTATTTCAGTGACCCAATGATGTCCTAGAAAATTGTGCACCATTTTTGTCAGAGGTTCTAGACCAAGGCAAAGATGATGAACATTTTAGAAGGGCATTTCAGGTTCATTGAAAAAGATTTTAGTAAACCCTAGTTGTTTCCAGGGGGGTGCTAGGGGTTCTATCATCCCCATTTCATGTTTCTGGAAAAGTTTAAACATGATGCAACACTCTAATGCATGAACTAGCTAGGGTGTGACATAATGCTTTAACATGGTTGCTGAATTTGAATTACTGAGTTAATCTTTCGGCTGACCTGACCAGCTTGGTTGCCCTCTTCTGACAATTCTGAGCATATCTGGTTGGCTAGGTGGGTTGTCTCGATATGGTGTCCTTGCCAATGGAATAGACCCCGTGGGTGTGTACCCATGGTGACTGGTACCGAGCCAGACTATCTGGAGTATTTTTACCATTGCCATTACCTTACCTGTTTGGACAACCTTGCTTTTTGCATTATAATTCTCTTTGCCTGGATCCTTTGCTGAAAGAACTTGGCCTTATGTGTTCTTGATTCTCCGTGTGACCATAGGTGTTGTCAGGTGCAATATTCCGGCAGGCATATTACTTTACAAGTTGTAGTTGTAGGGTAACGATCGTCTGAACCCTTGAATAAAACCGGCAAATAAACCCGTGAGGCTCAGAGGCAGCACTCAAGAGACTCTGGGGCGTGTACAGCCCCACTCATTATTACGTGAGAGTGTCACGAGCGGAGACTTGAGAGGTGCATGGCGCCCGCCTATTACAGGTAGAACTTCCAGAGGTGCTGGATGTTCCAGGCATTCTGGATGGGGACCACATCCTACATCTCCAGGCACGCGGCGCCAGGCCTAGAGACACGGGCGATCCTAAACAGGCCCTCCCACATGGGCGAGAGCTTGTGAAGCCCCTCCCTGGAGAGCACCCGACTCAGGACGAGGTCACCCACCTCGAGGGTCCTGGAGAGGATGCTGCAGCAGTGATACCACCGCAGCGCCTGCTGGTACCTCGCGGCACGAAGCGAGGCTTGGCGGCGGGCCTCCTCCCCGAGCACGAGATCTATCCCCCGCGAGGCATCCTGGCGTGCCTCGTCAAATGCCAAGACCCTCGGGGAGCGATTCTTGATCTCGTGTGGGAGGGCCGCCTCGGCCCCGTAGACGAGGAAGAACGGGGTCTCGCCGGTGGGCTTAGTCGCGGTGGTGTGGATGGACCACAGCACGGACTGAAGCTCACCGAGCTAACTCCTGCCGCAGGCCTCAAGTTTCTTCTTGAAGCTCCTCGTCTTGAGGCCCCTCAGGACCTCTGCGTTGGCGCGTTCGGATTGGCCGTTACTCCATGGGTGCACCACTGAAGCGTAGCGTATCTACATTCCAAGGTTAGCACAATATGTTTTGAAGAGGTTGCTCATGAACTGAGAACCATTGTTAGTAATGATACGGTTGGGGACCCCGAAGTGGCTCATGAGGCCCTTGATGAACTTGACGGCCGAGCCAGCTGGGATGGTGCGCACGGGCTCCACCTCCGCCCACTTAGTGAATTTGTCGATGGCGATGTAGAGGTAGTGGTAGCCCCTGGCCGCTCGGGGAAACAGGCCCAGGATATCCAGCCCCCAGACCATGAACGACCGCGAGAGCGGGATGGTCTGAAGGCCCTAGCGGGCTGGTGGGTCTGTTTGCCATGGAATTGACAGGCCTCACAGGATCGCACCAGCTCGGTGGCGTCCTTGAGCGCTGTGGGCCAATAGAACCCACTGCGGAATGCCTTGCCCACAAGGGTGCACGACAAAGAATGGTGCCCACAATCCCCGCCGTGGATGTCAGCCAGCAACTCACACCCTTGATCCTTGGAGATGCATCGCAGCGAAACATCGTTTGGGCGCCTTCGGTAGAGCTCGCCGTCCTGCAAGCAGTAAGCGGTGGCCTGACGGGCCACACATTCTGCATCTTCCTCCTTCTCCGGCAGGGTGCCTCGGAGCAGGTACGCCTTGAACTCTTCGGTCCAGCACCCCTCCTGAGGTTCTAGCGCCAGGAGCAGGCGGGCTCCAGAGGTTGGATAGCAGGCCGGGGCGCCCGTGGAAGGGGCCAGGGGCGGCTTCTCCCGAAGTAGCATAGGGCCTGCGGCAGGGGGAGCTGCCGATGGCTTGAAGAGCCGCTCCTCGAAGACGCCAGGCTTCTGGGGCTCATGTCGGGACGCCCTCTTGGTGATGTCGTCCACCTCCTTGTTCGTGCCACGCGGAACATGCTGCAATTCCAAGCCCAAGAATCGTTTTTCAATCTTTCGTACCTCTTCTAGGTATGCCTCCATGTGCTCGTTCTTAGGTTTGTATGCCTTGTTGGAGAAGTTGATGAGGAGCTGAGAATGGCCCTTGATGGTGAGACGCTTGACCCCCAGGGCCGCCGCGGCCCTGAGGCCAGCGATCAGGCCCTCATATTCCGCAATGTTGTTGGAGACCTTCTTGCCATGATGAAAGCAGAGCTGCACGGTGTAGTACAGCTTGTCCTGGGTTGGTGAAATGAGTACGACTCTAGCCCCCACGCCCTAGCGTGCGAACGCGTCGTCGAAGTACATGACCCAGCCATCGGGCGCCTCATCTCCGGGCACGAGGGAGTGGTCTTCACCCATCCTCCGGTCAGGGGCGTCAGTCCATTCTGCCACAAAGTCAGTGAGGGCCACGCCCTTGATGACCCTGGTGGTGCTGAACTCCAGCTAGAATGCCTGCACCTCGATGTTCCACTCGGCAACCCTCCCCGCGGCATTAGGGCTACGAAGCACCTTCTCCAGGGGGTACGCGGAGATGACCTTAATGGGGTGGCCATGGAAATAGTGTCGCAGTTTCTTGGAGGCGACGAGGAGCGCGAGCAGGACCTTCTGTGGCATGGGGTAGCACACGCGTGTGTCACGCAACACCGTACTGACGAAGTACATGGGGTGCTCGACATCGGAAGAGGTGTCGACGATGTCCAGCGCTACTTGAGGTGAGAGGGCCTCGGGAGCCTTGCCGTCCGATGGGGTAGTCGAGGCCTCAAGAGCGCCATCCTGAGGTGGCAATGGCGCGGCCATACGTGGGGTGCTGCGCCGCGCACCCGCCCCTGCGCGCTCTTCCTGGACTGCCACAAGAGTTGCGCTAGCAGAGTGGGGTGTGGCGGCTAGGTAAAGTAGCAGGGGCTCAAGAGGACGAGGCGCCACCATCACTGGCGGGCTGGTGAGATACCTCTTGAGGTCTTGAAAGGCCGCCTCGGCCTCCGGAGTCCATTCAAAGGGCCCCTCCTTTTTCATCAGCTTGAAGAACGGGAGGGCGCACTCACCGAGCTTGGAGATGAAATGGCCCAACGAAGTTACACAGCCTGCAAGCTTCTGCATCTCCTTGAGGGTCTGCAGCGGGCTCATCCTTTCTATTGCCGTGACCTTCTCCGGGTTAGCCTCAATCCCTCTGTGCGACACCAGGAAACCCAGCAGCTTGCCGGACGGGACACCGAACACGCATTTCTCTGGATTGAGCCGCAGGTTTACCTTGCGCAGGTTGGTGAATGTTTCTTCAAGATCTTCGACAAGGGTCCTTGCTTCCCGCGACATGACCACTATGTCGTCGATGTACGCCTCGGCATTCCTCCCGAGCTGCCGGCCCAGGGCGATGTGCATCAATAGCTGGAAGGTCACGCCGGCATTCCGCATCCCAAAGTGCATGCAGGTGTAGCAGTACACCCCACACGGGGAAAGGAAGGCTGTCTTCGCGACGTCCTGCACCGCCATCTTGATCTGGTGGTAGGCCAAGAAGGCATCCAGGAAGCACAACAAGTCACACTCGGCAGTGGAGTCAACGAATTGATCAATGCGTGGAAGAGGGAATGGGTCCTGGGGGCACGCCTTGTTGAGGCTCGTGAAGTCGATGCACATGCACTCCTTTCTGCCCTTCTTGGGGACAATGACTGGGTTGGCCAGCCAATCCGGGTGACGTACCTCCCGAATGACGCCGGCTTCTTGTAGCTTGCGGACCTCCTGGACGATAAACGTTTGCTTCTCCGGGGCTTGTCGCCGCACCTTCTGCTTCACCGGGCGTGCACCGGGGCACACCATCAAATGGTGTTTGATCACATCTCGTGGGACGCCGACCAAGTCCGTTGTCTCCCATGCAAACACATCCTTGTTCGCACGGAGGAAACTGACCAGCGCCTCTTCCTGATCTACGGGGAGGCCAGCACCTATGGTGAAGGTGGGGCCTGAGCCCCCGTCGTCGACTGGCACCTGCTTCGTCTCGGCCCGATCTTGAGAGAACAATTGCTTCTTCTTTGCGGGCGCGGCTTCTGGGATTTCCGGAGTGTCCTTAACGCCTGGTTGTGTGGCTGCTACGGCCTTGAAAGCGAGCTTGAGGGCCAGGAGTGCACCTTTGGTGTCCCCCACCACGGTGATGATGCCACTACTTCCTGGCATCTTGACAACGTTGTAGCCGGGATGCGTCGCCGCCATGAACTTGGCAAGGGCCGGATACCCAAGGATGGCGTTGTACGGAAGGCCAATGTGGGCGACATCGAAGTCAATAAGCTTGGTGCGATAGTTGTAGCGCGTGCCGAAGGTGACAGGGAGGCGAATCTGCCCTATGGGAACGGTGGAGCCATCGATCACCCCTGAGAAGGGCCTGGTGGGGGCGAGCTGGTCGTAGGGCACTTGAAGAAGATCGAAGGCTTCCATGGAGAGGACGTTGAGGCCGGCACCGCCATCGATGAGGGTCCTGGTGACTGCGATGTTGATGATGGTGGGCGTGCACAACATCGGGAGGGCGCTGACGCCTGCCGCGGTCTTGGGGTGATCCTTGGAGTCGAAGGTGATGGCAGTCTCAAGCACAACGCGGCCCGGAGAAGCCTCCTGCCGCGGCTGAGCAGCCCCGACACGACGAAGAAGCTGCTTGATGTGGCGGGCCGAGGCCGACGCCTGTGACCCGCCGAGGATGGCCGCAACCGCATGGGGCGCCGGGGCCGCGAAACGCGCGATGAGCAGGCCACACAACTCCTCCCAGGAAGCCACCGAAGACTCCGGCAGGCTGAGCAACCAAGAGCGCGGCGCGCCCGCGAGGGCCATAGGGAGCCAGTTTGTCATGACCTTGTCGTCACCACCCACCGCCCAGATGGCCTGCGTGTATGCCCAAAGGAACTCCGCGGGGTTTGCCACACCGTCGTACCGCGGGGGCAATGCCGTCCTGAACTTCGACGGCCACCGCACCTGCCGCAGGGTAGGGGAAAAGGCCCGGATGCCCGCGACGCCTTCGAATGCGCCCAGCGGCCCGGCGGGTGGGGCGGCGCCGGCCATGGGAACCACGCAGCGTGGGCTGAGTGCGGCTGGTGAAGAGGCAGAGCTTCAACACACCCCTACCTAGCGCGCCAAATGTCGGATTTAGGGCCCCGCAGACCCAAGAAAGGTTCGAACTCTGGGGCATGTGTGAAGGACTCGACCTATCCAGCCAACCAGCTTGTCGCTCCATGGCCTAGCTCGATGCACACGAACAAGGAAGAAGATGAACACGGCAGTTTACCCAGGTTCGGGCCACCTTGCGCTGTAAGACCCTACTCCTGCTTTGTGGTGAATTGGCCTCACGAGGGGTTGAGGATGAACTAGTACAAGGGATGAACAACCTCACGAGGTCTATGGGTGAGGGGGTGAGTCGACCAAGGATTGGATCGGGGGATCAGATCCCTTCTACGGTGGTGGCTATCCTATATTTATAGTGGCCTCGGTCCTCTTCCCCCAAAACGTAGGCGTGAAGGGATCCCAAAGTGGCCAATTTGAAAGGGGACAAGTAGTACATCTTATCCTGACGAAAGGTGGTCTTCGCCTGCAAAGCTTCTGGTCGGGACGCAGCGGTGGGCTCGGCGGTGACATCCGTCCTGCCACGCTGGTTGCCTTGGTCTCGTTCCACCGGAATGGAAACCTTGCCAGATTCCTCGGGAACCCACGCCTGTCCTTGCCTCCTTAGCACCAAAGAGGAAACTGCCTTCTCTGCACCCACTGGCGCCCGCCTGCCTTGGTCATCATGGCTTGCGTCATGGTAGCCTCATGAGGCTGGGTACCTACATAAAAATCTCCACTCCTCGGGAGGCTGCCTAGGGAGGCCGCTCCCTCTGGAAGTCTTGGTGTCATCCGCCACGCGAGGCTTGGCCCCTCGCGAGGGTCTTGTCTTGGCAGTCTTGTAGATGGGCCGTATCAGGCAGTCAATGGAGCCACGCCGTGGGCTGTAGGTAGGCAAGTCTGGGTACCTTTGTTCTCAGAACACCAACAGCCGGCATATGGCAGTCTATGGTGTTCAGCTAGTGGTTCACATGTGATCTACAAGCCGACCACATATTAAGCGGGCACATGGCAATTTACAATTCTCAACTAGTTTACAATAAAATTGCGAGCCATCCAATGATGAGCCGGTGTGAGGCATTAACCAGGTTCACAAGTGTGGTAGAGGAGATAGTGGATTTTACAGGCAAAGCAGGTCATCAACAGAAAGCTGCGAGATTCAGTTATCGAAACAGATCTAGAAATTACTAGAAAAAGAAAATTAAAAGCCTAGCACTGCAAAGGTATCAGGAGCATAGAAACTAATGAAGTCTAACGGACAATGAAGGAGGGATCTACATCAATGAAAAGGTGGTCGAATAGTTCTAAATCCGCCATTGGGGGGAACCTAGATTTGTGGGAATTAACACCCCCAAGCCACGAAGAACTGTGGTGAGCGCACTATGAACAACAATGGCGTGACAGAGGTAGTGGAAACTCACAGATCTATGGAGATTCAAAATGAAGGGGAAGTTGACGGCACGGTTGCGGCTCCTCCGGCGAAGCTCCGATGCTTTTCGCTTGCTGGCATGGACGACGGCTGAATAGGGTGGCGAACTTGAAGCGGCACAGAGCGTCAGCGGCGAGAGGAGGAAGACAAAGGCGAGAGGAAGGAGTAAAAGAAGACTGGGATGCATGTCGCGTTTTTATAAGGGGGTAAAAACCCAAAACAGCATGCGCGAAACCCCAGGGTGCGCATTGAATGTTGGCATGAAGGGCTCCTTGATTTTTGCGCCTGATAAGATGATACGGTCCACTCAAAATAATTGCTATGATGTCATCCGTTGAATATGGGAAAATGGTCATGTGATGTTATGGTGTGGAGCATGCTAAAAATACCAGGTGTGGGAAATCTTCACAAGCCAGCTGGATGGTTGACCCGGCCAGAGTATATGAAGAGAAGACATGAAGATGACAGGAGCAGTTTCCCCGGCTTAACAATATAAGACACGGGTTCATCTTTGATGATTCATTTTCTTTCCATTTCTTATTTTGTTTTCAAGATGTAACTTAGCATGGATAAATCCAAGCTAAATTGCGGGCAATGTTGGGGATATTTCCCTGACATCATAACCCGGCAGGAGAAAGGACCTGGACCAAAGCACGTCGGCTCATGGTTCACTTCAACCTGGCGGGCCACTATGATGGAGGCCCAGAAGGTTAAGGCCGGCTCGATGCATTGTTCGGTGGGCCGGCTCAACGGGGCCCAAAGAAGAAAATCCTTACTTAAGGGACAAGTAGAATAGGACACGGGTCATAGTACGACTTGGACTCTGTTGTAACCTCAGGGCCTCGACCTGTATATAAACGGGAGCCCCTGAGAATGAAAGACCAAGTTAAAATCATTGAGAGCTAAGTTAGCAAATCTACATCCTTGTAATCGAGATTTCCAGCAATATCAATCAAGTAGGAGTAGGTCTTTACCTCCACCGCGAGGGGCCGAACCTAGGTAAACCGTGTCCTTTGTTTCCTGATCAACCCCTCTCAAGCGACCACCTAGTTGCGATGACCTCTAGACTTAGTCCTTTCATGAGGACATCTCCCGTGACAAAACCACGACATGGTTGGTGTATTTTAGTTGAGTTTAGTGTCAAGTTCCCTACAACCCGATATTGTAAAGCTCCAAGTCGCCCATAACCGCGGGCATGGCTTTCCGAATATAACCCTGCACGGGTGTCCCACCTTAGTCCATCACAAACTATCACAATCAACTTTGGAAAAAACACAACCTTGAGATAGACTAAAGTATCCTTGGAATCCTGGTGCATAAGACATTTCGACAATGGTAAAACAAAACTAGCAAGACCACCCGGTGCGTCATCACCCTGATAAGAGCCACGCGAATATTGTTCTCAGGACACAACCTTCTATGCAATGTGGACGATGGCCAAAAGACCTCGAGTTGCCCCAAGGTGGCACCGTCGACTGCTAGGTAGGTGGACCAACACTAATGTGGAGCACTGGCCTGGTTTGTTGATTAATTATCCGTGGGTTAATTACTCCCTATTTAGTTTTAGTTGTTATTAGGCAAATTAGAAACCAAAGTTGGGCCTTGATGAAATAGTTTTATTCAAAGGGAACTGTCGAGGGGGGGCCATAAACCCCAATCGTATAAGGAATGCAAAATCAAGTAAGATAACACCGGTATGGCGGAAACTAAGGTCGCATGAGTGGAACAAAACACCAGGCAAAGGGTCAAGCCTTCCACACACGACCAAGTATATAGATGCATTAATTAAATAAGAGATATTGTGATATCCCATGACATCCATGTCCCAACATGGAACAACCGGCACTGCACCTGCAACTAGCAATGCTATAAGAGGGGCTGAGCAAAGCGGTAACATAGCCGAACAACATTTTGCTGGGTAGTGAATGTTAGAGGCTTATCATGGCAATTTGGGAGGTTGACAAAAAAGTGGTAGGCAGTGAGACATAGTGATAGCAATGACACAACTAGCAAGCAAAGATAGCTTTGATATCCAGGGTAATGATCATCTTGCCTGAAATGTCCGTGGTGGGATCGAAACTCTGCTCCTCGTAAACGTTCTCAACAGGATCCTCGAACTTAGACTCATCACCTAGAACTACCTACAAGAAAAGAAACAAGCATCCAATAAACAAACAACCATGAAAAAATGCACTTAAAAGATTATGCACGCCAATTTTCATATAAAGTAACATGGGTTCTTACTTTAGTCAATTTAAATGAAGCCTTGATCCATGTGAAGCAAGGATCAGGCAACAATTCATATGCAAATTTATTAGTTTTAGTATTCTTGTTAGAACATAAAATTTTAATTATTTTAGCTTGCATGATTATGGCAAGTTCATATTCTACATGAGAAATCGATGCAAATGGATATAAAGATCATAACAAAGAGAGCTACGATTCTCTCGAAATGCTCATGGCAAGGTACGGGAAGGATTTTGTGATAACCAAGAAGTAGATATTGATATGGGCACATTCATGTCATTCCAAGGTTTCCACTGGATATAATAGGAAATTTCAGTTGGAAAAAAATATAAAGATCATCAAAAATGGAGTAGGAGAGCTCAAGGTGTGATCAAAACAAAATGCAAGTCAAATCTGTCATAAACAACATAATGCCACATTGTATGCAACAAAATGATGTGCTACAGGATGCATGCATGCAAACCAATGACTTGGGGCTGTAGTACATTTAAAATACTTCACAATTCATCTAAAGCTCATAGTCATAGGCAGCAAGGATGAATTGATATGAATTTTACAAGATGCAAAGTTTCTGTCGAGATTAGGGACTTGGTGAAATGCACAGTTTTAGTCAGACAACACCCTTCACATGGCATATTGAAGGCAACTTTTTGATAAGCTACAAGAATTTTGCATGGCAAGGAAAAGCTTGGTGTGAGAGCGTATATGATGAAGAGCAAAACATGGTTACTGCACATGTTCATATGACCCCTAGATCAATGGCATTCATCAAGACAAGTTGACAAGTTTTAACAGCTTGTTCCAGACTTAGTGAAAAAATAATGTGTGATAGTAATCAGGTGTAACATGCATACTTTGGAACAAGAATAACATATGCTACATGGCCTTGTCAAGGCAAACAAGGAAATGAGCTTGTTGTAGTTGTTAACATGCATAGAGGGGCTTATCCTTTTCTGGTATTATCATAGCAAGTTTGCAAGCTTGTTATAGTAGTTTAACATGGTTATCATGGCATGATAAAAATACCAGCAGCAACTAGACATGAAAATACTCCAAAATGCCACGGAAAGTTTCCTCATATCATGCTTGCATTAAATCACACAAAAATCACAAAATGCAATATGCTGTGAAAATGCGATGCACTAAAACTTGCTCAAATGACGAAATTAATACCACAATTGGATTAGTTGGATTTTTCTACCCCATTTTAATATATTATATGCATATGTTTATGTATGAAAATGCCCACATTGCAACATATGAATTTCTACCTAAAATGGAAAATCAAATAATACCAGAAAAGGAATATGCCTAAAATGGAATGTGCAGAAATGAAAAATATGCCCGAATTGGCATGTGCTGAATCTGGCTAGAAAACAGAGAGAGGGGGGATACTGGGTCCGTCTGGGGCTGTTCTAGCCACAGGGGCTGACAGGTGGGCCTGGGCCATGCTAGCTGGGTTAGGGCGGAGTGGGGAAGACAGGTGGGTCCAAGTGAGAGGCCTAGCGGGTGGCGCACTCGAGGTGCTCGACGAAAGTCCCGGTGGCGTGCAGTGCCATAGATGGCCTCGCCGAAGTAGTCTCCGGTGGTCTAAACATGGCGAAGAGGAATGCAACCGGACCGCATGCGGGAACTGCACACGCGCATGATGGGCACGGCACCAAACGACGGCTACGGCGTCGCCGGCGACGAGCAACCAGAGGCAGCAGCGGACAAGAGCATGATGATGTGACGGCTAAACATGACTATTGACTGTGGGAAACGAACCTACATGATAGCACGCACACGATGGACGCACGTTAGCCTCGCAACAACATCGGAGCACTCGCCGGAGATGAGTTCCGACGGCGGCGAGCTCAGCTCACATGGCACGCTTAGATGGAGGCCACAAAGGAAGGGGGAAAAGGATCGGAAGATACATTAGCTCACCATGAACACACTCGTGCTCTCGGACAGAGGAGACGAGATCGAGGACGCTGGAATTTCACCGGAGAAGCTTGCGATGGCCATAGGTGAAGTCGACAAAGAAGATGAGCGGACTTAGCGTTTCCGGCCATCGTAGTGGTCGTAGTTGACGTAGATGATAGCGTGAAACTTTCTAGACAAGCTCGCCAGGGAAGAGGTTGACGGAGAGCACATCAGCGATGAGGCCGTGCTCTCGGATGTGTTTGAAACACGGCCGGGGCAACGACTATGGTGGGCGAACTCACCTAGCTGCGGCGGAAGGGGGAGAGGGGAGGACTGGGATATGCAGAGGGGTTTTAAAGTGGGCTAGGGCATCAGGATGGAGCGGCTATGCACTCATGGCCTCGGTCCCCATGGCGAGTGCACGAGCTTGATGAAAAGGAGGGTGCGGGTGTCCTGTAGCCAGTGGATTAGGCTAGGCCGAAGGCGCCACATGGTGACGGGCTAGAGGGGGTATGTGCGTGCGCGGGAGGGATAAGACTAGACGGAGGCATGCGCGAGGCAGGCGGGCTATGGGCACTGGTGCTGGGCCGCTGAAGTTGCTGTGCTCGGCTACTGCTAGGCTCTAACTCTCCCTCTGCCTTATCTTTTGTTTGAATTCCCTTAGACGAAAAATGAAGAGTAAAAACACGGGGAGATTGGCAAGGAAGTAGGGTGAGATATCAATATTCCTGGACTCCTAGATTTATGTACTATTTGTATAAATTGGTTTGGAAATTTTTAGAAAGAGAAAAATAATCCAAGTTTGAATCAAATTCAAACATGAACCATTTTTTAACCCAACCAAATCAACTGCAAAATGGCTTAAACTTGACAAAGGGGGTAAAGGCTAGGTCTGGGTTTAGGGGAAAATAATGAACATTTCCTGCACCAGATAATAAAATCACTTGAATAAATTGGATAAGAGAAAGGAATGGAGCAAGTGAGGTGGTTTTGAAGACTAGCGATTGTGTTGTTGAAAGGATGGAGATGCAAAATAAATATATTGATGAGGTGGGTAAGATGGAGAGCACACAAACCTAGATGCAAACAACAAGAATGACACAATGCACATAATGACAAGCAATAATAAAAAATGATCATGATGCATGGCACATGAAAACTAGCAAAGGCACAACAAGGAACATGGCATGCAACAAGGTAAGAGTCATGATCTTGTCATGATGGATGCAATGCTTGAGGCAACACAAAGGGATCAACTTGCAACCAAAATGAAATGGAGTGGAAAACAATGATGAGGAAGATGACACTTATATTAATGACCACAAGGAAATCATACATGACAAGGTTGGTATATGATACAAAATGGGAATCGTCACTCTTGGGCTGTTACAACTCACCCCCACTACAAAAGGATCTCACCCGAGATCTAGGAACGGAAGAAATTGGGATATTCGAAATGGAGATGATCCTCATGTTCCCATGTAGCTTCTCGGTGGGAATGATTTGACCACTTAACTTTGATGAACTTGATTGACTTGTTGCGAGTTTTGCGCTCGGTTTCTTCAAGAATGGCAATGGGATGCTCATAATAGGATAAGTCCTCTTGAAGATCAACCTCTTCGAACTCAATGGTGCGCTCGGGCATCTTGAAGCACTTGCAAAGTTGTGACACATGAAGCACGTCATGCACGTTGGAGAAGTTGGAAGGGATCTCGAGTTGGTATGAAACATCGCCCCTTGTCCCAACTATATTGAAAGGACCCACATATCTTGGAGCAAGCTTTGCTTTGATACCGAATCACTGAGTGCCTTTCATGGGAGAAACACAGAGATAGAGAAGGTCTCCAATCTCGAACACCAAGTCATGGTGCTTGCTATTATAATAGCTCTTCTGGCACGATTGCGCTGCTTTGAGATTCTCACAGATGACATGACACATCTCTTCAGCTTCAGAAATCATGTCATTGCCAAGAAGTTGACGTTCATCGATCTCGGTCCAGTTGAGAGGAGTACGACACTTACTGCCATAGAGAATTTCGAATGGGGCCTTGCTCGAGCTTGCTTGGAAACTGTTGTTGCAGGAGAACTCAGCAAATGGAAGACAATCCTCCCACTTCATACCAAAAGAGATCACACATGCCCTTAGCATATCCTCGAGAATTTGATTGACCCTCTCGAGTTGGCCACTTGTCTGAGGGTGAAAGGAAGTGCTGTACGGATCTTTGTACCCGTAGCTTTCAGAAAGGAATCCCAAAACTTGGAAGTAAATATGCTTCCACGGTCCAAGGAGATCAACTGAGGAATACCATACAAGGAGACCACTCTAAAAGTGTACAACTCCACCAACTGAGTTGTAGTGATCGACTACCTGACTGGTAGGAAGTGATCGACTTTTGTGAGCTTTTCAATGACCAAGAAGATAGCGTCATTCCCTTTCTTGGATTTGGGAAAGCCGGTGACAAAGTCCATCTCTATATGATCAAATTTCCACTCAGGAATAGGTAGAGGTTGGTGGAGTGTTGCTGGGCATTGGTGTTCTGCTCTCACTCTGCGGTAGACATCACACTTGTTTACAAACTAAGCAATCTCACGTTTCATACGAATCTACCAGAAAGTTTCCTTGAGATCATGATACATCTTGGAACTACCTGGATGAATGGAAAGGAGGGAATTATGTGCTTCATCCATTATGAATCTCCTCAGATCACCCTTTGGTACCACAAGCCGGTCCTCAAAGAACAAGGTGTCTTTGTCATCAATGCGACAACACTTGTACTTTGAAATGCACTTGGCAACACCATCTTTCACCTTCTTCACCATGGTATCAAGAAGTTGAGCTTCATGAGTTTGATCCTCCAAGTTTGGAGTCACTTGAAGGTTGGCAAGAAAACCTTGAGGAATGAAATGGAGGTTGAGCGTCATGAAAGCTTCAAAAAGGTCTGGCTGAACTGGCTTGAGAATGAGGCTGTTGCAATAAGCTTTCCTGCTCAAAGCATCTGCAATCACATTGGCTTTGCCTGGAGTGTACTCAATGCTTGGATTATACTTTTGAATCATCTCCACCCAACGAGTTTGACAAAGATTGAGGTTGGGCTGTGATGACCCACAAGTATAGGGGATCTATCATAGTCCTTTCGATAAGTAAGAGTGTCGAACCCAACAAGGAGCAGATGGAAATGGCAAGCGGTTTTCAACAAGGTATTTTCTGCAAGCACTGAAATTATCGGTAACAGACAGTTTTGTGATAAGATAATTCGTAATGTGTAACAAGTAACAAATGTAACAAAGGTGCAGCAAGGTGACCCAATCCTTTTTGTAGCAAAGGATTAGCCAGGACGAACTCTTATATAAAGCAAAGCGCTCCCGAGGACACATGGGAATTGTTGTCAAGTTAGTTTTCATCATGCTCATATGATTCACGTTCGTTACTTTGATAATTTAATATGTGGGTGGACCGGTGCTTGGGTGCTGTCCTTACTTGGAAAAGCCTTCCACTTATGATTAACCCCTCTCGCAAGCATCCGCAACTACGAAAAAAGAATTAAGATAAATCTAACCATATCATGAAACATGTGGATCCAAATCAGCCCCTTACGAAGCAACGCATAAACTTGGGTTTAAGCTTCTGTCACTCTAGCAACCATCATCTACTTATTACTTCCCAATGCTTTCCCCTAGGCCCAAATCATGGTGAAGTGTCATGTAGTCGACGTTCACCTAACACCACTAGAGGAAAGACAACATACATCTCATCAAAATATCGAACGAATACCAAATTCACATGATTACTTATAACAAGACTTCTCCCATGTCCTCAGGAACAAACGTAACTACTCACAAAGCATATTCATGTTCAAGATCAGAGGGGTATTGAATATCATTAAGGATCTGAACATATGATCTTCCACCGAATAAACCAACTAGCATCAACTACAAGGAGTAATCAACACTACTAGCAACCCACAGGTACCAATCTGAGGTTTTGACACAAAGAGATGAATTAGGGTTTGAGAGGAGATGGTGCTGGTGAAGATGTTGATGGAGATTGACCCCTCTCGATGAGAGGATTCTTGGTGATGACGATGGCTTCGATTTCCCCCTCCCAGAGGGAAGTTTCCCCGGCAGAACAGCTCCGCCGGAGCCCTAGATTGCTTCTGCCCAGGTTCCGCCTCGAGATGGCGGCGCTTCGTCCCAAATGCTTCCTTATGATTTTTTCCAGGTAAAAACCCTTCATATAGCAGAAGATGGACACCGAAGACCTACTAGGGGGCCCACAAGCCCTAGGGGCGCGCCCCCCAGGCTTGTGGCCACCTGGTGGGTCCCCTCTGGTATTTTCTTTGCCCAATAATTCTTATATATTCCAAAATAATTCTCCGTAAATTTTCAGGACTTTTGGAGTTATGCAGAATAGGTCTCTCACATTTGCTCCTTTCTGGTCCAGAATTCCAGCTGCCGGCATTGTCCCTCTTTGTGTAAACATTGTAAAATAAGAGATAAAAGGCATAAGTATTGTTCCATAATGTGTAATAACAGCCCAAGTTGTAATAAATATCATCATAAAAGCATGATGCAAAATGGATGTATCAACTCCCCCAAGCTTAGACCTCGCTTGTCCTCAAGCGGAAGTCAAAATCGATAATCATGTCCACTTGTTTAGAGATAAAGGTGTCGATAAAATAGAATACAGACATGAGGGCATCATGATCATCTTTAGAACAACAACATATATTTTCATATAATTTCTTATGTAAAAGTTACAATTTTTTCAAAAGGTAAAGTATGGACCAAGAACTTTATTGAAAACCAACAAACTATGATCTTGGTCATTGAAACAATTGCAATTTATCATAACATCGGAAAGAGTCAATGTAAGAGCTTTCATATAGCAAGTTTCAAATACTCAACCATCTTTTAGTCTTTCATAATTGCTAACACTCACGGGATACTTATAAGATCAAAGTTTCAATCGGACACAGAGAAAGATAGGGGCTTATAACTTCGCCTCCCAACCTTTTACCTCAAGGGTAACGTCAACAATAATAGTTTATGAATATCTACATCCGAGTGGATATATATATCTGGATCTTCCCCAACATATAGTGCTTGCCAAAAAGAAAAAAAGTATGAAAAGAAGAGGTAATGATCACCATGACTCTTGTATAAAGGTAGAAGGTAAATAAAAGATAGGCCCTTCGCAAAGGGAAGCGGAGGTTGTCATGCGCTTTTATGGTTGGATGCACAAAATCTTAATGCAAAAGAACGTCACTTTATATTGCCACTTGTGATAAAGAACTTTATTATGCAGTCCGTCGCTTTTATTTCTTCCATATCACAAGTTCGTATAAACCTTATTTTCCTAACACTAAAAGATCATACATATTTAGAGAGCAATTTTTATTGCTTGCACCGATGACAACTTACTTGAAGGATCTTACTCAATCCATAGGTAGGTATGGTGGACTCTCATGGCAAAACTAGGTTAAGGGATTTTGGAGGCACAAGTAGTATCTCTACTTGGTGGAAAAGATTTGGCTAGCATAGGATGAGAAGCAAGCTCAACATGTTGGAGGATCCATGACAATATAACTTCTATTCGGATATAAAGAAACATAACCCATTATGTTGTCTTCCTTGTCCAACATCAACCTTTTAGCATATAATATTTTAATGAGTGCTCACAATCACAAAAGATGTCCAAGATAGTGTATTTATATGTGAGACCTCTCTTTCTTTATTACTTCCTATTAATTGCAACATTGACCAAAACTATGTTTGTCAACTCCCAACTAGTTTCATGCGACATACTTCTTATATGTGAAGTCATCACTTCCCATATGATCAGTATATAATCTTTTTATTTCTTTTACTCAAGATCATAACAAAAGCAAAGCCCTCAACTCAAAACTAATCTTTATTATATAACTCTGGGACTCAATTACATAGAGGGAACACAAAGCAAAACTCAAAGCTAGATCATACTAAAACTTTATTCTACTAAACCAGGATATAACCAAAAGGATCGCACTAAGAAAAACGATAAAGGTAAAGGTGTGATGGTGATACGATACCAGGGTACCTCCCCCAAGCTTGGCACTAGCCAAGGGGAGTGCCCATACCCATGTACTTAGGTCTCTTTCTTCGGAGGCAGTGGCGCAATATTCTTGGCAATAATGCCCTTCAGAATGCGATTCTCCTCTTCAAGCTTTTGATTTTGCTGCCTGAGGTACATATTTTCCTTGCAGAGTTTCCCTGTGGTAGTTAGAGTGCCGTCCACCCATGGATGCATCCAGGCTGGCAACAGTCTTTTTCATATTATTATTATAAGAGATAAATTTAGCATTGGGAGGTGTGACCGAATCCGGTGTTGCTGACCTCTGGAGTTCCTCAAGCATGTCTCTAGGTTGAGGGTGAGAGGTTACTTCCTGATCCTCCTCCATGGCATCCACTCTTTTCAGGTCAGCCTCCATCTCTTCCTTTGTTCACCACCCAAAGTGATCAGCTTCGTTGTATGCTCTTGGGTCAGGTGTCGAGTGGGAGACACGACTCTCCCCGACCGACTCTTGCGAAGACATCTTGCTCTAAATCTGCTGCAGAAATAGCTAGAAACAAGAACAGAGGATATTGCCGTGGTACGGTGGTCAAAACCTTCGGGAGATTATATAATGAATTTTTACCGACCAAAAGGGGTGTACTACAAGAAAACGGAGTCCGGAGGGCACACGAGGTGGCCACAAGCCTGGAAGGCGCGCCTAGGGGGGGGGGGGTAGGGCGTGCCCCCAGGGCTTGTCACCTCCTCTGCACTTTTCGGACTACTTTTTATTTTCCTATTTTTTCAAATATTCCAAAATGGAGTAAAACTGCTTTTGGAAAAGTTTTGGAGTCGGTTTACTTACCGTATCACATACCTATTCCTTTTTGGAGGTCTGGAGCATTCTGATAGATATCCCTTATGTACTCCTCCGGTGTTATGGTATTAATAATATTGGTTTCAACATTTATGGGAGTACCTGAGATATAATGTTTGATTCTTTGCCCGTTTACCACCTTCGGGTTATTGCCTTCAGCGTTGTTGATCTTGATGGCATCGGAACGATAAACTTCCTCGATAATGTAAGGCCCTTCCCATTTAGAGAGAAGCCTTCCTGCGAAAAATCTTAAACGAGAATTGTATAGCAAGACATGGCCACCTACATTAAATTCACGCTTTTGTATCCTTTTATCATGCCATCTTTTAACTCTCTTTAAACAATTTGTCATTCTCATAGGCTTGGGTTCTCCATTCATCAAGTGAGCTAATGTCAAATAACCTCTTCTCACCGGCAAGTTTGAAATCATATTTGAGCTCTTTAATTGCCCAGTAAGCTTTATGTTCTAGTTCAAGAGGTAAGTGACAAGCTTTTCCATAAACCATATTATATGCAGACATACCCATAGGATTCTTATAAGCAGTTCTATAAGCCCATAGTGCATCATCAAGTTTCTTGGACCAATTCTTTCTGGATCTATTATCAGTCTTTTACAAAATCAACTTTATTTCTCGGTTACTTAATTCTACTTGACCACTAGATTGAGGGTGATATGGAGATGCAATTCTATGGTTAACATGATATTTAGCAAGCAATTTACGGACCATGAATAAAGTGTGAACCACCATGAGTCATTAAATATCTAGGGACTCCAAACCTTGGGAAAATAACTTCTTTAAGCATTTTAATGGAGGTGTTATGATCAGTACTACTAATTGAAATAGCTTCTACCCACTTAGTAACAGAATCAACAACAACCAAAATATGTGTATACCCATTGGAGGAAGGAAAAGGTCCCATATAATCAAATCCCCAAACATCAAATGGTTCAATAAGAAGTGAATAATTCATAGGCATTTCCTGACATCTACTAATATTACCAATTCTTTGACATTCATCACAAGACAAGACAAACTTACGAGCATCCTTGAAAAGAGTAGGCCAATAAAAACCAGATTGTAATACCTTGTGTGCAGTTCTATCACCAGCATTGTGTCCCCCGTAGGCCTCGGAGTGAAACTTGCGTAGGATCTGTTCATGTTCATGCTCAGGTACACAACATCTAATAATACCATCTACTCCTTCTTTATAAAGGTGTGGGTCATCCCAAAAGTAATGTCTTAAATCATAGAAAAACTTTTTCTTTTGCTGGTATGTGAAACTAGGTGGTAAAAATTTAGCAACGATATAATTAGCATAATCAGCATACCAATGGAGTACTACGAGAAGCATTTATGACAGCTAATTGTTCATCAGGGAAACTATCATCAATTGGTAGTGGGTCATCAAGAATATTTTCTAACCTAGACAAGTTGTCTGCTACAGGGTTCTCAGCTCCCTTTCTATCAATAATATGTAAATCAAATTCTTGCAGCAAGAGAACCCATGTAATAAGTCTAGGTTTAGCATCTTTCTTTTCCATAAGATATTTAATAGCAGCATGATCGGTGTGAACGGTTACTTTGGAATCAACAATATAAGATCTGAACTTGTCCTAAGCAAATACAACTGCTAAAAATTCTTTTTCAGTAGTAGCATAATTCCTTTGAGCAATGTCTAGAGTTTTACTAGCATAATGGATAACATTTAATTTCTTATCAACTCTTTGTCCTAGAACAGCACCAATAGCATAATCACTAGCATCACACATAATTTCAAAGGGTAGGTTCCAATCAGGTGGTTGAACAATTGGTGCAGAAATTAATGCTTTCTTAAGTATTTCAAATGCTTCTACACAATCATCATCAAAAACAAATGGAACATCTTTTTGCAAGAGATTAGTAAGAGGCCTAGAAATTTTAGAGAAGTCTTTAATAAATCTCCTATAGAAACCGGCATGGCCAAGGAAACTTCTTATACCTTTGATATCTTTAGGACAAGGCATTTTTTCAATAGCATCAACTTTAGCTTTATCAACTTCAATACCTCTTTCGAAGATTTTATGCCCCAAGACAATACCTTCATTAACCATAAAGTGGCACTTCTCCCAATTCAAGACAAGATTAGTTTCTTCACATCTCTGCAAAACTCGATCAAGGTTGCTTAAGCAATCATCAAAAGAAGTTTCGTAAATGGAGAAATCATCCATGAAAACCTCAACAATCTTTTCACAAAAATCAGAGAATATAGTAGTCATACATCTTTGAAAAGTAACAGGTGCATTGCATAAACCAAAAGGCATACGTCTATAAGCAAAGGTACCGAAAGGGCAAGTAAAAATAGTTTTTTCTTAATCCTCTTGTGACACAGGTATTTGGGAAAAAACAGAATAACCATCTAGAAAGCAGAAGTGTGTATGTTTTCATAGTCTTTCTAGCATTTGATCAATAAAAGGTGGAGGATAATGATCTTTCCTAGTAGCTTTGTTTAATTTTCTAAAATCAATTACCATCCTATAACCTGTGACAATTCTTTGTGGAATCAATTCATTTTTATCATTAGGAACAACCGTAATACCTCCCTTCTTAGGGACACAATGAATAGCACTTACCCATCTACTATCAGCAATAGGATAGATTATACCTGCTTCCAGAAGCTTTAATATCTCAATCCTTACCACTTCTTTCATTTTTGGATTCAACCGTCGTTGATGATCAACAACTGGTTTAGCATCAGGTTCCATATTAATTTTGGGCTGACATAGAGTGGGACTTATGCCCTTAAGATCATCAAGAGTATATCCAATAGCGGCACTATGCTTCCTCAGAGTTTTCTATAATTTCTTTTCCTCATGATCTGAAAGGTTAGCACTAATAATAACATGATATATCTTTTTCTCATTGAGATAAGCATATTTCAAAGTGTCAGGTAATTGTTTAAGATTGAACACAGGATCACTCTTGGATGGAAGAGGATCTCCAAGAGTCTCAACAGGCAAATTGTGTTTCAAAACAAGCATTTGTTTGAAGAATATCTCAGGCATTTGTTTGAAGAATGTCTCATCTATCTCATTTCTTTCATTCATGAACATGTCATTTTCATGGTCTAGCAAGTATTGTTCTAAAGGATCAGTAGGAGGCACGGCAGTAGAAGCAAGACCAATAATTTCATCTTTACTAGGCAATTCTTTATCATGGGGTTGCCTATGAAATTTGGAAAATTAAACTCATGACACATCCCCAAAACTTACACTAACAATTTCTTTCTCACAATCTATTTTCGCATTAACAGTGTTCAAGAAAGGTCTACCAAATATAATGGGACAAAAATCATCTTGTGGGGAACCAAGAACTAGAAAATCAGTAGGGTATTTTATTTTCCCACACAAGACTTCAACATCTCTACCAATCCCAATTGGTGAAATAGTATCTCTATTGGCAAGCTTAATAGTAACATCAATATGTTCTATTTCAGTAGGTGCAATATCATTCATAATTTCTTGGTATAAACTAAAGGGAATTGCACTCACACTAGCACCCAAATCATGTAAGCCATGATAACAATGATCTCCTATTTTAACAGAAACAATAGCCATGCCAACAATAGGTCTGTGTTTATCTTTATCATTGGGTTTAGCAATTCTAGCAGCTTCATCACAGAAATAAATAACATGCCCATCAATATTATCGACTAAGATATCTTTAACCATAGAAATACTAGGTTCAACTTTAATTTGTTCAGGGGGTGTAGGTGTTCAAGTATAACTCTTACGAACCATAGCTGAAGCTTTAGCATGTTCTTTTATTCTAACAGGGAAAGGTGGTTTCTCAATATAAGCAGTAGGAATAACAAGATCAACATTATAAGTAATAGTTTCCTCTTCAGCTTTAATGGGTTCTATTATTTTTACTTCAATGGGAGGATGATATTTAAACCACTTCTCCTTAGGGAGATCAACATGAGTAGCAAATGATTCACAGAAAGAAGCTACCATCTCAGAGTCAAGTCCATATTTAGTGCTAAATTCACGAAAAGCATCGGTATCCATAAAAGATTTAACACAATCAATCTTAAGGTTTATACCTGACTCCTTACCTTTGTCGAGCTCCCAATCTTCAGAGTTGCATTTAATTCTTTCCAAGAGATCCCATTTGAATTCAATAGTCTTCTTCATAAAAGAACCACTACAAGAAGTATTGAGCATGGATTGATCATTACGAGAAAGCCGAGCATAAAAATTCTGAATAATAATTTCTCTTGAGAGCTCATGATTGGGGCATGAATATAACATTTACTTAAGCCTCCCCCAAGCTTGAGAAATACTTTCTCCTTCATGAGGCCAAAAATTATATATATAATTCTGATCATGATGAACTAGATGCATGGGATAAAACTTTTGATGAAATTCCAATTTTAATCTGTTGTAATTCCAAGTCCCGATATCATCGCATAGACTATACCATGTCAATGCCTTCTCCTTCAATGATAAAGGGAAGACCTTCTTCTTGACTTCATCCTCGGGCAAACCTACAAGCTTAAATAATCCACAAACATCATCCACCTAGATTAGATGCGTATCAGGATGTAATGTTCCATCTCCTGCATAAGGATTAGCTAGCAGTTTCTCTATCATACCTGAAGGAATTTCATAAGAAATATTTTCAGTAGGTTCAGTAGGTTGAGGGGCAACTCTTTGCTCTTCCGGTCGGGGTGAAGATACCCCGAACAAACCCCTCAAAGGATGATTTTCCATAGTGACAAGTGACAGTAAATTTCAGCACGTAATATAAATGTTTCCTTACCAAATTCCACTTACCAAAGGTGCTTCACTCCCCGGCAACGGCACCAGAAAAGATTCTTGATGACCCACAAGTATTGGGGATCTATCATTGTCCTTTCGATAAGTAAGACTGTCGAACCCAACAAGGACCAGAAGGAAGTGACAAGCGGTTTTCAGCAAGGTATTTTCTGCAAGCACTAAAATTATCGGTAACAGATAGTTTTTTGACAAGATAATTCGTAACGGGTAACAAGTAACAAATGTAACAAAGGTGCAGCAAGGTGGCCCAATCCTTTTTGTAGCAAAGGATAAGCCTGGACGAACTCTTATATAAAGCAAAGCGCTCCCAAGGACACATGGGAATTGTTGTCAAGTTAGTTTTCATCATGCTCATATAATTTGCGTTGGTTACTTTGATAATTTGATATGTGGGTGGACCGGTGCTTGGGTGCTATCGTTACTTGGACAAGCCTCCCACTTATGATTAACCTCTCTCGCAAGCATCCACAACTACGAAAGAAGAATTAAGATAAATCTAACCATAGCATGAAACATGTGGATCCAAATCAGCCCCTTACGAAGCAACACATAAACTTGGGTTTAAGCTTCTGTCACTCTAGCAACCCATCATATACTTATTACTTCCCAATGCCTTCCCCTAGGCCCAAATCATGGTGAAGTGTCATGTAGTCGATGTTCACATAACACCACTAGAGGAAAGACAACATACATCTCATCAAAATATCAAACGAATACCAAATTCACATGATTACTTATAACAAGACTTCTCCCATGTCCTCAGGAACAAACATAACTACTCACAAAGCATATTCATGTTCAAGATCAGAGGGGTGTTGAATATCATTAAGGATCTGAACATATGATCTTCCATCGAATAAACCAACTAGCATCAACTACAATGCGTAATCAACACTACTAGCAACCCACAAGTACCAATCTGAGGTTTTGAGACAAAGATTGAATACAAGAGATGAACTAGGGTTTGAGAGGAGATGGTGCTGGTGAAGATGTTGATGGAGATTGACCCCCTCTCGATGAGAGGATCGTTGGTGATGACGATGGATTCGATTTCCCCCTCCTGAAGGAAAGTTTCCCCGGCAGAACAGCTCCGTCGGAGCCCTAGATTGCTTCTGCCCAGGTTCCGCCTCGAGAGGGCGGCGGTTCATCCCAAAAGCTTCCTTATGATTTTTCCCGGTAAAAGCCCTTCATATAGCAGAAGGTGGACATCGGAGACCTGCCAGGGGGGCTACAAGCCCTAGGGGCGTGCCAGGGGGGTAGGGCGAGCCCCAGGCTTGTGGCCAGCTAGTGGGTCCCCTCTGGTATTTTCTTCGCCCAATAATTCTTATATATTCCAAAATAATTCTCTGTAAATTTTCAGGACTTTTGGAGTTGTGCAGAATAGGTCTCTCAGATTTGCTCCTTTCCGGTACAGAATTCTAGCTACCGGCATTCTCCCTCTTTGTGTAAACCTTGTAAAAAAAGAGAGAAAAGGCATAAGTATTGTTCCATAATGTGTAATAACAGCCCAAGTTGCAATAAACATCATCATAAAAGCATGATGCAAAATGGACGTATGAGGCTGAATGAAAATATATTTCACTCATGCTCGGTAAAGACTTCCACTTGTCTGCCCAATAAGAGATGCCTCCAGGTGATCAAAGCATGGACAACTGCCGACAACTCAAGATCGTGAGTGGGGTAGTTCTTCTCATTTGGCCTCAACTGCCAAGAAGTATACGCCACCACATGCTTCTCTTCAATAAGAACTGCACCAAGGCCAAGCAACGAGGCACCGCAGAACACTTAGAAAGGCTTGGATTAATCAGGAGGAGTAAGATCTTGAGCCGAGATAAGCTTTTCTTTGAGTGTCTTCAACACAACAAAACACTCAGGAGTCCAAGCATACTTTATATTCTTCTGGAGGAGGTTAGACAAAGGCTTGGCCACCTTGGAGAAGTTCTCAATGAATCTTCTAAAATAGTTTGCAAGCCCGAGAAAGCTTCTGAGTTGCTTGACACTTTGAGGGGGCTGCCATTTGACAATCGCTACAACTTTCTCCGAACATACCGAAATGCCCTTGGAAGAGATAATGTGACCGAGGTAGAGTACCTCATCAAGCCAGAATTCACACTTGGATAACTTAGCATAAAATAAATGCTCCCTAAGCTTATCGAGCACTAAGCGCAGATGCTTTGCATGCTCTTCCTTGGACTTTGAGAAAACCAGGATGTCATCAACATAGACGAGGACAAATTCGTTATTGTATGGATTGAATACAAAGTTCATCATGTGGGAGAAAGTTGGAGGGCCATTTGAAAAACTGAAAGACATCACTGTATACTCATAAGAGCCAAAACTTATCCTCTAAGTATGTTGGTGCAATATTCGCCCTCTTGTGTTTTGGAGATTGTTGACAGAAATAGGCATGGACTGATTTGTTTGCTAGCGCACACAGAGAGAAATAGTCCGTGCAGAACCGAAGAGCATGTTGTCTCCGATGTCAAGTTCGAGGAACTTCACCGAAGAATATCTGCGTTGCAGAGAAGAATGAGCAACATCTGTTGAGAACATGTAGATGAGAAGATTTATGTGAAGAAGTTAACCCCTCGAAAATTTATTGCTAAAGCAAAGCAATTGGTACGGAGCTGTTGTTTGAAGAAATTAACAGCAGTGAGTGGAAGTCGAAGACAATGTGAAGACATAGTATTCATTTTGTTGTTCTTCTTTCATTCATTTGGGTCATAGGACCTCTGCACTATTAAGAGAGGTATAGGTTCTCGATGCTTATATCCGCTGTGATGCTTAGCCCAAAACGTATGCAAGACTAAGAGAAATCTCTTTGTGTTTCGAATGATTACCTACCAGCAATAGACGTTGTTCTTCGTGCTGCAGGAGATATCTTTGGAACTGAGGAGTTAGAATTACTTGCTCCGCAAGAAAAGTTACCGTTGTGCTCAAATTTTCGACCGTTGGACTCGTGTTTTCGGCCATTGGCTGCTCCACATGTCCAATTTGGTCATTTCCCTTCAGGGAAGGCTGCGGCTATAAATAGCCACCCCGCTCCAACGTTGCCCATTGGCTGCTCCACTTAAGATTTCTAAGAAGACTGACTAAGCATCCCCTCTTCGAGTGATTTGAGTTTAAGATCCACCAAGAGAAAAATCAAGAGCCCAAAACTTAGACAGTGGTTGAGCATCACAGTAGTTCTGAGTTTAGAGTTCTTGTACCTATTACTCTTGAGGGTTGCGCACTCTCTAGATGGATAGGTGTCGGCTCGAGTGTTGAAGAGTTGTTGTCTTCCTGAGCAAGATCTTCAGCAACCAAGAGTGATTGTGGTTCACGAACTACTATGATGCTCAATGGAGATCGCCGACAAGTATCTACCACGAGTGAAATCAACTCGAATCTGATTAGCTCCGAGTTGAAGGAGAATAGGACGAAGAGAGTTTATCTTCTATGTTTAATCACAACCCCTCCAACCAGACATAGTCCTTTTGGTAGAAGGGCGAACTGGTCTACCAAATCCATCTGTCGCCATTGAGCACCACTCATTCAATCTACTTTACTGCATTACATTCAGTAGTTTACTTTGTGCTCTATGACGATAGTTTATCAGATCAATCTTTGTTTGTTGCATTTCATTCGTCGTTACAATCTGTTATCATTCGTTGCTCACACAGTTGCATTCTTATCACTCTGTGTGGTCATTTCAGTCGCATACATCTCTGCTCACACTTATTAAGACTGGCATGATTCCCCTGTGTTGTTTTCGTTTACCCTATCATAGTTCTTTCTCGTACCTTTCCTTCACAGTTCATTCCTAGTTTTCTCTCATGCTGCTGCATCTGTTAGCATATTGTATTACCATTGTCATTGTCAATCCCATGATATCCTATGCTCGAACCATTATTGCTTCTTACCTTGATAGATATGTTCCTAGATAAAGTGCTTGTCTAAGTTTATATCTATCGAACCTTATTTTCGCTGTAGTGTTTGGGATCCATTCATATCATTCGCAAGAATTTTTGAATCTCCCATTCACCCCCCTTTGGTCGATATAATCTCGGTCCCAACAATTGGTATCAGAGCGGGTACTCCCTGTCTCTATTTATTAAAGGTTTAACCACCTTGGAGTTTATGAGTATGTTGTATGCAGGCAGATCCTCGCACTATGAAAGGTTTCCTATCTTCGATGGAAATGACTATGTCTACTGGAAAGAGAGAATGAGAATCAGACTTCCAGCCATCAACATAGATCTATGGCAGATTGTGGAAAATGGATATATCATTCAGCACCCTAATGCTCCAAATTCTGATGACAAAGCTATACTGCGGTTGAATGCACAAGCAAAAGATATCATCTGTTAAAGTATCTTAGAAGACATTTTCATTCGATTCTGAGAGCTTGACAATTGAAAGCAACTCTGGGATGCCATAAAAAATGCTGATGAAGAATTCATTCCTAGAACAGATTCTCACACTGAAATGCTTCGTGCTATGTTTGCTGGTTTCAGAAGTCTTCATAAAAAGTGCTATGGAACTCACTGATTGGTTGACCAATATTGTTGAAAGGCTTCATCAACGAGGAGTAACAGATATCACCGATAGAGAAGTTGTCAACAAGCTACTGAGTGCTCTTGGTCCAACCTTCGATCCAATCGTAGCTGAAATCAAGCAAAGACCAGACTATGAAGAACTTCACTACGTCGAGGTCATGACACTGTTGTCCATTCATGAAGAAAAGATGGAACTTGAAAATGAGATCAAGAATCTTCTTCGGAAAGTGAAGGGTAAATTCTCTCACACTATGGCAGCTCACAAGAAGAAGATGTTGAGAATCAACACACCATCACAAGGGAACTTGAAATGCTCACAGAAAGGCTACGTGATCTCAGAATACAAAATTTGTGTCTCACAAATGATGACGAATTTGACTTGCCTGAATCTTCAAGAAAGTTACCACCAAAAGAAATGAAGTGCTTCAAGTGCAAACAATTCGGTCACTTCATCGCAGACTGTCCTTGCTGGGATAGAAAACCAAGCAACAAATGGATATATCTTCACGGCAATGGATTCACTCGAATGGATCATCACACTAAGCTCTCGAAGAAAAATGAATCTTCCTCATCTTCCTCAACGACACCAGTCACTGATGTGAAAGCCAGAGCAACCATCGAATCCAATATGAAGAGAATATCTCAGCTGAACAAAGCATGTGCTGATATGAACTTGGATTCTGAAGATGAGACATCCGAATCAGAATCAGAAGATGAAGAGCTTCATAGAAGGATAGGAAGAATCAATGCCTTTGTTGCTTATGAATCATCTGAGAAATAAACCCCAATCACACACTGATGACAATGCTTCAAGTGATGATGAGCCAATCGCATTCTGTCTCATGGCAAAAATCTCTAAGGATCAGGTATCAGAAATGTGACGCCCCCGGCTTAATCGTGCACTAATCATACACGCAAATGCACATGATCAAGCCTAAGGACTCACTTGAAGGAATAACAACACAACTCTAAAACAATTTAAAAAATAATACAAGCTCTATATTACAAGCCAGGGCCTTGAGGGCTCGAATACATAAGCTTGAAGTCAACAAGCATCAGCGGAAGCGTTAGATATCTGAGCACAGATATAAAAGAGAAACAGAAAAGACTTTAAAAAGGCGGTGCAAAACAAAAGCTATGACCGAAAAGGCGCAGGCCTCCTGCCTGGGACCCTCCGAACCTACTCCTGGTCGTCGGTCAACTCGAAGTAGTAACCACCCTCGGGGTAGTAGTAGCAGTCGTTGACGGGGGCAGCTGTGTCAGGGGCTCCGTCATCTAGTTGCATCAAACGGATATGGGGAAAAAGAGGAAGCAAAGCAACCGTGAGTACTCATCCGAAGTACTCAGCAAGCAAGGATCTACACAACATATGAACATTATCAAAGAAAGGCTATATATGTGGACTGGGCTGCAGAAATGCCAGAATAGAGAGAAGGCCTAGTCCTATCGAAGACTAACATCTTCAGCGGTCTGGCAGCATTAGAATAGTGTAGATTAGTACAGTATAAAGTAGTAGCAGTATTAAGTATCAACCTCGGCCAGAGATCCTTTCTCGACTCCCTACGAGAAAGTGATCCCAGAGCCCTAGTATCCATTTCTATCCAGTTCTAGTTTTATCGATCGGGATACAACTCCGAGCGTCCGTTACCGAGGATCCGGCTATGCATAGATTAGTTCTTCCCTGCAGGGGTGCACCAACTTACCCACCACGCTCGATTAACTCCGGCCGGACACACTTTTCTAGGTCATGCCCGGCCTCGGCCAAACGATACACCACAACCCGACCTAGGCCTAACAGAGAGGTCACCACGTCGGACTAAACCTATGCCCCCAGGGGTCTTGGGCCATCGCCCCGGGAACTCCTGCACGTTACGTTCACGGTCGAGAGCAGACCTGGCAACCCACACTATCAAGGCGGTTGCTTCACGCGGTCCAACTTGGCATGCACCGCTCAGTCGCTGACGTCCATTAAGCTTCGGCTGATGCATACGATGCAGAGTGCCCATAACTGTTCCCACGTGATGGTTAGTGCTATCGGGCCAGAGGCCCACTCGAATCAAATATCCAAATCGTTAGTGAATTTGGAGAGCGCGGTAACGAGCAGAGACTCACGATCGATGTGACCCCGTCGCCCAGTCTCGAGTACTTGCTGCAAGGGCTAAGAATGCCCGGCCATGCCTCGTAATCATCTCGCGGGCACCCCCCAGGTCAACCCGTCTCCACATCACTCGCATCACATGCTCGCACGGGTACCCTTCAGGGCCGACCCGACTTTATCACGGTTCATGGTTAAAGTCATAGTAACGATGTGTCCAAACGCCAGGAGGTAACCCAAGGAATCACCCTCGATGGATTCCACCTGATGTAGTAGTCAAGGTGAACTTAGGAGGAATCACCCTCGAGGTTCACACTTGAGGTGTTGCACGACGGCATCGTCATCGGGAGTGGTGAGGAGGAATCACCCTCGATGACCATGACCGAATAGCTACTCTACAGAGTTAACATCAGAAGTGCTAAACGAGGTATCACCCTCGGCACTCGATAGTAACGTTGCAGGGTCGTACAACTAGGGGGGTGATGTGCAGTGCCGGGGCCTGATTGTCGATCACGTTGATGAAGTCATCTGATAATCCAGCGGGGCAACTTGGGACAAAGTGGGGGTCTCTGGTGGGTCTCTATCCAGCCTATACTAAGCAGTTTAGGATAAACAGGTAGGTATCAATAGCAGTTACAAAAATAGGCTATGCATCAGAAATAGGATATGCAGTAGCAGCAGCAATTTCTAATGCAAGCATAACAGAGAAAGAATAGGCGATGTCGGCATGTTCAAAGGGGGGATGCTTGCCTGGTTGCTTTGCAAACACCAACGGGTCTTCGACGAGGTAGGTGATCATCGGGTCATCATCGGTCTCGGGGTTTATGAGAGAGAAGAGGGGGAAGAAACAATAAATAAAGGCAGACAAATGCAATCACAGAAGCATAGCATGGCAGCACGTTACTCGAGGTGCGCCCTAATGCAGTACTACGCAAGTTAGTGGGAGTGGGAACTATTCGGGAGTGTTCTCCCAGCTCCGGGTGATTATCGGACAGATGAAACGGAGGGGAAAGTTCCATGTTCATCATGCTAGAGGCATGTGACAGGTATGAGGAGGGCAGATTCAGATTCATCTCATTTTTCTGATCGTTTTTATATATAAATCATTTTCATCTGAGCTACGGTTATTTTTCTATTAATTTTCAAAGTTTTTAGCAATATCCTGGAATTATTTTTAAATCCAAAATGCATAGAAAATGCTGGGTGCACCCGATGCACTGCACCCAGAGTGCACCAGAGGGTTGACATGTGGGGCCAGTCAACTGCCTAGTCAGCGGTTGACTGGTCCACGGTTGACTGGTCAAAGGTCCAATGGGACGCACCTGTCATTGACTGGGTTAATTAACATATTTTTAATTAATCTAAATGGTTAATTAGCGGGGTGGGCCCCAGTAGTCAGTGTCTACACTAACTAATAGAGTTAATTTTATTAGCTAATGGCTACAGTAACTGGGCCCGCTTGTCAGTGGGTGTTAAGGGTGGATTAGCACCTAAACGGACTGATGCGCGGGACCCACCTACGTTTAAACACCGACGCGCGTCGAAGTTGCTCTGGCGAGCAACAGAGACGGCGGTGCGTCGCAGAAACGGCGCACAGGGGGCGGATCGAGCCGCGGTTGGGCTCATTCGGACGAGCCCGGAGCCGCGCGTGCGATGGAGCAAGCGGCGGCAGCTGGGGTTGACCGAAACGACGGCGGCGCCAGAATTCGGGTGTGCTCGGTCTCGAGCGCACAAAACACGGGCAGAGGATTTGGTGGCGCGTTAGGTTCCTGGGAGCCCCAGGAACTCGGGGCAAAGCTCGGTTGCGAGCTTGGCGTGCTGTGGCCACGGCTGTGCCATGGCTGGCGGCAAGAAACTTCGGGCGCGACGGCAACTAGGGCTACGGGGACGGAATCGAGCGAGGCAGAGGCAGGGGAGGCTCGCGGCTCACCTAGCAGGCACACGGAGGCCATTTGGGTGCACGGGAGCGCAGTAACAGTGGCAAATCGGCGGCGAGGAGGTGGCGACCGAGGTTGGGGAAGACGACGCGGGCGATGGCGGTGATGCTCCCCTGCTCTAGACCAGTGGCTCAGTAGATGTAGGGGAGGGCCACGGAGCTGCTGGTCATGCTCGCGCAGCTCGAGGTGTCCTCTGGCCACGACGATGGTGAAGTGCGGTGGCGGCTTCCGCTCGGGCGAGCCAAATCGAGAGAGGGGAGGAAACAGGGAGGAATGGGGGCTAGGGTTCGCTGGGAGAGAGGGAGAGGGGAGTGAGAGCGAGGCGACCAGGGGGGAGGGCTCGGGGCGCCCTTATCCCTTCGCGCCCCTGCTCCCGTCACGGTGTCGTGCTGCGGCCGGCGGAGACATGCATGTCCATAGAGACGATGACACGGAGGAGAAGTAGGTGGGGGAGTGGGCTGGGCCAGCTCAGCCCGGTAGCCAGGTAAGTTTTCTGCCACTTCCTCTTTTTCTGTTATTTTCCTTTTTGTTTATTAACAGAGAGGAAAAATAATTATTTAGGGCAGCCAAATCATTTTAGAAAAAGGTTGAGCTTGGCCCAAAATATTCTTTGCTATTTATGGCACAGCCACAAATATTTTGGAGACAAAGTGGAATCAAATGGATTTTTCATAAATGGAATAGCATTTTAAAATGCTAGAATTGCATTGGGTTAATTGCTACTTCTCATTTTAGCACCATAGTGATGTTCTTTTTCTTAACATCAAATTGTTTTGGAATATTTGCTAAATGACGAACATTTTTCCAGCAACTTTTGTGAAACTTCAAATTGCACTTTGAATTTGAATTGATTTCAGAGGGGGGGATTTGAATTGAACTGCTTAACCACTATGATCAAGCATTGTACAGATGATGACTTGGCATGATTATGAGGTGATCACAGTAGTTGATACATGGGGGTGTTACAATTCTCCTGCACTACAAGAAATCTCGTCCCGAGATTTAAGTGGGGAAGTAAAGAGTAACTTCAGGAGAACTGACCCTTATAGGGTTAATTATCTAGTGAACAATTCAGGGAATGTGGCAGAAGTATCTCTCGAGTTGAAACTTAATAAAACATCAAGAGCAAATTATGAAGGTACAATAAGAAGTTTCAAGCGAATGGACATCCGATCGATACCTAAACAGAGTGTGAAAAGGGGTTCAGAGCATCGGGAATAGATCATCTCTTGGAGGGTGGTTCATGATAACACACAAAGCCAAGAGCATATGATACTTCAGAATCAAGGATGTACAAGTGAGTCAGGTTCCGATCCTGTGGAACTGTGATGAGGGTCGATCAAAAGTAGGGAGAATGGCGTCATTTTACCGGTCACGACAACAAGGTATGTCAGAGGACAGTCTATTAGTTATGTCGGTAACAACGCCGGTACCAAGGGTGGGGGACGAAGAGAACCATTTTCTTGCTCGTAAGAACGAGGTGGACCAATAGGCAAAGTTCTCGTCCATCGGGGGTAACCGGAATGTCATCAACAACAGTAACAGGGTCTCACTGACAAGGTTGTTCATCGGGGTGTTTTATAAGCAGGGAATTATTTATGCTTATATCATATAGATCACAAGAAAGATATTGGAACCACAGATACAACACAAGCTCTAAATCAACCTTGTTGTTTGAGGTGAAATGATAAGATGAGGAAGATCGGTGTAAGCTTCACTCATTGTCGAAAAGTTGTGCTCTGGGAATAAGAACCAGGTAGCACAGTTAAAATTTAGCACGATGATGATATAGCCGATCAGGCTAGGAATGATGTGATGGAGTATTAAACTTCCCAGTAACAAGTACTAGGGATAATACCCGAAGGTAAATCAGAGTAGAGGTTGGACGGGTGAAATGATCTGCAGAGGACAAGTATTTTATCTTTTCTGGGAAATGGAATCAAGGAGAAAATATGGTCGGAACCACGATTGCAAAGTATCAATTCTCAGATACAAGATGAACTTATCACAGCGGTACAATTTCTTTTACGAGCAGCTTCCATGATGAGTTCTACATCGGGTACATGGGCATGAACACAAAGGTTTAAGGTCGACTCCCACTTCTTCAATGCATAACCTTTCATTCACTCCTCGTTTTCGAAGAGATTGTAATGCGGAAGATTTATCTGGTGAAGCACCAGAGGAGTATGACTCGCATATCTTTCGAGTTCACACAGATTAGGGAAGGCATAGGTTCAACCCGTAGGGGTATCTTAGGAACATATACCACTACCTTCCAGAGCATATAACATCAGCTCAATAGCAGAGCATGGTTGACAAAAGCAGAGGATACAATTTACCGAAGGCAATATGTATCAGGGGAAGAGCGCACGAGATTTTGAATATGAAGGACATTGCCAGATAATAATCCAACAAAGGATTCAGCGGCCCTCAATGGATCTGATGTGAGTATTAGTACTCAATCAGAAGAAGGAAAGAATGCAAAGGCACCAGATTATAGAAACAGCTGAATAATTCGGCGTTCAAGTTGAAGGGAACTAGGTGGACAACCAATTGCAACATGATTGGCTGAGATCCAACTCGTGTCCAGAATGACGTCTAAGCAGGAAGGTTAAATTTCAGGGTTCGACTGATGATTGCGAGCATTCGCTTACATGTTGAATCAACGGGATCAGAATGATATTGAAAAGGAATATCAATGATGATTACTTGACATATGGAACTAACCATAATGCAAGCAAGTAAGAAGAATCTCAAAAGCAGTAGGCTGTAGAGGACTTTTGGGAGATCAGATAGCATTTTCAAAGTATTTTGGAGAGCATATGAACAACTGGGGATGAATGGACCCTGGGTAAGTGAATTATTCGCAGTGCAAAAAGAAGCTGCAAAGCAGAAGGCACAAAGGATTCTCGGAACAACGGAGAGTATTAGGGATAACTGGTAACAGCAAGAGCCACTGGGGATGAAGGTACAAATGGCAAGGATGTTATTCACGGGGATTATCAGTGGTTAGGAACTGCAAAGCAGTGGGCACAGGGTCTCGGGAATCATCGAGGAGTATCTTCAGAGTATTCTGATGAAGCAGACGATCATCTATGGTGAAGGAGCTCTCTAGGAGGAAGCAGTTACGAGAACCTAATGTTAGAGTTAGCAAAATCTTTAACCTGAATAGAAGAGAGATCAGAGTCCCAGAGTAAAGACGGGGAATAAAAGATCCTAATATCACCCAATTGGCGACGTGGGCCCGTAAGCCACACAGCCAAGTTAGTAAAACAGTTTTGGATGACTAGACTCAACTTCGGCCAAGGAGTTGGAAAGGGGGTTCCCACAGGCAGTCGGCTCTGATACCAACCTGTGACGCCCCGGGCTTAATCAAGCACTAATCATACACGCAAATGCACGTGATCAAGCCTAAGGACTCACTTGAAGGAATCATAACACAACTCTAAAACAATTTAAAAAATATTACAAGCTTTATATTACAAGCCAGGGCCTCGAGGGTTCGAATACATAAGCTTGAAGTCAACAAGCATCAGCGGAAGCTTTAGATATCTAAGCACAGATATAAAAGAGAAATAGAAAAGCCTTTAAAAAGGCGATGCAAAACAAAAGCTATGATCGAAAAGGCGCAGGCCTCCTGCTTGGGACCCTCCGAACCTATCCCTGGTCGTCGGTCAACTCAAAGTAGTAACCACCCTCGGGGTAGTAGTAGCAGTCATCGATGGGGGCAGCTGTCTCAGGGGCTCCGTCATCTGGTTCCATCAAACGGATATGGGGAAAAAGAGGAAGCAAAGCAACCGTGAGTACTCATCCAAAGTACTCAGCAAGCAAGGATCTACACTACATATGCAACATTATCAAAGAAAGGCTGTATATGTGGACTAGGCTGCAGAAATGCCAGAATAGAGAGAAGGCCTAGTCCTATCAAAGACTAGCATCTTCAGCGGTCTTGCAGCATTAGAAGAGTGTAGATTAGTATAGTATAAAGTAGTAGCAGTATTAAGTATTAAGTATCAATCTCGGCCAGAGATCCTTTCTCGACTCCCCGCGAGAAAGCGATCCCAGAGCCCTAGTATCCATTTCTATCCAGTTCTAGTTGTATCGATCGGGATACAACTCTGAGAGTCCGTTACCGAGGATCCGGCTATGCATAGATTAGTTCTTCCCTACAAGGGTGCACCAACTTACCCACCACGCTCGATTAACTCCGACCGGACACACTTTTCTGGGTCATGCCCGGCCTTGGCCAGACGATACACCACAACCCAACCTAGGCTTAACAGAGAGGTCAGGACGTCGGACTAAACCTATGGCCCCAGGGGTCTTGGGCCATCGCCCCGGGAACTCTTGCACGTTACGTTCACGGCCGAGAGCAGACCTGGCAACCCACACTATCAAGGCGGTTGCTTCACGCGGTCCAACTCGGCACGCGCCGCTCAGTCGCTGACGTCCATTAAGCTTCGGCTGATGCATACGACGCAGAGTGCCCATAACTGTTCCCACCTGATGGTTAGTGCTATCGGGCAAGAGGCCCACTCGGATCAAATATCCAAATCGTTAGTGAATTAGCAGCGCACGGTAATGAGCAGAGACTCACGATCGATGTGACCCCATCACCCCATCTCGACGACTTGCTGCAAGGGCTAAGAATGCCCGGCCGCGCCTCGTAATTATCTCGCGGGCACCCTCCAGGTCAACCTGTCTCCACATCACTCGCATCACATGCTTGCGTGGGTACCCTTCAGGGCTGACCCGACTTTATCATGGTTCATGGTTAAAGTCATAGTAACTGTGTGTCCAAACACCAGGGGGTAACCCAAGGAATCACCCTCGATGGATTCCACCTAATGTAGTCGTCAAGGTGAACTTAGGAGGAATCACCCTCGAGGTTCACACTTGAGGTGTTTCACGATGACATTGTTATCGGGAGTGGTGAAAGAGGAATCACCCTCGATGACCACGACTGAATAGTTACTCTACAGAGTTAACATCAGAAGTGCTAAATGAGGTATCACCCTCGGCACTCGATAGTAACACTGCAGTGTCGTACAACTAGGGGGGTGATGGGCGGTGCCGGGGCCTGGTGGTCGATCATGTTGATCGAGTCATCTGATAATCCAGCGAGGCAACTTGGGACAAAGTGGGGGTCTCTGGTGGGTCTCTATCCAGCTTATACTAAGAAGTTTAGGATAAACAGGTAGGTATAAACAGCAGTTACAAAACAGGCTATGCATCAGAAATAGGATAAGCAGTAGCAGCAGCAATTTCTAATGCAAGCATAAAAGAGAAAGAATAGGCGATATCGGCATGTTCAAAGGGGGGTGCTTGCCTGGTTGCTTTGCAAACACCCAACGGGTCTTCGACGAGGTAGGCAATCATCGGGTCATCATCAGTCTCGGGGTCTATCGAGAGAGAAGAGGGGGAAGAAACAATAAATAAAGGCAGACAAATGCAATCACAGAAGCATAGCATGGCAGCATGTTACTCAAGGTGCGCCCTAATGCAGTACTATGCAAGTTAGTGGGAGTGGGAACTATTCGGGAGTGTTCTCCCAGCTCCGGGTGATTATCGAACAGATGAAACATAGGGGAAAGTTCCATGTTCATCATGCTAGAGGCATGTGACAGGTATGAGGAGGGCCTATTCGGATTCGTCTCATTTTTCTGATCGTTTTTCATATATAAATCATTTTCATCTGAGCTACGGTTATTTTTTTATTAATTTTCAATGTTGTTAGCAATATCCTGGAATTATTTTTAAATCCAAAATGCATAGAAAATGCTGGGTGCACCCGGTGCACTACACCCAGAGTGCACCAGAGGGTTGACACGTGGGGCCAGTCAACTACCCAGTCAGCGGTTGACTGGTCAAAGGTCCAGTGGGACCCACCTGTCATTGACTGGGTTAATTAACAGATTTTTAATTAATCTAAATGGTTAATTAGCGGGGTGGGGCCCAGTAGTCAGTGTCTACACTAACTAATAGAGTTAATTTGATTAGCTAATTGCTATAGTAACTGGGCCCGCTTGTCAGTGGGTGTTAAGGGTGGATTAGCACCAAAACGGACTGACGCGCGGGACCCACCTACGTTTAAATGCCGGCGCGCGTCGGAGTTGCTCCGACGAGCAACAAAGACGGTGGTGCATCGCGGAAACGGCGCACAGGGGGCGGATCGAGCCGTGGTTGGGCTCATTCGGACGAGCCTGGAGCCGCGCGTGCGATGGAGCAAGCAGCGGCAGCTGGGGTTGACCGAAACGACGGCGGCGACATCGAACGGCAGCGCCGGAATTCGTGTGTGCTCAGTCTCGAGCGCACAGAACACAGGGAGAGGATTTGGTGGCCACGTTAGGTTCCTGGGAGCCCCAGGAACTCGGGGCGAAGCTCGGCTGCGAGCTTGGCGTGCTGTGGCCACGGCTATGCCATGGCCGGCGGCGAGAAACTTCGGGCGTGACGGCAACTAGGGCTACGGGGATGGAATCGAGCGAGGCAGAGGCAGGGGAGGCTCGCGGCTAACCTAGCAGGCACACGGGAGCGCTGTAACGGCGGCGAATCGGCAGCGAGGAGGTGGCGGCCGAGGTTGGGGAAGACGACACGGGTGATGGCGATGACGCTCCCCTGCTCCAGACCAGTGGCTCAGTCGACGTAGGGTAGGGCCACGGAGCTGCTGGTCATGCTCGCGCAGCTCGAGGTGGCCTCTGGCCATGACGACGGTGAAGTGCGGCGGCGGCTTCCGCTCGGGTGAGCCAGATCGAGAGAGGGGAGGGAACAGGGAGGAATGGGGGCTAGGGTTCGCTAGGAGAGAGGGAGAGGGGAGTGAGAGCGAGACGACCAGGGGGGAGGGCTCGGGGCGCCCTTATACCTTCGCGCCCCTGCTCCCATCGCGGTGTCGCCCTGCGGCCGGCGGAGATGCGCACGGCCACAGAGACGATGACACGGAGGAGAAATAGGTGGGGGAGTGGGCTGGGCCGGCTCAGCCTGGTAGCCAGGTAAGTTTTCTGCCATTTCCTCTTTTTCTGTTATTTTCCTTTTTGTTTATTAACAGAGAGGAACAATAATTATTTAGGGCAGCCAAATCATTTTAGAAAAAGGTTGAGCTTGGTCCAAAATATTCTTTGCTATTTATGGCACAGCCACAAATATTTTGGAGACAAAGTGGAATCAAATGGGTTTTTCATAAATGAATAGCATTTTAAAGTGTTAGAATTGCACTGGGTTAATTGCTACTTCTTATTTTAGCAACATAGTGATGTTCTTTTTCTTAACATCAAATTGTTTTGGAATATTTGCTAAATGACAAACATTTTTGCAGCAACTTTTGTGCAACTTCAAATTGCACTTTGAATTTGAATTGATTTCAGAGGGGGGATTTGAATTGAACTGCTTAACCACTATGATCAAGCATTGTAAAGATGATGACTTGGCATGATTATGAGGTGATCACTGTAGTTGATACATTGGGGTGTTACAAGAAAAACATCAAAAATCTATGAATGAGTATTCTCCTGAATACATTGCCTATGCTAAGCTGGTTAAGATTGCAAAATCTCAACAAGATGAGCTTGAAAAACTTGAGAACAATCTTAGGAAAACCAAAGGATTATTGGTCGAAGAGATGGAGAAGAATCAAAAGTTGATCGAAGAGCATGATGCTTTTTCTTCAACTATTGATGATCTAACTAACCGATATGATTCCCTTATAGTTGACTATGAGAGTTTATCAGATGAACTCCTTAACAGGAATCAAGAGCTCGAGTCACTGAAAGAGTCTCATAACGTGCTTGCGAAATAAAAAGCTTCTCTCTTCGCCGAGCAATCTAAACAACTTCCTGGTGATTTTGTGCCTCCTTGCTTAAAATGCCTAGAACGTAGCAATGCTGATTCAAATGCTGAAACATCTACTGCTGTCATTGAGAATATTGCAACTTCTACGAATGATATTTCTAACCCCTCTTCCGAGGAATTTGCTATTGTATCCGATGAAAATTGCATATTAAAGAGCTTGCTTGAGATAGGAATGCTAAAGAGCCTCAAAGGGCATCAAACTCTCTGTGATGTGCTCAAGAAGTCTATACTGCTCAAAAACCCTCGAAAGGAAGATTTGGGTTTCGAAAGAAAACTCAATGTTGATGGAACCTACTGGACTCCCGAGCAATATCCTCCAACGAGTTGGGTTCTTGCTAAAAGTAAAACTCTCGAACCTGCAATCCTGTCTGGATATGATTATCCCATTCTTATTGTTTTTGACGAGTCTGATGACTCAAACTACAAATTCTTCAAACAACAGAATGGTAAGGTTTTCGCTTGGTATGTTGGAACAAACCGCAGGTCTGGTTCACCCAAGAAGCAAATCTGGGTGAAGACGTGCATCATTGAAAATCTGTCTGTCACTGCTAACTTGAATATGCAGAGTGATTCTCTTTGGGGAAATGATCATCATTCACAGATTGGCACTGAAACTTCCTCGAATGGATTTTAGTCAAACTATCGACAGAAGGAGTACATGCGTACCTCCGCGAATCATTATGCTCATATCTCTGGAAACAATTTCAATGCTTATTCATATGATTACTCTCGAAATGCACAGGTGAACTATATATCTCGCCTAAGGAATGTCACTGCTAAGACTAAGCAAAAGAGATGCTCGCTGCCCACGCAAGTGTGGGTTGCGAAGAAGAACTAACCCTTCTTGCAGGAACTATCTCAGGGTTTCTTCTCATTTATTCTTAGCCCTGATATTTACTTTGTTGGTCCTCGCTCTTTGTGTTTATTTGCTCTCGTTTGTCGATTTGTCTTTGTTTTGTCGTGTTTGTGTTTCGTCCGATAAGCAACACACTCATAGTTCCGTGTTTGTGTGTTTTCCTCTTGTCTGACTGTGTGTTTTGTTTCAGACCCTTTTATCCCTCTATTCTTTCTCATCCAATCTATGCTATCTTTCATAAGCATGCAATTTGATCTGAAGAAAATTTCTATCCGACGTCCTTGGTTGCAAAAGAAATCGACTTCGAACTTCAATCTGTTTTGGCGCTTGCCCTTCTTCAAAACTTTCGGCCTCCCACACTCGTCCCGAGTTTTTCGCAGGAAATTATTGCCATGTGCCCACGATCCCCACTATCGTGATCATGTCCGTTGAATGTGGAACATCCCGCTTCTGAGGGTCGTAGATTTTGGAGAGGTGGTTCTGCTCGCTACCTATAAATACCCCTCCCGGTGTCTTCTTCCTCACTTCTCAAACCCTCATGCACCTCCTCCCGAGCCCGAGTTTAAAGCAACTCCGGTGAGGTGCCTTGCCATGCGACTCCGGTGAAGTCTCATCGTAGTTGATCTCGCCCGTGCGGTAATCTTCCCTTCCGCATTGCCATAGTTGATCCAGGTTGCCAAGTTAGAGCGCTTGGATCTAGAACTGCTCCTGTCCCCTTCTCTGTTCTTAGGGCAGTTCTTACCAACGCCATTTCCTTTGATTTATTTCACTGCAGTAGATCTTTAGGAATCACTAGGTTATCACTAGTATGGTTTGTAGTTTTTCCCTCATACTAGTTCTCCTTGATCTAGGATTCATGAGTACTTTTCCGAAAGATTAGATAGTTTTTGACCAGTCTTGGACTTTTTGTGGCTAGGTTAAAATCTATCAAAGATATGTTCTCTAAAGTATACCATGGATTCCTATATTCCTTCCGAAAAACTTTCTTTTTTCGTTCAAAAATGCTTCTGTGCTTGTTTATGACCCTACCCCATTTTCCCTCGTATCTATTCTTTTCACAGGTTGGTCATGGCACAGAGTTCAGATGAGTACACAATTTCTGAAGGAGAATTGCCTCAGTATCCTCCAAGGTCTGACCGAATGAGATTGACTGGAGGAGGAAATCATCAAAGTCTCCCAAGACACCAAAGAAGAAATCCGAGTCTGAATCTGAAGAAGATGATGATGAGATTTCCTTTGCACACCGTCAGCTCGAGGATGAATTGGTCACTGACGCACTAACCCTCTACTCTGATGGAAATCCCAGGAAGGGTGGTCGTGGCAGAGAGAAGAATACCACTTCTGAAATGTCTAAACCTGATGGTTATAGAACTCCACCTGGGGTTGAAACAACAACTGAACGGAACAACAGGTTGCAAAGGATTCGCCGCCACTTGGCTAAGAAGTGGTTCAACTATGAAAATGTTCACGAGAAGTATCAGATCATGTTTGCCTTCACACCGCCGTGGAATGACTGCATTGCTGAAAATTGCGTTGGGCCAGATGATGAAAAAGTCAGACCACTAGCACCTTCAAACATACATCCTGAATCCCTCAAAACCATCGCGGATTTTCCTGATGAAGTAGCCAAGAGGGCGAAGGCCAAACCCAAGCATGATGCTAGGCAAACGAACAGAAATCAAGTCGAAGCCAAAAATGTTGTGCTGACTCAGCAAGACGTGCAGAAGAAAAAGATCGTGCTTCCAAAGGAAGCAAGTCCAGAAAGTCAGTTTCCCCTCGTGCTTCCCGAAAGAAACCCATTTCTAGGAAATCAAACAAGGCAGTTTCTAGCTCATCTGATGAATCATGTAGCGAAGATGCTAATGAAATTCCCATGTATGATCAACGTGCCATTCTCAACAAGCCATCCAACAGCCCCTCGCCAGTGAAAGTTTCACCATCTCCATGGCACGCATCTAGTCCCCTCACTGACAAACCTTTGAGTTCTACTACTGCAAAGAGAAAGCTGCAGTCTAAAGGAAAAGCTGAAGCATCTGCTAAGAAGGCCAAACCTAGTGTTCCTGCTTCCACATAGGAACAGAAGTATGACTTCAATCTCATGATTGATGTAATTGAGAGTGCTGATTATGATGCAAAATCTGATGATATCAGCAGTCTCGGACTTCCTGATGATGTTACCAAAATGGTAATGAAACATTTCATTGAGCTGAGGAAAATAACCAAGAAGCTGAATCAGGCTGTCAAGGACAAGCAAACCCTTGAGCAAATGAGGAGAGAGGCCAACACTGAATCTGAAAGGAAAGATCTGTATAGAGAGATTGTTGAGCTCACAAAGGCACTTAGTCTCATGCGAAATTACAAACTTGATTGGCACTCGTGCCTGAAAATGGAAGTATCTCAGGTGTGTAACAGAAGGAATGATGAGATTGACTGCAAGGCAGATCTTGCTCGAAGGAGAATCAAAGAAGAAAAATGTCAGAAGGCTAAACCGAGGGCTAGCAAACCGAAAGGAATCAAAGATCGCCGCCTTCAGACTATCGCTGATGCTCAACCTATTAACTAGAGTACTCCCTTGCAGCAGATTCCACCATCTCCACCTCATGAGGATGAACCTATGCAGCAAGCTGTCCATGTGGAGGTTATCATTCCTACTCCAGCAGCCCAAGAGCAACCAGATGTTGTTGATATCTAACTCGAAAAGAATGATGAAGAAAATTCTTCACCCAAGCAGCAAACCTCAGCTGATGATGATGATGTTGATGAAGAAATTGAAGTAGAGAAGGCAGATCCATCACCTCCGAGAAAATTGCAAGCTGAGCCCTCCGGATCTAACAAGGAGGAGAATGACAAGATTGATGGGGAGCTAAATGCTTCCTGAGACAAAACCACCTAGGTCGCATCATCTAGTGCCACTACCCAGATGGATGTTGATCCTACTCCTCGTTGCGCTGCTACACAGTTGGAAGAGGAAGAAAAGAAATCTGAAGAGCCGATGGCTCACTAAGGAATTGCCCCAACAGTTGTGTCCCAAGCGTCCGAGAAAGAAGCTCTCATGGCCCCAGCAAATGTAAATACCGTGAAAGAAAAGGCCCTAGTGCCCGAAAGTCAGAAAGCCGCTGAATGAGTTCCAATGAGCAAAAATGATGGTCGGTCTAGTTCCTCAAAGAAATCTGCACAAGAGAAGTCAAGGAAGCCTCGTGCTCCTCTCAAGCCTATCGAGGAAGGTGTGCAAGCACCTGATGATATTCGGACCCGGAATGTGAGTGAAGAACATCTGAAACCCTTCGGAAACCTTTCCCTTGTTCCTAGTTGAAGATGGCCCGAATGGTCCTGCATTTAACTAGCAGTTTCATCTTTCGAAACTTGCATTCTTTGGGACCAGCCCATATGAAGGAGAAAGAACTTCCTTGTCACCAAGGTTCTGGACAAAGGAACAGGCTGTGTATTATGCTCGCATTCTGTATGAAAAGAATCATGTCTTCAAGCACAAGATTCTGGATTTTGCAGAGCTCGAAAGTTTACCCTGCTTCCATCACACCATCGAGCAGATTGAACTTGTGTTCCTGAAGAGTTTCCTTCGCTTCAATCATGGCTAGAATCATGAAGTGATTCATCAATTCTATGCCACTCTTTATATCATAGGAGATCTTACAAATAGCAGCACTTGGATCCTCGAATGGATGACAGGAGAGGAAAAGATCAAATGCTTGGCAGACCATTTCTTAGCATTGTTGAATCTTCCTCGGTGCGAATTTGATGCTAATCGTGAACACAAGCTGCATTATTGGGAAGTATCTGAAGCTCAACTTCATATGCTGATGGACCCCAAGCTTGTTGGTGATGAATGCATAGAGATTAATCCAAAGAATCTGGCATATGAGAACAAAGTACTGTTCTACATCCTCTGCAACTCCCTCACTCCAACTAACAAGCCAGAAACCATCAATGGCATCGTGGGAAATGTACTTCTTGCCACTGCTCAGGGCATTCACTTTGATATCTCAGATCTCTTCATTCGCAACTTGGCCTGTGCAGCTGATAGCCCTCAAGCCTTGAAGCCATATGCACCTTGGGTCATGTATGCCATTGAGCAGCTCATTGAAGAAAAGTTTTACGACCCATATGTCCCGAAAGTTTATATGCCACCTGTCTGCGACACACTCAGGATTGTGAAGGACATAGGCAAAGGAAAGATGCCAATAAATGCAACTATCTCTGCTTCTATGCCTGCTTCTGTTAGAGCTCTGAAGGTCAAGGAGGCTAAAGTTGAAATTCCTCGTGAAGAAAATCCTTCTCTATATGAGATTTGTTTCGCACTCAGCAAGCCCTAGAAAGCCATAACAACCTCAACAGGAAAGTGAACCTGGAAATGATGACACAGATCAATTTGCTTCACAATTATTCTAGCCAAACTCTACTATATGAGAAGGAACAGAAGAAGTGCTCCTGGACCCTTCTGCGCAAGCATTACACTGGCAAGTAGCTTTTTGCCAAGGGTATCGAGAAGGAATATGATCATCTGGAGTTGTTTGAAGTACCTCGCATTCGAAGGCAAACTCCAGTGCTCCCTTAGTGTTCTGCCTCCACTGACATGCTGTTTGTTGAACCTGATGATGATCTTGAAACATAGCAGGAAACTTTATCTACAAGCCAGATGCACCTCGCAATGCTACTTCCGAAGCTGATTCCAAAGCCCATACTGCATCTCCAACTCCTGCTTTGGCCTCGACCATTGCTCGCTCTGCTTCTCCGAATAGTTCGAGTTCTGATTTTGAGGATTCTCTGGCTGAGTTGTTCCTCGCATGCATTCTCTTTCCTTTTTGACACTTGTTGACAAAAAGGGGGAGAAGAACATCGAGTGATAGATCAGCAGGTTATTTGCAGGGTGTTTCCATTCACCATTTGCTTTGCTCTCAAACTATTTGGTTTTCTTCGAACAATTTGCTTTTGGAACTTAAAGCACCGCCTATGGTGTTGAAATACTTGGTCGTCATGTACCATTAATAACCCCCAACCCTACAATGCTATTTGGTTCCAAATTATGTGTTTGCAGGTGCAATCGAAAGTTTACCTCCTTGCAATAATTATCCTCGATACTTATCTATCGTGCAGGGAAAGTAAAAGCAATTCAAGGAGGATTGGAAATCATACAGACATTTCACTCCCTGAAATTATTTGTGTTTTATGGTTAGGTATTCTACAATGATTATATTTCACTATCTACCTTGCAAGAGAAGAAAGTGAGCTTTAGATTACATTTCTTGAGATTCGAAAGCAAAATCTCTCTGTTCATATACTATTTTTCCTCGCATATCCCCATTGTATCACCTTTGTTGCAGGAAAACTTTGTCTGAAGCATATCTACTTCGAGCAAATATACCCTTGTTTCCCTTGCTCTGGTTCTCCTTGAGTATCTAACTTGCAAGGAACTTACATCTCGTGTGGATACAAACTGTGTTCTGAGCAAATCCTCATGGCTTATCCTTCGTCACAAATCATTTCAAAGTATTCACTATATCTAACAAATCATTTTCAAAGATTGTGTGTGACATGAAATACCTCAGACACTGTCACATGTATTGAAAGAGACCACGAATGAGATCATATGTTAATATCACTCGTACGAAGATTCATCTTTCTACCTTCCATTTTATCTTCTATGCATCCGATGCATATCTCTAGGGGGAGCGTGTTTCATCTTCATAATTATCTATCGTCTTTGTTATCCTTCGCATTCCATCTCATTCCATTATCTATCTTTTGATGTGTTCTGTTTTGCCAACAATCGTCCAAAAAGGGGGAGATTGTTGGTGCAATATTTGCCCTCCTGTGTTTTGGAGATTGTTGACAGAAACAGGCTTGAACTGATTTGTTTGCTAGTGCACACAGAGAGAAATAGTCCATGCAGAACCGAAGAGAATGCTATCTCCGTTGTCAAGTTCGAGGAACTTCCCCGAAGAATATCTGCGTTGCAGAGAAGAATGAGCTACATCTGTTGAGAACATGTAGACGAGAAGATTGATGTGAAGAAGTTAACCCCTCGAAAATTTATTGCTAAAGCAAAGTAATTGGTTCAGAGCTGTTGTCCGAAGAAATTGACTCCAGCGAGTGGATGTCGAAGACAAACTGAAGGCATAGTATTCATTTTGTTGTTCTTCTTTCATTCATTTGAGTCATAGGACATCTGTACTATTAAGAGGGGTATAGGTTCTCGAAGCTTAGATCCGCTGTCATGCTTAGCCCAAAACCTATGCGAGACTGAGAGAAATCTCTTTGTGTTTTGAATGATTACCTGCTAGCAGTAGACGTTGTTCTTTGTGCTGCAGGAGATATCTTGCGAACTGAGGTGTTAGCATTACTTGCTCCGCAAGAAATGTTACCGTTGTGCTCAAATTTCTGACCATTGGACTCGTGTCGTTCGGCCATTGGCTGCTCCACATGTCCAATTTGGTCATTTCCCTTCAGGGAAGGTTGCGGCTATAAATAGCCACCCCGCTCCAACGTTGCCCGTTGACTGCTCCGCTTAATATTTCTGAGAAGGTTGACTGAGCATCCCCTCTCCGAGTGATTTGAGTATAAGATCCACTGAGAGAAAAATCAAGAGCCGAAAACTTAGACAATGGTTGAGCATCACAATAGTTCTGAGTTTAGAGTTCGTGTACCTATTACTCTTGAGAGCTGCGCACTCTCTAGATAGATAGGTTTCGGCTCGAGTGTTGAAGAGTTTTTGTCTTCACCGAGCAAGATGTTCAGCAACCAAGAGTGATTGTGGTTCGCGAAGGTCGATCGAAGTTTTGGAGATTGCCGACAAGTATCTACCATGAGTGAAATCAACTGGAGTCTGATCAGCTCCGAGTTGAAGGAGAATGGGGCGAAGAGAGTTTATCTTCTGTGTTAAATCACAACCCCTCCAACCAGGCGTAGTCCTTTGGTAGAAGGGCGAACTGGTCTACCAAATCCATCTGTCGGCATCGAGCACCACTGGTTCAATCTACTTTACTGCATTACATTCAGGAGTTCACTTTCATGCTCTGTGATGATAGTTTATCTGATCAATCTTTGTCTGTTGCATGTCATTCATTGTTACCATCTGTTATCATTCGTTGCTCACACGGTTGCATTCTCATCACTCTATGTGGTCATTTCGGTCGCATACTTCTCTGCTCACACTTATTAAGACTGGCGTGATTCCCCTATGTTGTTTTTGTTTACCTTGTCATAGTTCTTTCTCGTACCTTTCCTTCACAGTTCATTCCTAGTTTTCTCTCATGCTGCTGCATCTGTTAGCATATTGTATTACCATTGTCATTGTCAAACCTGTGATATCCTATGCTCGAACCATTATTGCTTCTTACCTGGATAGATATGTTCCTAGATAAAGTGCTTGTTTAAGTTTATATCTACCGAACCTTATTTCTACTACAGTGTTTGGGATCCATTCATATCATTTTCAAGAATTTTTTAATCTCCCATTCACCCCCCATCTGGTCGATATACTCTCAGTCCCAACAAAGTAGTTTTCAGAATGTCTTCTTCACGAATTTGGATCTAGTGATAGCCCATGCAAAGATCGAGCTTAGAGAACACCTTGGCACCTTTGAGTTGCTCGAGTAATTCATTGTGTTGGGAAGTAGATATTTATTCTTGATTGTCTTCTTAATCAAGGAGCATTAATTGACACAAAGTATTTCTGTGCCATCCTTTTTCTTGACAAAGAGAACACCAAATCCCCCAGGAGATGAACTTGGTCTGATCACACCCAGATGCTCTTGTTCATTGAGTTGCTTCTGCAACTACTTCAGCTCTTCAAGCCCAAGTTTATAAGGATGTTTACAAACGGGTTATGTGTCGGGCTCTAGTTCACTAACAAACTCAACTTGCCGGTGAGGAGGCATTCCTGGGAGCTCTTCTGGAAAAACATCATCATGTTCACAAACCACCAAAACTTGAGATATTGCAGAAATTTCACCTTTCTCATTGAGGGAGAATAATCAGATGGTGTCATCACGAGCAGCAAAGATAATCACCTCTTCAAAAGCATGAGTTAATTGAACCTCTTGTCAGCACAATTGAGAAGCGTCTTGTGCTTAGAGAGCCAATCCATGTCATGGACAAGATTAATATCAGAATTCCGAAGAACCATCAGAGAAGCCAGAAAACAATAATTGCCCATCTTGACGTTCACATCAGGAATACTAGAGTTCAAAATCTTTCCCGGAGAAACAATCAACATTGGCTTGAGCAAATTTTTAGTTAAGAAACCATGCTTAGTAGAAAAAGGTCTTGAAATAAATGAATGCGATGCACCTGAATAGAACAAAACTTTAGCAGGAACAGAGTTAACTGAGAGTACCCATGATCACTTCAGAAGACTCCTCTAGTTGAGCTGCGTTGACCATGTTCACTCTTGCATACTTGGGATTATGATTCACCATTGCATTGCTTGGAGGCTTGCCAGGAGGAGGAGGCAGAAGGTGCCTCTGGTTGGTGCACTTTGTTGCATAGTGGCCTTTTAGACCACATTTGTGAGAAGTCATCTCTGAGAGTGGGCGAGGAGGAGGACCGCCTGTCCTCGGAGCCTGAGGCCTCTATTGGTACACTGGGTTGGGTGGGTGGGAAGAACCACGACCACCAGACTGCTTCTGCTAAAAAGGAGGATGGAACTTAGGAGGAGGCGGGAGCCATAACTTTTGCTGCTTAGCAGCCACTTGAGAGGAGGAAGAAGAGTGGACTGCATCTCTCAGTCCCTTCTTAGAAGCTTTAAACTTGATCTGAGCTGCTTCTTGATTGAGAGCCATGTTATAGAACTAGTCAAACTCAGTCGGCTCGGAGAGAATGAGAGTGAGCTAAAGGTCCTCTCTGAGGCCACCCCTGAACTGATAATCCTTTCTCTTCTCATTAGGAATGTCTTGCTTGGCATATCGAGCAAGATTCTGGAACTGAGTGTTGTACTGGTAGATGGACATGTTGCCTTGCTTGAGGTTTCTGTACTTCTCACGCATGCCCTCCGTGGCACTGGCTGGAATATGGTGAGCTCAGAAATCACGGCAGAAGTTGATCCAGGTGAACACTGGACCCTCTTTGGAGTCTCTGTACTGCTGCCACCAATCTGCAGCTTGGTTTTTGAGTTGGAAGGTAGTGAATGTGACATAGTCCTCAGGCCTGACATTGTTGCTCTCAAAGTGCTTGTTGATGTCAACGAGCCAATCGTCAGCATCAAGAGGCTCAGTGCAGAAGCTGAAAGTCTTGGGCTGGCTGCTTAGGAACTGGTTGATAGTTGCAAATTGACGTTGATTATTGAAGTTCTCGTGGCCTTGATTTCCTTGGTTACCTTGGTTCGCTTGATACCCTTGCATTAGCTGAATCAACTTATGAGTATTGGCATTGGTGGCCGCCATCAAGGAATGCCATGCCTCTGGAGGCGGAGGTGTGGAGGGTGCGCGTTCTTCCTCGCCATCACGGTTCTGATTGTTATGGGTACTAGGAGCCATCCTGAAGAAGATGACAACCGTTAGAAACACCATTGAATAATTGCAAAGTTGAAGCAACAGCTAGAGAGGTGCAACATAAGTCTTCACAATTAGCATTCGAACAGAAAAATTTGAACGACTGCATTTCGAAGGTAGATGATGCATCAATTGATTGAGAAGCCACTGGCACTACTGGAATCCACTTCTTTGTCGTCTGCCACTTCTTTGCCGTCAGCTAGCGGACGGCAAAGAAAGGCTTTGCCATCAGCCAACAGAAAACTGACGGCAAAGAGGCAGCGGACGGCAACGGATGGCTTTGCCATCAGCATATCTTTGCCGTCTGCTAGCTGACGGCAAAGAGGGTGGGTGGCGGGCGTACGAGGGCGACCTAACGGCCATCTTCTTTGCCGTATGCTGGCTGACGGCAAAAAATCTTTGCCGTCCGTCAGCAGACGGCAAAGAAGATGGCCGTTAGTTCGTCCGTTTCCCCCCGGCCCCACCCCACTAGGTACGCTCTTTGCCGTCTGCTGGCAGACGGCAAAGAGCTGTGACCTAGCAGATAAGGGGCCGCGCCCGCGCCCGATCTGTCCATTCCCTCTCTCTCCCTGCCCGAGCCGCCCCGACTCCCTCACCCTGCCCGCCGCCCGCCCCCCCGCCGAGCTGCCGCCGCCGGCCTCTCCTTCCCCGACCTCTCCCGCCCTGCCTCGCCTTTTAGCCTCCCCTCCCTTCCTCCCCCCCCTTCGTCTTCCACCTTACCTCCGTCGCCGTCTCCCTTCCCTCTCCTTCTCCACTCCCCCCCTCCTCGCTTCCTCCTGTCCTGCCCTCTCACTTTCCCAACTTTGGCCTCTCTTCCGCCCCCCGCTTCCCTCTTCTTCCTTCCCTCCCCTCCCTCTCCCTCCCCCTTCCTTCCCTCTCCTCCTCCTCGCCCCCCCCCCTCCTCCCCCCCTTCCGCTCCCCTCCGCCCGCCTGCCCCGCCCCTCATCGTGGTGAGTTTTTTTTTCTGTTTTTTTAGATTTAGTTTATATGTTTTAGTTTAGGTTAGTTTAGTTTAGTTTATTTAGTTTAGTTTAGGTTAATTTAGTTTATTTTAGGTTAATTTAGTTTATTTTAGGTTACATTTAGTTTATAGTTTTGTTTAGGTTTTTTTTCCTGTTTTTAAGAATAATCAAGAAAGATGAAAAAAAAAAGAAAAAGAAGAAGAGGAGGAAGAAGAAGAAAATAGAACAATAAGTAGTAGAAGAAGAAGAAGATGAAAAAAAGAAGTAGAAGTTGAAGATGAAAAAAAGAAGTAGGAAAAGAGGGCGCCCGGGGACGAGCGGGTTAGGGGGTTCCTTAGTGTCGACGGAACCCTAAATAGCAAGTATCGTCGGTGCGAGGTACATGTGGCCGTCGGTGTCGAATACTACATCCACGTCCCACAAGTGACGCCGACGTCCGGCGTCCCAAAGCAGCTGTTCTCGGCGTCGATGGCGGTCGAACACCATTGCGAATTTGTCTGGCAGCCTGTGCGATGATGATTAAAAGGCAAGTGTTGAAACTTGAAACACCCAAACTGACTCAAGTCGGTTTGGTTGTTTGAAATTTCAAAACTTGGCTTTAATCCTCATCGCAGAGGCTGCCAGACAAATTCGCCAAGGTGTTCGACCGTCATCGGCCACCAGAACTATTGTTGTGGGACGCCGGACGCCGGCTTCACTTGTGGGATGTGGATCTAGTGTTCAACGCCGACCGCCTCATGTAACTTGCACCGATGGTAGTTGCTATTTAGTTTAGCCGGGGACGAGCGGGTTAGGGGGTTGCTATGTTAGTCATTTTTGGATTTAAATGTGCAGTTATTTCGTCGCTGCGAGGGTCTAGTGTTCGACGAGCTCCGCCCCTACGTTCGTTGGTGAGCATAAATGACATCTCCCGATGAAACTTGCTAGCTATAGGTGTCAATCATCAGTATGCGTAACCACTATGCGTCTCCCGTTCGAAATGGTTACATCTATAAATATGCATGCATTTGCATATTTATAATCGTGATTCTTTCGAATTGTCCAACATTATCCATGGAAAGCCCGAGTATGTGTAGATTGGGTTCGTTTTCCCATATGCTCAGCTCCTGAAGCTTAAGAAGATTAGAAAATATGCCATTGATAATGAGGCTTGGTATCATTATGCCGTTGGATCAATTGTTACCTTAGTTGCGATCTTCATCACATTTGTTGTGATGAGGGTAAGTTTTCTCTAGTGTTTTGCTTTACAAATGGATAGTTAGCTTATTTTCCTCCTAAATGGCATAATTACCTAAGTTAGATAAAAAATAAGCTATACTTAGCTTATTTAGTTCATTTATGACATACTTAGCATACTTAGGTGAAAAAATGGCATGATAATCTTTGTTAGCTCCAAAATGATATAGACTTAGCTTATTTTCCTCGAAAATGACATAATAACCTTACTAAGCTCCAAAATGACCTATTTACCTACCTTAGCTCTAAAATGACCTACACTTAGCATTTTTACCTAGCTTAGCAATAAAATGACATTTTTACCTACCTTAGTTAGAAGAAGAAGAAGATAAAGAAGAGGAGAGGAGAAAAAGAAAGAGAAGAAAAAAAATCTTCTTCTTCTTGTTCTAACTAGTCTTCTTCTTCTTCTTCTTCTTCTAACTTTCATCTTTCCCAATTTGCAGATTTGCTTTACATGAGGAAGCTTGGATTCATGGAGTGTACTATTCTTGTGGTGCTTCCTTGTTGTTTATGAAAACTTGTTTGGATATGTATGTCTATATGGATATGTTGTTGGAAACTTGTTTCTGGTTATGTATATATGGATATGTTGGACTTTGTTGAACTATGTTGTTGGATTGGATGAAATATGTTGTTGGACATGCTGTTGGATATGTATGCATGTATATCTGTGTTTGAAACCATGTCTAATTAATGGGATTTAAATAAAAACAGGGGATATATAGCCTCTTTGCCGTCCGCTAGCAGACGGCAAAGAGGACATGTGGCAGTCACCTGTGCAAACTGGGAACACTGGCTGCCTATTTGGTCATTTTGCCGTCTGCTGGCGGACGGCAAAGTGACCATCTATGCCGTCTGCCAGCAGACGGCAATGATTCAAACCTCTTTGCCGTCTGCTGGCAGACGGCATATCTGGACACGTGGCAGCTTCCCAGTGCTGCCTAGCTGGGCTCTTTGCCGTCCGCCAGCGGACGGCAAAGATCTTTGACTCTTTGCCGTCCACTGGCGGACGGCAAAGAGCGCCGTTAACCCCCTAACGGCTCTCACGCCACCGCACTGCCGTCTGCTGTCTTTGCCATCTGCTGGCCTCGGATGGCGGACGGTGTAATCCTTTGCCGTCCGTTTCTAAGAAGCGAACGGCAAAGAAGGCCTTTGCTGGCAGGCTTTCATCCGGACAGTTTGCCGTCCGCTAGCGGACGGCAAAGCATTTTGCTGTCCGTGATCTATGCCTTTGCTGTCCGGCATGGCGGACGGCAAAGAAGCTGATTCTAGTAGTGTGGGAACCACGTAAGAATTAGCAACAAGGTAACAAACTGGACACAAACATATGATAGAGATTTCGTTCGAAGTTTTCGTGGTGAGGCCCCATGGGCTCGATCGTATAGGGACTATGATGCGTCCCCGAGTCAGAGAAAAGCTACATAGTACTCATTAAGACCCAACGAGACCCACTGTAAAACTGACCATGTCAAGCGAACCCCTCGAGTCTAACCCCCACTAGTACATCAAGGTGCTATACAGACGGTTTTTAACCCCTTTCCATGATGGTATTTTAAACCATCACCTAGTGAGTGTGGGCGATAGGGGGGTCCTTCCCACATGACCCCATAAACCGTTGGGGATAGGGAGCCATGATGCATATGTTTTCCAGAACAAAGCGTATGCGATGCTCGCACCTATCCCAAACGCGATTCTTCACACAACTTTTGGGATATATCTAATATCCCAAACGATCCATCGTTGCTACTCGTGTGTGCTGGCATTACCATCGCAGTCGGTATTCTGTGGTGCTACATTTATGATGCACGGCCCATCACAAATAGTTCACGATTATAGAACGTGTATGATAAGCAGACAATCACACACATTCACTTTTCCCGAACCGTATGCGATAACTAATTAAGAAGATTAGCTACTCATCATACGAGTGTTGGATAGGAGTACGAAACGTCGGACCGTCGTAATAGTGTCGTACAAGATAACTGTTGCACAAGCTATTCTGTGGTGCAACGTTTACGATGCGTACCACATCAGAAACAGTTCATGATTGTAAATCATGTACTATAAGGTAACTATCACAAATAGTTAGTTTGCTCGCACTGTTTGTGATATTGTCTGACATCACACATGCTTTGCAAATGGCAACTGTGTGCATGCTCGCACACGATTCCTCTCTATGAATCATGTTGGATTATGGTGTATATCACACACGTTTGTGTTTCACCGACCGTGTGCGTCGTAACGACCTACAGAGCGTAATTTCAACATAATTTAATTGCTGCTATTTAAAATTGTACCAAATTTGAATTTGAAAGCGTGCTATAGCTTTATTCATATCCATCAGGTTCAAACAACCAATGCATTATTCGATTCACAGGTACATATGTTCAAGAATTACATAAGCACCAAATAAAGAATGATGAACCACAGTTGTATACTTGTACTATTAAAGACGGTAAAGAAAGAGGTGAAATACACTTTGGTTGGTGAACAAGGTGAAGCGGAATGCCCATATTGTGCCCTCCTCCATGCAGAAGGCACACATGACTCTAGTCCAACCCCTTGTGATGGCCGACCGCCCATCCTTCACTATCTTCATGAACACATCTAGAAAGTCATTATGTTCTGGTAGAAATACTTTAACCTTTGCATGCCCACCAATCATGTAGTTTGAGAGGTAATCTTGAGTAAACTGCTTTGGGAACCACTTCAAAGGAAAAAGATTCAGACATTGTCATCTAACACAACTCATTATGGGTAGTAAAAAGAAGGTTGTAGAGTTTAATTGCCATCCTGCAGTTTGCTGTTGTCTTGGATAAAGTGTAAACAAATAGTTTAATTGCCATCTTTTAACCCATTTTACTAACAATCTTTATCAGCTTCCTCACTTGATGCTGGTTCATCAATATCTCATTGCCCTATACGCAGAAAGGGTCGAAGCGCGGATTTTTACCAATGACATATGTACCTAAAAGCACCAAGTTAATATTACAAGCTAAACAGCAATTGCACAATGATGTAGTACAACACTCCCTTCGTCCCATTATATAATATCTTATAACATCCAATATACTACTCACATATTGGATGAATTAAAATCTTATATTATGGGCCGAAGGGGGTTTATTGCATTTTTACAAATAATCGGCTGATTAACTGCTGCTGTGTTGTTGTTGTGGTTGCTGCTGCTGCTCTTCTACGTATATCTAGACATCATCAGAACATTAATGTAATACTCTTCCTTGTTGCTATGTAGCCTAGGATTGCATATTTAGACATTCAGTACAGTGCATGGTGCTATGTAGCCTCAGATATATTAGATATGACCCTAGTTAACCTACCGATAAATGGGTTACAGATATATTCAGTTAAAAGTCCAACTCACCGATTAGTCCCTTATCAGCCCCCTGCCTATATGGTACCAGCTACCGATATCCTAAACAGTGAGTATATATAATCCATGGGATGAAACTAACCTCGATGGAAAACATCAGTCGTTCCCAAAATTGTCCTATGTAAGTACATTGAGAGGCATGTTAAGCACAACAGGCTAAACATCAATCAAGTATATCCATGGCAGACAAAATAATCTCCAAATGATAGCTTCAGTGTGCAGGTTTAAGCATGCTAGTTAAGCAAAACAAGAAGTGGAAAGGTGTGTTAACTGCAACAGGCCTAACATTTAACAACAAGCAAATATAGTCATTCAAACTGGTATTGTGTCGGTCTAAGTACACTGGTTATTGTTAAATAAAAATGGAAAGGTGTGTTAACTACAACATGCTTAACAACAACCAAATGTAGTCATTCATAGTGGTATTGTTGAAACTGGTATTGATGAAATTGAAATGCACAGTTCATACTTGCACATATAGAACATCACATTGTGAATAACTGTAATAAACAAGACATACTACGAACAACCAAAGATAGCATTTGAAACTAGGCATATGCTAACAACAAACAACCGAACAACCAAAAAACTTTAAAAGAGGCATATGCTAGCTATAACAGCCATAACAGCAAGCAAATATATGCTTTCCTATCGGTATGTTTAAAACTGGTATTGATGAAAATGTACTGCACAGTAAATAGTTGCACATATAGAGCATCACATTGTGAACAACTAAAATAAACAAGGCATACTGCAAACAACCAAATATACCAATTAAAACTGGACATATTCTCACTACACAACAAAAGGGACTCGACAAAACAAATCATGGGTTCCCCCCTATGAAGAGGCATGGCAAAACAAATCATGGGTTTCCTCACTTGTCATAGATGGGCTCGTTCTCGTGGGAATAGCACGGACCCTGGGTGCGCTCCATGTTGTCGCAGATGGGCTCCTTCCCCTTGGAAGAGCACAACTTTAGGGTGCCCTCCCTGATGTTGAAGATGGGCTCTTTCCCCTTGGAAGAGCCAGAGAGGGTGCCCTCCTCGTGGTCGCTGTCGATGAGGTCTGACTTGGTAGCTGTGGATCTCAAGCCAGCGTCATAGAACGTGTCTTTCATAAATGACAAAAGGGGCTCGATGGCGATGTAGGATGGCAAATTCTTGACAGCGAGCCAGAGGAGCTCAGCGGCGAGGCCATGGATGAGATCGACGGCAGTTTAACCCGAGGGGTTGGGAGTGGGCCACTTAACCTGTGACATGGTCCGTGTCAGGCCATCGTTGTCATCGACCTCGATGTCGTAGCCGGCATCCGCGACATACCCGCATACTCTAGCCCGCTGATTGAGAGCCTGCAGCCAGTAATGGTCGTCAACTTCCTCGGCGGCCACCTCGGCGACGTCAGGCGAAGAGGCCGCGATACACCTCTTTTGGGCCAGTCGCTCCTCAAGCTCCACGGGAAGCGTAGCCAGGCTTAGGCTGCGAAGTTCTGGAGTGGGCGATGGGGATCTGTGGGAAAGGGGGCGTTTGGCAGGCATCATCTAAGAAACTCAGGGCGGCTAGGGTATGGAGATCGGTGGGTAAGCTGCACGGGCAAACCGGCAGATGTTGACAATGGAGGCCTTGTGGCGGCGGCGGCGACCTTGCTAGGGTTTCGAGCGAGGGAGGGGTTGTGGTGGTGGTGGTGTGTGTGTGTGTGTGCGTGTGTGCGCGCGCGCGAGGAGTATTTGGGTGTGTGTGTGTGCGCACACGCGAGAGGAGTATCTGGGGTGTGTGTGTGTGTGTGGAGGGGGGTTTGAGGAAATGACACGGCTACTGAAAATTTTACTACGCAGGAGTAAAATGCCAGGGCTATTGAAAATTCGGATGATGCATCGCACACGGTCCCGAGATAACAACCGTGTGTTATAAAACAGAAAAACCCTCGAGCCGGGCAGATGTTTTCGAGGGATGCAGGCGGGAGCGGGAACAACAAACATCACACACGGTCGAAGCATAATAACCGTGTGTTATCAAATAGGAAAACTCTGCAGGCGGGTAGATATTTTTGAGATTGCGAGGGAAGCCTCGTGGAGCCCAATGTACTGTGCTGATGTGAGTGACAGGGGCACCGGCATGGCACATGGGTAGTGTGAGTGAACTGTTTCTTTTGCGTCATCCAACTTGTCTAATGTTTATAAATTTGGCGGAAACAACGCGGGAAAGGTTCAGAACACGAACACCCTTGCATGTGGACCAAAAATATGAATGAAAATGGTGGTTTGATGTTCAAATACCAAATGCACAACTTCGATGTGGCACATGTCTCACAAAGTGCACGGTATTGCTTTCCCCCCCCCCCCCCTCATGTCGGCAGGAGGGGAATCCTAGCTATGAACGCATGCCCCCAAATCGCTAGGTCTAACATATCACCCTACCGTAACACTAAACCTATGGGAGTCCATCATGGTCAAACCACGCCCCCCTTTCATTTCCAGTGAAAGGTGGACCGAGAGCGGGCCCAAAAATGTGTGCTTCTGGCATGAGATGGGGTGTGATCACATATGAACCACCTGCAGGGTAGCCCAAGAATATGCATGAAAAAGGTGGTGTGATATTTAAGTACCCAATTCACGACTTTGATGCGGCACGTGCCTCACAAATTAACCAGACATCCCCAACCACACGGAGGTTCACCTATCAAACTGAAAACTATTAGTCCCCCCTTCAAACACACACACCCACACACACACACACACACACTTTCAGTCGGCGGGAGAGGGTATCTCACAAAGATGTATCGTAAAACGGACCAAGAAGAATCCACCTTGGCCGTACAACCTCTCTCTTGTTGTTGGTCAAAGTGATGGACGTCGACGCAACCCCAGAGATGGGCTAGATCACCAATAATCATGCAAGTAGCTAGTGCCCGAAGACAAACACTGCCTGCATGTGGCCGAAACATATGTATGGATCAGTGTTGATGTTTGAATACCCAATGGAACAAAACTTTGATGTGGCACCATGCTTTGGAACCAGAAATCCCCACACAGAGCAAGGGTTAGTGGACGGTGCCTTGTATATATGTATGTCACACCACACTTTGAGCCGATGACGGGGATTCATATGCATGCATATGTAGGTATGCGCTCAAACTTAGGTCTGGAATCTCACCATGACCTACTACGATAACACAAACTAAAGAAGAAGAATCCACCATGCATGGTAACCTATCTCGTTGTCAGTCCAAGTGATCATGGATGTCCACGCGGGCCCATGAATATATAGGCTTGCCGCCGATAACCACGTGAGGGACAGTACCATTCGAAGACAACCACTGCATGCATATGTATGTACGGAGGTGATGCGTGCATGTTGTTTGAATACAATGCACAACATTGATGTGGCGCGTTGCGTCGAAAATCGTACAGTCCCCACACAAAGCAAGATCAACACGTGTCGTGGTGCGCTGCCCCTCCCCCCGCTGCCCACTTCGACTCGGTGGGAGGGATTCATGCGTACACATGCATGTGCTCAAACTATATCATGTCATCCCTGAGCATGACCTATATACTGTAATATAAACCAAAAAATAATCCCCTCCTAAATCAAATTAACCTCTCTCACTGTTGATTAAAGTAGTGATGGACCAAGCGAGCCCGCAAATATGGAAAGCATCGATATCGTTGATAACCGCGTGAATGGGTGCCAGACGACAACCACCATCGCTTTGCATGTGTGTCGGGACCCCGATCCTAAGTCACACCGATCTAGCATGTAACACATCATATCACTTTGCGGCCTCACGCACGATATTCCCACGGCTGCAGCCTTACCTAGGATGGGACCATTTATGCCTTTTGGCTCACGTATATGATTGTGTCGCTAGCATCCATATGACACAGAACCCGGGCCGACATGACTAGTCGTAAACCCAAGGTGGCACAAACTTACAGGGACAGGCATACGTAACCTAGCAATGGACGTGTCGGTCATCAGCGTATGAACCCAAGTCGTAGCAAGCTACAAGGACTTAAAGGAACAACGTGTGACATTTCCCCGAAGGGACAGACACAGGAACAAAGAAGGATACATGCCGGCCAACCTAAGTGTTCCGGAGCAGTAGCGAACAACCATCGCTCAGTGGAAGCACTAGGAGACATTTCCCCATAAGGAAGGCTACCAAGAATAAACAACTAGGTGTCAGATCCCACACATACCAAGCATTTCAATAACATACACACAATATGCTCGATATGTGTAAATACAACATGGCATCACAACAAAACTCTACGACTCAAAGTATTTATTGAATAGGCTTCGAGGAGCCATATATTACAAACATGGGTCTGATGACCCAGCATTCAAGTCATAAAAGTAACAAGCATAGGCGGAAGCATAAACATGTCTGAGTACAGACAGCTGAAAAGAAAGAAGGCTAGGAAGCCTCTCTATGTACAAGACCCTCCATAGGAAACAGACCTCTGTCTGGGATTCCCAAGCTAATGTTGAAGCCCCCGTGGAACTACTAGTGAGACTGAAGTCTCCTCTGCAAACATAAATTAAGAAAACGTCAGTACAAATGTACTCAGCAAGACTTACATCAGAACTAACTACATATGCATCAGTATCAACAAAGGGGTGGTGGAGTTTAACTGCAGCAAGCCAGCTTTGACTCGGTGGCTATCCTGTACTACGAGTACTTTCTTTGAGGTGGCGCACACGAGTCCACATATTCACCAAACCAATACACCACTATGGATCTGCTCCCATCTCCCTACGAGAAAGCCATCCATAGCACTGACGCTTATCTTGCGCATTTTAGAGTATCCATTCAACTTGTCTATGAACAATGTAAGCGTTCCAAGTAGTCCATATCCGCGGACGCGGCTATTCGAATAGATCATGTTAACCCTGCAGGGGTGTACTTCACACACGCTCTAGCCACTTACCTCCATATACATGTCATGTATCTCGGCAACCTTCAAGCGGAAGCCTGGCGAGGGTGTCGGCCACGACCTGACTAACCACACAAGACTCTAGTCCAGGTTTATCGCCTATCCGAGGCTGAACCCGCAAAGGAAGTTTGCCCGAAGTTTCCATCACGGCCCCAAATGATGTGAGCAGGGTTCCCAAGACCACCATCCGGGTGCCACTTGGTACACCGTGCCACTGTGCCTAGTCTGTCCCAAGCCCACCTGTACCGGGTGCCACTTGGTAGACTACTAACACAACCTACAAACACTAGAAACTAGTTGCAACTCCTGGACAGAGATCGAGGTGATTAATAAGCTGAGAGGGGTCGAGTTACCGAAACCCATTGTGTGGTAGTAACTGTCTTGGATCACAAACACAGAACTCAGTTCCTAATGATGGCTTCAATGAGACAACCCACCATGTACTCCTACATGGCCTCTCATCGCTACCTTTACCAAATCGTGTTCACACACTTAGCTCTCAACAGTAGGACATGTTCATCACCATTCCAATCCATCCTAGATGAATCAGACCTGACACAACTCTAAGCATAGCAAGCATAACAAGCAAGCATGAATGAGTAGGCACATCATGGATCAAACAAATCCTACTCATGCTAGTGGGTTTTTACTAATTACTGTGGCAAAGACAAGTCATGCAGAGGAATTGGTTCAACCACCACAACATGTAACAGTTGAATCGTTGTTGTCCTAATTCAGTAAAAGAGAGCATGAGCAAGAGAGTGGGATTGTATTGGAGTGATCAAGGGGGTTTGTTTGCCTGGCACTTCTGAAGATAGAAAAACTCTTGATCGGTGTCATCGAACTCATCATCAAAACTATGTCCACCGAGGGGGAACAAATACCGGCAAACAAAAAGGAACACAATCAATGCAATGCAACAATATGATGCATGATCATGACATGGAAATATGCTGTGATTTGGGCTAATGCAACAAGCAACCAGATAAAATGAAGTTGGTTTGAACCAAAGATTCACATTCAAACTCCATATGTGATTATTCAAATGCCAATTATGCAAATTGTCATATACAGCAACCTTAGGTTGTTCAAACATGCATGAAAATGCAATAAACAGATTCTTTGGATTTTTTTGATAATTTTTCATATATAAATTATTTCATTTGGAGTTACAGTTTAATTTCTATGAATTTTAGAAGTTTGGGGGATTTTCTGAAATTAATAAATCATTTCTGATTTATTCAAAATCCCAGAAATCAGTTACTACGTCAGCATGACATCATTGTGATGTCAGCGGTCAACAGGGGCGATCGAGGTCAAACCTGACCAGTGGGTCCCGCGTGTCAGTGTCACATCTAACTAATAGTGCCTGTTAGTGCTAATTAGGTGATTAACTCAACTAATCTAGGGGCTGGGCCCACATTTTAGTGACTCAGGGGGAGTCAAACTTGGTCAACTCAGGTCAACCTCACCGGAGTTGACCTGCGGCTCATCGCCGGTGAGGCCTGAGACGACGGAGGGCTTCGGGTTCCCTGCTCCGACGACCAATTGGCCGGCAGAGAGCATCTACGTGAAGCTGGGAGTGCCCCACATCTTCCTGTCCGAGCGGGAGGGGCTGAGACGGCCCGAGCTCGCCGGAATCAAGATCGCGGCGGTGGCCAGAGTTCGGGTGAGCTCGGAGCAGACGTTGTGCTGCGCGGCAGGGAAAACAGAGGGGTGATACGGGCTCCTGCTAATGCTCTGAGTGCAGTGATGCTCTTGGTTTCGAGCTCCAATGGAAGTGGCCACGGCGGCAACATGGCCAGCGGAGCCGAGCTCTCGGCTATGATGGCCGTCGGGGTTAGAGAGCAGCTCATGCGGCATGGATAGGGGGAAAAGATAGAGGGGCTCATGGCGGTTCCAGCGGTGGCCTCGTTGAGCTCAGGGAGGGGCTGGTGAGGACGTGCGGTCGCCGGCGATCTCGACGTCAGGAGGTTGAAGACGTGCTCGATGAGGTCGTTGCAGCGCGTCCGGCAATGTGCGACTCGTCGAGGAGGTCAAGGGAGTCCAGGCGGAGCTCACAGTCACGTTGAGAGGTCGAGGGGGAGAAAGTGGCTGTGGCTACGATGGCGGCGAGCTCTCAGGCGCGTCGGTCGAAGCGATGAGAGGGTGAGGAAGAGAGTAGGGGGGAGAGTGCGGCGGTCAGGGGGCTCGGGACGGCACCGAGGAGGCGTTTCGAGGCGTCGCCGCGCTGTCCAGGCGACGCAGGCGAGCAGGCAGGAGGCGTGGTGCCTCGCGCACGTGTGCGGTGTCCCTCCTCTGCCTACTGCCAGAGGTAGGCGATGACTGGCACAGCCAGGTGGGCTGGGCCAGCCAGGTGGGCTGCCAGGTGAGCGCCAGGGAAGTTTCTGCCTTTCTTTAGTTTACTAATTTTGTTTCTGTTTTATAATTTTGCAGTTTCTTTCTTATTTAGTTTTAATACTAAACCCATTCTATAAATCCTGAAAATATCTGGGGGCAGTAACTGAATTATTTCAGAGGCCCCCAATTGTTTTCAGAATTGTTGGAGCATTTAAAATTATTTATAGAATTTAAATGCCCCAATTCAAATATATATGATTTAATTCAAAAATCCAGGATGACCTAGAAAATGTGCACCATTTTTGGCAGAGGTTTTCAACCAATTCAAAAATGATGAACTTTCTTGAAGGGCATTTTGGGTTCATTGAAAAATATTTTAGCTGATCCTGGTATTTCAGAGGGGTGCTAGGGTTTGGTCAATCCCCATTTCAATTTTCAAATAAATTTAGACATGACGCATGGAAGCTTATGCAACTATCTGCAATCAAATTCTAGGGCTGTGACAACTCACCCCCACTAAACAAGATTCTCGTCCCGAGATTCACGCGTAGGGTAAGAGGAAGAGGGGACACTAAATATCACAATCTTCTCGTTCCAACTGCCCTTCTTGAAGATGTTGACTCATTGCATCATATTAATCTTGGCATCCTTGCCTTCGAGATCTCCATACAAACACGACGATGGAAAGAAAGGAAAACTCTACTAAAATTGATCTTCACGAAGATCAAGCAACTCACACTACAAAAAAAAGACACATCCGTGACATTTTGGGCCGAACAATTATTTTTTCTGTCATGCTTATGACACTTGTATGACGATAATTGTGAAAAACCCGGCATCATCATAGATGTGGTGGGCTCCTACTTCTATGACAAAAAATCATGACAAAAAATGGGCTTTCCGTCCTGGGCGGGCCAGAGACGCACCTGCATGACATTCTTTGGGCCGTCCATGACGGGAAAAATCATGGTAGAAGCGAGGGCGAGGAAAATTTTGGGGAGTTCCAGGTTACGGTGGGTGGTCGGGGCCGAGCGATGCACGAAGGGATTGCGCGTTTCTCTCGTACACATACGTGCATGGGTGCGAGGCATTGGGCTCTAACTGAACCCTAGCGAGGCATTCGCCTATTGAACTTGAGCGGGGCGTTCGCCTACTGAACCCGAGCGATTGGGCTGGTTACGCGTTACTGAACCCGAGCGATCGATCGATCCCTGGCTGTTAACTGAACCCGACCGAGGGATTCCTTCGCTACTACTACTAACAGAAGCCGATCGAACCTGCTGCCTCTTGATGAACATCAAACGTGGGGGTTGGTTGAACAAGTCGAGACGTACGTGGTTGGGGTTGGATGAACAGTTCCCTATGGGTGTTGGATGAACAGGACCCCATGGTAGTACTAGTAGGCCATTGCCGCTGGATGAATAGGACCCCGAGCGGAGGGCCGCCACAGCCGAGCTAGTTGGGGGTGGATGAACAGGACCCCGTGGAGGGCTGGTTGAACAGTAGCCGGTGGAGGGCTGGATGAACACTAGCCCGTGGATGAACAGTAGCTGGTGGAGGCAGGAGGAAGACGCGGTGGATGAACAGTGCAGGTGGAGACTGAAGGAAGTCGACGGTGGGTGAACAGTAGCCCGTGGAGTCCTGTTTTGCGGTACGCCACACCCCTTCGATGAACAGGACCCCCGTTTCGACCGTAGCGCTGCAACACAAGTCCGTTTCCCCTGTTTTGCGGTATGCCACACCCCTCCCGAAGAACAGGACCCCCGTTTCGACCGTAGCGCTCCAACACAAGTCCGTTTCCTCTATTTTGCGGTACGCCACACCCCTCCCAATGAACAGGACCCCCGTTTCGACCGAAGCTGGTCGAACAGAAGGCCGTTTCCTCCGTACTACAGTACGCCAGACCCCGTTTCCGTCCAAGCCGGTTGGCTCCCATTGAACAGGACGCATTCCGACCCAGTCTGTTGCCTTCCGATGAACAGGATGTTGTTTCTCTGTTCCGACCCAGTCAGTTGGTTGCCCGATGAACAGGATGCCGTTGCTGCCATCCGTTGCCTCTCCATGTACACGAGCCCTGGCCGTACGTATGTGCGAGTAGGCGTTCGAGACCCCGCCCATATGGACGTACGCGGCCATATTTTTTGGCATGTGGTTGTACGTACGTGTACACGGTTTTGAAGGGACTGCCTGAACTGCTACGTCGGGGGCTCTACTAATACACGTGCCGATGCTTGCTCGGCCACGGTTCATCATTGCAGAGAGACTGATTGACCAGTATGTACGTACACGTTCGCAACAAGGCCGATGGTTCCTGCAGCAAGGCCTCATGGGTGTAGGTCGAGGTCACCCCCACCGGCAACGTGTTCCTGAACCGTGGGTGGTAGTCGTTCGCCTGCGTGCGCGGCCTGCAGGGGAGGTGTACTCTCCACTTCAGGCATGACGGCGCTGCGACCCTCTACGTCAGGGTCTTCGGGGAGGACGGTGGGTGTCGGGGGTGTTGCCCTGAGGGCGACGACGATGATGACGACGTCCATTCCTCCTCCGACGACGGCCGGGGGGTGGCAGGCATCGTCCATGGTGAGCTCACCCTTGGCGATGGCCGCAACGCTTCCAGCAGCGACGGCTCCTCCTCTGGGGAGAGTACGAGCGATGGCGATTACGATGAGCCGCCATGCCGCCGAGCTCGAACCGGGGAGGGCGACGAGCCGCCTCGCCATTGTGCTTCGGTGAAGCAGGAGGAGGACTCCGACTAAGCACGGGCTTTGCTGGAGCCGGGCCTCAGGAGCCACGGTGGTCGCGAGGCTGCTCTTGCTTTTTTTCTCTCCCTGTGTTAAGAAGTGGAAAGCTTTGCCGGGGCATGTAATGAACCATGGCGCTTGTGCCATTATGTTAATGTTTTATATCGCATCCTGGCATTCGTGTCGCTACTAATTGATGGGTTCTTGCTAATTGCAATTAGGATAACTTAGCTTAGTGTGCTTGCGGTAGACTCCCGTGCCACGAGGGCATGCTTTTCTGGAGCTTGGATCTCCTGTGCGCCCCTCGTTCCAGAGAGATCCTTCTAGGGGTTTTCCTCTTGAGGATCCGAAGGTTCTCAGGCCTCAGGAGGCACCCAGTGGCCGCGAGGCCGGTCTTTAGCATGCCGTGAAGATATGGGACCTCTGAAGGGGCCTCATGGGGTGTTGTGCCCCGCGTAAGCCCCCGAGCGAGGGCCGATCATCACTGGTACGCCGGGTCACGATGCCCGGCGAGGCCAGGAGGTGCGGACTCAGGACGGCATGCATGCCCGTTGGCTCATTTTAAGAGCGTCGCGCGAGGATTAAGATGCCAAAGGTTAAGACACCAAGGCTTTGGCGAGGTGTGTTCACGGGCGGGCCCAGGCGCACACACTGTGCCCAGCCGCCGCGCGCGAGATGCGCGAGGAAGAGCGACGGGCAACTGCCGCTCTCCCTAAAGTGAGACTTGAAAGAGGGAGCGCTGCCAGGAGAAAGATTCCCAACCCTTTCAAATAAAGATGCGAGAACTTCGAATTTAATTCCATGAAGTGGCAAATTAGCTACAGAAAGCAAGCAAAAGAACAACCGCGTCCGGCACCTACACTAGTCTTCTAGTCTTCCCGCCAACACGGAGCATGGGGCTTCCACTAAGACGTGGGTGGGAGCCCCCGTGAGGCTTAGGGGTAGCACTCAAGAGACTCCAGGGCGTGTACAGCCCCACTCATTATTACGTGAGAGTTTCACAAGCGGAGACTTGAGAGGCGCATGGCGCCCGCCTATTACGGGTAGAACTTCCGGAGGTGCTGGATGTTCCAGGCATTCTGGATGGGGACCCCGTCCTGTGTCTCCAGGCGCGTGGCGCCAGACCTACAGACACGGGCGATCCTGAACGGGACCTCCCACATGGGCAAGAGCTTATGAAGCCCCTCCCTAGAGAGCACCCACCTCAGGACGAGGTCACCCACCTCGAGGGTCCTGGAGAGGATGCTACGGCAGTGATACCACTGCAGCGCCTGCTAGTACCTTGCGGCACGGAGCGAGGCTTGGCGGCGGGCCCCCTCCCCGAGCACGAGATCTGTCCCCCGCGAGGCGTCCTGGCGTGCCTCATCAAATGCCTAGACCCTCGGGGAGCGATGCTTGATCTCATGTGGGAGGACCGCCTCGGCCCCGTAGACGAGGAAGAACGGGGTCTCGCCGGTGGGCTTAGCCGCGGTGGTGTGGACGGACCACAGCACAGACTGAAGCTCACCGAGCCAACCCCTACCATAGGCCTCGAGTTTCTTACTGAAGCTCCTCGTCTAGAGGCCCCTCAGGACCTCCGCGTTCGCGTGTTCGGCTTGGCCGTTACTCCGTGGGTGCGCCACTGAAGTGTAGCATATCTGCGTTCCAAGGTTAGCACAATACGTTTTGAAGAGGTTGCTCGTGAACTGAGAGCCATTGTTAGTAATGATACGGTTGGGGACCCCGAAGCGGCTCATGAGGCCCTTGATGAACTTGACGGCCGAGCCAGCTGGGATGGTGCGCACGGGCTCCACCTCCGCCCACTTGGTGAATTTGTCGATGGTGACGTAGAGGTAGCAGTAGCCCCCGGTCGCTCGGGGAAACGGGCCCAGGATATGCAGCCCCCAGACCGCGAATGACCACAAGAGCGGGATGGTCTGAAGGCCCTAGTGGGCTGGTGGATCTGTTTGGCATGGAATTGACAGGCCTCACAGGATCGCACCAGCTCGATGGTGTCGTTGAGCGCCGTGGGCCAATAGAACCCGCTGCGGAACGCCTTGCCCACAAGGGTGCGCGACAAAGACTGGTGCCCACAATCCCCACCATGGATGTTAGCCAGCAACTCGCACCCTTGCTACTTGGAGATGCATCGCAGCGAGACATCATTTGGGCACCTTCGGTAGAGCTCGCCGTCCTGCAAGCAGTAAGCGGTGGCCTAACGGGCCACACGTTCTGCATCTTCCTCCTCCGGCAGGGTGCCTCGGAGCAGGTACGCCTTGAAATCTTCGGTCCAGCACCCCTCCTGAGGTTCTAGCGCCAGGAGCAGGTGGGCTCCAGAGGTCGGATCGCAGGCCGTGGCGCCTGTGGAGGGGGCCAGGGGAGGCTCCTCCTGAAGCAGCGCAGGGCCTGCGGCAGGGGGAGCTGCCGATGGCTTGAAGAGCTGCTCCTCGAAGACACCAAGCTTCTGGGGCTCATGTCGGGATGCCCTCTTGGTGATGTCGTCCGCCTCCTTGTTCGTGTCACGCAGAACGTGCTGCAATTCCAAGCCAGAATCATTTTTCAATCATTTGTACCTCTACTAGGTATGCCTCGATGTGCTCGTCCTTAGGTTTGTATGCCTTGTTGGAGAAGTTGACGAGGAGCTGAGAATCTCCCTTGATGGTGAGACGCTTGACCCCCAGGGCCGCCGCGGCCCTGAGGCCAGCGATCAGGCCCTCATATTCCGTGATGTTGTTGGAGACCTTCTCGCCATGCTGAAAGCAGAGCTGCACGGCGTAGTACAACTTGTCCTGGGTCAGCGAAATGAGTACGGCTCCAGCCCCCGCGCCCTGGTGTGCGAACGCGCCGTCGAAGTACATGACCCAGCCATCGGGCGCCTCATCTCCGAGCACGAGGGAGCGGTCTTCACCCATCCCTCGGTCAGGGGCGTCAGTCCATTCTGCCACAAAGTCAGCGAGGGCTGCGACCTTGATGACCCTGGTGGTGCTGAACTCCAGCTAGAACGCCTGCAGCTCGATGTTCCACTCGGCAACTCTCCCTACGGCATTAGGGCTATGGAGCACCTTCTCTAGGGGGTATGCGGAGACGACCTTAATGGGGTGGCCTTGGAAATAGTGTTGCAGTTTCCTGGGGCATGGGTTAGTGCGCCCGTGCATCATGCAACACCGTACTGACGAAGTGGACGGGCTGCTCGACATGGAAAGAGATGTCGATGATGTCCAGCCTTACTTGAGGCGAAAGGGCCTCGGGAGCCTTGCCGTCTGATGGGATTTTCAAGGCCTCAGGAGCGCCATCCTGAGGTGGCAATGGCGCAGCCGTACGTGGGGTGCTGCGCTGCCACCCGCCCCTGCGCGCTCTTCCCGGACCGCCACGAGCACTACGCTCGCAGAGTGGGGTGTGGCGGCTAGGTAATGTACCAGGGGCTCAAGAGGACGAGGCGCCACCATCACTGGTGGGCTGGTAAGATACCTCTTGAGGTCTTGAAAGGCCGCCTCGGCCTCTGGAGTCCATTCAAAGGGGCCCTTCTTTTTCATCAGCTTGAAGAACGGGAGGGCGCGCTCGCTGAGCTTGGAGATGAAATGCCCCAACGAAGTTACACAGCCTGCAAGCTTCTGCATCTCCTTGAGGGTGTGCGGCGGGCTCATCCTTTCTATTGCCTTGACCTTCTCCGGGTTAGCCTCGATCCCTCTATGCGACACAAGGAAACCTAGCAGCTTGTCAGACGGGACACCAAACACGCATTTCTCCGTATTGAGCCATAGGTTTACCTTGCGCAGGTTGGTGAATGTTTCTTCAAGATCTTCGACAAGGGTCCTTGCTTCCCGCGACTTTACCACTATGTCATTGACGTACGCCTCGGCGTTCCTCCCGAGCTACCGGCCTAGGGCGATGTGTATCAATCACTAGAAGGTCGCGTCAGCATTCCGCAGCCCAAAGGGCATGCAGGTGTAGTGGTACACCTAGCACAGGGAAAGGAAGGCACTCTTCTCGACGTCCTGCACTGCCATCTTGATCTGGTGGTAGCCCGAGAAGGTGTCCAGGAAGCACAGCAACTCGCACTCGGCGGTGGAGTCAACGATTTGATCAATGCGCAGAAGAGGGAACGGGTCCTGACGGCACGCCTTGTTGAGGCTCGTGAAGTCAACGCACATGCGCTCCTTTCCGCCCTTCTTGGGGACGATGACCGGGTTGGCCAGCCAATCCGGGTGACGTAGCTCCCGAATGATGCCAGCTTCTTGCAGCTTGCAGACGTCCTGGACGATAAACGATTGCTTCTCTGGGGCTTGCCGCCGCGCCTTCTGCTTAACCGGGCACGCACCGGGGCACACCATCAAATGGTGTTCGATCACATCTCGTGGGACACCGACCAAGTCCGTCGTCTCCCATGCAAACACATCCTTGTTCGCACGGAGGAAACCGACTAGCGCCTCTTCCTGATCTACGGGGAGGCCAGCACCTATGGTGAAGGTGGGGCCTGAGCCCCCGTCGTTGACTGGGACCTGCTTCGTCTCGGCCCAATCTTGAGAGAACAATTGCTTCTTCTTTGCGGGCCCGGCTTATGGGATTTCCGGAGTGTCCTTAACGCCTGGTTGTGTGGCTGCTGCGGCCTTGAAAGCGAGCTTGAGGGCCAGGAGTGCACCCTTGGTGTCCCCCGCCACGGTGATGACGCCACTACTTCCTGGCATCTTGACAACGTTGTAGCCGGGATGCGTCACCGCCATGAACTTGGCAAGGGCCGGATACCCAAGGATGGCATTGTACGGAAGGCCGATGTGGGTGACATCGAAGTCAATAAGCTCGGTGCGGTAGTTGTAGCATGTGCCAAAGGTGACAAGGGAGGGGGATCTGCCCTATGGGAATGGTGGAGCCGTCGACCACCCCTGAGAAGGGCCTGGTGGGGGCGGGCTAGTCGTAGGGCACTTGAAGCAGATCGAAGGCTTCCATGGAGAGGACGTTGAGGCCCGGCACCGCCGTTGATGAGGGTCCTGGTGACCGCGACGTTGCTGATGGGGGGCATGCACAACATCGGGAGGGCGCTGACGCCTACCACGGTCTTGGGGTGATCCCTGGAGTCGAAGGTGATGGCAGTCTCAAGCACAACGCGGCCCGGAGGAGCCTCCTGCCACGGCCGAGCAGCCCTGACCTAATGAAGAAGCTGCTTGACATGGCGGCCCGAGGCCGGCGCCTGCGACCCGTCGAGGATGGCCGCAACCGCATGGGGCGCCGGGGCCGTGAAACGCGAGATGAGCAGGCCGCACAACTCCTCCCAGGAAGCCACCGAAGACTCCGGCAGGCTGAGCAACCAGGAGCGCGGTGCACCCACGAGGGCCATAGGGAGCCAATTCGCCATGACCTTGTCGTCACCACCCACCGCCCAGATGGCCTGCGCGTTTGCCCGGAGAAACTCCGCGGGGTCTGCCGCGCCGTCGTACCACGGGGGCAACGCCGGCCTGAACTTCGACGGCCACCGCACCTGCCGCAGGGTGGGGGAAAAGGCACAAATTCCCGCGACGCCTTCGAATGCGCCCAGCGGCCCGGCCTGTGGGCGGCACCGGCCATGGGAACCACGCAGCGTGGGCGGAGTGCAGCTGGTGAAGAGGTAGAGCTTCGACACGCCCCTACCTGGCATGCCAAATGTCGGATTCAAGGCCCTGTAGGCCCAAGAAAGGTTCGAACTCTGGGGCATGTGCGAAGGACTCGACCTATCCAGCCAACCAGCTCGTCGCTCCACGGCCTAGCTCGATGCACACGAACAAGGAAGAAGATGAACACGGCAGTTTACCCAGGTTTGGGCCACCTTGCGCTGTAAGACCCTACTCCTGCTTTGTGGTGGATTGGCCTCACGAGGGGCTGAGGATGAACTAGTACAAGGGATGAACTACCTCACGAGGTCTATGGGTGAGGGGGTGAGTCGACCAAGGATTGGATCGGGGGATCGGATCCCTTCTACGGTGGTGGCTATCCTATATTTATAGTGGCCTCGGTCCTCTTCCCCCAACACGTAGGCGGGAAGGGATCCCAAAGTGGCCAATTTGAAAGGGGACAAGTAGTACAACTTATCCTGATGAAAGGTGGTCTTCGCCTGCGAAGCTTCTGGTCGTGACGCAACGGTGGGCTCGGCGATGACATCCGTCCTGCCGCGCTAGTGGCCTTGGTCTCGTTGCACCGGAATGGAAACCTTGCCAGATTCCTCAGGAACCCACGCCCGTCCTTGCCTCCTTAGCACCAAAGAGCAAACTGCCTTCTCTGCGTCCGTTGGCACCCGTCTGCCTTGGTCGTCATGGCTTGCGTCATGGTAGCCTCATGAGGCTGGGTACCTGCATAGAAATCTCCGCTCCTCGGGAGGCCGCCTGGGGAGGCTGCTCCCTCGGGAGGTCTTGGTGTCGTCCGCCTTGCAAGGCTTGGCCCCTCGCGAGGGTCTTGTCTTGGCGGTCTTGTAGATGGGTCGTACCAGGCCGTCGATGGAGCCACGCCGTGGGCCGTAGGCAAGCAAGTCTGGGTACCCTGGTTCCCAGAACGCCGACAGCCGGCATATGGCAGTCTATGGTGTTCAGCTAGTGGTTCACACGTGATCTACAAGCCGACCACATATTAAGCCGGCACATGGCAATTTACAATTCTCAACTAGTTTACAATAAATTTGCGAGCCATCCAATGATGAGCCGGTGTGAGGCATTAACCAGGTTCACAAGTGTGGTAGAGGAGATAGTGGATTTTACAGGCAAAACAGGTCATCAATAGAAAGCTGGGAGATTCAGTTATCGAAACAGATCTAGAAATTACTGGAAAAAGAAAATTAAAAGCCTAGCACTACAAAGGTATTAGGAGCATAGAAACTAATGAAGTCTAACGGACAATGAAGGAGGGATCTACATCAATGAAAAGGTGGTCGGATAGTTCTAAATCCACCATTGGGGGGAGCCTAGATTTGTGGGAATGAACACCCCCGAGCCACGAAGAACTGTGGTGAGCACACTATGAACAATAATGGCGTGACAGAGGTAGTGGATACTCACAGATCTATGAAGATCCAAAACGAAGGGGAAGTTGACGGCACGGTTGCGGCTCCTCCGGTGAAGCTCCGGTGCTTTTCCCTTGCTGGCATGGACGACGGCTGAATAGGGTGGCGAACTTGAAGCGGCACAGAGAGTTAGCGACTAGCGGAGGAAGACCAAGGTGAGAAGAAGGAGTAAAAGAAGACTGGGAGGCATGTCGTGTTTTTATAAGGGGGTAATAACCCGATACAGCATGGGCGAAACCCCAGGGTGCGCATTGAATGTTGGCATGAAGGGCTCCTCGATTTTTGCGCCTTATAAGACGATACGCTCCACTCAAAAGATTTGCTATGATGTCATCCATTGAATATGGGAAAATGGTCATGTGACGTTATGGTGTGGAGCGTGCTAAAAATACCAAGTGTGGGAAATCTTCACAAGCCAGCTGGATGGTTGACCCGGCCAGAGTATATGAAGAGAAGACATGAAGATGACAAGAGCAGTTTCCCCCGCTTAACAATATAAGACACGGGTTCATCTTTGATGATTCATTTTCTTTCCATTTCTTATTTTTTTTCAAGATGTAACTTAGCATGGATAAATCCAAGCTAAATTGCGGGCAATGTTCGGGATATTTCCCTGACATCATAACCCGGCAGGAGAAATGACCTGGACCAAAGCACGTCGACTCATGGGTCACTTCAACTTGGCGGGCCACTATGACGGAGGCCCAGAAGGTTAAGGCCGGCTTGATACATTGTTCGATGGGCCGGCTCAATGGGGCCCAACGAAGAAAATCCTTACTTAAGGGACAAGTAGAATAGGACACGGGTCATAGTACGACTCAGACTCTGTTGTAACCTCAGGGCCTCGACCTGTATATAAACGGGAGCCCCTGAGAATGAAAGACCAAGTTACAATCATCAAAGGCTAAGTTAGCAAATCTACATCCTTGTAATCGAGATTTCCAGCAATATCAATCAAGCAGGAGTAGGTCTTTACCTCCATCGCGAGGGGCCAAACCTGGGTAAACCGTGTACTTTGCTTCCCGATCAACCCCTCTCAAGCGACCACCTAGTTGCGATGCTGTCGTGGGAAACCACGACCACCTATGGGGCCATGAGCCCCTTTTGGTTCGGCGGGGGGATGGGCACGTTGGACAAAAAGCGGAGAAGCGTCGTGCAGCACGGCAGAGATCACACGGGCAGTCTTTACCCAGGTTCAGGCCGCCGTGAGGCATAAAACCCTACTCCTGCTTTGGTGGATTGATGGTGGATAATGGTGGTGAACGTAGCACACTTGCCCGGCAAGGTTGCTCTGGGGGCCAGAGTGGCTACGCGCGTATGGATATGCGAGGGTCCAACCCTTTCTACGGTCGCCATGGGCCTCCTTTTATAGATAAAGGGGTCACCACAGTGGCAAATCAGTCATTGCGTACTGATTAGATAGCTAACAGTGCTATCATATCTAACTCTGGAGGCTAACAGAGCGCATTAAATGCGCCGCTCAGTGTCACATCATAGCTCACCCGGTAGGCCCTGCCGGGCTGTTTTGCCAGCTTTGCGCCTGCTCGCTTGACACGTCTTAGGACGGGTGTCATATGGAGGTGTTTGCTGTAGGAACTGGCTGCCATGTGGCAGAAAGCAGCCACTTAGTTACCTTGGAGCTCGACACCGCTTTGATTACTAACTTGCGTTGCTTGTGAGGTGGAGCGGTGGAGTGGCTTGCCTCCGCCAGCCCCGGCAGGCCTACCGGGACGATCTGGGAGCTTGCTTCCGGAGCAAAACCTAACCCTGCCAGGCTCGCCTGCCCGGCAAGGTACGTCCTTCCCTTGGCGATGCCTCGTTCCTCTGGCTCACCTTGGCCTTCTCCACTTGCACTTGGATCCTTCAAAGGAATCGATCTTCCTTGCTTGGTATGATCTTGGTCTTGTAATCTTGTCTCTGGTCTGTGCACAGTCCGTGCAATGGACCAAGGGTCTGTTGCACCGACAGGAGCCCCCTAGCCTGGCACAGACGTGCCGCTGGGCATCGTCGAGGTAGGCCCTAACCAGTGCACAGGCAGAAATGTAAGGACGGCTCCGCCCTTTGAGATCTTCTTTGCTTCTTCATTAACCTGAGCTTGGGTCAGTTTCTGGTTTTCCCGCGCATCGTGCAACGCTTAGGGGAGAAACTGAACCACGATTTGTGGGCGGCCCACGCCCCATGATCACGGGGTAGGAAACTGCCATCCCACTTGCCTCCTGCCCCGGAGCGCCCCCGCCATGTGTACCGCATGCATTGCACAGGGTAGGTGGTGGACAAGGAGGGTGTGGGAACGGGCACCATGGCAGAAAGCCAGGAGTCGCCGAGTGGTGTAGAGGGGCGGCTCTAATTCCCCGAGCCGTTGGAGGCGCAAGGGGAACTGCATTGGAGGAGCAAGGCGGTCACCTGCTGAATGAGAGGCCAGCCCCCTGCCTCGTTCTCCTATAAAAGGGGGTAGGAGTAGTGTGTCTGCTCACACACCTTCCTTCTCCCTTTCCTCAAAGCTTCCCTTGCTTGCCATGGTGAGGGGGCGAGGGCGTGGTAGTGATCCGGTGGTGGCGTAGAGAACTTCTGCTCGACAGCGTCTCCTCCCTCCTCTCGATGATGTGGGGGCGGAACCCACTGTGAGAGGAGGCAGAAGGGGGCGTGGCCGAGGTCGTCATGGTGTGCGCGGCCAAGGAGGCCGGGGCGGCGCCTCAATTGCGCCTGCACCGGATGCTCCTCCCCCGATGGAAGGCCACGTCGGAGGTTAACCCTTGGAGTTCGTCATCAGGCTGTACAAGCCTCTCCGCGGCCGCCTCGGCCTCCCTACTCAATTTACAATGGTGATGTAGCTCGAACAGCCGCGTGCACTGAGGTTGCACATGAGAGGCTGTGGGAATGGTGGCATGCGGGTGGATGTTGACTTCCTTGCTCCTCATGTTATGTACCTCCGCCGTGGCTGGAAGACCTTTGCTCGAGCCCATAGCTTGTCAGGGGGGGCACGTTCTCTAGTTTAAATTAATGCAGAGCGGTCTGCTTTCCGTCAAGGTCTTTGGGCGCTCGGGAGCTAGCTTAGGGTGCTGCGTGGAGAGCTCAACTGACGACGAAAGCTCCTCCTCGAGCGAAAGCGACGAGGAGGACAGTGACGGCGGTGATGACGGCGGCGACCGGGAGGGCGACGATTCCGACTCTGGCTAAACATCACCTGCACCATCTTCATCAGGCTGCAGCACCATCATCTGCACCTGTGTTTTCTCCCCGGCAAGGTGGTTTGCCGGGAAGTTGGATGCAAAGGTGGTGATGGTGCCCCCTGGCTCCTCCAGCAGTTCTCTAGCTGGACCCCGGCAGGCTTCCTCTCGGGCTGCAGCTCCGTTAGCCTGCCGTGCCTTGCTGGCCTTGGTGGTGGCAGTCGACGGGTCGCCTCCGCCATGCTCTCCGTCGACGTCCTCGTCCATGCCCTCCCACCCCCGCCGGGCACCCTCTCTTGGAGGCCGACAGGGTCAGGCTGGGCTTCTGCCCAGGCACTCCTTTTGTCCTCTTCACCTTCTACCGCTGCGCCTAGGAGGAGAGGGCCAAGAAAAGGCATTACGGGGCACTTATCTTTTTTCAGTCTTAAATCTGTAGGCACTTGCCAAATTTTAGTTCAAATAATGTAATCTCTTGTATCCATGTTTATGTTCCGTGAGATTTGTACTTGTTGATCAGCATATTAATGAAAAAGATAAGCTTTGCCGGGCACTTGTGCATGTATGATATCCGTGCAGAGGTGAAACGCCTCCATACTTTCACGTAAACAAGTAGATCCCAGTAATCTACCTTGTTGGTACCCCATAGGACTGCTGCCGTGAGGCTGAGCCTGCCGGGCATAGAACCCATTGGGAGAGACCAGCCCCCCACTAACCCCTTTCAGCCAAAGGCCACTACGACCATCCTGACTGAAGCAGCATTCGTGTCAGTAGATGGGAGCACCTTTGTTTCTGAGCCGGCGAGGTTTTCATATGCACAAGTCCTACTCACGGAACATGTATGGATAAGAGATGGAACTTATCTGTTTGGCTTGCCGGAGACCGCAGTGCTGGCTTGTCTTCCCATCCTCTTCCTAGGACAGAGTCCATGGTAGGAGCCTGCAGTTTATGCAAATGAAGATGATGCCAGATGCAATCTATCTACATGATCATGCAACCTATCTACATGAATCATGCAATGCTTATGAAATGCTTATGCATGCATGCAACTTGTTGGGGGCCCCCAGCGCTTCATTTATTTCTCTGTTGCTCAGCGTCTGCGCCTGGCTTTGTACAAGGGGTTACATGAAGCTGAGGCAAGGCCTGTACAAAAGGGTGGCTGCCGGGCAGGGCCCGACAGCCGCGCCTTACGGGTAGAACTTGCGAAGATGCTCAATATTCCATGAGTTTTGCAATTGAATACCATCTCCGGTCTCCAGACGGACTGTGCCAGGTCTGGTGACTCGTACTACCCGGTAAGGGCCTTCCCACTTCGGCGATAGCTTGTTTGTACCCTTGGCGGACTGAACGTGCCTAAGGATAAGATCGCCTTCCTCAAAACACCAGGCATGAACCCTGCGGCTATGATAGCAATGCACGGCTTGCTGATAGCGTGCAGCACACGTAGCAGCCCGGAGATGGTTCTCCTCGAGAAGCACAGCGTCGTCACGCATGTGCTGTTCCTACGCTACTTCATCGTAGGCAAGCACTCGAGGTGACCCGTAAATGAGTTCCGTGGGGATAACTGCTTCTGCCCCATAGTCTAGGGAGAAGGGAGTCTGTCCAGTAGCTCGGTTTGGTGTCATTCTGAGGGACCAAAGAACCACCAGCAACTCATTCATCCATTGCCTATCGTGCTTCCGCAACTTATCAAACGTTCTTGTCTAGAGTCCCCGCAGCACTTCAGCGTTCGCCCTCTCAGCTTGTCCATTGCTTCTGGGATGTGCAACAGATGCAAATGAGATCTTGCTTTCGAGGGCATGAACATATTGCATGAAGGCGCGGCTCATGAACTGGGTGCCGTTGTCGGTGATGATCCGGGCAGGGACCCCGAAGCGGCACACCAATCCTTTCAAGAACTTGATAGCTGACTGAGCAGTCACCTTTCTCACGGCATCTACTTCTGGCCACTTCGTAAACTTGTCGATTACAACGAAAAAGAATTCAAAGCCCCCAGCAGCTCGGGGGAAAGGGCCGAGGATATCGAGCCCCCAGACCGAAAACGACCATGACAAAGGGGTTGTCTGGAGTGCTTGGGCAGGCAGATGAATATTTTTGGAATGGAACTGATAGGCTTCACACTTGGTGATGAGCTCAACCGCATCTTGGAGGGCTGTGGCCAATAGAATCCTTGCCGGAATGCTTTCCCAACCAAAGCCCTTGATCCAATGTGGGAGCCGCACATGCCTTTGTGTATCTCCGCCAGCAGTTCCTTTCCTCCTTCCCGGCAAATGCACTTCAATTTCACACCGTTGGGCCTTCTTCTGTATAGTGTGTCATCGACAAACTGATACATACTGGCCCTCCGGGCTACTCTTTCAGCTTCTTCTTGCTCTTCGGGAAGTTCTCCGGTTTGGAGGAAATGGACTATGTGCCTTGCCCAAGTTGGAGCCTGAGGCTCGGCAACGAGGACTAGTGGCACCTCCTCATTTGTGGGGGCGCATCCCTCATCTACGGGGACCAGTGGCCCGGTAGGAGGGTGCAGCCCGGCAAGCAAAGGGGAGTTGTTCCCGGCAGGGTCCCTGCCAGGAGCCCCGAAAGGCTCTACTGGGAGAGGCTTACCGGAGTCCAATTTCCTCCTCTTTCGGGCCATTGTTGTCGGGGATACGGAGGGCTGAGTAAGATGGAGAACAAAAGTCCCTGGTTCCACAGAAAGCTTCTGTGCAGTGCACTTTGACAGGTGATCAGCAATGCTGTTTTCCGCACGGGGTACATGCTCTGTTTGCAACCCATCAAAGCGCTCCTCCAATCTTCTCACTTCCTCGACATATGCCTCCATCAATGGGCTTTGGTAATCCTTGTTGACTTGTCTCACCACCAGTTGTGAATCTCCTCGAATGATCAGCTTCTTGATTCCCAATTATGTGGCAATCCTGAGCCCAGCAAGAAGCCCTTCATATTCTGTTGTATTATTGGTTGCCTCCTTCTGGGGAAAGTGCATCTGGACGATGTACCTCAGGTGCTCTCCAGTGGGAGCCACAAGAAGCACACCAGCCCCTGCACCTTGTAGGGAGAAGGCACCATCGAAATACATGATCCATTCTTGGGGCACTTCCTTGCCAGGGATAATTGTTTCCTATACTTCTTCATCAGGGGTTGGCGTCCATTCTGCAATAAACTCCGCCAATGCCCTGCTTTGGATTGTTGACGTGCTTTCAAACTTCAGGCCAAAGCTGGATAACTCCAATGCCCACTCCACTATCCTGCCGGTGGCCTCTGGGTTTCGAAGTATCCTTTGCAACGGGAAGCGAGTGACAACCGTGATCTCATGGGCTTGGAAGTAGTGGCGCAGTTTCCTTGAGGCCATGACAAGGCCAAAGATCAACTTTTGTACGCCATAATAGCTGGATCTAGCCCCCTGCAACAAGGAGCTGATGAAGTATACTGGGCGCTGCACCACCTTCTTCCTTGCCGTGTCCTTGGGGTTGCTTCCACTGCCGTGCTCTTCTTTGTCCTGATCCGTATCTGGCCTTGCCGGGCCGCTCTCTTCCTCTTCCCTGGTTGGGACACTTGCTGAGGTGGCTGCTTCTTCCACTTCTCACTGCTCTACTAGGGCCGCACTAACCACTTGATTAGTTGCTGCCAGATATAGCAGTAACGGCTCTTGTGGTTTGGGTGCGACCAAAGTAGGCATAGAAGACAAGTAGGCCTTCAAATCCTGCAGTGCTGCATCTGCTTCCGGGGTCCACTTCATGGGTCCTGCCTTCTTCAAAATCTTGAAGAACGGCGCAGACTTGGAGATGAATCTGCTAAGCGCGGCAACGCATCCTGTCAAACGCCTCACATCCTTAACTGTCTTGGGTGCCTGTATCTGCTCAATAGCCTTGATCTTATCGGGGTTGGCCTCTATCCCACAGTGGGACACAAAGAAACCAAGTAGCTTGCCGGAGGGAATGCCAAACACGCACTTCTCTGGATTCAATTTCAAGTTGATCTTGCACAGATTAGCAAATGTCTCTTCTAAATCCTGGATGAGGGTTGATTTGTCCTTGGTCTTGACCACAATATCATCCATATAGGCTTCAATGTTCCTGTGCAACTGTGGTTCAAAGCAAATCTGGACTGCTCTTGCAAAAGTGGACCCAGCACTCTTCAACCCGAAAGGCATGCGCACAAAGCAGTACGTGCCGCATGGGGTGATGAATGAGGTCTTTTCTCCGTCTTCCTTGGACATAAAAATCTGATGGTATCGAGAGTATGCATCCAGAAAAGAGAGCAACTCACATCCTGAAGTAGAATCCACGATCTGGTCGATGCGCGGCAAGGGAAATGGGTCCTTTGGGCACGCCTTGTTCAGATCCGTAAAATCTATGCAAAGCCTCCATTTTCCATTAGCCTTGCGCACAACCACTGGGTTTGCTAACCATGTTGGATGCAGTACTCCTCTGACCAAACCAGCTGCTTCAAGTTTCTTGATTTCCTTGGCAATAAACTGCTGCCGCTCCAAGGCCTGCTTCCAAACCTTCTGCTTGACGGGCCGGGCATGTGGGCAGACAGCAAGGTGGTGCTCGATTACCTTCCTGGGAACACCGGGGATATCAGATGGTTGCCAGGCAAACACATCGATATTCGCCCACAGGAAGGCAACGAGCGCGCTTTCCTATTTGTCATCAAGGGTGGCGCTGATAGTGAAAGTACCATCAGCGTCGGCCAGCCCTGTCGTGACCGTTTGCACTTGGGGTGGAGCAGCCTTGGATCTCTCGCTGTTGGAACTCTCTGCCATGTCATAACGGGCGCGGCACATTCCACAGAGGTACGCTTCCCAGATTCCTTGCCAATGCCCCTGCTATGCTTTTCCTTGGTGGGAACTGTGGCTTCCACGACCTCTGCCGCGACCGCGTCCCGGTACATCTTATCCACGCAAATAATTGTGTCTTTCTTGTCCGACAGAACAGAAATGACGCCCATCGGCCCTGGCATCTTCAAGGTGTTGTAGGCATAGTGGGATGCTGCCATGAATTTGGCTAGGGCCGGGCGTCCAAGGATCCCATTGTACGGCAGAGGAAGGTCAACCACATCAAACACAACTTTCTCAGTCCTGTAGTTCAACTCCCCTCCAAATGTCACTGGCAATGTAACCTTTCCCCTAGGACGGCTCCTGTCGGGATTGACTCCTTGAAACATGCCTGTGGCCTTAAGTTCTTCCTCTGCTATCTGGAGATTGCTGATAACCTTTGGGGAAATCAGATTCAACCCGGCCCCGTCGTCAACCAGCATCTTTGTGACCTTGAGGTTGCGAATTGTTGGTGATACCAACAACGGCAAGTACCCTACCGCAGTAATGCGGTCGGGGTGGTCATCTTCATCAAATATGATGGGCGTGCATGACCACTTGAGCGGCTTCCGAGAATCTGCCGCTGGCTCCATGGTATTGACGTCACGCACCCACTGTTTAAGTTGGCGGTGAGAGGAGTGCAAAGATGCACCCCCGTTAATGCACAGGGCATCAGTGGCTTTCTGGAACTCCTGCTCGCTGGTTTCCTCTTCATTCCCTCCATCACTCTCGTTACTGCAATCCTCCTTCTCTCGGCCCTTGGCGGGTTTCCCTTGGTTCCAAGGAGCCTTGCCAGGGCGATTTGCTTCACCACCCTGGCCCTTCCCACCAGCAACATTCTGACATTTTTCCTTATCGTGCTTCTCATACTCAGCCTTCTATCTCTTGACAAGCTGCTTAACCTGATGACACTCCTGGAGATCATGGCCCTTGGTCTGATGAATCTTATAGTACGGCCCATCTCTTTTCCCAGCCTTCTCGGCAGCCGCCACCTCCCGGCAGTCAATGCATGCGGTAGCCTGCTTGCCGGGGGCTTCAGCCTTGGCCTTCTTGCCGGTACTAGGCGTGCCTGACCCCTCAACAGCCATCACTGTCTTATCCTTGCGCTTCTTATTGTGCTTCTTGTTCTTCTTCTTCTTACTGATGGTTTTGTCGTCATCTTCTGAGTCGATGTCGACACAATCTTCCTCTCCAGGAAGTTTCCTCCCCTCCTCCACCCGAGCACATTTGTCCACCAAAGTTTAGAGCTCCTTCACAGTCTTGGGCAACCGAACATTCATCTTGGAACGTATCCTGCGGTTGCGCATGTTGGATTGGAAGGCAGCTATCACGACAGCTGGGTGGATATCTGGGATATTTTTGTGGACTCGACTGAATCTCTGTAAGTACTTCCGCCGAGTTTCTCCTTCTTTCTGCCGAAGAAGCAGCAAGTCGCTGGGCCGCCTTGGTTCTTGATGGCTACCCGTGAAGGCACCAATGAACTCGTGGCACAGGTCAGCCCAGATCGAAATGGAGTTCTCCGACAGGTGCATCAGCCAAGACCTCACATTTGACTTGAGGGCCAAAGGGAAGTAGTTGGCGAACACCTTCTCATCTCTTCCCCCGGCAGCTTGAACAACAATGGTGTAGATGCTCAAGAACCCTGCCGGGTTTAGTCTCCCATCATACTTCTCGGGTATCTCTGGCTTGAACGTGTGACTGGACGGCCAACGGACTTGCCACAGCTCACAGGTGAAGGCAGGGCACCCAACCTCGAAAGGCAGGCACCCGCCATCTCCGAGCGTGGGCTTATCGACGTCGGGGCCATCACACCCATTGGACCGGCGGGGGTTGTCGCGGCGCCGCTCGTCGATGATGCGCACGCCTTCCCTTCGCCTGCCCTCTAGGGCATGCTGTCGGCCTTGATGCGCTCGAGGATCTGACAAGGCCATTGAGACGTCATCGGGCGCTTGGTTTTGCGGCTCCCGGGTAGCTTGCCATGGTGGGGATTGCACCGTGAAGGTGGCCCCTCCTGCACGACCAGCCGCACGAGCTATCGTTGCTGCCTTGGAAGGCCGTGGCGGTCCGGCCCGCTGTGATCTTTCTGCCTCGGCGAAACCAATCAAACTTTGGATGGTGGCTCGCCACTCATCCATCTGGTCTACCGCCAGTGGAAATCTTAACAGCAGTTAGGCTCGCGCCATGGCCTCTGAGGCAGTGCTTGGCATAGGTGATGACGATGTAGATCGTAGTGTCGCTCGGCTCCTGACGTTGCCGGTGGCGACTGCCCGCGCCCTTGCTGCTGTGAACCAGTCGTTTGGATGGCATGGTGACACGGCGGAGGCGCCTGAGGGCCAGCGGCTCCGTTGGGCACAGTAGCTGGGTCAGCCCGCCCCGGGGGTGGTGCGTGCCCTGCGGTCGCGCCCGCAGCGGGGGCGGCCGGAGGGTTGCGATTCGCCCCAGAACGAGCATCATCACTGCGGCTGTGCCCGTTGGCGAGAAGGGGTTCAGGCAAAACGATCCCTCCATCTATACCTCGCAGAGCATGGACGTTGGGATGTTGCTGAAGCTGTCCTTCCCTGGTACCTCCCGTTCCTGCTTCGGCCGTGGGGGAGGTGGTGACGGCACCGCCTGCGCCGACATCGTCCCCTCCAGCATCCACACCCTCGCGAGCCCCCGTGTTCCCCGCGACATCGGTGGTCGCGGGCGGCGGAGCCTTCGAGGTGGACGGGTGATTTGCAACTCCGGGCTTCCTCTTGGGCGCCATAGTCAATGATGCCATCGACGATGAAAATGTCGGTGAAGATGACGCGTAGCGTACGCTCTCGGTTTCGCGCAAGTGATCCCCCTACCTGGCGTGCCAAAGATGTCGTGGGAAACCACGGCCACCTATGGGGCCATGAGCCCCTTTTGGTTCGGCGGGGGGATGGGCACGTTGCACAAAGAGTGGAGAAGCGTCACGCAGCACGGCAGAGATCACATGGGCAGTCTTTACCCAGGTTCGGGCCGCCGTGAGGCGTAAAACCCTACTCCTGCTTTGGTGGATTGATGGTGGATAATGGTGGTGAACGTAGCACACTCGCCCGGCAAGGTCGCTCTGGGGGCGAGAGTGGCTACGCGCGTATGGATATGCGAGGGTCCAACCCTTTCTACGGTCGCCATGGGCCTACTTTTATAGATAAAGGGGTCACCACAGTGGCAAATCAGTCTTTGCGTAGTAAATAGATAGCTAACAGTGCTATCATATCTAACTCTACAGGCTGACAGAGCGCATTAAATGCGCCGATCAGTGTCACATCACAGCTCAACCGGCAGGCCCTGCCGGGTTGTTTTGCCAGCTTTGCGCCTGCTCGCTTGACACGTCTCAGGACGGGTGTCATATGGAGGTGTTTGCTATAGAAAGTGGCAGCCATGTGGCAGAAAGCAGCCACTTAGTTACCTTGGAGCTCGACACCGCTTTGATTACTGACTTGCATTGCTTGTGAGGTGGAGCGGTGGAGTGGCTTGCCTCCGCCAGCCCCGGCAGGCCTGCCGGGACAATCTGAGAGCTTGTTTCCGGGGCAAAACCCAACCCTGCCAGGCTCGCCTGCCCGGCAAGGTAGGTCCTTCCCTTGGCGATGCCTCGTTCCTCTGGCTCACTTTGGCCTTCTCCACTTGCACTTGGATCCTTCAAAGGAATCGATCTTCCTTGCTTGGTATGATCTTGGTCTTGTAATCTTGTCTCTGGTCTGTGCACAGTCTGTGCAATGGACCCAGTGTCTGTTGCACCGACAGATGGCCTCTAGACTTAGTCCTTTCACGAGGACATCTCCCGTGACAAAAGCACGACACGGTTGGTGTATTTTAGTTGAGTTTAGTGTCAAGTTCCCTACAACCGGATATTATAAAGCTCCCAGTTGGCCATAACTGTTGGCATGGCTTTCCGAATATAACCCTACAGGGGTGTCCCACCTTAGTCCATCACAAACTATCACAATCAACTTTGGAAAAAACACAACCTTGAGATAGACTAAAGTATCCTCGGAATCCTGGTGCACAAGACATTTCGACAATGGTAAAACAAAACTAGCAAGACCACCCGGTGTGTCATCACCCAGATAAGAGCCACGCGTATCTTGTTCTCAGGACACAACCTTCTATGCAATGTGGACGATGGCCAAAAGACCTCGAGTTGCCCCAAGGTGGCACCGTCGACTGCTAGGTAGGTGGACCAACACTAATGTGGAGCACTGGCCTGGTTTGTTGATTAATTATCCATGGGTTAATTACTTCCTATTTAGTTTTAGTTGTTATTAGGCAAATTAGAAACCAAAGTTGGGCCTTGATGAAACAGTTTTATTCAAAGAGAACTATCGAGGGGGGGGGGGCATAAACCCCAATCGTATAAGGAATGCAAAATCAAGTAAGATAACACCGGTATGGTGGAAACTAAGGTGGCATGAGTGGAACAAAACACCAGGCAAAGGGTCAAGCCTTCCACACACGACCAAGTATATAGATGCATTAATTAAATAAGAGGTATTGTGATATCCCATGACATCCATGTCCCAACATGGAACAATCGGCACTGCACCTGCAACTAGCAACGCTATAAGAGGGGCTGAGCAAAGCGGTAACATAGCTGAACAACATTTTGCTGGGTAGTGAATGTTAGAGGCTTATCATGGCAATTTGGAAGGCTGACAAACAAGTGGTAGGCAGTAAGACATAGTGATAGCAATGATACAACTAGCAAGCAAAGATAGCTTTGATATCCAGGGTAATGATCATCTTGCCTAAAATGTCCATGGTGGGATCAAAACTCTGCTCCTCGTAAACGTTCTCAACAGGATCCTCGAACTCAGACTCATCACCTGGAACTACCTACAAGAAAAAAAACAAGCATCCAATAAACAAACAACCATGAAAAAATGCACTTACAAGATTATGCACATCAATTTTCATATAAAGTAACATGGGTTCTTACTCTAGTCAATTTAAATGAAGCCTTGATCCATGTGAAGCAAGGATCAAGCAACAATTCATATGCAATTTTATTAGTTTTAGTATTCTTGTCAGAACATAAAATTTTAATTATTTTAGCATGCACGATTATGGCAAATTCATATTCTACATGAGAAATTGATGCAAATGGATATAAAGATCATAACAAACAGAGCTACGATTCTCTCGAAATGCTCATGGCAAGGTACGGGAAGGATTTTGTGATAACCAAGAAGTAGAAATTCATATGGGCACATTCATGTCATTCCAAGCTTTCCACTGGATATAATAGGAAATTTCAGTTGGAAAACATGTAAAGATCATCGAAAATGGAGTAGCAGAGCTCAAGGTGTGATCAAAACAAAATGCAAGTCAAATCTATCATAAACAACATAATGCCACATTGTATGCAACAAAATGACATGCTACATGATGCATGCATGCAAACAAATGACTTGGGGCTGTAGTACATTTAAAATACTTCACAATTCATCTAAAGCTCATAGTCATAGGCAGCAAGGATGAATTGATATGAATTTTACAAGATGCAAAGTTTCTGTCGAGATTAGGGACTTGGTGAAATGCACAATTTTAGTCAGACAACACCCTTCACATGGCATATTGAAGGCAACTTTTTGATAAGCTACAAGAATTTTGCATGGCAAGGAAAAGCTTGGTGTGAGAGCATATATGATGAAGAGCAAAACATGGTTACTGCACATGTTCATATGACCCCTAGATCAATGGCATTCATCAAGACAAGTTAACAAGTTTTAACAGCCTGTTCCAGACTTAGTGAAAAAAACAATGTGTGATAGTAATCAGGTGTAACATGCATACTTTGGAACAAGAATAACATATGCTACATGGGCTTGTCAAGGCAAACAAGGAAATGAGCTTGTTATAGTTGTTTAACATGCATAGAGGGGCTTATCCTTTTCTGGTATTATCATAGCAAGTTTGCAAGCTTGTTATAGTAGTTTAACATGGTTATCATGGCATGATAAAAATACCAGCAGCAAGTAGACATGAAAATACTCCAAAATGCCACGGAAAGTTTCCTCATATCATGCTTGCATTAAATCACACAAAAATCACAAAATGCAATATGCTGTGAAAATGCCATGCACCAAAACTTGCTCAAATGACGAAATTAATACCACAGTTGGATTATGTCGGATTCAGGGCTCCGCAGACCCAAGAAAGGTTCGAACTCTGGGGTGCGTGCGAAGAACTCAATCTCCCCAGTCTGCCAACTCGTCGATCTCACGGCCTAGCTCGATGAACTAGAAAGGAAAGGGACACAACGATTTACCCAGGTTCGGGCCACCTTGTGGTGTAAAACCCTACTCCTGCTTTGTGGTGGATTGGCCTCGAGGTGGGCTGAGGATGAACTAGTACAGAGGGGGAACAACCTCAGGAGGTGTGTTCTTGTGTTGGTGTGAGTTGGTGGGGATGATCTGGTTCCTCCGTCCTACGGTGGTGGCCTAGCTATATTTATTGTGGCCTTGGTCCTCTTCCCCCAAAACGAAGGCGGGAAGGGATCCCACAACGGCCAAGTTTGAAGGGAGACAAGTAGTACATCTTATCCTCATGAAAGGTGATCTTCGCCTGCAAAGCTTCTGGCTGTGACATCATGGTGGGCTCGGCGATGACCTCCGTCCTGCCGTCCTGGTCTTGTAGCACGGGAATGGAAACCTTTGGCTGATTCCTCGGGACTCTGCGCCTGCGCTTGCTTCCTTAGCACCAAAGAGGAAACCTGTTGTACTGCGCCCGCTGGCGCCGGCCTGGCCTTGGTCGTCATAGCTTGCGTCATCTGAACCTCATGAGGTGGGGCTTGCATAGAAACCTCCGCTCCTCAGGAGCCAGCCTAGGGAAGCCGCTCCCTCTGGAGGTCTTGGCGTCGTCCGCCTCGCGAGGGTCTTGTGTTGTTGATCCTGAGGATGGACCGTACCAAGCCGCTAGTGAAGCCGCGCTGTGGGCCGCAGGCAGGCAAGTCTAGGTACCCCGGTTCCCAGAACGCCGACAGTAGCCCCCGGGCCTAAGGCGTGCTCGGACTTGGCTTCGAGGCGAAGCCAAAGGGCAAGGGCGAAGCACCGCGGGCCCTAACCGCCTGCGGACCAGATCGACGCGTGGCGCTTGATGGGACGTGGGCGTCTCCGCTTCCCCATGCTGCCTCGGCAACCGTTCGGCTTGGTAATCGCCTGCTGCATGCAAAAAGATCATTATTACCAGAGATCATGGAGGCCGGCGGCTGGCCTCCCCCTGGCTATAAATGGAGGGAGGGGCAGAGCCCCCTACTCATCTCCGTCTTCCCGCCGCTTGCTCCTCCTTCTTCCTTCTTGTCCCACCGTCTCATCGAAGCATCCATGGCACCGGTGAGGAGGTTTCCGCGGCGGAGAAGGGAAAAACCCCTCGGGAGGAACCCGAGCCACTCCCGCAGAAGAAGAGGCTCGGCCGCTCCCGCGACACCGATGAAGGGGCCTAGGTGACACGGCCTTGGCACGAGCGGCCTCCATCGGGCTTCCCGATCCCTATGTACGCCCGCGCATAAAGCCCTGCGCTCAGGGGCAACGCCCAGCGCCGCGAGGGTCAGGGTCGTGGAGGAGGCTAGGCAGCGGCTGCACGGCCGTCCGGCTTGTGAACTCACGCTGAAGGTACATCACGCGAGTTCATGGTGTGGGTGGGAATGCCGCCATGCACGTGGATCCGGCTCCTGCGGTTCTTCGCAGAGGAGATACCATCGAGGGGGCCCGTTGAGCTGTGGCTGCAGCACACCGGGTGCTACAGCCAAGATACTGAAGCGGAGGTCGAGGTCGTCCACCCTGGCGAAGTCTTCATGACTCGGGGATGGGGCGAGATCGCCCGCGCCTGCTGCCCGAGGGGAGCTCTCGCCATCCACTTCGAATACGACAGAGCTACGACGCTCCTCTTCAAGGTGTTTGGTGAGGACGGTCGCGCCTGGAATGCTGCTCCAAAAGAGGCGATCCGCGCGGCGCGGCCATGGGCACTGAACTTGCCCTTGGCCTTGCCAGCAACTCCTTCGGCGCTAGCAGCGACTCTTCGGAATCCAGTGACTCTCCTGAGTCTAGCGACGATGACAGCTACGAGCCGCCAAGCTCTCGCTGCGCCCGGAGTACGGCAACGGCGTCGACTCGGCACCGTCGGTGACGTCCTGAGGCCGGGGTTCTCCAAGGTCCCTTTCTTTTGTTTTTCCTGCACAAAACCGTGGCGAGCCCCATGGGGGCATGTAAGATATGTAATGCTTTTGCTTTAATGTTATTGTTCCTAGTACGGTGTTGCGATTGCGTGTCCCGCTTTGGCATGGTGCTCCCTTTCGTTCTCGCGGTAGCTTAGCGCTCTACGCTGACAGGACCCAGTCCCCAAGTGGGCTCCAGCCGTCGCTGGTATGCCAGGTCGCGATGCCGTGGTCAAGGACAGGAGGTGGGCGGCCCGAGGTCCGGTAAGAGCCCCTGAGGCGCAATGCTCAGGAGGTCCCCTTTAGCGCGCAAGCAGCCCCCTGAAGGCCGATAGGGAAAATGGCCTTGCCCGAGCGAGATTGCGAGGATCAAAATACTGGGTCATGAGATTTACGCCGACATGTATGGGGTGACTTGGCAAGCCTACGGCGATTCCTTGGCGCGATGCCTGACTACGTCCTAGTGGCTAGGCTGAAGCCGGTGGTGAAGAGGAATAAGGAAGAGGTCAAAGCCCCCGAGGCCACACGACTCGCCGTGGCCGCGGCGACCCCGACGCATGCAGAAGAGGCTGCCTCACATGCGCCTGTGATGGAGCGAGGCTCCCGAGGCTTGGTGGCCAAGCCTCAGGAGGAGACCGCCTCCGTAGCCAAGCCAACTCCGGAGGTGCCTATTTCCAGTGCGCCTGCTGGGGGTTTGAGGGCTTCGGAGCCCCTTGTCGCCCTCGCTACTGTAGTGGCGCCAGCCCTGACGCCGGTGCCGCCTCCTCCTCAAGTCCTCATGCCGACTAACCATGACTCCTCCGTCATGCCCAGCGCTTAGGAGGAGGCCTTCACCGCGCTGGAGCAGCTCCGGATTGATCTTCGGGGCGCTGACCGGCGCGTGGCGATGGGGCGTCTGGGGCTGGTCTCGGGGTGGTTCCAGGCAGACTCGTCCGTCAGGGTGGCCTGGGGGCAAGCCGAGGCTACCGTTGTAGAGGGCAGGAAGGAGGCCAGCGAGGCTACGATGGCTCGTGATGTAGCACTGACCAACGTTGCGTCCGCCAAGGAGCGCTGCCGCATGGTGGAGGCCGAGCTGGAGGCCCTCCGTGATGAGCACGCCACCCGCACCCGCCGTCTTGGGGAGCAGGAGGAGGAGTTGAAGGCCCGAGAGACTGTGCTCACCGACCGTGACGTCGAGCTGAAGCAGGCAGCCTAGGAATAGGCCGCGGAGTGTAGCCACCTGGGGAAACTGAAGGAGGAGACGGAGGCGGCCCAGGCATCCCACGCCAAGCTCGTCTCCGAGGAGAAGGCTCGGCTGGAGGCCAGGGAGAAACTTCTTGCCGTGGCTAAGAAGGCGGATGCCGCAGGGCGTGACATCTTCGTCTCCCTCGAGCAGAGGTCCCGCGTAGCCCTGCAGTCCCTTTACAGGGAAGGGTACGAGGGACTGCTGGCGACACCAGAGGAGGGCCCTGCCGGACTGCTCCCCAAGCTTGCCACGGCGCTCGAGGGTATCATCGCCGGGGTGGGCCCCCTGGCGGAAGTGGAAGCTCGCGCGCTTTTCACCTCGGCCGCGACGCGCATCTTCAGCCACCTCCACCTTCGAGACCCAAGCTTCGATCTTGGGGCGCTGCTTGAGCCTGTGGCCCCTGAACTCCAAGATGTTGCTGCTGAGGCCGTGGGGAAGCAGGTGGAGGCCCTATTGCAGAAGTTCCTCTACGTCGACCCCGCGACCGCGATAGCCGGAGCCAATGGTGAAGACGGCGGCGACGTTGTTGACGACGGGCCTCCCCGAGCAAGCGACAGTGGCGTCCAAGGCTGAGGATGAGGTTCGAAGGTGGCGCTTCCTCCTATTTTATCCCTGTAATATTTACCGTGCCTCATGGAGGCGTGAGAACTTCTTCTTTAAGTTTTTAAGAGACAATACATTTTGTAATAATTTGCTAGGATTTCGCGATTTCCTTTCCATTTGCTTAGTGTTCTGCGTCGGCAAGGCCCGACCTCGCGCATACCTCAACCGCCGTTGGGTCGTCCGGATCACCAGGACGAAACCAAGGGGTGAGGGGCTACGTGACCAGTGAGGCCCCTGAGTCGTGATGCTCAGGGGTCCCCCTTGACGTACGAACAGCCCTCAGGAAGGAGATGCGAGTGCAGGTTTTAGCATTCTGTTTTTGCAGGGCCCGGCCCCGCGCATACCTCAGCCGCCGTTGAGTCGTCCGGATCACCAGGATGAGACCAAGGGGTGAGGGGCTACGTGACCAGTGAGGCCCCTGAGTCGCGATGCTCAGGGGTCCCCCTTGACGTACGAACAGCTCTCCATACCTTTCCTTGTCGGGCTTTCACTCGGGAGGGACGCGGGAAGACCAGGTCCGAGGGACCTGGTGAAGTGGTGTACGCCAGGCATGACCTGAGCGTAGCCCCCGTGCCCAGCCCCCTTCGCGCGGCCCTCCCGAGGGAAAAGCGGTGCGGTGAGGCTGAGCAGCGAGCCTGGTGGCTCTCCTGAGGTTACTGCAGCCGCTAGGGTGCCCTCAGTTGTTTATTCACCAGCGCGGAGCATGGTGCTTCCGCTCTTGCACGGGCATAGCCGCTCCTTGACCATGTCATCCGCCAGCGCAGAGCATGGGGCTTCCACTGGTTCGTGGGTGGGAGCTACCTCTGAGGGGAGACTCCGGGCCATGTACAGCCCCGTCCTGGCACGTGGCTTGCATGGCAGGACTAGAGGAGGTGTATATGGGCACTCGTGAGCCAGCAAGGGACTCACGAAGCCCTACCTCAAGGCGGGTTGCACCTGAATTTGGTTCGGAACACTTGCAAGGGTCTTGCGAGATGGTTAGGTAGCCTGCACCGAGTGAATCTCCTGAGGATATCGCATGAGAAGGCGGAACACCAACGACCCAAGGAGGTGACGTGAACGGGGCCGGCCCGCCAGACAGAGCTCAGCCATTGGGTTTGTCGACGCTGTAGGGACGGACCCGAGCACAGACGCCGTGCCCAGTCTTCTCATGCGAAGGTCCTGAAGAAAGACAACCGGCGCGCGGCTCCCGCGGCGGCGAGGCACCGGGTCGCGCGCCCTATCTTATCCACTCCCGATTAGCTCATGCGAGAACAAGGCACCAAGGACCATGGGAGGTGACGTGCACAGGAGCTGGCCCGCGAGCCAGAGCTCAGCCACTTGGATTTAGCGACGCTACAGGGATGGACCCGAGCACAGACGCCGTGCCAGTCCTTAATCATGAGGCGGTCGTGGGCGGGTTTGTGAGGGCGTACGACGTTCATGGCGGCGAAGCACCGGAAAGGCAAATAATAACATAACGCAACTCATGAAGAGGTAAGGCCAGTTCCGATAGATGCAAAGAATGATACATGCCGTAGGGACGGACCCACACGGCTTGGGGATAATGCAGCCCGAGGGGCGCCCCCAATTGAACAAACCAAAAAGAGTGTCACCTGGCACCGTTGCTGAAGAAGTGTTGGAGTAGCTAAAGACACGCACTGCAGAAGTCGTTCCTCACGAGCCGTCCAAGTCCTGAGCCTTGTGAGGCCCCGGGGACCCGGGGGATTCGCGAGGATCCCGCGCCTCCTCCGACAGGGTCGCCTGGTGCCTGGCCTCGTGAGCCGCCAGGACGCTCCGCATGTAGCGCTGGTGCGTGGCAGCCCTGTTCAGCAGACCGAAAGGCATGCGAACATCGCTGTGAGGGGGGCCCTCGCACCGGCTCACATGGGACGACCAGTAGAGCTCCTAAGACGCGGCTCTGTTGAGACCTGGGACATTGACGCAGATGGGCAGCCCGCTGCCCTTGTCAGGGGAGGGAGCTGCGCCTGGTGGTGTGGGGCGACGCTCGCCTCGGATGGCCCTCGCCTCCTGAAGATCCTCGATCACCTTGGTGATGAACTCCTGAGCGCCTGGCGCCTCGCGCCCTGCGCTCTTCTCGCGGAAGCGCGCGTTGAAGCATGCCTCCAAATGGTGCCCGAACGCCTCCGTCGTGACGCTGGCCAGGTCTGAGGCCCTCCAGAGGAGAGCCCCCGAGCCCAGCCTGAGAGGGGCGCCGGGCGCGCCTTCCTATGCAAGAGGGGAAGGCGCCCCATCAGCGGGCACAGGGCCTGAAGCACGGTCGTCGGGTGCCCCATCCTCCTGAGGTCCCAGGCGGAGCAGCTGCTTCTTCTTCTTGGGGATGACCTCAGGAGGGTAAACGGCGCCCTCGTCATCTGGGTTCTCGACCGTTGCAGCTTGGTAGGCGCGCTTGAGGGAGCACAACGCGTCCTTCTCGTCGCAGGCGCCCGTGATGACGCTCCCTGGCATCTTGAGGACATTGTAGCCGTGGTGAGTCACGGCCATGAACTTGGCCAGGGCTGGATACCCAAGGATGGTGTTGTACGGTAGGCGAATATGGGCGACGTCGAAGTCGATGAGCTCAGTGTGGTAGTTGTCGCGCTTGCCGAAGGTGACAGGGAGGCAGATCTGCCCTATCGGGGTGGTGGAGCTGTCGGTCACTCCTTAGAAGGGCTTGGTGGGTTGAAGCTGGTCGTACGGCACCTGGAGCCTATCGAACGTCTCGACGAAGAGGACATTGAGTCCCGCACCACGATCGATGAGTGTCTTGGTGACGAGGACATTGCTGATGGTAGGCGAGCAGAGCATCGGGAGTGTGCCGGCAGTGGCCACGCACTTGAGCTGGTCAGTAGAGTCGAAGGTGATGGCATACTTGGATCACCTGAGCGGACGCATTGCCTCAAGCTTGGGGAGGGCCGCGTTCACCTCACGAGCGAATTGCTTGAAGATGCGATGAGAGGCGGGGGCCTGCGCGCCACCGAAGATGCAAGCGACGGCACGAGGCTCTTGGAAGCCCCTGGCCCCATCATCTTGGTGGTGGTCGTCTTTCCTCCTTGGCGGCGGCGGCAGCGGAGGGAGGCCAGTGTTGCCCTGAGGGCGGTCCTCACGAGGCTGATCCCTCCAGGGGCCCTCGCGAGGCTGGCCCTGCCAGCGATCCTCACGAGGCTGGTCGCGCCAGTCCTAGCGGGGGTCGCGGTTGTCCCAGCGTCCCCCACCTCGGCCTCCTCCACGGCCGTAGCCACGGTCGTTGTGCTCAGGGCAGCAGCCAAGGCGCGCGTCTCGGATGGCCCTGACCTCTTGGCAGTCATTGGTGTTGTGGATGTGCATGTTGTGGAAGACGCAGAACGGGCGGCTACCCTTGGAGGACTTCGGGTAGTCGCAGCCGCGCTTCATCTCAGGTTCGGCCGTGAGCACAGCTGGTCCCTTGCGCTTCACGTCCTTCCCCTTGGCCTTCTTATCTTCTGGATCAGCCTCCGGGAGCTCAAGGAGGGAGATGCGACCTTCCTCAGCCCTCACGCACCTGGTTGCCATGTTGAACATCTCCAGAGCCAAGCACAGGTCCTCGTGTATGGCGAGCTCTTCCTTCATCTTGACATCCTGGACGCCATCAGTGAACGTAGAAATGATGGCCTCGTCCGACACCTTGGGGATCTTAAGGCGAACGTTGGTGCAGAGCTGGATGTATTTGTGCAAGGTCTCCCCTGGCTGTTGCTTGATGCGCCGCAGGTCTCCCGCAGCCGGGGCGTGGTCGTGAGTGCCCTGGAAGTTGCTGATGAAGCGCTCTCGCATTTCGTCCCAGGAGGAGATCGATCCGGCGGGGAGGTTTAGGAGCCATGAGCGCGCGCCATCCTTGAGGGCCATGGGGAACCAGCTCGCCATGACCTTCTCGTCGCCGTTGGCCGCCTCGATGCTCAGCTCATAGAGCTGGAGGAACTCGGCAGGGTTGGGGGTGCCGTCGTAGCGTGGAGGCAGGTCTGGCTTGAACTTCCCTACCCAGACGATGCCACGCAGCTCTGGGGTGAACGCACGGCAGCCCCCTGCGCTCACGGGAGCCCGCCATAGAGGGGGAGCCTGGACTTGGCGGCACTGGAAGCGCGCACGCCTCTCCTTGGGGCTGCTGCACCACTTGACAGCTTTCTTCGTCGCGCGCTGGTGCCCTGCGCGGCGGGTCACGCCGAGGAGCCTCACGCCTTGGCTCGAGGGTGACTTCTTGCCTGGGAGGTGGAGGAGGCGCACCGTGGGCCACGACGCCTGCAAGAGGTGGCGGGGGAGGCAGCGAGCGAGATGGTGCAGGGGTCTCACCGGCAGCGCTGACGAGCTCGGCGATGCGGTCCAGCCAGTCCTCGTAGAGGTCGTCGGTCGGGCGATAGCGCAGAAGCTCGCGCGCCATGAGCAACAAAGCCTGTGCGTTCGCCGGCCCGCGACGAGCATGGGAAGACGAAGCAGCCGCCGGAGTCGGTGATGGAATGGTGGTGCGTCCGTCGCACCGCACAGAGGGATGCAGTGACAAAGCCTGCTACTCAAGGGCCACGGGGCCGGTGGCAGCGTTTGCCACAGGCGATGGGGGACAGCGGGGAGCGCCGTCACCCGCAGGTGCTGTCTGGGCGACACGGGCGGCAAGAGCAGCCCGGTGCTCAGCGCAAACTCGACGAGCGTCAGAAATGGGAACGGTGGAACGGCGGCGAATCGACCGACGGAAGAGAGGCTCCGACGCACCCCTACCTGGCGCGCCAAATGTCGGATTCAGGGCTCCGCAGACCCAAGAAAGGTTCGAACTCTAGGGTGCGTGCGAAGAACTCAATCTCCCTAGTCTGCCAACTCATCGATCTCACGGCCTAGCTCGATGAACTAGAAAGGAAAGGGACACAGCGATTTACCCAGGTTCGGGCCACATTGTGGTGTAAAACCCTACTCCTGCTTTGTGGTGGATTGGCCTCGAGGTGGGCTGAGGATGAACTAGTACAGAGGAGGAACAACCTCAGGAGGTGTGTTCTTGTGTTGGTGTGAGTTGGTCGGGATGATCTGGTTCCTCCATCCTACGGTGGTGGCCTAGCTATATTTATAGTGGCCTTGGTCCTCTTCCCCCAAAATGAAGGCGGGAAGGGATCCCACAATGGCCATGTTTAAAGGGAGACAAGTAGTACATCTTATCCTGACGAAAGGTGGTCTTTGCTTGCAAAGCTTCTGGTTGTGACGTCGTGGTGGGCTCGGCGATGACCTCCGTCCTGCCGTCCTGGTCTTGTAGCACAGGAATGGAAACCTTTGGCTGATTCCTCGGGACTGCCCCTGCGCTTGCTTCCTTAGCACCAAAGAGCAAACCTGCTGTACTACGCCCGCTAGCGCCCGCCTGGCCTTGGTCGTCATAGCTTGCGTCATCTGAACCTCACGAGGTGGGGCTTGCATAGAAGCATCCGCTCCTCAGGAGCCAGCCTAGGGAAGCCACTCCCTCTGGAGGTCTTGGCGTCTTCTTCCTCGCGAGGCTTGGCCCCTCGCGAGGGTATTGTGTTGTTGATGCTGAGGATGGACCGTACCAGGCCGCTGGTGAAGCCGCACTGTGGGCCACAGGCAGGCAAGTCTGGGTACCCCGGTTCCCAGAACGCCGATAGATTAGTTGGATTTTTCTACCCCATTTTAATATATTATATGCATATGTTTATGTATGAAAATGCCCACATTGCAACATATGAATTTCTACCTAAAATGGAAAATCAAATAATACCAGAAAAGGAATATGCCTAAAATGGAATGTGCAGAAATGAAAAATATGCCCGAATTGGCATGTGCTGAATCTGGCTAGAAAACAGAGAGAGGGGGATACTGGATCCGCCTGGGGCTGTTCTAGCCACAGGGGCTGACAAGTGGGCCTGGGCTATGCTAGCTGGGTTAGGGCGGAGTGGGGAAGATAGGTGGGTCCAAGTGAGAAGCCTAGCGGGTGGCATACTCGAGGTGCTCGATAAAAGTCCCGGTGGCGTGTAGTGCCATAGATGGCCTCGCCGGAGTAGTCTCCGGTGGTCTAAACACGGCGAAGAGGGATGCAATCGGATCACATGGGTGAACTACACACGCGCATGACGGGCACGGCACCGAACGACGGCTACGGCGTCGCCGGCGATGAGCAACCAGAGGCAGCAGTGGACAAGAGCATGATGATGTGATGGCTAAACATGGCAATTGACTATGGGAAAGGAACCTACACGACAGCACACACATGATGGACGCACTTTAGCATCGCAACAACATCGGAGCACTCGCCGGAGATGAGTTCTGATGGCGGCGAGCTCAGCTCACATGGCACGCATAGATGGAGGCCACAAAGGAAGGGGGAAAAGGATGGGAAGATACGCCAGCTCACCATGAACACACTCGTTCTCTCGGACGGAGGAGACGAGGTCGAGGACACCAGAATTTCATCGAAGAAGCTCGCGATGTCCATAGGTGAAGTCGACAAAGAAGACGAGCGGACTTAGTGTTTCCGGCCATCATAGTGGTCGTAGCTGACGTAGACGACGGCATGAAACTTTCCAGACAAGGTCGCCAGGGCAGAGGTTGACAGAGAGCACATCGGCGATGAGGCCGTGCTCTCGGATGTGTTCGAAACACGACCGGGGCAACGACTATGGTGGGCGAACTCACCTAGCTACGATGGAAGGGGGAGAGGGGAGGACTTGGATATGCAGAGGGGTTTTAAAGTGGGCTAGGGCATCAGGATGGAGCGGCTATGCACTCGTGGCCTCGGTCCCCATGGCGAGTGCACGAGCTTGATGAAAAGGAGGGTGCGGGTGTCCTGTAGCCAGTGGCTCAGGCTGGGCCGGAGGCACCACATGGCGACGGGCTAGAGGGGGTATGTGCGTGCACGGGAGGGATAAGACTAGACGGAGGCGCGCGCGAGGCAGGCAGGCTATGGGCACTGGTGCTGGACCGCTGAAGTTGCTGTGCTGGGCTACTGCTAGGCTCTAACTCTCCCTCTGCCTTATCTTTTGTTTAAATTCCCTCGAACGAAAAATGAAGAGTAAAAGCGCGGGGAGATTGGCAAGGAAGTAGGGTGAGATATCAATATTCCTGGACTCCTAGATTTATGTACTATTTGTATAAATTGGTTTGGCAGTTTTTAGAGAGAGAAAAATAATCCAAGTTTGAATTAAATTCAAACATGAACCATTTTTTAGCCCAACCAAACCAACTGCAAAATGGCTTAAACTTGACAGAGGGGGTAAAGGCAAGGTCTGGGTTTAGGGGAAAATATTGAACATTTCCTGCACTAGATAATAAAATCACTTGAATAAATTGGATAAGAGAAAGGAATGGAGCAAGTGAGGTGGTTTTGAAGACTAGCGATGGTGTTGTTGAAAGGATGGAGATGCAAAATAAATATATTGATGAGGTGGGTAAGATGGAGAGCACACAAACCTAGATGCAAACAACAAGAATGACACAATGCACATAATGACAAGCAATAAGACAAAATGATCATGACGCATGGCACATGAAAACTAGCAAAGGCACAACAAGGAACATGGCATGCAACAAGGTAAGGCTCATGATCTTGTCATGATGGATGCAATGCATGAGGCAACACAAAGGGATCAACTTGCAACCAAAATGAAATGGAATGGAAAACAATGATGAGGAAGATGACACTTATATTAATGACCACAAGGAAATCATACATGACAAGGTTGGTATATGATACAAAATGGGAATCGTCACTCTTGGGTTGTTACAACTCTCCCCCACTACAAAAGGATCTCGCCCGAGATCTAGGAACGGAAAAATTCAGGATATTCGAAATGGAGATGATCCTCACGTTCCCTTGTAGCTTCTTGGTGGGAATGATTTGACCACTTAACTTTGATGAACTTGATTGACTTGTTGCGAGTTTTGCGCTCGGTTTCTTCAAGAATGGCAACGGGATGCTCACAATAGGATAAGTCCTCTTGAAGATCAACCTCTTCGAAGTCAATGGTGCGCTCGGGCATCTTGAAGCACTTGCGAAGTTGTGACACATGAAGCACGTCATGCACGTTGGAGAAGTTGGAAGGGATCTCGAGTTGGTATGCAAGATCGCCCCTTGTCCCAACTATATTGAAAGGACCCACATATCTTGGAGCAAGCTTTGCTTTGATACCAAATCACTGAGTGCCTTTCATGGGAGAAACATAGAGATAGACAATGTCTCCAATCTTGAACACCAAGTCACGGTGCTTGCTATTATAATAGCTCTTCTGGCGTGATTGCGCTGGTATCAAGAAGTTGAGCTTCATGAGTTTGATCCTCCAAGGTTGGAGTCACTTGAAGGTTGGCAAGAAAACCTTGAGGAATGAATTGGAGGTTGAGCTTCATGAAAGCTTCAAAAAGGTCTGGCTGAACTGGCTTGAGAATGAGGCTGTTGCAATATTCTTTCCTGCTCAAAGCATCCGCAATCACATTGGCTTTGCCTGGAGTGTACTCAATCCTTGGATTATACTTTTGAATCATCTCCACCCAACGAGTTTGACGAAGATTGAGGTTGGGCTGTGATGACCCACAAGTATAGGGGATCTATCATAGTCCTTTCAATAAGTAAGAGTGTTGAACCCAACGAGGAGCAGATGGAAATGACAAGCGGTTTCAACAAGGTATTTTATGCAAGCACTGAAATTATCGGTAACAGATAGTTTTGTGATAAGATATTCGTAACGGGTAACAAGTAACAAATGTAACAAAGGTGCAGCAAGGTGGCCCAATCCTTTTTGTAGCATAGGATAAGCCAGGATGAACTCTTATATAAAGCAAAGCGCTCCCGAGGACACATGGGAATTGTTGTCAAGTTAGTTTTCATCATGGTCATATGATTCGCGTTCGTTACTTTGATAATTTAATATGTGGGTGGACCGGTGCTTGGGTGCTGTCCTTAGTTGGAAAAGCCTCCCACTTATGATTAACCCCTCTCGCAAGCATCCGCAACTACTAAAGAAGAATTAAGATAAATCTAACCATAGCATTAAACATGTGGATCCAAATCAGCCCCTTACGAAGCAACGCATAAACTTGGGTTTAAACTTCTGTCACTCTAGCAACCCATCATCTACTTATTACTTCCCAATGCTTTCCCCTAGGCCCAAATCATGGTGAAGTGTCATGTAGTCGACGTTCACATAACACCACTAGAGGAAAGACAACATACATCTCATCAAAATATCGAACGAATACCAAATTCACATGATTACTTATAACAAGACTTCTCCCATGTCCTCAGGAACAAACGTAACTACTCACAAAGCATATTCATGTTCAAGATCAGAGGGGTATTGAATATCATTAAGGATCTGAACATATGATCTTCCACCGAATAAACCAACTAGCATCAACTACAAGGAGTAATCAACACTACTAGCAACCCACAGGTACCAATCTGAGGTTTTGAGACAAAGATTGAATACAAGAGATGAACTAGGGTTTGAGAGGAGATGGTGCTGGTGAAGATGTTGATGGAGATTGACCCCCTCTCGGTGAGAGGATTGTTGGTGATGACGATGGCTTCGATTTCCCCCTCCCAGAGGGAAGTTTCCCCGGCAGAACAGCTCCGCCGGAGCCCTAGATTGCTTCTGCCCAGTTTCCGCCTCGAGATGGCGGCGCTTCGTCCCGAATGCTTCCTGATGATTTTTTCCAGGTAAAAACCCTTCATATAGCAGAAGATGGACACCGGAGACCTGCTAGGGGGCCCACAAGCCCTAGGGGCGCGCCCCCCAGGCTCGTGGCCACCTGGTGGGTCCCCTCTGGTATTTTCTTCGCCCAATAATTCTTATATATTCCAAAATAATTCTTCGTAATTTTCAGGACATTTGGAGTTGTGCAGAATAGGTCTCTCAGATTTGCTCCTTTCCGGTCCAGAATTCTAGCTACCGGCATTCTCCCTCTTTGTGTAAACGTTGTTAAATAAGAGAGAAAAGCCATAAGTATTGTTCCATAATGTGTAATAACAGCCCAAGTTGCAATAAATATCATCATAAAAGCATGATGCAAAATGGACGTATCAACTCCCCCAAGCTTAGACCTCGCTTGTCCTCAAGCAGAAGTCAAAATCGATAATCATGTCCACATGTTTAGAGATAAAGGTGTCTATAAAATAAAATACAGACATGAGGGCATCATGATCATCTTTAGAACATCAACATATATAGCCATATAATTTCTTATGTAAAAGTTACAATTTTTTAACAAGGTAAGGTATGGATCAAGAACTTTATTGAAAACCAACAAACTATGATCTTGACCATTGAAACAATTGCAATTTATCATAACATCGGAAAGAGTCAATGTAAGAGCTTTCATATAGCAAGTTTCAAATACTCAACCATATTTTAGTCTTTCATAATTGCTAACACTCACGGGATACTTATGAGATCAAAGTTCCAATCAGGCACAGAGAAAGATAGGGGCGTATAAATTCGCCTCCCAACCTTTTACCTCAAGGGTAATGTCAACAATAATAGTTTATGAATATCTACATCTGAGTGGATATATATATTCCCCAACATATAGTGCTTGCCAAAAAGAAAAAAAGTATAAAAAGAAGAGGTAATGGTCACCATGTGTCGGTGTACGACACCTATGGGATCGTGTGGATCCCTTTTACGGTTCAGTAGGGAGAGAGGTATGCACAAAGAGCAGATCCAACGATCAACGCGAGGGGATTTTTATCCAGGTTCGGCCACTGAGAAGCGTAATACCCTACTCCTACTTTGGTTTATTATGGGTGTTTAAGCCCAAGCTCCAGGAGCGCTTGCGGTGAACAGTATGTTCAAGCAGCAGCTACGCATGCAGAATGGGCCAGAGAGTCATCCCCCGTGTAGCTATGCCTTGGGCCTCCTTTTATACGTCCAAGGGGTCACCAACAGTGGCGTACAGTACATACAAGAGGTGTAAAGTTGCTACAGTGTTGACATGTTTATCACTGATGACTTAGGACAAACGCATTAAATGCTCCATTTAGGTGTCCCTTACTTTCTTGGGGACGGAAAAAGGGCCCGTCCCATCAGCACCGCTTAAGCCCGTCCACCACTAGTGCCATGACATGCATCCAGGAGGACAAAACCCAAATGACAGGCTGGCCGCTGCACTGGAGCAGTGGCAGGGTGGCAGAGTCTTGCCGGGTGCGAGTCTTGCCGGGTCTTCGCAAGCCATCCTGGCAAGTATCTTGCTGGAGATCTGGCCTTTGGGCTTCTGTCTTCTGGTCACTAGTTTGAATGCCTTCTTGATAGTCTTGCACTTGCTTCCAGCTTTCTCCCGGCAGACCTTGCCGATGGTATGGCTACAACCGTCTGTGCACAAGTATGGGGTACTAAAAGACCCAAACTTTAGTACACCGACAGGAGCCCCCGGGCCTAGGCCATACACGGGTGCGAGGCATTGTTGGGCTAGGCCCAAATAGTGCACGGGCACGCGTGGCGGGAGTTAGCTATTGCAATTACCTCGTTTACAATGCTTCCCCACGGCACATATTGAATGCACGACGCGGGATATGTGCGCGGAATGACCGCTGTAGCGGCGCGCTCGCGAAAGCGCATTCACATTGGTTAGAAATGAGGCAGCCCCACGCCTTCCCCATAAAAGGGAATCCACAGAGGCACTATTCATTTACCTTTCAACCTTTCCATTCTGGAAACCGCCGTCGCCTTGTTCCTCGAACTCAAAGCAGAGCCTCTCCCATCCATCCGCCGCCTCCACTCTCTCACCGCCCTTGGCCCCTGCTTCCTCGGTCGCCATGCCGCCCAAAGCGAGCAAGGGCAAAGAGGTGAAAGCCATCGATTCAGGTGTGCAAGCGGAGAAGAGCGAGCTGGTGAAGATGCGGAAGGAGCACGTCGTCTTCGCCCCGACGCTCGACACGAGCGCCCTGAAGGATCGGTATCTGTGCATGTGGGGGAGGGAGATGAAGGCTCATCCTGCTACTCGCGTAAACCTAGCTTCCTCCGAGGGTGGCCCAGATAAATTCCCTTTCTTTGCCGCCTACTCTTATTGCGGGCTCTGCCCTCCATTTTCTGATTTCTTCATCGACATCATGTACACATATGGCTTCCGTCACTTGGATTTCACGCCGAATGCCGTGACATGCATGTTAGTCTTCGCCCATCTCTGTGAAAATTTCACCGGAGTAATCCCCAGCACAGCCCTCTTTCGCCACTATTTCATTCCCCGTATTGAAAAAGGAGATGCCCTTTCCAGTTCTATCGCCTGGATTCCAAGGGCATGGAATAACGAGATATACCCAGAAGGGCTCTACCGTACGAAGTGGGAAGAATGGCGGGGCGAATGGTGCTGGATTAAGGAGAAAGATCCCCAGCCTTTCTGTTTGCCCCGACAAACAAAAGTGGTCCGCGGCAATGACTCGAGCACTCTCGATCCCGAAGACAAGAAGCTCACAATTGCAACTACCAGGATCCACCGTCTCAGGGTTGCTGGGCTCACAATAGAAATGGTTGGCGCTGATTTCCTTCGTCGCTGCATCGCCCCTCTGCATAATGAAGGGAGACCAGCCTGGGAGTTTTGGAATGCGGCAGATATCATGAGGCTATGTCCTGGTTTGAACAACAACTTGACGATCATGCAGCACACAACTCTCTGCCACAAACTATTCAGGCCCGGCGGGAAATATAAGTTGCCGGCGAGCATAATTCCTCTGTGCAACAACTCCGCTCTGACCTCAATCATCGCCATGATGCCGGCGAGTAATGCTCACGGCCTTGACAGAACTTTGTTCGAGCCATCCGCAGAGCAAGCACAGGGGTTCTTTGACAATCTGTCAGAAAGAGCCATCCGGGAAGAGACAAATCTCATCCGCCCCACTACTGAATAAGAAGTGGCGTATATTGCCAGCAGGGCGGAAGAGGCGAATCTTGCCGCGGAGGCCGGCAGCGCTGGCTTCATAGAAGGGGAGGCCAGCAAAGAAGAAGTAATGCCAGAGGAAAATCTTGCCGGGCAGGGTGAGACTGCCGGGGAGCAGAGTGGCACAGTTGCCGGGAGCCCTTCCGTCGAAGACGCAACTGAGGAGCAGCCGCACGAGGAGCCCCCAGCTCCAGAGAAGAAGAAGCGTGTTCTTCGAAAAGTCATCTCTGTCGTCCCAACACGTTAGCCTTCCTCAAGCGGTGAGGTTTCCGACAAGGGGGCGGCCGGCAAGGCTGTGCAGCTGCAAGAAGCTCAACAGCAACCCATGCGACGTACGAGACGCACGACCGTGGCAACAACTGGAGCGGCGGGGGCGTCTCATACGACAGCACCAACAGCCGGAGCAGCAGGATCACATCAACCTACCGCTTCTGCCATAGCCAAGCGATCCAGGACCCCTCCTCCACTCTCTCACACGGACAATGTAGTGGAGGTCGACTTCAACATCTCCGCTTTTAGCCCAGAAAGAGAAGAGTAAGGGCCATGCCGGATCTTTTAACTTCTGAGTTCCTGGTTTGCTTAACTCATTTGTCTTGCTTTGGCCTGTCTCCACAGAGATACGGAAACATTGGCACAAAGTATGGCAAAGAAGGCTAAGACTTCAACAGGCGATGAGGCTTCGGCAAGCACCGTAGGCACACCAGAGCCCATCATCATCAGCCCGGAGCTCAGCCCTCAACGCAGTCCCGAACTCAGCCCCCAGCGTGAGTCCACTACTCATTTTCTGCTGGCGAGCATTGAGATGTTTATCCTTGCTACTGACATCTTCGGGCTTGCAGGAGAAGAACGGCAACAAGGAGAGCTATCGGAAGCCGTCCCCGATGTGCCGCCTCCGTCAGCCATGCCACCCAGAGATGAATCTCCGGCAAGGACTTCCACTGGCGAGCCCATTCATGTTGAAGAGGAGCCGACAAGCACGGGCACTGGCAGTCCTACATCGGCAACAAATGTTGCCGGGAAAGGAGAAACCACCTCTCAACAGCTTGACACAAGTAAACCACTTGCCTCTGAGTACTTGTCACTCTGTCTTTATTTTTGTCTTCTTAAACTTCAACCCTTGTCTCATCTTGTTTCCTTCCTCGGTCTTCAGATCTTCCTTTGATGGAACAAATGGATATCGATATCGTCATCGAGGAGATCACCAAGGATGCTGCCGCCGAGGCCGACAAAGTCGCTGCTGACGAATCCTCCAAGGCCGCACAGGAAGAAACCGCCAAGGGGTCTGCTGAGAGGGCCGGCAAGGAGACTGGTGACCATACTGATGGCATTCCTGCCACAGGAGCGCCTGGCACTGCACCGGTCACGGAGCCCCCAGTTGCCGGCGAGGCGATTGTCAAAGACCAACCGTCAACATCTGAAGCCCCTCCGTCAAGAAGATACCTTAAGCTTGGCGACAACATGTTCGTCAGCATACCAGGGACGGCAAGCACTGGGGTGCCAACCGAAGGGGAAATTCTCGATGAAGATGTCATCGCCGCTGCTGGACTCAAGATCATTGATGAGCCACGTGCCAGCAGCAGCGTGTCCAAGGAAGAACAGCTCCTCCAAAACATGAGCGACAACTTTCAAAAGCTACAGGCGCTTCACCACACACGAAAGGAGAAATTAGACTCTAGGGCAGCAGTTATTGAAGCAGCGGAGGCAGATTACCAGAAGCGCATTGAGGAAACGCAAGTTTAGTACGCTGAGGCTTTCCAGGAGCTGATGGCTGGCCAGGAAAAACTGACTCAAAGTTGGAGCGCGTTCCTCTTAAAGCAATCCAACGCCGAGAAGGCACAGGAAGAGGCCGCGCAGTGGGCCGCTGCAGAGGAAGCTTGCTTAACGGAACGTGGCGTCGAGCTTGATGCTCATGAAGAGGACCTTGCCGCTCGCGAGGAGGCGCTTGCTGCCAAGCTCTGCAGCAAGGACGAGGAGATCGAAAAGCTCGTCGTGCAGCGAACCCAGGAGCTGGAGCAGAAACACAAGGAGACGCTCGAAGCTTTAGCCATAGATCACGCCGGCAAGTTGAAGGAGGCCATCGATGCCGCCGAAGCTGCAGAGGCCGCCAAGAACGAGCTGGGCTATAAAGTAAAGAGGCTGGAGGCGGATCTCGAGGATCGTGGCAAGGAGCTCTCGACACTCAAAGCCGACAGAGAGAAGACTCTCTACAGCTTGGCGGAGATGCAAATCTCCATGTCCGACAAGATCAAAAAACTCACCTCAGCCAATGAATCCATCGCTGATCTGAAACTGAAGCTGACCATGCTAGAGAAGTCCATTGAGGACGGCATGGCTTGTGAGAAGGCCTTGATCAAGGACCTCCGGAACGAAAAGGACCTGCTCAAGAGTTCCGCCACCACTTATAATGATTTTGAGAAAGGTGTGAAGATCTGGACCAAGCGCCTTGTTGACATCGTGGAAAGACTTGCAGTAGAACTATCCACCATGGGCCTACAGAACTTCAACTACTCTTGTGACGACAGGGTGTCCTCGAGCGCCACGCTGACCATGTTCTTCGAGAGCGCCATTGATGCCCTGAAGCTGCTCCATTCCGAACGAGCAACCCATCTAGCCAATGAATCCCACAAACTCTGCCGGGCCGTCCTCCTCAAGGTGCTCGTCAAAGTGGTGCACAAGAACCCTGGCATCAATCTCACCAATGTTCTCTACAGCTTGCCAGAGAATGTCAACCTCGAAGCACTCAAAGAGCTTGTCGCGACCATCATTGACAAGGTGAGCCAAGTCAAGAGGGTCGAAGGCCAGCGCAGGGACTAGCCACTTTGCTTCATCTTTGCGGCCACCATTCCATGCCAAAGACAATTTCATCTTAGGTTAGAATCGCGGCGACTATCAATGTAATGTAACTTGCTATGTTTTGGATGAATGCACACTATTTCTCTTGTCGGATTTCTTTGTGTATGGTGCATGCCCTACGCTTATTGGAAAACTTGCTGGCGCGCACACCCTTGCCGCGAGCGCTTTGAGGAACGGATCCTTAGCAACCTTCTGGAGGTGTCGCTACCGGCAAGATACCTTGATGTTTTTAGTGCAGCCACCTAAGCTGTTGAGCGGACTCGAAACAAAGTAAGGGCGCAACCGATCACGACAAGGTTCCTTCGCGTGCAGGTTTTCCATACAAAGGCCGAAATCGTTCAAGGAAAATAACCTTTAAGTTAAAAAAATTCACTTAAAGTTCTGCAACTTAGCTTTTTGTTGCTGTGCTCCTTTCTGGAAGATGTCAATCTTTGAACGTCACCTGTCGGTGTCCATACCATCACTCCCCCCGGCAAACTTGCACGTGAGGGAACCTTCTATCCTTTGAGAAAAAGGAAAGAGAAGATAGGGATATGGAACCTTGGCGGTTCGTTAATGCTTACCGGAAGCAAGTGTAATACAATATCTCAGATAAGCATGCATATAGATTAACATGAAAATCGACAGGAATTGTGAAACACTTGAGCTTATTCAACTATGCACAGGGTCTGCACCTGGCTTTGTACAAAGGATCATATGCCTTGCCGATAAAACTCATACAAAAGGTGGTTGCCGGGAGACCCGGCAACCGCGCCTTATGGGTAGAACTTACGAAGATGTTCGATATTCCAGGAATTGCTCACTGGAATGCCATCCCGGTCTCCAGGCGGACTGCGCCAGGCCTGGTAACTCGTACTACCTGATAAGGGCCTTCCCACTTTGGCGTCAACTTGTTAGAATTCGTGGCCAACTAAACGCGCCGAAGAACAAGGTTGCCTTCCTCAAGACTTCGGGCATGAACCTTGAGGCTATGGTAGCGGCACAAGGCTTGCTGGTAGCATGCAGCTCGCACAGCAGCCTGAAGACGATCTTCCTCAAGGAGCGTAGCGTCATCTTGCCGCAGCTGCTCTTGCTCAAGCTCATCATAAGCGAGCACTCGAGGTGACCCGTATATGAGTTCCATGGGGAGACTGCTTCTGCCCCGTACACTAGGGAGAAGGGTGTCTGGCCAGTGGCTCGATTTGGTGTCATTCTGATTAACCAAAGAACTGCCGGCAGCTCATCAATCCAGCATCTTCCGCATGCCTCCTGCAAAGAACTCGAAGATGTCAATGCTGGAGGTGGGGCCAAATTTGGCATGGGTCATTACCACCATGCCCTTGCCATCTGGAAGAATAGTTGTTAAGAAAAACAGTTTTTAGAGGCGCTGCCAGCCCCTGAGCTCATCTTTCAGTAAAAAACTCAAATGATCTCAATGCTAAAGAGAAGCCTGTCTGTTGTATTTGCTGCATAATGTGTCTCGCTGGTTCCGCCCTCGTCAGAGCGCTGAACTCGGCGACAAGAGCAAAAACTCCCTTGTCAGGACGCACGGCTCAATGACAAGGTTCAAAGCTCCCTTGTCGGAGCACATGGCTCGACGACAAGGTTGAAAGCCCCCTTGTCAGAGCGCATGGCTCGACGACAAGGTTGAAAGCCCCCTTGTCGAAGCGCATGGCTCGACAACAAGGTTGAAAGCCCCCTTGTTGGAGCGCATGGTTCGATGACAAGGTTGAAAGCCCCCTTGTCGGAGCGCATGGCTCGACGACAAGGTTGAAAGCTCCCTTGTCGGAGCGCATGGCTGGACGACAAGGTTGAAAGCTCCCTTGTCGGAGCGCATGGCTCGATGACAAGGTTGAAAGCCCCCTTATCAGAGCTCATGGCTCGACGACAAGGTTGAAAGCCCCCTTGTCGGAGCGCATGGCTCGACGACAAGGTTGAAAGCCCCCTTGTCGGAGCGCATGGCTCGACGACAAGGTTGAAAGCCCCCTTGTCGGGGCGCATGGCTCGACAACAAGGTTGAAAGCTCCCTTGTCGGAGTGCATGGCTCGATGACAAGGTTTGCTATTCCTCCGTGGATGAATATTTCCGGTAAAGTTTGTGATTTTAGTGGAGAACTTTGACATTGTCGACGCCGGCTTCCGGCAAGGATGTTGCCAGGTAGGCTCATGACTTCAGCAGAGAATTTTACATTCTCGACACCGTCTTCCGGCAAGGATGTTGCCAGCAAGGCTGCGAGGTAATCGCCCACCTGTATACATGCAACACTGATTCGGGCATGTAATACCACGACAGCATTTTAACACAACAAGTTAATTAGCTTGTGGCTTTATGACTAATTTGCCGTAATTTCAACTTCTGTCGAATAGTCCTTACGTCTGCTAGAATGCTCCCCGAATGTGCATGTTCTAGTCGATGGCGCTTAGGATCGGGTCCTGTCTAGCAGCCTATCAAGAACACCGCCTCTTCGGGAGCTTAACGCTCTAGAAACAATTGCAGTTGCATCCGTGTTGCTGGGCGGACCCAGAACAATCAAGGGCGTAGAATGTTTCAAGAGTGCTCCTTCACCCACAGGTTATGTACAAAAAATACCATCAAGGATAAGGCTAAACAGCAGAAAGCAATCAAAGTTTTAGGACTTAGCTTTCTCCAAAGCATGATTTTGACGAAGAGAACGTCGTGTATGGCAAAGAATTTCAGCCGCCACCGCTTCTTCCACTGCCTCCTCTGCCGCCACTTGTGTGCGCAGGCGTCGGAAGCTTGGATGTAGATGGACCGGCCGCCGTGGTGCCCTTCTTCTTGGGAGCCATAACAACGAAGATGATCAAGAACTAACGCGCTGACCGCTAGATCAGGTTCGCGCAACCTACTCCCCCTACCTGGCACGCCAAAGATGTCGGCGTACGACACCTATGGGATCGCGTGGATCCCTTTTACGGTTCGTCCGGGAGAGAGGTATGCACAAAGAGCAGATCCAACGATCAACGCGAGGGGATTTTTACCCAGGTTCGGGCCACTGAGAAGTGTAATACCCTACTCCTGCTTTGGTTTATTGTGGGTGTTTGAGCCCAAGCTCCAGGAGCGCTTGCGGTGAACAGTATGTTCGAGCAGCAGCTACGCATGCAGAATGGGCCAGAGAGTCCTCCCCCCTATAGCTACGCCTTGGGCCTCCTTTTATATGTCCAAGGGGTCACCAACAGTGGCGTACAGTACATACGAGAGGTGTAAAGTTGCTACAGTGTTTACATGTTTATCACTGACGACTTAGGACAAACGCATTAAATGCTCCATTTAGGTGTCCCTTACTTTCTTGGGGACAGAAAAAGGGCCCGTCCCATCAGCACCGCTTAAGCCCGTCCACCACTAGTGCCATGACACGCATCCAGGAGGACAAAACCCAAATGACAGGCTGGCTGCTGCGCTGGAGCAGTGGCAGGGTGGCGGAGTCTTGCCGGGTCTTCGCAAGCCATCCCAGCAAGTATCTTGCCGGAGATACGGCCTTTGGGCTTCTGTCTTCTGGTCACTTGTTTGAATGCCTTCTTGATAGTCTTGCACTTGCTTCCAGCTGTCCCCCGGCAGGCCTTGCCGCTGGTATGGCTACAACCGTCCGTGCACAAGTATGGGGTACTAAAGGACCCAAACTTTAGTACACCGACACCATGACTCTTGTATAAAGGTAGAAGGTAAATAAAAGATAGGCCCTGCGCAGAGGGAAGCGGAGGTTGTCATGCGCTTTTATGGTTGGATGCACAAAATCTTAATGCAAAAGAACGTCACTTTATATTGCCACTTGTGATAAAGAACTTTATTATGCAGTCCGTCGCTTTTATTTCTTCCATATCACAAGTTCGTATAAAGCTTATTTTCCTCACACTAAAAGATCATACTTATTTAAAGAGCATTTTTTATTGCTTGCACCGATGACAACTTACTTGAAGGATCTTACTCAATCCATAGGTAGGTATGGTGGACTCTCATGGCAAAACTGGGTTAAGGGATTTTGGAGGCACAAGTAGTATCTATACTTGGTGGAAAAGATTTGGCTAGCATAGGATGAGAAGCAAGCTCAACATGTTGGAGGATCCATGACAAATAACTTCTATTCGGATATAAAGAAACATAACCCATTATGTTGTCTTCCTTGTCCAACATCAACCTTTTAGCATATAATATTTTAATGAGTGCTCACAATCACAAAAGATGTCCAAGATAGTGTATTTATATGTGAGACCTCTCTTTCTTTATTACTTCCTATTAATTGCAACATTGACCAAAACTATGTTTGTCAACTCCCAACTAGTTTCATTCGACATACTTCTTATATGTGAAGTCATCACTTCCCATAAGATCATTATATAATCTTTTTATTTCTTTTATTCTTTATTTCTTTTACTCAAGATCATAGCAAAAGCAAAGCCCTCAACTCAAAACTAATCTTTATTATATAACTCTCGGACTCGATTACATAGAGGGAACACAAAGCAAAACTCAAAGCTAGATCATACTAAAACTTCCCATAGGACCTCCGTACTATTAAGATGGGTATAGGTTCTCAAAGCTTATATCCGCTGTGATGCTTAGCCCAAAACATATGCAAGACTGAGAGAAATCTCTTTGTGTTTCGAATGATTACCTGCCAGCAGTAGACGTTGTTCTTCATGCTGCAGGAGATATCTTTGGAACTGAGGAGTTAGAATTACTTGCTCCGCAAGAAATGTTACCATTGTGCTCAAATTTCTGACCCTTGGACTCGTGTTTTCGGCCATTGGCTACTCCACATGTCCAATTTGGTCATTTCCCTTCAGGGAAGGCTGCGGCTATAAATAGCCACCCAGCTCCAGCGTTACCCGTTGGCTGCTCCGCTTAAGATTTCTGAGAAGATTGAATGAGCATGCCCTCTTCGAGTGATTTGAGTTTAAGATCCACCAAGAGAAAAATCAAGAGCCCAAAACATAGACAGCGGTTGAGCATCACAGTAGTTCTGAGTTTAGAGTTCTTGTACCTATTACTCTTGAGAGTTGTGCACTCTCTAGACGGATAGGTGTCGGCTCGAGTGTTGAAGAGTTGTTCTCTTCACTGAGCAACATCTTCAGCAACCAAGAGTGATTGTGGTTCACGAACTACTGTGATGCTCAATGGAGATCACCGACAAGTATCCACCACGAGTGAAATCAATTCGAATCTGATCAGCTCCGAGTTGAAGGAGAATAGGACGAAGAGAGTTTATCTACTATGTTAAATCACAACCCCTCCAACCAGACGTAATCCTTTGGTAGAAGGGCGAACTGGTCTACCAAATCCATCTGTCGCCATTGAGCACCACTCGTTCAATCTACTTTACTACATTACATTCAGCAGTTTACTTTCGTGCTCTATGATGATAGTTTATCTGATCAATCTTTGTTTGTTGCATATCATTCGTCGTTACCATCTATTATCATTCGTTGCTCACACGGTTGCATTCTTATCACTCTGTGTGGTCTTTTCAGTCGCATACTTCTCTGCTCACGCTTTTTAAGACTGGCATGATTCCCCTGTGTTGTTTTCATTTACCCTGTCATAGTTCTTTCTCGTACCTTTCCTTCATAGTTCATTCTTAGTTTTCTCTAGTGCTGCTGCATCTGTTAGCATATTGTATTACCATTGTCATTGTCAAACCCGTGATATCCTATGCTCGAACCATTATTGCTTCTTACCTTGCTAGATATGTTCCTAGATAAAGTGCTTGTCTAAGTTTATATCTACTGAACCTTATTTTCGCTGTAGTGTTTGGGATCCATTCATATCATTCGCAAGAATTTTTGAATCTCCCATTCACCCCCCCTCTGGTCGATATAATCTCGGTCCCAACAATTGGTATCAGAGTGGGTATTCCCTGTCTCTATTTATTAAAGGTTTAACCACCTTGGTGTTTATGAGTATGTTGTATGCAGGTAGATCCTCGCACTATGAAAGGTTTCCTATCTTCGATGGAAATGACTATGTCTACTGGAAAGAGAGAATGAGAATTAGACTTCAATGCATCAACGTAGATCTGTGGCAGATTGTGGAAAATGGATATATCATTCAGCACCCTAATGCTCCAAATTCTGATGACAAAGCTATACTATGGTTGAATGCACAAGCAAAAGATATCATTTGTTAAAGTATCTCAGAAGACATTTTCATTCGGTTCCGAGAGCTTGACACTTGAAAGCAACTCTGGGATGCCATAAAAAATGCTCATGAAGAATTCATTCCTAGAACACATTCTCACACTGAAATGCTTCGTGCTATGTTTGCTGGTTTCAGAAGTCCTCATAAGGAAAGTGCTATGGAACTCACTGATCGGTTGACCAATATTGTTGAAAGGCTTCATCAACAAGGAGTAACAGATATCACCGATAGAGATGTGGTTAACAAGCTACTGAGTGCTCTTGATCCAACCTTCGATCCAATCGTAGCTGAAATCAAGCAAAGACCAGACTATGAAGAACTTCACTACGTTGAGGTCATGACACTGTTGTCCATTCACGAAGAAAAGATGGAACTTGAAAATGAGATCAAGAATCTTCTTCGGAAAGTGAATGGTAAATTCTCTCACACTATGGCAGCTCACAAGAAGAAGATGTTGAGAATCAACACACCATCACAAGGGAACTTGAAATTCTCACAGAAAGGCTAAGTGATCTCAGAATACAAAATTTGTGTCTCACAAATGATGACGAATTTGACTTGCCTGAATCTTCAAGAAAGTTACCACCGAAAGAAATGAAGTGCTTCAAGTGCAAACAATTCGGTCACTTCATCGCAGACTGTCCTTGCTGGGTTAGAAAACCAAGCAACAGATGGATATATCTTCACGGCAATGGATTCACTTGAATGGATCGTCACCCTAAGCTCTCGAAGAAAAATGAATCTTCCTCATCTTCTTCAACAAGACCAGTCACTGACGTGAAAGCCAGAGCAACCATCGAATCCAATATGAAGAGAATATCTCAGCTGAACAAAGCATGTGCTGATATGAACTTGGATTCTGAAGATGAGACATCCGAATCAGAATCAGAAGATGAAGAGCTTCATAGAAGGATAGGAAGAAGCAATGCCTTTGTTGCTTATGAATCATCTGAGAAACCACTCCAATCAGACACTGATGATAATGCTTCAAGTGATGATGAGCCAATCGCATTCTGTCTCATGGCAAAAATCTCTAAGGATGAGGTATCAGAAAAACATCAAAAATCTATGAATGAGTATTCTCCTGAATACATTGCCTATGCTAAGCTGGTTAAGATTGCAAAATCTCAACAAGATGAGCTTGAAAAACATGAGAACAATCTTAGGAAAACCAAAGGATTATTGGTCGAAGAGATGGATAAGAATCAAAAGTTGATCGAAGAGCATGATGCTTTTTCTTCAACTATTGATGATCTTTCTAACCAATATGATTCCCTTACTGTTGACTACGAGAGTTTATCAGATGAACTCATTAATAGGAATCAAGAGCTCGAGTCACTGAAAGAGTCTCATAACATGCTTGCGAAATAAAAAGCTTCTCTCTTCGCCGAGCAATCTAAACAACTTCCTAATGATTTTGTGCCTCCTTGCTTAAAATGCCTAGAATGTAGCAATGCTGATTCAAATGCTGAAACATCTACTGCTGTCATTGAGAATATTGCAACTTCTATGAATGATATTTCTAACCCCTCTTCCGAGGAATTGGCTGTTGTATCCGATGAAAATTGCAGATTAAAGAGCTTGCTTGAGACAAGAATGATAAAGAGCCTCAAAGGGCATCAAACTCTCTGTGATGTGCTCAAGAAGTCTATACTGCTCAAAAACCCTCGAAAGGAAGGTTTGGGTTTCGAAAGAAAACTCAACATTGATGGAACCTACTGGACTCCCGAGCAATATCCTCGAACGAGTTGGGTTCTTGCTAAAAGTAATACTCTCAAACCTGCAATCCTATCTGGATATGATTCTCCCATTCTTGTTGTTTCTGACGAGTCTGACGACTTAAACTACAAATTCTTCAAACAACAGAATGGTAAGGTTTTCGCATGGTATGTTGGAACTAACCACAGGTCTGGTTCACCCAAGAAGCAAATCTGGGTGAAGACGTGCATCATTGAAAATTTGTCTATCACTGCTAACTTGAATATGCAGAGTGATTCTCTTCGGGGAAATGATCATCATTCACTGATTGGCACTGAAACTTCCTCGAATGGATTTTAGTCAAACTATCGACAGAAGGAGTACATGCGTACCTCCGTGAATCATTATGCTCATATCTCTGGAAACAATTTCAATGCTTATTCATATGATTACTCTCGAAATGCACAGGTGAACTATAGATCTCATCGAAGGAATGTCACTGCTAAGACTAAGCAAAAGAGATGCTAGCTGCCCACGCAAGTGTGGGTCGCGAAGAAGAACTAACCCTTCTTGCAGGAACTATCTCAGGGTTTCTTCTCATTTATTCTTAGCCCCGAGATTTACTTTGTTGGTCCTCGCTCTTTGTGTTTATTTGCTCTCGTTTGTCGATTTGTCTTTGTTTCGTCGTGTTTGTGTTTCGTCCGATAAGCAACTCACTCATAGTTCCGTGTTTGTGTGTTTTCCTCTCGTCTGACTGAGTGTTTTGTTTCAGACCCTTTTATCCCTCTATTCTTTCTCATCCAATCTATGCTGTCTTTCATAAGCATGCAATTTGATCAGAAGAAAATTTCTATCCGGCGTCCTTGGTTGCGAAAGAAATCGACTTTGAACTTAATCTGTTTTGGCGCTTGCCCTTCTTCAAAACTTTCGGCCTCCCGCTCTCGTCCCGAGTTTTTCGCAGGAAATGATTGGCATGTGCCCACGATCCCCACAATTGTGATCATGTCCGTTGAATGTGGAACGTCCCGCTTCTGAGGGCCGTAGATTTCGGAGAGGTGGTTCTGCTCGCTACCTATAAATACCCCTCCCGGTGTCTTCTTCCTCACTTCTCAAACCCTCATCCACCTCCTCCCGAGCCCGAGTTCAAACCAACTCCGGCGAGGTGCCTTGCTGTGCGACTCCGGTGAAGTCTCGTCGTAGTTGATCTCGCCCGTGCGGTAATCTTCCCTTCTGCATTGCCGTAGTTGATCCAGGTTGCCAAGTTAGGGCGCTTGGATCTGGAACTGCTCATGTCCCCTTCTCTGTTCTTAGGGCAGTTCTTACCAACGGCATTTCCTTTGATTTATTTCACTGTAGTAGATCTTTAGGAATCACTAGGTTATGACTAGTACTGTGCTGATGTGAGTGACAGGGGCACCGGCATGGCACACGGGTAGTGTGAGTGAACCGTTTCTTTTGCGTCATCCAACTTGTCTAATGTTTATAAATTTGGCGGAAACAACGCGGGAAAGGGTTAGAACACGAACACCCTTGCATGTGGAGCAAAAATATGAATGAAAATGGTGGTTTGATGTTCAAATACCAAATGCACAACTTCGATGTGGCACATGTCTCACAAAGCGCACGGTATTGCTTGCCCCCCCTCCTCGTGTTGGCAGTAGGGGAATCCTGGCTATGAACGCATGCCCCCAAATCGCTAGTTCTAACATATCACCCTACCGTAACACTAAACATATGGGAGTCCATCATGGTCAAACCACGCCCCCTTTCATTTCCAGTGAAAGGTGTACCGAGTGCGGGCCCAGAAATGTGTGCTTCTGGTGCGAGATGGGGTGAGACCACATATGAACCACCTGCGGGTAGCCCGAGTATATGCATGGAAAAGGTGGTGTGATATTTAAATACCCAATTCACAACTTTGATGCGGGACATGCCTCACAAATTAACCAGACATCCCCGACCACACGGAGGTTCACCTATCAAACTGCAATGTAGCAGTCCCCCTTCAAACACACACACGCACACACACACACACACACACACACAAACTTTTAGTCGGTGGGAGAGGGCATCTCACAAAGATGTATCACAAAACGGACCAAGAAGAATCCACCTTGGCCATACAACCTCTCTCTTGTTGTTGGTCAAAGTGATGAACGTCCATGCGATCCCAGAGATGGGCTAGATCGGCAATAATCACGCAAGTAGCTAGTGCCCGAAGACAACCACTGTCTGCATGTGGCCGAAACATATGTATGGATCAGTGTTGATGTTTGAAAACCCAATGGAACAAAACTTTGATGTGGCACCGTGCTTCGGAACCGGAAATCCCCACACAGAGCGAGGGTTAGTTGACGGCGCCTTGTATATATGTATGTCACACCAAACTTTGAGCCGATGGCGGGTATCCATATGCATGCATATGTACGTATGCGCTCAAACTTAGGTCTGGAATCTCACCATGACCTACTACGATAACATGAACCAAAGAAGAAGAATCCACCATGCATGGTAACCTATCTCGTTGTCAGTCCAAGTGATCATGGATGTCCATGAGGGCCCACGAATATATAGGCTTGCCGCCGATAACCACGTGAGGGACAGTACCATTCGAAGACAACCACTGCATGCATATGTATGTACGGAGGTGATGCGTGCATGTTGTTTGAATACCATGCACAACATTGATGTGGCGCATTGCGTCGAAAATTGTACAGCCCCCACACAAAGCGAGATCGAAACGTGTCGTGGTGCGCTGCCCCTCCCCCCGCTGCCCACTTCGACTCGGTGGGAGGGATTCATGCGTAGACATGCATGTGCTCAAACTATATCATGTCATCCCTGATCATGACCTATATACTATAATATAAAAAAATCCCCTCCTAAATCAAATTAACCTCTCTCACTGTCGATCAAAGTAGTGATGGACCAAGCGAGCCCATAGATATGGAAACTATCGATATCGTTGATAACCACATGAATGGGTGCCAAAGGACAACCACCATCGCTTTGCATGTGTGTTGGGACCCCGATCCTAAGTCACGCCGATCTAGCATGTAACACATCATATCACTTTGCGGCCTCACGCACGGTATTCCCAAGGTTGCGGCCTTACCTAGGCTGGGACCGTTTACGCCTTTTGGCTCACGTATATGATTGTGTCGCTAGCATCCATATGACAGAGAACCCGGGCCGACATGACTAGTCGTAAACCCAAGGTGGCACAAACTTACAGGGACAAGCATACGTAACCCAGAAATGAACATGTCGGTCATCAGCGTATGAACCCAAGTCGTAGCAAGCTACAAGGACTTAAAGGAACAACGTGTGACATTTCCCCGAAGGGACAGACACAGGAACAAAGAAGGATACATGCCGGCCAACCTAAGTGTTCCGGAGCAGTAGCGAACTACCATGGCTCAATGGAAGCACTAGGAGACATTTCCCCATAAGGAAGGCTACCAAGAATAAACAACTAGGTGTCGGATTCCACACATACCAAGCATTTCAATAACATACACACAATATGCTCGATATGTGTAAATACAACATGGCATCACAACAAAACTCTACGACTCAAAGTATTTATTGAATAGGCTTCGCGGAGTCAGATATTACAAACATGGGTCTCATGACCCAGCATTCAAGTCATACAGGTAACAAGCACAGGCGGAAGCATAAACATGTCTGAGTACAGACAGCTGAAAAGAAAGAAGTCTAGGAAGCCTGTCTATCTACAAGACCATCCATAGGAACGAGACCTCTATCTGGGATTCCCAAGCTAATGTCGAAGCCCACGTGGAACTACTAGTGAGACTGAAGTCTCCTCTGGAAACATAAATTAAGAAAACATGAGTACAAATGTACTCAACAAGACTTACATCAGAACTAACTACATATGCATCAGTATCAACAAAGGGGTGGTGGAATTTAACTGCAGCAAGCCAGATTTGACTCTGTGGCTATCATGTACTACGAGTACTTTCATTGAGGTGGCGCACACGAGTCCACATATTCACCAAACCAATACACCACTATGGATCTGCTCCCGTCTCCCTACGAGAAAGCCATCCATAGCATTGACACTTATCTTGTGCATTTTAGAGTATCCATTCAACTTGTCTATGAACAATGTAAGCGTTCCAAGTAGTCCATATCCGCGGACGCGGCAATTCGAATAGATCATGTTAACCCTACAGGGGTGTACTTCTTCACACACGCTCTCGCCACTTACCGCCATGTACATGTCATGTATCTCGGCAACCTTCAAGCAGAAGCCTGGCGAGGGTGTCGGCCACGACCTAACAAACCACACAAGACTCTAGTCCAGGTTTATTGCCTATCCGAGGCTGAAGCCGCAAAGGAAGTTTGGCCGAAGTTTCCATCACAGCCCCAAACGATGTGAGCAGGGTTCCCAAGACCACCATCCGGGTGCCACTTGGTACACCGTGCCACTGTGCCTAGTCCGTCCCAAGCTCACCTGTGCCGGGTGCCACTTGGTAGACTACTAACACAACCTACAAACACCAGAAACTAGTTGCAACTCCTGGACAGAGATCAAGGTGATTAATAAGCCGAGAGGGGTCGAGTTACCCGAACCCAATGTGTGGTAGTAACTGCCTTGGATCACAAACACAGAACTCAGTTCCTGAGGAGGGTTTCAATGAGACAACCCACCATGTACTCCTACATGGCCTCTCATCGCTACCTTTACCAAATCGTGTTCACACACTCAACTCTCAACAGTAGGACATGTTCATCACCATTCCAATCCATCCAAGATGAATCAGACCCGACACAACTCTAAGCATAGCAGGCATAACAAGCAAGCATGAATGAGTAGCCACATCATGGCTCAAACAAATCCTACTCATGCTAGTGAGTTTTTACTAATTACTGTGGCAAAGACAGGTCATGCAGAGGAATTGGTTCAACTACCGCAACATGTAACAGTTGAATTGTTGTTGTACTAATGTAGTAAAAGAGAGCATGAGCAAGAGCGTGGGATTGTATCGGAGTGATCAAGGGGGTTTGCTTGCCTGGCACTTCTGAAGATAGAAAAACTATTCATCGGTGTCATCGAACTCATCATCGGAACTACGTCCACTGAGAGGGAACAAATACCGGCAAACAAAAGGGAACACAATCAATGCAATGCAACAATATGATGCATGATCATGACATGGAAATATGCTGTGATTTGAGCTAATGCAACTAGCAACCAGATTAAATGAAGTTGGTTTGAACCAAAGATTCAAATTCAAACTCCATATGTGCTTATTCAAATGCCAATTATGCAAATTGTCATAAACAGCAACCTTAGATTGTTCAAACATGCATGAAAATACAATAAACAGATTCTTTTGATTTTTCTGATAATTTTTCATATATAAATTATTTCATTTGGAGTTACGGTTTAATTTCTATGAATTTTAGAAGTTTGGGGGATTTTCTGAAATTAATAAATCATTTCTGATTTATTCAAAATCCCAGAAATCTGTTACTACGTTAGCATGACATCACTATGATGTCAGCGGTCAACAGGGGCTGTCCGGGTCAAACCTTACCAGTGGGTCACGCGTGTCAGTGTCACATCTAACTAACAGTGCCTGTTAGAGCTAATTAGGTGATTAACTCAACTAATCTAGGGGCTGGGCCCACATTTTAGTGACCCAGGGGGAGTCAAACTTGGTCAACTCAAGTCAAACTCGCTGGAGTTGACAAGCTGCTCATCACCTATGAGGCCAGAGACGATGGAGGGCTTTGGGTTCCCTGCTCTGACGACCAATTGGCCGGCGGAGAGCATCTACGTGAAGCTGGGAGTGCCCCGCGTCTTCCTGTGCAAGCGGGAGGGGCTAAGACGGCCCGATCTCGCCAGAATCAAGATCGCGGCGGTGGCCGGAGTTCGGGTGAGCTCGGAGTCGATGTTGTGTTGTGCGGTAGGGAAAACAAAGGGGTGATACGGGCTCCTGCTGATGCTCTGAGTGAGGTGATGCTCTTGGTTTTGACCTCCAATGGAAATGGCCATGGCGGCGACATGGCCAGCGGAGCCGAGCTCTCGGCCGTGATGGCCATCGATGTTAGAGAGCAGCTCGTGCAGCATGGATAGGGGTAAAAGATAGAGGGGCTCATGGCGGTTCCAGCGGTGGCCTCGTTGAGCTCAGGGAGGGGCTGGTGAGGACGTGCGATCGCCGGCGATCTCGACATCAGGAGGTTGAAGACGTGCTCGGTGAGCTCATTGCAGCGTCTGGCGATGTGCGACTCGTCGAGGAGGTCGAGGGAGTCCAGGCAGAGCTCACAGTCATGTCGAGAGGTCGAGGGGGAGACGGTGGCTGCGGCTACAACGGCGGCGAGCTCTCAGGCGCGTCGGTCGAAGCGACAACAGGGTGAGGAAGAGAGTAGGAGGGAGAGTGCGGCGGTCAGGGGGCTCGGGACGGCACCGAGGAGGCATTTCGAGGCGTCGCCGCGTTGTCCAGGCGACGCAGGCGAGCAGGTAGGAGGCGTGGCACCTCACGCGCGCATGCGGTGTCCCTCCTCTGCCTACTGGTAGAGGTAGGCGATGACTGGCACGGCCAGATGGGCTAGGCCAGCCAGGTGGGCTGCCAGGTGAGCGCCAGGGAAGTTTCTGCCTTTCTTTAGTTTTCTAATTTTGTTTCTGTTTTATAATTTTGTAGTTTGTTTCTGATTTAGTTTTAATACCAACCCCATTCTATAAATCCTGAAAATATTTGTGGGCAGTAACTGAATTATTTCAGAGGCCCTCAGCTGTTTTCAGAATTGTTCGAGCATTTAAAATTATTTATAGAATTTAAATGCCCCAATTCAAATATATATGATTTAATTCAAAAATCCATGATGACCTAGAAAATTGTGTACCATTTTTGGCAGAGGTTTTCAACCAATTCAAAAATGATGAACTTTTCTGAAGGGCATTTTGGGTTCATTGAAAAATATTTTAGCTGATCCTGGTATTTCAGAGGGGTACAGGGGTTTGGTCAATCCCCATTTCAATTTTCAAAAAAATTTAGACATGATGCGTGGAAGCTTATGCAACTATCCGCAATCATATTCTAGGGCTGTGACAACTCACCCCCACTAAACAGGATTCTCGTCCCGAGATTCACACGTAGGGTAAGAGGAAGAGGGGACACTAAATATCACTATCTTCTCGATCCAACTGCCCTTCTTGAAGATGTTGACTCATTGCATCATATTAATCTTGGCATCCTTGCCTTCGAGATCTCCATACAAACCCGATGACGGAAAGAAAGGTAAACTCTACTAAAATTGATCTTCACGAAGATCAAGCAACTCACACTACAAAAAAAAGACACATCCGTGACATTTTGGGCCAAATGAATTTTTTTTCTGTCATGCTTATGACACTTCTATGACGATAATTGTGACAAAACCCGGTATCATCATAGATGTGGTGGGCTCCTACTTCTATGACAAAAAATCATGACAGAAAATGGGCTTTTCGTCCTTGGCGGGCCGGAGACGCACCTGCATGACATTCTTTGGGCCGTCCATTACGGGAAAAATCATGGTAGAAGCGAGGGCGAGGAAAATTTCGGGGAGTTCCCGGTTACGGTGGGTGGTCAGGGCCGAGCGATGCACGGAGGGATTGCGCGTTTCTCTCATACACGTACGCGGGTGGGTGCGAGGCGTTGGGCTCTAAATGAACCCGAGCGAGGCGTTCGCCTACTGAACCTGAGCGATTGCACTGGCTACGCATTACTGAACCCGAGCGATCGATCAATCCCTGGCTGTTAACTGAACCGATCGAGGGATTCCTTTGCTACTGCTGCTAACAGAAGCCGATCGAACCTGCTACCTCTTGATGAATAGTGAACATGGGGGTTGGTTGAACAAGTCGAGACGTATGTGGTTGGCGTTGGATGAACAGTTCCTGGTGGGGGTTGGATGAACAGGACCCTGTGGTAGTAGTAGTAGGCCGTTGCCGCTGGATGAACAAGATCCCAAGAGGAGGGCCGCCACAGCCGAGCTGGCTGGGGGTGGATGAACAGGACCCCGTGGAGGGCTGGTTGAACAGTAGCCGGTGGAGGGCTGGATGAACAGTAGCCTGTGGATGAACAGTAGTTGGTGGAGGTAGGAGGAAGACGCGGTGGATGAACAGTACAGGTGGAGGCTGAAGGAAGTCGACGGTGGGTGAACAGTAGCCTGTGGAGTCCCGTTTTGTGGTACGCCACACCCCTCCGATGAACAGGACCCCCGTTTCGACCGTAGCACTGCAACACAAGTCCGTTTCCTCTGTTTTGCGGTACGCCACACCCCTCCCGATGAACAGGACCCCCGTTTCGACCGTAGCGCTCCAACACAAGTCGGTTTCCTCTGTTTTGCGGTATGCCACACCCCTCCCGATGAACAGGACCCCCGTTTCGACCGTAGCCGGTCAAACAAAAGGCCATTTCCTCCATACTGCGGTACGCCAGACCCCATTTCGGCTGTTCCGTCCAAGCCGGTTGGCTCCCGTTGAACAGGACACATTCCGACCTAGTCTGTTGCCTCCCGATGAACGGGATGTTGTTTCTCCGTTCCGATCCAGCCGGTTGGCTGCCCAATGAACAGGACGCCGTTGCTGCCGTCCGTTGCCTCTCCATGTACACGAGCCCCAGCCGTACGTATGCGCGAGTAGGCATTCGAGACCCTGCCCGTATGTACGTATGTGGCCATATTTTTTGGCATGTGGCTGTACGTACGTGTACACGGTTTAGAAGGGACTGCCTGAACTGCTACATCGGGGGCTCTACTACTACACGTGCCGCTGCTTGCTCGGCCACGGTTCATCGTTGCAGAGAGACCGATCGACCAGTATGTACGTACACATTCGTGACAACACTACGTACGCTTCGACCAGGTGGGTCACGGCTGTCAAGGAGGATAAGGAGGCACTTCCTTGCATGCGAAGTTATTGATGGTGGGTCCGAGCTGTCAGGGGCAGGATTCATTTTTTTCGCACCTAATATGGAGGCACTTCCTTGCATGCGAAGATGTTGCTGGTGGGTCCATCTATCAGTCTCACCGCATACACTACTCTTCCGATGGCTATCTGTCGGCGTCCTGGGAACCAGGGTACACAGACTTGCCTGCCTGCGACCCACCGCGTGGCTCCATCAGCAGCCTCGTACGGCCCATTTTTAGCACCAACAACACAAGGCCCTCGCGAGGGGCCAAGCCTCGCGAGGAGGATGACGCCAAGACCTCCAGAAGGAGCGGCCTCCTTAGGCTGGCTCCTGAGGAGCGGAGATTTCTATGCAAGCCCTCACCTCGTGAGGTTCGGATGACACAAGCCATGACGACCAAGGCTAGGTAGGCGCCAGCGGGCGCAGTACCACAGGTTTCCTCATCGGTGCTAAAGAGGCAAGCGCAGGCGCGGAGTCCCAAGGAATCAGCCAAAGGTTTCCAATTCCGTGCTACAAGACCAAGACCGCCAGGATGGCAGGACGGAGGTCATCACCGAGCCCACCACGGCGTCACAACCAGAAGCTTTGCAAGCGAAGACCACCTTTCGTCAGGATAAGATGTACTAGTTGTCTCCCTTAGAATTTGGCCGTTGTGGGATCCCTTCCCGCCTTCGTTTTAGGGAAAGAGGACCAAGGCCACTATAAGTATAGCCTAGCCACCACCATAGGGAGGGACGAATCATTGGGACGGATCATTCAGACCACCCCAGAAACCTCACCAGCTCAAGAACACACCTCCTGAGGTTGTTCTTCCACTGTACTAGTTCATCCTCAGCCCACCTCGAGGCCAATCCACCACAAAGCAGGAGTAGGGTATTACATCGAAAGGTGGCCCGAACCTGGGTAAACTGCCTTGTCCTGTTTCCTTCCAGTTCATTGAGCTTGGCCGTGGGATCGACAAGTTGGCAGACTAGGAAGATCAAGTTCTTCGCACGCACCCTAGAGTTCGAATCTATCTTGGGTCTGCGGAGCCCTGAATCGGTCAGCGCGGCATCGCGAGCAGCTGCGGCCACGCCGGCCACCTTTCTGCCCTCCTTGGCGGCGACTTCGGCCTGGCCCCAGGCCGCCCTGATGGTCGAGTCGGCCTGGAGCCACCCAGAGATCAGCCCCAGACGCCCCATCGTCATGCGCCGGTCGGTGCCCTGAAGATCAGCCCGGAGCCGGTCCATTGCCGCGAAGGCGTCCTCTAGAGCGTTGGGCACGGCGGAGGAGCTGTGGCCTGCCAGCGTGACAACTTGGGGACTAGGTGGCACTGGCGCCTGGGCCGGCGAAGCAACAAGGGCGACAGGGGGCTCAGGAGCACTCGGGCCCCCGGTGGGTGCGCTGGAGACGGGCGCCTCCGGAGTCGGCTAGGCCATGGGTGCGGCCTTCTCCTGAGGCTGGACCGCTGAGCCTCGGGAGGCATGCCCCGTCACGAGCAGATGTGTGGCGACCTCTTCCTCCCGCGCCGGGGTCGCCACAGCCACAGCAAGGCGCGCGGCCTCGGGGACCCTGGCCTCCTCCTTCTTCTTCTTCGGCACCGGTTATAGCCTGGGCGCCAGGAGATGGACGTCGTGAGCATGGCATCAAAGGCAAGAAGCAGAAATAAGGTAAGGCACTTACTCGTCATTAGCGATGTAGGCCCTCCTCTTGGCCAGGAGTGCGGCAGCCCCGAGCTTCTTGGGCACGAGCTTCGCCGCGTCCTGAGGAGCAGACGAGCGCGCGGTGACCGGCATGGCGACAAGGGCAGGTGGCGACAAGGCGGATGCGCCGCCTCGGGGAAGTGACACCGTCCCGCCCTTCTTCGGGGTCCCCTGCTTCAGTATCTTCAGAGGGGAGCCCCCAGACCTCGTGGCGACCCTGGTGGAGCGCGGTGACCCCGCGGTTAGGCGCTCACCGGCATCGTTATCATCGGAGAAGGCGCGAAGGAGCTTGCTCTGCCGTGGGGGAGAGGTCTCCCCCACCCCCTCCAAGGTCGCCTCCGAGTCCTCCTTCCTCTCCTTCCTGGAGCTCTCGCCGGAGGACACCGGCATCGGGGAGTTCAGGGGCTGGGAAGACTTCAGCGGCACGAGCCCTCGCTCGTTGAAGATGGGCAAGGCGGCGACTACCTTCTCTCCATCATTGTGGTGGTACAGCGGGAGATAGGCTTCTGGGATGCCGCCCGGATCCTTCTCGAGCAAGGTACGCGAGACCTTGCTCAGCTCCTTGTCGGACAACTCATCCGGGCGCAGCCGAAGGTCATCTTCCGCGCCCTTAAGGTTCCACAGGGGGCGCGAGTGCGCCTGGAGCAGAGCCAGGCGCTGCGTCAGGAACTCCCAGACGAGCAAGGCCCCTGCCAGCTTCTCCGCCTTCAGGTCAGCCATCATCTTCTCCAGCAGCTGCTCCGCCCGAGGGTCGGTGAGCTTCTCGTGAGTCCACCGGTCCAGCTTCGTCGGCAACGCGATCGGCAGCTCTAGCCGAGCGTGAGAGCGCTTGGCATCCATGAAGATCCACTTGTGTCGGAAGTCCTCCACCTTCTTCCCGGCCCTCGAGATCGCGTTGCTGCCGTGGGATGCGACGAAGCAAATGCATCTGGAGCACTGGGAGCCGCCCATCCGGAGGTAGAAGAAGTGGTGGAACAGTGCAACAAAGGGCGCCATCCCCACAAATGCCTCGCAGTAGAAGGCAAAGATCGACAGGAGGAGGATGGAGATGGGATGAAGATGGAGGGCATGGATCTGGTAATGGTTGAGGATGGCGAGGAAGAAATTGGAGAAGGGGGGAACGAGCCCAGCATAGACGTTGTGCAAAAAGAAGGGGTAGAAGGTCTCCCCCAAGGTTTCCGGCTTGGCGGAGCTGACCCGGACCGCCGTCTCTCCTCCCTTGTTGCTGCTACTCGCCGTCAGTGGGAGCACGACGGCAAGGTGCTTCTCCTCAGTGACGGTGGACGCACTGAGAGCTGGCTCGAATGAGGAGGTCGAGCGCGCAGAAGGGGCGGCGGGCTTCGCCTTCTCGGTGGCCATGGGCAGCAAGCTCGGGGAAAGATCTGGCAGATCTGGAGGTGCTCGGAGCAGGGAGAGAAAGGGATCTGGAGCAAGACGAAGGGAAAGCAATGAAGGCTCAGCGGTAGGCGCTAGCCTTTTTGGCAGCCCGGGACGGTTGCCGAGGCAGTGTGGAGAAGTGGAGACGCCCACATCCCATCAAGCGCCACGCGTCGACCGGGCCAGCAGGCGGTTAGGGCCCGCGACGCTTCACCCTTGCCCTTTGGCTTCGCCTCGAAGCCAAGTGCGAGCGCGCCATGGACCCGGGGGCTACTGTCGGCGTCCTCGGAATAGGGGTACCCAGACTTGCCTGCCTGCGACCCACCACGTGGCTCCATCGACGGCCTGGTACGGCCCATTTTCAGCACCAACAACACAAGGCCCTCACGAGGGGCCAAGCCTCGCGAGGCGGATGATGCCAAGACCTCCAGAAGGAGCGACCTCCTTAGGCTGGCTCCTGAGGAGCGGAGATTTCTATGCAAGCCCTCACCTCGTGAGGTTCGGATGATGCAAGCCATGACGACCAAGGCCAGGCAGGCGCCAGTGGGCGCAGTACAACGGGTTTCCTCTTCGGTGCTAAAGAGGCAAGTGCAGGCGCGGAGTCCCGAGGAATCAGCCAAAGGTTTCCAATTCCGTGCTACAAGACCAAGACCGCTAGGACGGCAGGACGGAGGTCATCATCGAGCCCACCACGGCGTCATGACCAGAAGCTTTGCAGGCGAAGACCACCATTCATCAGGATAAGATGTACTAGTTGTCTCCCTTCAAATTTGGCCGTTGTGGGATCCCTTCCCGCCTTCGTTTTAGGGGAAGAGGACCAAGGCCACTATAAGTATAGCCTAGCCACCACCATAGGGAGAGACGATTCATTGGGACGGATCATTCAGACCACCCCAGAAACCTCACCAGCTCAAGAACACACCACCTGAGGTTGTTCTTCCACTGTACTAGTTCATCCTCAGCCCACCTCGAGGCCAATCCACCACAAAGCAGGAGTAGGGTATTACACCGCAAGGTGGCCCAAACCTGGGTAAACTACCTTGTCCTGTTTCCTTCCAGTTCATCGAGCTTGGCCATGGGATCGGCGAGTTGGCAGACTAGGAAGATCAAGTTCTTCGCATGCACCCCAGAGTTCGAATCTCTCTTGGGTCTGCGGAGCCCTGAATCCGACACTGTCGTTCGTTGACCATGTTGACCACGCCGTGCAGACAGCACCCAGGCCGTGGACGACGGCGATGCCTTGGAAGGGAATGACACTGAGCCAGGGAAGATGAGGCAGGTGGATGCCCATGCGGAGGGGAGTACGAGGGTTCACTGGTTCGGCTGCGGTGTAAGGCTGCCGTCGCCGGAGAATAATAGAGGTTGTGGGTGAGTAGATGGAAGGCCTGGCTAGTAGTAGTATGGTCAGGCGGTGAGGCCTGCGCGGCAACACAGCCAGCCACGGGAGGCTGGAGCAGGCGATACGGCGGGCGCAGGTTTGGGCGGCTGGAGCAAGAAGACCAGAGGTTGAAGACGCAGCTTGGCCTTTGGTTTAACATCCAACAGTCAGTGCAGCTAGAATTGTTTATTGACTAAGTTGACAAAGCCCTGCGTATGCGTTAACTTAGTAGGCCCACAAATCAGCCTCCAAATCTGATGGGTCCTAGCTAGCAGGGGGAATCAATTTTTTTCGCGTAATAAGGTGGCACTTCCTTGCATGCGAATATGTTTTCTGGTTTTTTCAATTTCTTCTTTTTCAAGTTAGAATAAAAAGAAAACAATTTAGCATCTTTGGTACAATCTATATTTTCATGAAAACGATCATAATAAAGCTGGTGGGTCCCAACTGTCAGGGAGAGGAAACTTTTTATTTTCGCGTAATAAAGGAAGCACTTCCTTACATGCGAGGACGTAGCTGGTGGGTCAAACCTGTCAGGGGGAGAAATTATTTGTTTTCACAGAATACAGGGGCACTTGCTGCTTGCGGCCATGGGCCATGTGGGTCCCTACTATCAGCCACTCCACGTGCATGCGTCATCCGATGGCTGTTGTTTGTTGACAAAGTTGACCACGCCGCGCCGAGAGAACCAACGCAGTGAACGATGGCGAGTCCTACGAAGGGAATGACCCGGAGCCGGCGTAGACACAGTAGTGGATGCTCACGCAGAGGGGAGTACGAGAGTTCACTGGTTCGGCTACGGTGTGAGGCTGCCGTCGCCGGAGAAGAACAGGAGGTGTTGGTGAGTAGAGGAATGGCCTGGACGGCGTTTGGGAGTAGGGTGGGCCGGTGAAGCCAGCGTGGCAGCACAGCCGGCCATGAGAGGCGGTAGCAGGCGGTACTGTCGGCTGTGGTTTGGGTGGCTGAAGCAAGAATATCCGAGATTGAAGAAGCACTACAGCCATTGGATGGACATCCAACGGCCACTGCTACTAGAATCGTGTCTTGACTATAAGTTGACAAAGCCTTCCGTACGCCTTAGTAGGCCCACAAGCCTGTTGACACCAGATTTTGGCACGGCATAAAAAGAAAATGCGATGGCCTCGAGTGAAAGGGTTTTTAGCATGAAAAGTTTCACGTCGCTGAGTGGAACAACTTTGATGTTTAGGTTATCATCGTCCGACCCCATCTTAGGGGCCGAAACTGTGCTCCGAGTGGCAGAATTTAGTGTTCCGAGTGCTTTTTGGCCGGTTACGCCTTCAAGACGACCTTAGATGAAATAGCACTCTAAATGGATTGTCTTCGTCTCGTCGAGGCGATCGATTTTCATATATAAATCATCTCAATCCGAGTTTGTATGCAAAAGTTAGAGACAATACACTGCAGACTGAACCTAAACGGAAATATGGCGCGAGATACCAAACACCCTGTCTGATGGGTCGCGTGAGTTATTCGACCTTTGCCGGCTGAATGAAGCTTGCCGGCATGGAAGGCTTGCCGGCCCGAAAAGCTTGCCGGCGTGAAATCTTGCCTGGGTGGAAATCTTGCCGGGGTGGAAACCTTGCCGGGGTGAAAACTTGCAGGCGCGAAAAGCTTGCAGGCGCGAAAAGCTTACCGGCGTGGAAGGCTTGCAGGCGTGAAAAGCTTGCCGGCGTGAAATCTTGCCGGGGTGGAAACCTTGCCGGCGTGGAAGCTTGCCGGTGTGAAAGCTTGCCAAGTGGAAACCTTGCCGGTGTGAAAGCTTGCCGGGGTGGAAACCTTGCCGGTAAAGCTTGCCGGGGTGGAAAGCTTGCCGGCGTGGAAAGCTTGCCGGGAAAAAGCTTGCCAGAAAAGTGGAAGCTGTCAAAGTCAATCCGACTAGGAGTTGGAGATGGGCTCGAAAGGTTATTCAGATGACCTCGGATGGAGAAGTGTTCTACACAGAAGTTGTGAGTATCATCGAAACAGTCAACTTTGCTTTTGGAGTCATCATCGTCGGAGATAGTATATGGCCTGCAAAGTTGTTACAAGACTCAAACAGTTCAGAAAACTGCATAATTGAATCCGACCCACATTTAAAGATGGGCCCTAAAAGTCATAAAGACGGCCTTAAAAGGAGAAGTGATGCATGAAGTATTATGCAGATCATCAAGGCGGATAAGTTTGTTGTTGAACTCGACTCCATCCGAGTTAATATGCGATTTCTACGGCCCACGCAAGAAGCAGGACAGAAGTATGGAACAGATTCAGGCTGAATCCTAGTTGGACTGAAACTAGAACTGTAGGACGTGAATTGATGTAATTTTCTTGTAAGGAAATCCTAGATGAATCCTTTACTTGTACAGGAAGTCCGGCCACCTCTTATATATGTTAGGGGTGACGGCCGATTGAAACAACACATAATCGAACAAATCAATATACTACTTTTTCATCTACGTTTCATCTCTCCCTTGTTCTTCTTCTTCCTCGTTCTTCGTCGTTCTTCGTGTTGCAGGGCGGCGAACCTCGAGGCCCTAGGGGCAATCAGGTCAACCTAGGGCAGCCCATAGCCGCCGCGCGCCCTGACGGGGTCCCTCCCGGGTGTGCGGGGTTTCGGGTCTACAAAAGCGCCCGCCGACTGTCTTGCGTATCGCGCTGTCGGTCGGGTCTCCTTCGACGTGAGCTGCGGTGCATCACCCCCGGCGTCGAGGGTACACGGTGACATGTTCATGTGCGAACACACTTTTTGGCGACTCCGCTAGGGATGAAGCTTTGAACAGTCTCCAGCCTGTTCTTGCTATGAGGAGAGCGTCATCAAGCAGCTGCAATCTACAACGGTAACATGTATCATCAATCTCCTTACGTAGATGCAAATAGCCAATATGTTGATGTTGCTAGATATTTCAATGGACATGTCATGTCGGCTAGCCCTAACGAGCAAAGGCCAACTAGTTATTCCATTGGAGAAACTTGGAATTTACAGAATCGCGAGATGCAACTTATGAATCTGAACTTTCGTGCATCGGCAACATCTTTCAATATGCCGGTGAACAACATGATTTGTTTGAGTGATCAATATATGACACCTCATGTACAGGAGGGCGTCTCACAGTTTTATCCATCGGCAGCCGACTCGCAATATGCGGGTTCATCCCCAAACATGCCGATGGATGGGGGAATCGCCCATGCTTCCATTAGCTATTCGGCTGGTTATCCTCAATCATCATATACTACACCTCATGAGATTAATTGTTCAGTGGCATATGAAACTAAAAATATTCATGACTCGGCTCGCCTTCGCAGTTATGGCCGAGTGAATGGAGATTCTATAAGAGCATATGTGCCTAATATTGCAGGAGATGAGGTGGCTCTGGCTACATTAAAAAGTTTAGCCCAAAATAAGAAGATTAGTGCTCTTTGCCTTGAGCAACATGAAAAGGGTTTTTTCCTGATTATGAGGCAATAAGAGCTAGGGTTTTGAAAGAAGATGAAGTGTTGCCGATTGATCAAATTAGCGAGAGAAAATATTCAACAGCAGTGCACATGTCTTCACCTACCACTGCAGCATGTTATACACCCCCTATACAATCGCAAAATTTCGGCAACATCAATTCATTGCCGAAAGATACTAAAAGTATTGGGGGGCAAGCCGATCCAAGCAGGGCTGAGTTTAAAGAAAAATATGTGGCCCAAGTGGACAAGATCAAGCCAAAGCTCACAAGGAATAGAGTCAACGAATTTACTACACCTACCCTTGAGGAATTACCAGCAGAATATCGACAGGCTTATGAAGCACTCAAGAAAAAGCGTGGAGAGGAATATTTGCAAGAATATGTCAAGTGCCTTCCTCCATGTAGAAACCGTGTTGACCCTTCTCCACTTTTGAGGCAAGATAAAAAAGAAGCTTTGCAAGCAAATCGGCAAAAAAGATTCACTCGGCTAACACAGTGGATTCGGTTGAGACCGGATTGAGCACTAAGACAGCTAATGCCGAGTGCATCAACCAGTTATTACCGAGTGTACCAAAACAGAAGATGCAAGCTTCGCTGAGCAAAGGAACGGCAAACACAGCAAATTAGCTTTGCTTGATTTTTCTGGATGTAAGGGAGCTTACATGCTACCCTATGAGTTTCGTGCTAAAGATATTGATAAGTATCAAAAACAAAGTAGTATGGCCGAACACAGTTTGGTTAACGATGAACATCAAGAACAAGAAAATGCAGCCGAGCAAAGTTCAATTGACAAAGAGCGTCCGAGTGAAATCTACTCGGGCAATCCGAATGAGATATACTCGGGCAATCCGAGTGGAATCTACTCAGGCAATCCAAGTGATGAGGCACGAGACCCAGAAAAAGAGGAAGAGGCGTTGGAGAATTATTCAGAAGTGGAGCAAGGTATTGTTCCAGTGGTGCAGCCATCTTCTCCTTCCAATGTCTTCACAAAGGTACACCTAGCAGATAGTTTATTCAATTTTCGATTCGGTCAAAATCATATTGTTGATGCACCTGTTAGTAAGATTCTAATTAATTTTGAAATACCAATCAAAATGAGTAATCTGTTTGTTAGGAATGATCTTGTCACTAATCATGATAGTCAACACATGGTATCATTCATAGAGGATAATAGTGACAACTTATCAAAACCAAAGTTGTTCCTGTCATGCCAACTGAACTTTATATTCATATGGACAACTTTGTTTGTTTCATGCCTGGCTAACATTTGGTCTCGGACGAGATGTATATTCTGTAATTATTTTGGTTGCAGAAACATAAAGCCAGGTCCAAAGTCCTTCGAGATAGCCGATTGAAAAGCATCGGGAAAAGAGGATGAAAATCAATGCATAGCCGAGTCGGATGACGCTAAGCCAGCACTGCTCGGTTGTTTTGTTTCAGAGCCAGTATCACAGTATCAGTTAATGGACGAGCAGTGTACCTTCAGTCCGGGCATAGGTGATCACATCGTTGGTTCATCGTCGACTAATCCTATTATAATTGATCACGATGTCGAGCCATCAGGACAAGAACAAATGCAATGTTTGTTTGAAGAGAATATCAAAGACAACAATGTGATTCATCAAGCCGCACAATCGAGACGATTGGAGTTTGTTGAGGCACGATCATATGACCAGTCGGATCAGATTGGCCTTGATGGCGATCAAATGTTGACTCGGCTATCTCAAGCCTATTCATCTAAAGGTCAACAGGTACACACCAATGATGACGGGGTCAAGTCTTCGAGCAAGGATATGTTTAAAAGGTGCATCAACAACAATCCTGAAGATGGGAATTCCATCAAAGCTACAATGGCGACATCTAGCACTGGGGGGCAACGAGAAAATTCAAAGACTGATGCACGCACAACTAAAGAAAGCAAAGACAATGGTAAGCATAAAGGTAAAAAGCCGAAAGTCACTTTTGCGCAGTTATTAGAAAAATATCAGAAGATACGTGAAGCAAAGAATGCTTATCGGCCGAGTGAAAAAAAAGCATCGAAGTCACCCCCAAGGCATAATCTGAAGACTGGGATTGGCAAAGGAAGAAGTTGAGCAAGCAAACTTCATATCCTCATTTTGGGCCACCAATACCGATGTCATGGATTCCTCCCCCTGCCGACTATTATTCATATCAATCATGGGGCAAGTATAAATTAAGGGCACACCGTTCATCATATTCTAAACCACCTCACCAAAATTATGCAGCTCCAAAAGGATCATCATTTGTTCAACAACCACATGTTAAAGACCGACTCAACCAAAAAGAATCGGTCCGGGGTTGAGCAAAGAAGATAGACGTGGTCAAGCAAGTGTACTGAGTGAAAAAGGATGGCCACAAGTGTGATGTTTCAGATCCGATTCCAGATGACAAAAAGCCAACAGAGTCTATGTTGGCTACTAAGGGCAAGGAAGTGAAGCGAGTAACTTTCAAGGAGCCGATTGCCGAGTCTAGAAAGGCCATGCTGGAGATGCCCAAAGCTAGGAAGAACTTGCCAGTGCATAAACCAAGGTCACAGCTGGGACGCCCACTCGGCTTACCATATTCGCAGGAGAAAAAGCTGAATCGGCTTAGGGACAAAGAGCTGGAGAAGAGGAACATGGCTTGGGTTCCCAAGGGAAATCCTCGAGTCAAGAGCGGCATCACATCTCCTATTGTGAAGCTCGCAGCAGTAAAGGAGGACAAGTATGAAGCCAGCAGGCGGAGTCGACAGTTTTCATCTCACTATAGGGGACTCCAAATGGCACATCATCCATGTTCTTCGGCCATTCCATCAAAGAAAGTGTCCCGGAACTTATTCCCAGCTGAAACATCTGAATTATTTCGGCTATTCACACTTTGGTGGACGGGTTCTCCAGGTCCTATGAGATAAGGACGTATGGCCGATATTTACATATCACCCTAAGAGTACATTGTGTTGACAAAGCTGGCATCTGGCTAACTCTGTTCATTGTGGATCCAGAGAAAGTGAGTCACCGAGGAGCAAGGCAATGTTGACTCAGGAGACCGAAGGAAAGGAGCGTGACATCCCATTTATTAGTCGGCGCTCACTGGACGACAAGTCAAAGTGTGGTGGAGATTATTTTCATGATTTAGTTTAGCACCGCCCAGAGTCGGCGTTATTCACATATTTATTCATGGGCTGGATTTGAAGACTTCATACCGACTATAATCAAGCCGAATATGTTGTACTATTCAGGCTAGAGGACTTTTTTCACTGTAGGGGTGGCGTGCATCAAGGTTCACAATAATTCGTTGCCAACCGTCCAACAAATGTTATCTTTATATGCATCGACGAATCACTCAAGCATTGACCTCGTGAGTTGGCGGCTGACTCCACGATGGACTCGGCCACCGATGGATCTAGTGCGAGTCATATAGCTAGCTGGAGAAAGTTTCTCTTATCTGCAGGATCCAAGTTAGGAAACAGACATTGTTCGGCGGAGACTTGATGGAGTATTTTGATCAACAATGAGGTGAGTCACCGAATAGTTGATGGTTCCTTTGAGGTGCATGGACATAATCTTTTGGCAGCCGGTATCGCCGAACGGTTCTAATATTACCATGGAGTACTTAGATAAAGGCCTAGTCAGGATTGACATGAGAGAGTTACGTGAAGGCATTCCTGACATCCAATAGTAGTTCTTAAGCGACTATTATCTGAAAAGGCTATACCCAAGCAGCAACAAGCCTGAGCATATCACAATTTGTTCTCAGCATGCACACCCGATGGATTGTTGACATCGTGCTTAAACATTACCTTAGACAATGTATTTTCTGTCATGCAAGCTCTGCCAGAAAACAGGGGGGCATATGTTGACACCAGATTTTGGCACGGCATAAAAAGAAAATGAGATGGCCTCGAGTGAAAGGATTTTCAGCATGAAAAGTTTCACGTCGCCGAGTGGAACAACTTTGATGTTTAGGTTATCATCGTCCGACCCCATCTTAGGGGCCGAAACTGTGCTCCGAGTGGCAGAATTTAGTGTTCTGAGTGCTTTTCGGCCGGTTATGCCTTCCATACGACCTCGGATGAAGGAGCACTCTACATGGATTGTCTTCGTCTCATCGAGGCGATCGATTTGTATATATAAATCATCTCAAGCCGAGTTCATATGCAAAAGTTAGAGATAATACACTGCAGACTGAACCTAAACGGAAATATGGCGCGAGGTACCAAACACCCTGTCTGATGGGTCACGTGAGTTATTCGACCTTTGCCGGCTGAATGAAGCTTGCCAGCGGAGTAAAAATCTTGCCGGCAAAAATCTTGCCGGCATGGAAGGCTTGCCGGCGTGAAATCTTGCCTGGGTGGAAACCTTGCCGGGGTGGAAACCTTGCCGGGGTGAAACCTTGCCGGGGTGAAAGCTTGCCGGCATGGAAGCTTGCCGGTGTGAAAGCTTACCGGGTGGAAACCTTGCCGGTGTGAAAGCTTGCTGGGGTGGAAACCTTGTCGCTAAATCTTGCCGGGGTGGAAAGCTTGCCGGCGTGGAAAGCTTGCCGGGAAAAAGCTTGACGGAAAAGTGGAAGCTGTCAAAGTCAATCCGACTAGGAGTTGGAGATGGGGTCGAAAGGTTATTCAGATGACCTCGGATGGAGAAGTGTTCTACATGGAAGTTGTGCCTATCATCGAACCAGTCAACTTTGCTTTTGGAGTCATCATCGTTGGAGTTAGTATACGGCCTGCAAAGTTGTTACAAGACTCGGACAGTTCAGAAAACTGCATAATTGAATCCGACCCACAGTTAAAGATGTGCCCTAAAAGTCATAAAGACGGCCTTAAAAGGAGAAGTGACCCACGCTGTGTTATGCAGATCATCAAGACGGATAAGTTTGATGTTGAACTCGACTCCATCCTAGTTAATATGCGATTTGTACGGCCCACGCAAGAAGCAGGACAGAAGTATGGGACAAATTCGGGCTGAATCCGAGTTGGACTGAAACTAGAACTGTAAGACGTGAATTGATGTAATTTTCTTGTAAGGAAAGCCTAGATGAATCCTTTACTTGTACGGGAAGTCCAGCCACCTCTTATATATGTTAGGGGTGACGGCCGATTGAAACAACACACAATCGAACAAATCAATATACTACTTTTTCATCTATGTTTCATCTCTCCCTTGTTCTTCTTCTTCCTCGTTCTTCGTCGTTCTTCGTGTTACAGGGCGGCGAACCTCGAGGCCCTAGGGGCAATCAGGTCAACCTAGGGCAGCCCATAGCTGCTGCACGCCCTGACAGGGTCCCTCCCGGGTCTGCGGGGTTTCGGGTCTACAAAAGTGCCCGCCGACTGTCTTGCGTATCGCGCAGTCGGTCGGGTCTCCTTCGACGTGAGCTGCGGTGCATCACCCCCGGCATCGAGGGTACACGGTGACGTGTTTGTGTGCGAACAAAGCCTTCCGTACTCGTCACTGACTATAATTCTCAAAAAAATAGTAGGCCCACAAGTGAGCATCACATCTGTGGGAGAGAACATATAGCCCATTTGCGATTTGTAATAATGTACAACCCATTTTTGAGTTCTAATGGAATTTACTACAACCCATTTACAATATGTTAAAATTACAGCGCATTCCCTTCAAAAAAAAAATTACAGCGCATTTTCTAGCCAGGACAATGATTAATAATTTCAACCAACCTTTCAAAATAGAATTCAACCAAAAATTCCACATTTTGATGGGATCTGAAATATTTTTATCCCGAAATTTCTAGTCAGATTAAATATAATTTCAAAATGAATTTGTATTAGGTAAAAATCTAACAAAATATTGCGCGCACAATAAGTAATGAAATTAAAATTTCCAAATTCAAAAAATAATATTTTTGAATCTAATTACCTGTTTCGTGCGTTTTTGTATATTTACAGCCCAGTTTTTATAATTACATCCCATTTATTATTTCTTAAAGCCCATTTTCTTGTTAGGCCTAATGCATCCCTCCTAGGAAAGATTTACAGCCCAGCGGGGCGGAGAATAACAAGTTGACTTGGGTTGGGTATTCCGCAAAAAAAAGTATAGCTGGGCTAGCCATTTTCACCTTGAAAAAATAATATCTGGGCTGGATATTTGGAAACCAGGAGGAAGCTGTCGGGGCACGACACCTATGGGATCCCGAGAGATCCCTTTACGATTCGGCAGGGGGAGAGGTATACGCAAAGAGCAGAACCAACGATCGACGCGGGAAGTTTTTACCCAGGTTCGGGCCGCTGATCAGCGTAAAACCCTACTCCTGCTTTGTGTTCTTATTAATGTTCTTGAGCCCAGCCTTTAGGAGCGCTCGCTATGAACAGTACGTTCAAAGAGCAGCTGCGCATGCAGAATGGGCCAGAAGTTCTCCTCCTCTGTAGCAGTTGCCTTGGGCCTCCTTTTATATGCTCAAAGGGGTCACCACAGTGGCAAAATGTACATACATTGAGGTGTAAAGTAGCTACAGGGTATCATACCTAACCCTTGACGGATTAGGACAAACGCATTTAATGCACCGTGAGGTGTCCGTTTAGGTGTCCTCACTTTCTTGGGGATGGAAAAAGGGGCCATCCCATCAGCACCGCTTAAGCTCTCCTCCACTGGCGCGTTGCCACGCATCCAGAGAAGGACCCAGAATGTCAGACTTGTTACTGTGCCGAAGCGGTGGCACAGTGGCAGCATCTTGTTGGGCGCCGAAGCCTGCCGGGCACCGAGCCTTGCCGGGCGCAAAGCCTTGCCGGACGCCAAGCCTTGCCGGGCTCCACAGGCCATCCCGGCAAGGATCTTGCCGGGGAACCTGGCCTTCGGATTCCAGCTCTGCTTATCTGCTGATCCTCAGATCTCTGACTTGATGATTTCTTTGGTGGCTTGAATCGACCACGAACTGTTCCTGGCAAGCCTTGCCGCAAGGATGGCTACAACTGCCCGTGCACAAGTACGGGGTACTAGTGGCCCAATACTTAGTACACCGACAGGAGCCCCCGGGCCTAGGCCATACACGAGTGCGAGGCATTGTTGGGCTAGGCCCAAATAGTGCACGGGCACGCGTGGCAGGGGATTAACTGCTCGTAAATATCTCGTTTTACTGTGCCCCCCACTACACGCACCGAGCGCGCGACGTGGGAAGCGTGCCTGAAAGGCTGCAACTGCAACGCGCCCATAGAGGCGCATTCACATTGGGGAATAAAAGAGGCGGCCCCGCTCCTTCCCCATAAAAAGGAGAAGCCACAGAGGCACAAGCCTATTTACTCCCCTCTTCTTCTCAATCTAGCCGTCGCCATCGCCTTCCTCCTCTCGAGCTCAGAGCGAAGCTTTTTCCTCTTCCGCCCGCTGCTTCCATGCTCGCTCCAGCCCCGGCTTCCGCCCTCACAGCCGCCATGCCGCCCAAGGCCAGCAAAGGCAAGGGCAAGGAGGCGAAAGCCGACGTCCCGGAGAGCGAACTGGTGAAGATGCGGAAGAGGCTTGTCGTCTTCCCCCCATCGCTCGATGCTGAGGCTCTGAAGGGGTGATACCAGTGCATGTGGGTGAAAGGGACGCAAGCTCATCCCGCCACACGCGTAATCCCAAGTGCTTGTTCCAAAGGTGGATCAGACAGATACCCTTTCTTCACTGCGTATTTCTATTGCGGGCTCTGTCCCCCATTTTCTGACTTCTTCAACGATATCATGTACACATACGGCTTTCGTCTTCTCGATTTCACGCCGAATGCGGTACTTTGCATGCCCATCTTTGCCCATCTCTGTGAAAACTTTGTCGGCGTGATTCCCAATTCTGCTCTTTTTCGCCATTACTTCTTCCCTCGCATCCAAAAAGGAGAGGCCCTCTCTGGTTCTATCGCCTGGATTCCAAGGGCTTGGAATAAGGAAATATACCCAGAAGGAGTTTATCGCGAAAAGTGGGATGAGTGGCGGGCTGAATGGTGCTGTATCCAGGAAGCAGATCCCCATCCGTTTTGTCTTCCCCGGCAACAGAAGGTGGTCCGGGGCAAGGATTGGAGCGATCTCGCTGCGGAGGACGAGAGGCTCACAATCGCCACCACCAGGATCCTCCGCCTGAAGGCTGCCGGGCTGACGATGGAGATGATTGGCTTCGACTTTCTCCGCCGCCGCATCGCCCCTTTGCAGAACATGGGAAGGCCAGCTTGGGAGTACAGAAACGCGGCAGATGTCATGAGATTGCGCCCCGGGCTGAACAACAATCTGACCACTATGCAGCTTGGCGCTCTCCGTCAAAAACTATTCCAGCGCGAAGACAAGCACCGGCTGCCGGCAAGGATTGTCCTCTTATGCAACAATTCTGCCTTGGGGTCAATCATCACCTTCATGCCGATGTTCAACGCCCACGGTCTTGACCCGACCTGGCCGAGCCAACCGAGGAGGAAGCGCAGAAGTTTTTCGACAACTTGATGGAGAGACCTGTCCGGCAAGAGTCAGATTTCATCCGAGCCACCACCGACCAGGAAGTAGCTTACATTGCTACTAGGGTGGAGGAGGCAAATCTTGCCGCGGAGGCCGGCAGCGTCGGCTTCACAGAGTGGGAAGCCAGCGACGCAGAGGTAGTAGTGGAGGTAAAACCTGCCGGGGAGGACAAAGTTGCCGGGGAACAGAGCAGCGCAGCCGCTGAGAGCTCGTCCGGCGAGGACACGGCCGAAGAAGAAACGCAAGAAGAGCTCCCACCCCCGAAGAAGACGAAGCGTGTTCTTCTGAAGGCTACATCTGGCATCCCGGCAAGCCAGCCTTCTTCGAGCGGTGAGGCTCCCGGCAAGAAAGTGGCCGGCAAGACTGGACCGCGGTAGGGGGCTCGTCAACAGCCTGCGCGGCGCGCGAGACCCACACCAGCGGCCACTGCTGGGGCGGCAGGGGGGTCTCATACTACCGCACCGGAAGCTGCCCCGGCGCCTGCCACCGCCAAGCGGCCTAGGACTCCTCCTCCGCCTCCCCACTCAGACATCGCAGCGCAGGTCGACTTCGACATCTCCGGTTTTAGCCCGGAGCGAGAGGAAGAAGAGTGAGTACTTTGCCACTGCCTTTATATTCCAATCTTGGATCGATCTTACTAAGTTACTCGTATTGTCTCTGCAGTGATGTAGAAACCTTGCTGGAGAGGATGGCGAAGAGGTCAAAGACTTCTACGGGCGATGAGCCCCTGGCAGGCTCCACGAGCGTGCCAGAGACCGTCATTGTCAGCCCGGAGCCCAGCGCAAGTTCATTGTTCTTTTTCCGCTGGCGGGTGCCGAGGCATCCATTCTTGCCGCTAACATCCTTGGGTTCGCAGGAGAAGAACGGCAACAAGGAGAGCTGTCGGAAGACATCCCCATTGTGCCACCTCCATCGACCACTCCGCCCACAAGCACGTCACCGGCAAGAGATCCTGCCGACGAGCCCATCCTAATTGTGGAGGAGCCGGCAGGCGCGAACTCCGGCAACCCGCCCCCGGCAACCGGAGTTGCCGGGAGGGGCGAAGCCACCTCCCAACAGCCCGACACAGGTAATCAGTTGCCTCAGGGTGCTTGTTACTTTTTCCCTTATCTCTCTGTCTTTTAGTCATTTCAAACTTCAATCTCGATCTTCTTGTGTTTTCCTCCTTCGTCCTTCAGAGTTCCCTGTGATGGAACACATGGACGTCGATGTTGTCATCAAGGAGACCGCGCAGACAGGATCGCTGCCAGCGAGGCCACCAAGGATGACACTGTTGAGGCTGGTGCTGCTCTTGACGGGGAGGCCGCCAAGATTGCACAAGAGGAACCCGCCAGGGAACCTACTGAAGGGGGCGACAGGGAGACTGATGACCACACTGACAGCATTCTGCCGCAGGAGCGCCAGGCGCTGCACCGGCCACAGAGCCCCCTGCCACTGGTGAGGCGGTCACTGAAGACCAGCCATCAACATCTGAGGGCCCCTAATCCAGCAAATACCTCAAGGTTGGCGAGAACCTGTTCGTCAACTTGCCGGGGACGGCAAGCACTGGGGCACCAGCTGACGGAGAAGTTTTTGAAGAAATCATCACTGCTGCCGGGCTCAAAGTTGTTGACGACCCCAGCACTAGCGGCGGCAAATCTGAAGAGGATCAGCTCCTTCAGGCCATGGGCGAGAATTTCCGCAAGCTCCAGGCTCTCCACCGCGCCCGGAAAGATAAGGCGGATTCCAGAATGGTAGTTGTCGAGGTGGCCGAAGCAGATTTTCAAAGGCGCGTCACACAAATGCAGGTCTGGCACGCCGAGGCCCTCCAAGAGTTGGTTGCTGGCCGGGAACAAGTGAGCCAGCAGTGGACAGAGATCCTCCTGAAGCAATCCGATATGGAGAAGGCGCATGATGAAGCTACTCAAAGGATTGCTGCCGAAGATGCCCTCCTGACGGGGCGCCGCGTTGCTCTTGATGCTTATGAGGAAGATCTCACCGCACGTGAGCAGGCGCTCGCCACCAAGCTTCGCAGCAAAGATGAAGATATTGAGAAGCTTGTCGCGCGGCGGACCCAGGAGCTGGAGTAAAAACATAAAGAGGCGCTCGAAGCTCTGACTGCAAGGCACGCCGGCAAGCTCAAGGAGGCCGTCGATGCTGCCAAAGCTGCAGAGGCCGCCAAGTACAAGCTGAGCGACAAGGTGAAGAGGCTGGAAGTAGATCTCGAAGAGCACGGCAAGGAGCTCTCGACGCTCAAGGGTGACAGGGAAAAAACCCTCCTTGGCGGAGATGCAAGTTGCCCTGTCCGACAAAACCAAGCAGCTCTCCTCTGCGGCTGATAACATTGCGGTTCTGGAGCTGAAGCTGACCACGCTGTAGAAGTCTCTCGAGGCCGGCAGGGCCCGTGAGAAGGCTCTACTCAAGGGTCTCCAAGGAGAGAGGAACCTGCTCAAGAGCGCCGCCGAAGCCCAAGCTGATTACGAAAAGGGAGTGGAGATCTGGACTGGACGTCTCATCGCCACCGCGGAGAAGCTTACGGCAGAACTGTCAACCATGGGCCTGTCGAACTTCAAGTATTCTTCCGAGGAAAGAATATCTCCAAGTGCGAGGTTGACGATGTTCTTTGAAAGCATCATCAACGCCTTGAGGGTGCTCCAGTCTAGCCGAGCGACCCAATTGGCCAACAAGACTCGCCGGCTTTGCCGGGCCGTCCTCCGCAAGGTGCTTATCAAAGTGGTGCACGGCAATCCCGGCATCGACCTCTCCAATGTGCTCAGCCATCTGCCAAGGGACGCAAATGTTGAGGCGTTTGAAGAGTGCATCGCGCCTATCCTTGAGAAGGTGGACTCCATCAAAAGGATCGAAGGCCAGCGCAGGGATTAAGTGCTCCCCCTTTTCTTGCCATCGTCGTTCCATGTAAAAGACAATTAAGTCTCAAGTTAGAATTGCGGCAACTCACGAATGTAATATAACTTGCCTATGTTTAGGTTCATGCTTGCTATTTTCCTTGTCTGATTCCCTTATGTATGGAGTTCACCCTACGCTTACTGAAAAACTTGCCGGCGCGCAACCTGCCGCGAGCGCTGGGTGCGGGACTTCAGCAGCCTGCTGGAGGCGCAGCGGCCGGCAAGACTCCTTGGTGTTCTCAGTGCAGCCACTTAAATTGTTGAGCGGGCTCGAAACAAAATAAGGGCACGACCGATTACAACAAGGGTTCCTTCGCGTGCAAATTTTCCATACAAGAGTCGGAATCGTCCAAGGAAATAACTTTGTAATAAAAGAAAAACTTGCTCTGAGTTTTTAGGACTTAGCTTTCTGTCTTTGTCCTTCCTCCGGCAAGCGTCGATTCCGAACGTCACCAACTGATATTTATATCTCCCTTCCACCCCCCCCCCCCGGCAAATGTGCACGCGAGGAATCCTTCTGTCTTTTAAAAAGAAAGAAGTGAAAATAAAGACATGAAACCTTGGCGGTTCGTTAGAACTTACCGGGAGTAGGTGTCATACAACATCTTAGACAAGCATGCATATATAAATATGAACATGGGAATCAATAAGGGAATGTACAACACTTAAATTTATTCATCTGCGCTCAGGGTCTGCGCCTGGCTTTGTACAAAGGATCACATGCCTTGCCAGCAAGACTTGTACAAAAGGGTGGTTGCCGGGGGCCCCCGGCAACCGCGCCTTATGGGTAGAACTTGCGAAGATGTTCGATATTCCAGGAATTGCTCACTGGAACGCCATCTTCAGTCTCCAGGTGGACAGCGCCGGGCCTGGTGACTCGTACTACCCGATAAGGGCCTTCCCACTTTGGCGTCAACTTGTTTGAATTCTTGGTGGACTGAATCCGCCGAAGAACAAGGTCGCCTTCCTCAAGGCTTCGGGCATGAACCTTGCGGCTATGATAGCGGCGCAAAGCTTGTTGGTAGCATGCAGCTCGCACAGCAGCCTGAAGACGATTCTCCTCAAGGACCACAGCGTCATCTTGTCGCAGTTGCTCTTGCTCAAGCTCATCATAAGCGAGCACTCGAGGAGATCCGTATGTGAGTTCCGTGGGGAGAACTGCTTCCGCTCCGTAGACCAGAGCGAAGGCCGTCTTGCCGCTGGCTCGATTTTGTGTTGTTCTGATTGACCAAAGAACCGCCGGCAACTCATCAATCCAGCATCTTTCGCACTTTTTCAGCCTGTCAAAGGTTCTGGTCCTAAGACCGCGCAGCACTTCAGCATTGGCCCTCTCCGCTTGGCCGTTGCTTCTTGGGTGACCAACAGAGGCAAAACAAATCTTGCCGCCAAGGTCTTGGACGTAATGCATGAAGGTGCGACTTGTGAACTGCGTGCCGTTGTCGGTGATGATCCTGTTGGGCACACCGAAACGGCAAACAATTCCCTTGAAGAACTTGATGGCCGGTTGTGCTGTCACCTTCCTCACTGCTTCCACCTCCGGCCACTTTGTGAACTTGTTGATAGCAACGTACAAGTACTCAAAGCCCCAGGTAGCACGGGGGAAAGGGCCCAGTATGTCGAGCCCCCAGACCAAAAATGGCCAAGAGAGAGGGATTGTCTGAAGAGCTTGAGCTGGTTGATGTAATTTCTTCGAATGAAACTGGCACGCTTCACACTTGGTGACTAGTGCAGTTGCATCCTGGAGAGCGGTGGGCCAAAAGAAACCTTGCCGGAATGCTTTCCCGGCAAGCACTCTTGACCCTATGTGAGAGCCACATATGCCTCCATGTATCTCTGCCAACAGCTCTAGTCCATCCTCCCAAGCGATACACTTCAATTTCACGCCGTTTGGTCTCTTTCTGTACAGGACGTCATCGACGAACTTGTACATAACAGACCGACGGGCTACTCTCTCTGCTTCTTCCTGTTCCTCAGGGAGTTCTCCTGTCTGAAGGAAATGGACAATGTGCTGCGCCCATGCTGGAGCCTGAGGCTCGACAGCTAGGACTAAAGGCATCTCCTCTGCCGGGGGAACGTTCGTCTCGACAGCAAGGGCCCGAGGCCCTGCCGGAGCATGTTGTTTCTCGGCAGGCATGTCGAACCCGGCAACTTCCTTGCCGGCGGCTCCGGGGAGCTCTGGCGGGAAGTACTGGCCAGAGTTCAACTTTCTTCTCTTTTCTTGCCGCATTGATGGCGCCACGGATGGTTGAGTCAATTGGAGCACAAAAGTTCCTGGTTCCACAGGCAACTTGAGGGCGGCACGCTTTGACAGGTCATCAGCAACATTGTTCTCGGCACGAGGAACGTGCTCCATTTGCAGACCGTCAAAGCGCTCTTCCATTTTCCTCACTTCATCCACGTAGGCTTGCATCAATGGACTTTGATAACTGTTGTTAACTTGCCTGACGACAAGTTGTGAATCGCCTTTGATGACGAGCTTTTTGATACCAAGGTCTGCCGCGATCCTGAGACCGGCAAGCAAACCTTCGTATTCTGCAGTGTTGTTGGTCGAACTCTCCCTGGGAAAGTGCATTTGGACTACATACTTGAGGTGCTCTCCGGTGGGTGCGACAAGCAGCACGCCAACACCGGCGCCTTGCAGCGAGAAAGCCCCATCAAAGTACATAACCCATTGCTGATCGATTTCCTTGCCGGGAAGAGTTGTTTCCTGAGTCTCTTTGTTTGGCGTTGGGGTCCATTCTGCAATGAACTCCGCCAAGGCCCTGCTCTGGATCGTCGAAGTGCTTTCAAACTTGAGGCCAAAGCTCGACAACTCCAACGCCCACTCCACGATCCTGCCGGTTGCTTCTGGATTTTGCAAAATCCGTTGCAACGGAAAGCGAGTGACGACGGTGATTTCATGTGCTTGAAAATAATGGTGCAGCTTCCTCGAGGCCATAAGAAGGCCAAAAAGCAACTTCTGCACACCAGAATACCTTGACCTATCTCCTTGTAAAAGAGAGCTAACAAAATAGACTGGGCGCTGCACCACCTTCTTCTTCTGCATGGGTTCTTCTGTTTGCGCAGATCCTGTCTTGCCGGGATCAACCCTTGCCGGGGAAGATCTTGCCGCATCACATGGCGGTCCTGCCGCTGGTGTTGCTTCCTCATCAGCTTCTCTCTGCGCCACTAGCGCAGCACTAACCACTTGATTTGTTGCTGCCAGATACAGCAGCAACAGCTCTTGTGGTTTAGGCGCGACTAGCGTCGGCGGAGAGGAAAGGTATTTCTTCAAATCTTGTAGCGCAGCCTCCGCCTCCAGAGTCCATTTCATTGGACCTGCCTTCTTCAAAATTTTGAAGAAGGGCTGGGCGCGCTCAGCAGATTTGGAAATAAACCTGCTTAGAGCAGCAACACAGCCGGCAAGACGACGCACATCTTTGACACGTCTCGGCGCTTCAATCTGCTCAATAGCTTTGATCTTGTCGGGGTTTGCTTCGATTCCCCGGCAAGATACAAAGAATCCGAGGAGCTTGCCGGAAGGAACACCGAACACGCACTTCTCAGGATTGAGCTTCAAGTTGATCTTGCGTAGATTTGCAAATGTTTCTTCTAAATCTTGAATGAGTGTCGCTTTGTCTTTGGTTTTGACCACTATATCATCCATATACGCCTCCATATTTTTATGGAGTTGAGGTTCAAACCCAATTTGGATTGCTCTGGCAAATGTTGAATCGGCATTTTTCAACCCGAAAGGCATTCGTATAAAACAATACGTACCACATGGGGTGATAAATGCGGTCTTCTCTTCATCTTCTTTTGCCATAAAAATCTGATGATACCCTGAATAGGCATCAAGGAAGGACAGGAGATCACAACCAGCGGTGGCATCCACAATCTGGTCGATGCGCGGCAAGGGAAAAGGATCTTTTGGACAAGCTTTATTGATATCTGTATAATCAATACAAAGCCTCCATTTCCCATTCACTTTCCGCACTACAACCGGATTGGTCAACCAGGTTGGATGAAGCACTCCTTTGACCAGTCCTGCCACCTCCAGCTTTTTGATTTCTTCGGCAATGAATTCTTGCCGCTCCAAGGCTTGCTTCCTGACCCTTTTCTTGACGGGCCGTGCATGAGGACAGACAGTAAGGTGGTGCTCAATTACCTTCCTGGGAACACCGAGGATGTCAGACGGTTGCCATGCAACCACGTCGACATTCGCCCGCAGGAAAGCAACGAGCGCGCTTTCCTATTTGTCATCTAGGGTGGAACTTATGGTGAAAGTTCCCCCCGTTCCGTCCTCTCTGACAGGCACCCTCTTGGTCTCCGGCGGAGCAGCCTTGGATTTCTTGTTCTTGCCGGTGGAACTCTCTGGTGCGTCCTTGACGGAAGCACAGCACTCCGAGGAGGTGCGCTTGCCGGAGTTCGCGCCAAGGTTCTTGCCGGTCTTCTTCTTCCCCCCGGGAGTTCCAGCGGCAGGAGCAGGTGCCTTGATGGCAGGTGCTGCAACTGCTTCCCGGTAAAGTTGGTCGGCACAGGTGAGCGCATCCCTCTTATCAGAATGGATAGTGATGACGCCCAACGGCCCAGGCATCTTCAAAGCGTTGTACGCGTAGTGTGATGCCGCCATGAACTTAGCCAGCGCTGGCCGACCAAGGATCCCATTATATGACATGGGGATCTTGGCGACATCAAACACCACCTTCTCGGTCCTGAAGTTGAGCTCGCTACCAAATGTCACTGGCAGCGTAATCTTGCCCTTGGGCTGGGTTCTACCCGGATTGACCCCTTGAAACGTGCCCGTTTCCTCGAGGTCCTCGTCGAGATTTGGAGCTTTTTGAGCACATCCGGTGAGATTAAGTTTAGGCCGACCCCGCTGTCAACTAACATTTTCGTCACCTTGAGGTTGCAAATCGTTGGCGAGACCAACAATGGCAAACACCCGACCGCAGTTGTGCGATCAGGGTGATCCTCGGCGTCGAAAATGATAGGCGTGCTGGACCACTTCAGGGGCCTACATGCATCTGGGGATTGCTCTGCCGCATTGACCTCCCGCACCCACTGTTTGAGTTGGCGGTGGGAAGAATGCAGCGAGGCACCCCCATCGATACACATGGCCTCCGTAGCCTTCTGGAATTCTTGCTCACTAGATTCATCATCTTCCTCATCATCATCTTCTTTGTCTCGGCCCCGAGCAGGCCTATCCTTTAGTTGCTTGGCCTTGCCGCGGCGACCCCCTCGGCCACCGCGCTTTTTGCCGGACCCATAAGCACCATCTTGGGCCTTCTCCTTATCTTGCCTCTCGTATTCGGCCCTCTGCTTCTCGGCAAGCTGCTCAACTTGCCGGCAGTTCTGGAGATCGTGGCCCTTGGTGCGATGGATCTTGCAATACTGCTTGCCGGAGTTTTCCGACTTGTCGGCAGCCGCCAAGGCCTGACAGGAAGGGCACCCGGCAAGATCCTTGCCGGGGTCACCAACCTTGGCCTTCTTGGCGGCGCCGGGGTTGTCGAATTCCTCGACAGCAAGCACGGCCTTGCCTCCGTGTTTCCTGTTCCGCCGCCGGCCTTTCCTTGACGGGGCCGCGGTGTCTTCATCTTCTGATTCGCCCCCCGCTCCAACAGCCTTGCCAGGGAGTTTCCTCCCCTCTTCAGCTCGAGCGCACTTGTCGGCTAAAGCGTAAAGCTCGGCAATACTCCTGACTTTGTTCATTGCTAGCTCTTCCCGCATTTTGCGGTTACGCACGTTCTGGTGAAACGCGCTAACGACAGCGGCAGGGTGAACGTCAGGAATATTGTACTGCACCCGGCTAAATCTCTGGATAAACTTGCGCAGGGACTCGCCCTCCTTCTGAGGGATGATATGCAAATCACTCTCTTGGACAGGAGCTTGGTGGCCTCCGACAAAGGTGCCAACAAACTGATGGCACAGATCTGACCAGGAAGAAATAGAATTCTCCGGCAGATGCATCAACCACGACCTGACGTTGGGTTTGAGCACCAACGGGAAGTAGTTGGCAAGTATCTTGTCATCTCGGCCCCCGGCAGCCTGCACCGCAATGGTGTAGATGCTCAGGAACTCCGAGGGATGGGTCTTACCGTCATATTTCTCCAGGACCTCCGGCTTGAAGGCTCGGGAATTGGGCCACCGGACTTGCCGCAGCTCACGGGTAAACGCTGGAGTCCCTACCTCATAAGGCAAGTCTCCTACGTCCCCTGGCGCAGGCTCGTCGACGGTCGGCCCCGCGCGCTTATCAGACTGATAGCGCGCTTCCCGTCGCCGCTTGATGGTAGTTCAAGCGTCCTCCTTGCCTCGTTCCTGGAGAACTTGGCGCTGATCGCGGCGCATCCGTGGATCGGACGACGCCGTGGAAACTTATTCACGGCGGTCGACCTGCTGAGTTGTCGGCCGCCGCTGGTGCCACGGAGGGGAGTGCACTATGGTTGCACCACCTCCGGTTTTCTCCACATCGGCTCGCGCCGGATCGATGGGCCTCCGCTGCGAGGGCCCTGCCTCTTGCGGCCCATCTTTGTTAGCGAAGCCAATAAGGCTCTGGATAGTAGCTCGCCACTCCTCCATCTTCTCCGGGGCAGGAGGGAAATCGAGGAGCAGCTGCGCACGTGCCAAGGCGTTCGCTGGTGTAGGCGGCGGCGACAGGTGCGAGGTACGTGAGGTGCTCTGACTCCTAACCATGTTAGAAGGAGCACCATCACGGTCACGCGACCGTGCGCCACCTCCGCCGGCAGCTCGGTGTGCATGCTGGTCCTGCGCATCTTGGGATCTGTGCGCAGAAACCTTTTCAGGGGGACGCCCTGAACCACCAGCGCCATGACGTCGCTCGTCATGCACGACCTGGGTAGGTCGTGATGCTTGCGCCGGCGCGGGAGCTCCAGCAGGCGCCCTCCGATCTCTGGAGTTCGTTGTGCCACCGGTAGGCAACACAGCGCCATCTCCAGATCCAGCGGCGTGCAGGTTACCATTGCCACTGCAAACGATACCACTCGCTTGGCTCGGATCACCAGAACACCGCGGGGGTTCTAATCCTCTTCCTTCTGCACCCACGCCGTCGCCCATACGCGAAGGTGTAGGCAAAACGGACGTGGACGGTTGCGCCGTCGCAGCACTCTTCTTCTTGGGCGACATGATGATGAAGAAACTGAGGCGCCGATCACTAGATCAGTTTCACACAACCTTCAATCCCCCTACCTGGCACGCCAAAGATGTCGGGGCACGACACCTATGGGATCCCGAGAGATCCCTTTACGATTCGGCGGGGGGAGAGGTATACGCAAAGAGCAGAACCAACGATCGACGCGGGAAGTTTTTACCCAGGTTCGGGCCGCTGATCAGCGTAAAACCCTACTCCTGCTTTGTGTTCTTATTAATGTTCTTGAGCCCAGCCTTCAGGAGCGCTCGCTATGAACAGTACGTTCAAAGAGCAGCTGCGCATGCAGAATGGGCCAGAAGTTCTCCTCCTCTGTAGCAGTTGCCTTGGGCCTCCTTTTATATGCTCAAAGGGGTCACCACAGTGGCAAAATGTACATACATTGAGGTGTAAAGTAGCTACAGGGTATCATACCTAACCCCTGACGGATTAGGACAAACGCATTTAATGCACCGTGAGGTGTCCGTTTAGGTGTCCTCACTTTCTTGGGGATGGAAAAAGGGGCCATCCCATCAGCACCGCTTAAGCTCTCCTCCACTGGCGCGTTGCCACGCATCCAGAGAAGGACCCAGAATGTCAGACTTGTTACTGTGCCGAAGCGGTGGCACAGTGGCAGAATCTTGCTGGGCGCCGAAGCCTGTTGGGCACCGAGCCTTGCCGGGCGCCAAGCCTTGCCAGGCTCCACAGGCCATCCCGGCAAGGATCTTGCCGGGGAAGCTGGCCTTCGGATTCCAGCTCTGCTTATCTACTGATCCTCAGATCTCTGACTTGATGATTTCTTTGGTGGCTTGAATCAACCTCGAACTGTTCCCGGCAAGCCTTGCCGCAAGGATGGCTACAACTGCCCGTGCACAAGTACGGGGTACTAGTGGCCCAATACTTAGTACACCGACAGAAGCAAAAAAAATTATAGTTGTTTATAATAAGGAGGAACTTGCGTACGTATGGCTATGGCCCTGGTGGGTCCCTACTGTCATCCTCTCCAAGTAAAGTCATCTCTTGATTCCTCATGTTCGTTGACCATGTTGACAATGCTCGGCGCCACGGCAACCGCAACAACTCAAAGGACGACGGAGAGGGCCTCGCGGGCTCTACGGATGGTCTGATACAGCGCCCGCTGCTCATTCAGGAAGCCAGGATCATCGGACACCTATGAGCACCTTCGAGAGACTGAGTCGGCATGAAACGGTAAGGCCGCGCTTGGGAGCTCTGGATTGTTTCACACCTGTATTAAGATACAAGTGTAATTTACTCATCACCGACAACAACGCGTAAAATACAGGCATAATAAAACCGACGGCCCGAGGTCTGTAATGAAAACCGGCGAGTTACATGTGTAATTTGAGAGACTAGTGTATATTTTACTAGTCGAAATCGACCAACCAAGCGCTTCGCCCAAGACCATCTGCTTTTATTTACAAGCGTCAGTTTTACAAGCGGTTTTGGTTGGAAAACAACAATCCAATAACGGCCTAAGATGATGAGTTGGTCGGAAGATCATATGGTTTCACCTCTAACCTACCCGAGTTGTCGTATAGGCTATGAATGAAACATAACACGATGAACTTCTTAAGCACAGAAACAACAGAAGAGGATGATCTTCTTAACATGCAAATCACTGGCATTAGATCAACATGCAAAACAATATGAAGCATTATTCTCAGGAGGCACAGTGAATAGCTCGTGATGCCACATGCCACAGCATTCCAAGCTCAACTTTGCAATGAAACTCACAAGGCCTGGCATTACATAGACAACATTGAGAACAAACTCTTAAAATACCTTACATAAGTCAACATTCATGTGACTATGCATCTCAGCAGAGTAAATATTTACTTCTGAACTGAACACAGGAATAGGAAAAAATGATCGACGCTGCTCACAGCAAAGGGCGTCCCACTAAAAAATATCAAATGCATGTCTTCTGGCTAACATCAATGAGCAGAATTTGACAAGGTTTTCCAATTCCAATATATTAAACTAATGTCTTCTTGCTAACATCAATGATTAAACTTTGACAAGCTTTTCCCATTCAAAATATGTAATGCCTATGATTGTGGAACGGGCAGTGTTTTGTCATTAGTTTGCACATTGAAATGGCACATGGAGCCGAATTAACCAGCGTATCTTTTTGTGCAGTTCAACTGAAATCAAACAATGTCTTGTGTAGCACGGTGGATTTCGTATTTATATGCTACAAGAAAACAAAGACACATCAGCACACACATGAATATTGGCCCCAGTGTCAACCCACCAATCGGTGGACTGACAAACTGAAAGTACGGTAAACAGATTACCATACCCAGATGCCCCATCATTGTTGCTTAGAGTGACATTCACAGACTTGGAGTCCTGTGCTGGCTTCTTGTACTTGTTTGGGCACTTGTTTGCCCAGTGTTCCTCTGAACCACAAGTAAAGCAGCCATCTCTCTTTTTGTCTTTCTTCTTACCCTTCTTAAAGGTAGTATTCTGCTGGACAGAGTTCTTTCCCTTGAATTTCTGGGAATTCTTCTTCCTTGAAGACATTGGTAGCTCCATTCAGACGGGCATGGTTTGCCATCAGTTTGCACATTGAAATGGCACATGGAGCTGGATTAACCAGCGTATCTTTTTGTGCAATTCCACTGAAATCAAACAATGTCTTGCGTAGCATGGTGGATTTCATATTTATATGTTGCAAGGCATTGAACACGTTGGCAGCTCCATTCAAGTAGATAGTCTGGTGGCTCAAGGTGACGACAAATGATTAGAGAACCATTCGATGTATTGTGCATGATGAAGTATTATGGAGGACATGACCCATCTGAACATTTTGTGCAGTTCCACTAAAATCAAGCTAAGCATCCCTGTCTGCATAAATACAGAAAAAACGTGATGAATATAATACTGGTACTAGTTGATTTAACATACGCTCACAACTATAATCATCTTCATTATCTTAACAGGAAAAGATAGCAATACAATAGCTTCAATTAATCAATTATTCAAAACAATACGACAATATAAGTAGCACAACATAACAAAGCACAATCATGTGGATGAAGGCCGATACTGACCTCGTTTGTTACAGATGCGTCGGCCACTGACTTGGCCATACCTTTCCTCATGGAGTGAATTTTGCACTCCACGTGCTGTTGAGTTTCCCATGCTCTCTGTAGACTAGTCATGTCACGAGCGTCTACTAATACTCTGTAAAGCTTCTCGATTATTCTCTATGTAATGTAGCGCAAACACTGACTGCTTCTTTCTGCAAAGTGGAAAGACCAACTGGGCCTAATAATGCAACACTTTGCCTTAAACACATTGGCTCCTTTTGTGCAGTTCAACTAAAATCAAAGTCAAAATAGTACCGAGCAGAAGTTTTGATATCCATGTATGCAACAATAGGTATAAAAGAAACAATTACTAAGAAATAACGGTTGATGACTTATACTCCCAGAAGAAAAAACATCTACCTTATCTTAATGGGAAACAAAGCAGGACAGTAGCAATTCTCAAACAGTGTGATTCATTCATATGAACTGAGACATTATCTTAACAATACCTTGTTTCAACATGTATAAATAACGACAAAGTAGAAAAGTAGCATTCCTAAAATAATGCAACTGATTCATATTAACAGAGACATTATCTTAACAATACCTTGGTTAAACATGTAGAAAGAACTACAAAGCAGGGTAGTACCATTTGTAAAACACTATAACTGATATATAATAACAGAGACATTATCTCAACAATACATTTCTTAAACATGTACTCCCGCCGATCCCTAACAGAAATGGTACTCCCGCCGATCCCTAACAAGTGTTGCAGTTTTGAACTAAGATTCAATAGTTAATTCTAAGAGTGGCATTGCTTAATTTTACCAGTGGCATTTGATTAACAAAAAGCAGAAACAGTTCTAGGGGAGAGTGGGTGCAACAGCACCATGTGCTTCCATCTACTTGTAAAGGGGTTGATGCAGAGTTTGTTGTAACAAAGCAACAAGCATCATGTCTGGGTTGGTTCCATTTTTGTTCACTACTTAATGGGAAAAGACAGCAATACAATAGCTTCAATTCAACATTTATTGAAAATAGTACCAATAAAAGTAGCACAACATCTCAAAGCATACTGCACAATCATGTGGATGAAGGTCTGTACTGACCTTTCATGAGGCGGACAAGATAAAATAGGAATCTACCAACACGAATAGGAAATACAATCTCGTTTTGTGCAGTTCCACTGAAATCAAGCAAAGTTGGCGGTGTGACATTTAAGTTCACTATAGCAACAAGTTGAATAGATATCCCTATTTTAACAGAGGCAAAAAAGGAAACAATTACTGACCAATAAAGGAGGATGAAATATACGGCGACAAAAAAAGCATCTAACTTATCTTGATGGAAAACAAAGTAGGACAGTAGCATTTCTAAAATGGTTGCATTGATTCATATTAACAGAGACATTCTCTTAAAACAACATTGGTTAAAAATGTAATTTACTTTTAACAGTGGCATTGCTTCAATTTTCCAGCGGCATTCTTAGATTAACAACAGCAGAATAGTTGTATGGGACATGGGACATGGGACATGCCAGCACCATGTGCGTCCACACGTATAAATGGGTGATGCAGAGTATGTTGCCAAGCATCATATCTGCGTTGGTGCCATACTTGTTCTCTTTGAGCCTTTTTCCTATGTGAGGGTAGCAAATCTAGTCCTACACAAACTACCCGACCCCCCACTTTCTTTCATTTTTCAACAAAGAGATCGGTTCCTTACAGATGTGTGTACTGGATTACCCCCTTTTTCCCTTTTCGACCAACAAAGCAGCTGGATAGCCAGTCTATACTACTTTCCCTCCCTCCTTTCCTCATTGAACCATGTCCTAGATTCATGCTCCACCCCACCCCACCCTTCTTTCTTCTTTGAATTCGACTACAGAATCGAAAAAGATCTGCATGCAGCTAGAGCAATGACGGTTTCAAAGAAGGTTATACCTTAGGGTCGTCAGGATGTGGCTAGGCGTGCGACGGGAGGCCGGATCTACCCACACTACGTACGGCAGCGAGGAAGAAGTGGTCGGTGGCCCTTCCGCATAGGTGCTGGGTGAAAGAGAACAGCGCAACCGGGAGTGGATTGCCTCCCTCGCCGAAGGCGACAAAGTGAACGCTGCACCTCCTCCCCTTCCCGGTGTGACGGGATCCAGACGGCTCCTTCACTAGCTATGAGGGGGGGAGAGAGAGACAGAGGCCAACACAGTCTTGTTTAGATCTAGTGAAGAGGGTGGGAGACTGTGAATATAGCAAACCCTAGCAAAGGAATGCTGAGCCTCCAGCGTGTATATATATATATATATATATATATATATATATATATATGTAGTGCGGCGAGAGTGTGGAGAGTGCAAACCCTAGCGAACAAGCACTGAGGCTCCAGCTTATATAATACTTATATAGTACTCGTGTATACTACTAATATATAGTGGAGTGGTTTTCTTTTTCTCTCCATAACAATCGTTTTAAATTGTGTAAGTATGAAACGAAACTCTTTATTTAACGTACCAGTGAATAAAACTACTTACGATCAACTAACGATCCACGCGTCCTGGTTGCACTTCCTTTCCTTCATGTGCGGTACACTGCCCTCCATTAAGTGAACAACCACACACGCGCCAAATTATCAGAAAGGTGTCGGAGTGTGTACAAATAAAGAATTTTAATTTCAATTATCGAAAAGGTTTGAGAGTATGTACAGTTTGCCCTCTCTCAATAATTATGGTTTGTTGTGTTCGGCCTAAACTTGGTCAAACTTTACAAATTTTGACTTCAGTCAAATCTAATATGCAGAGTAAATAAAAACAGAGGGCTACTACGTCCATCCGGGTTTTTAGTCCACACCATATTTTTAATCAAAGTCTGACCACATATTTAGTTAATAGTTGGACAAATAAATTACAGGGGAGCTGAAGACAAAGTTGTGAGAAGGCTTAGAAATGAATACAAAACTTATGCTCTTAGTACCAACGTCGATGCTTCTTCAAGGAAACATTTGGTTCATAGCCAATTGTGTGATAAAATTGCACCAACGTGAAAGACGACTGCATCTCCAACGCAACCAAGGTGAACTGATGAAGGATATCATCTTTGTGGGTAACAAGCAAAGAGCACTGATGGAAGACAGCTTGTTTTTCGTCGAAAATCGATCAGCTTTACCAGCCGATGTAACCATGAGACACAACCATGAGCATCGATAGGTCATCGTGGTGATGCATCATCCATTTGGCATCAAGTTTGGGTGACGCACCAATGAAGTTCGACAAATCCTCACTGTGGTCTGTTTCTTCTCGGTAATCAAGCTCGAGGAAGGAAGAACCACGTGGTAGAGGACAGTGAGGCGGAACAACAATGGCCATCCAATTTTGTGCAGTTCCACTAAAATTGAGGAAGACATGCCCGGGTATGGAGATACGCATCGCTGTTTGCAAAAATATAAAAAAGGGATATAGTGTTGTTACTTTGTTTTGGCAGTGGTACAAGATTAACAGCGACATCTCAATTGTCAATAAGAATTAATGAAAAGTACACCAACAAATAGAAGCATCATGATTATCTTGATGGGAATTAAACCAGGATACCCGAGAAAAAAAGCAGGACAGAAGCATTTATCGACGCCTCTGGATTGACATCAGCATTACTTAAAAGGACGTCACTTTAACATGGGCATTGCTTCATTTAACCAGTGATAGTATTACATTAGCAGCAGCAATAGGAGCATATGGACAATGACCGCGCAACCACCATGTACTTTTTGTCGAAAAAACATGTATACCTCCACCGAGGCATACACCAGGACAACTTTTCGAGTGGCCTTTCCTCTATAATAGTAAAAAAATAGGTGATGTTGGACCAGCCGACGAACCCTAGCTACTGTACATGGGGAGCTGGGGAGTAGTGGCATAGAAGAAAACCCGCATGCAGCGACCTGGGGAGCTAGACCAGTACAATGAAGCATGAAATCCAAAAGAAGTTATACCTCAGGTGGGCGAGATGTCACTTAGGCGGGCGGGAGGGATCTGCCCACACGATGGCAGCGAACAAGGTCGCGGAGGACCTTCGTCCGCACCAGCGCCGGCTTAGAGAGGACGGTGCGCATCGGCTTCCTCCATCGCCGACGGCAACAACGTCAACGCTGCACCTCCTCACCTCCTGCAGCGGACGGGATTTGGCCGGATCTATGACCACCGGTGAGGAGAGAGATAGAGTGGACACTATCGTATTGTTTAGATATGGAGAGGGTGAGAGAGCGAGACGCAAGAAACCCTATCAAACAAGAGGCTATATATACAATGGAGTAAAAAAATCTCTCCATAGCAGTGGTTTTAAATAGAATACGCACGTTCCCGGAAAAAAGAAATGAAAACTGGCAGACAAATCTTTTTTTAACGTACCAAGAAATAAAACTCAATCAAAAACACTTCCCCGCTTCCAGGTCATAGTTTGTATCGCTCACGTGTGGTCCCCGACCCTCCATTATTAAGTGAACAAATTAAAGGGTCAAATTATTACGTACGTAAGCTGCCTCTTCGTGTACAAATGCGCTCCATCGTGTACTCGCGGGTATCTCGGAGGCAGAGTGAGTGCGTGTACATTTCTTCTTGTACGTCGTACTCCATTTATCTCACTTCATATTGTTTCCCACTCCTATGATATTCCTATCCTAGGAACAAAATGAGGCAGTACTAAGTTCGTGTGTGTGTAGGGAGAACGAGACATCGATGGTGTGTATGAGTAGTCGCGAGAGTTGTCGCGCACACACACATAGACATAGACATGCATATCCGTGTTTACGTAAAATTCCATCTCCATCTCCATCTCCAATCATATTTGTCCAACTGGCACATTATTTACGTTATTAATTATATACGCATCAATATTTACGTACAACATCTCTTGTTTGCGGGCGTCCGGACCGCTACCACGCCCGCTCCTGACCACCCTGGCCTCCTGCGTGGGCTGCCATTTTGTACAGAAATGAGCTCCACTGTGTACCCGTGCGGGTGTGGCTGGGCACGAAGCGTGAGTACGTGCACCTATTCTCTTCGTGTACGTACACCACCTACATGGGTTTGTGTGATAGAGATACAAATGTAGAGAGATATAGTGTGTGGGTTCGTGAGTGTTTTCTTTGGGGGGGCCTGAGAGATAGACAGGGAATATGTGTCGATGATATTTCAATCAAAAAATGTAACATATGCAATGTGTGTGAAACAGATGCCTGGATATATCATATATATAGAGTGGGCGATCCACGAGAAGAGAGTGGAGGTATCATCGGCGTGAGGTATCCATAGAATCGAAGAGAGGGATGATGTGTGTGTGTGTGCGCGATCGATAAAGAGTGCCATCAAATTTTTGTGTGCCCACGTCAAAGATATAGGGTGGCTGGCCTACTCGAACGTGAGAGGGGACAGGTGCAGTTTGTCTCTGTGGCATGGATACCTACCTACAGCGCTCGACTATCAGTGTGTGTGGGGGGTGGGGGGGCAGAGACCTAACTATAGATGCACAATGGCTGGTATATCTTTGGAGGAGGAGAGAGACCTACCTTATGTATTAAGGGAGATCGATCGGCATCCATGCATATGTGTAGGAGAGGAATAAGGTTGGGAGAGAGACAGAGCTACAGTGTTGGAGGGGTTGGTGGTGGAGTTGCTTCTCACAAATGGTGGGAGAGGCTTGCTAGACAAACGGAGGGCACACCTGTAATATCAATAAGAGAGGGGATGCCTGCTTGTCTGTGCACGTGCATGTGAGAGACGGGTCAGGAGGCATGCATGAATGATGAGGCGGGATGATATGGCTGTGGTAAGCAGACGTAGCTACATAGGAAGATCAATCGTCCTTTATCGGAGAAAGGAGAGACATAACTTGTGGGGTACGTCGATCGATGTGTGGGAAAAAATAGTTAAAGTCGACCTAGGTATATGTAGGGAGATCGATCGGTATACATGCATGTATGTGTTAGAAGCAAATAAGGCCCGGAGAGAAGGATAGAGAGAGATGCAGCTAGGAGGTGGTGCGAGAGGCATACTATATCGAGGGGGAAGGAGTGTGCGAGTACGAGATCGATGAAAAGAGGGGCGGGAGTGAGGCATGGATGGTGAGAAGAGAAGAGGGAAAGCTTGTGTTTGTGGAAGGCACACCTGGCTAGAGAGGCATATCGATCGGTGTGTGCCGGAAAGCTGGGGGGCCTACACACACCGTCGGTGAACGACCTAAAGTGAAAAGACGAATTTGCGCGATGGAGCTAGAGAATGCTGAGGGAGGGTGAGAGGGAGGCGGGCGTGTGCATGCATGAGAGAAAGTTAGCGCTATCTACAAAGATAATAGGATTGTGTGGATGTAAAAGACGAATAGAGATCATAATTCATTATAAAAGTGAATTTGGATATTTGAAGAATTTATCATAGTGTTTTAAACCGACGCATGCTTGAATATATATAACGGTGATACACATGGTGTGGTTATGAACATGTTATACTACATATAGTATATTTTATTTACTCTTATAAAAAATAGAGTTGGTGATGATGGTGTGCCTGCCATCCTGCAATATGGGCCGTCCGATTTATATCTGACGGATAGGAAGGAAACTATTGCAATTTTGCAAAAAGATACCCACACCCCTCTCCACATTTGCAAATAAGGCCTTCCCTCGTTCATCCTTTTCTCTCACAAGATAAACTACTCATACAAATGCATCTTGATGTTACGTGCAACACACGTGCATCTTGCTAGTATATAAAAAAACAGAGTTGGTGATGATGGTGTGCCTGCCATCCTACAATATAGGCCATCCGATTTATATCTGATGGATAGGAAGGAAACTATGGAAATTTTGCAAAAAGATGCCCACACCCCTCTCCACATTTGCAAATAAGGCCTTCCCTCATTCATCCTTTTCTCCCACAAGATAAACTAATCATACAAATGCATCTTGATGTTCCGTGCAACGCATGGGCATCTTGCTAGTACTACATATAATATATAAAACATTGATTATAATTTGTGATAATGTGTGGCTTTTGCAGCTCAGGGCTAAATACTTGTCATAATGTAGGGGGCGGAGCACTATACTTTGTGTGATAAACACGGTGTACGTATGGAACATGGTTTAGATTATGAAGATCTAGTTAGTACATCAAATGTACTATTATTTGGAATCAACATCAAGTGTATTCAAAATTTTGAATTCGAGTTCATATAGTAAACATAGTTCATATCTATCTCTATAGTAATCATGTGGTGTGTTGTTAAGATAATACACGAATGATGGTTTAAGTTGGCAACAATCATGATTGTAGATTCTTATTCAAATAGAGAAACGAATTCAAATTTAGTTCAAATTGCGGTGGTAGTATAGACATTTGGAATGCACTAAAATGTTGGTATGAGTAGGTTACATGCATTATACAGCCAGCGAAAAAATTTAATTGGACATAACATGGATTCATAGCTTTGAATAGCATTTGTACAGTAAAACGGGACAAGACTCTCTCTTTGTGTGGTGTGAATAGTTTTATTTTTTCATTTTTTCATTGAGGGAAGTGCGAATTGATTTGGTACGTACAATATTACACATTAGGCTTGTCCCTAAAATTCAACCCGCGCCTTGTTATATCCCGATAATTCAGATATCGTGCTCCCAAAACTCGCGCCTTCACAATCCACGCCTTGCTATCTCGAAATTACAACACGCGCGAAAACTCCCTCCAGCTGCCAAATCCCGACACGTGAAATCCCCCTTCTAACCCTGAGCTGAAAGGGCCGCTACTTCAAATCGGTGGGGGTACTTTTGTAACACACCCTACATTTTGGACAAGCACGTCCCTAAGTCATGGTTCCCCCCTCCCATCGCCTCCTTTTCGCCATTCGAAATCCCAGGTCGACATAACCTCTCTGTTTTAGCCGCGAAACCCCACCCTCCTCCGTTCGCCACCTCACCGCTGGCCAGCCGGAGCATCTTCCCCGATGACATCGTCCACCACAACAGCTTGAAGTCCCTCATCCACCTCCCCGGACAAGGATCCATCATTGATCTCGTCATCCCGCCGGTTCAGCCGCCCCGTCCTCCACCTCCAAGGAGCTGCTCCGACGATCGCCTCGTCTATCGCGGCTGCTCCATCCCCACAGCTCCGCCTTAACCTGCTCCACCAGAACCGCAGCATCCTCACCGACTCCTCGGATGAAGCCGAGGCCTACTCGGCGCCACCAAAGAGGTTGTACACTCATCGCATCACACCTTCTCCTTAACTCGACCTCCCGGCACCGACAGTGCTCCATCCCGCACCCCCATGGCGCGGCTACCTCGAAGCCGGCATCGCGGGCGACATCTCCATGGCGGCTATCCCCCAGTGCGAGGCCCTTTCGGCGGCGGCATCCATACCAGCTGAATCTGCTGCTGCTACTCCGGCTCTCGCTCGCTCGCTCGCTCGCGCTGTTGCTGCTGCTCCGGCTCTCGCTGGCGCTGCTGCTGCTCCTCCGGCTCTCGCTCGCTCGCTCGCGCTGTTGCTGCTGCTCTGGCTCTCCCTCGTGCTGCTACTACTGCTCCAGCTCTCGCTCGCTCGCTCGCGCTACTGCTCTGCTCTCCCCCTCGCTCGTGCTGCTGCTCTGCTCTTGCTCTCGCTCGCGCTGCTGATGCTGGTACACGGGCTGCTGCAGCTACATGAGTTGCTGCTCTGGCTCTAGTTCGCGCTGCTCCTCCAGGCGCTGCTGCTCCAGCTGCTATCTGCTACTGTGTTCCCCGTTGATTGCCTGCTGATTTAGATCACTGTTTCTCTACTACTAGCGCTCGAGCGGCCTAAACTACATGTGAAGTGCCTCCCTGCTACCAGTGCATTCAGTTTTAACAGTAACATTCAGATTCCACAGTAAATTTTAGTTTCGACAGTTAAGTTCAGAGTCAACAGTTTTTACCTCATCTGTTGTAGTCAGGTGTTTTTTGGTGATGTAAATTTTACATCTATCACTTTTTGGTAATGTATTTTACATCATCTATTGGAGATGCTATTAGAATCCCACTTGAGATTAACAATGTTTGTCTTGTACTGCTTCAGCCTCGATGTCTTACAGCTCGCCAGAGCTGCTCCAACGACGGAACCATCCATCACAACAGAGCAGTGCCCTGGACGCCGTCTACAGATTCCTCAGATCTTCCTCCACACCTCCGACAGCCACCTCTGCCTCAACTTCTTTAGCGACCAACCCAATGATGCCGAGGTCGACACGGCTATGGCAAAGAGGTTGTACACTTGTCGCATCACTTATTACTCTACATTCATGTCGATCCATTAGGGCTATTTTGGTTCAAAGGAAAAATTGAAGGAAAAACATAGCAATAGGAAATTTTCCTATGGCACTGTACTATTCAATTATTCATGCATTTTGTTGAAAGGAATGGAGCAAAACATCCACCTTGTCCTACTTTTCAAAATCCTATGCATGAAAACAAGACCACGTGCATTAGTGGCAGAATAACATTCTAACTGTACACGCTTTCATATGGTTTCACTTTAATTTGGCCATGTTTCTTTGCATTCCTCTGCTCTTCCAATTCCTATGAACCAAACACCCAAGTTGACAGAAATCCTGTGTTTACAAATGCTCTGTTTCCCACGTGCATTCCTATCCTATTCCAGTGTTTTCCCTATCCCTGCGTTTTTAGAATCCTGCAAGCCAAACGAGCCCTTACAGAATTACTTCAGTTACAGGTAGGTGTCGAAGAAAACTTGGTGTGGTTTGTCCTGCTCCTGCCACGACATCGTCCACCACACCTGAGCTGCTCCATCGACAGAAGCATCCAGCAAACCAGACATCACGACTCCTGACCGTCTTTCGCCACCTCAGATCTCCTTCCCTGCCGCCGGCACCCACCGCAACGGCGTCACCTTCATCGACTCAGCAAATGAACCTGAGGAGTACACGGGTCCACAAGAGAGGTTGCACTCTTTTGTTTTTGCTTATGTTATGCATTGCTTAATATTACCTGCTACTTTATCATCCTGTTCACCTCTTAGACTCCAAGTCAGGTCCAAATTAATGTTCAAACTTGAGTTTTAAAATTACTTGTGGGGCACATATCGAGGCAGCAATGAATAGTATCTCTGTCTATTATCTGGTTCACCTAGGGTATGCCTGTGTTGTTCATCTTGGGTGGGAAACCAATAGTAAAGCAATCATCATCTGTCTTTTTATTAAATTAAAGCTATCATTAGCCTGCTATCATTATTTTTGGATCCATCCACTGGTTGTTACCATCAGTCTAGATTTCTGCATGCTCTCCTTACATAATCTCACTATATTTTTTTTGTATGCATGTCAGATATTGTACCCAGTCATGCTGAACATGTAGAGAAAAAGAGAAGAGTTTTGCACGGCAATACAATGTCATGCAGACATTGCTCCATGGTGGGTTCAATGGCAAACCCTCCCCCCTCTCTAGATTGTAATCCAGAGGAAGATATCTGTTCTGAGGCGGATTCAGACGCAGCTGACCACTCCTATTTACCCCCCAAGGTGTTTGCTCTAACTTGGCATGATGATGTTAGTCATATCATGCAGATGTTGCCTTGCAGTGCCTACTTTCGACATCATATATATCATCTGCTTAGTTTAGACATGTTCTGTAATGCCACCTGTTTAGTTTCTATATCATATATGGGAATTATGCAGTCTCGTCTCTTTTAGCCAGCCATAATATATGTGAAATATGCAATGCCATCTTGTTTAACCAGGCATCATATATTTGAATGATATCTTTCCCATCCTTTTCTTCATTACATTTCCATTTGTCGACAATGTTTGTACATTAAACTACTCTTCTTGTGAATCAGCCATTTGAGTGGGTGATGGAAAAATCTGGAGTGAAAACAAGGTCTTCAGAGCAGACAGTGCTACTTGTCGAAGCAGATCTCTTGCTGGGCCTGATAGCTCCTCAGAGATGGATTCAGAGACATATGATCAGTCTTATTCCCCCATCGAGGTGTATGCTCTAACTTGACATGGTTATACTGCTCATATCATGCATATGGTGTCTTGCATTGCAAAGTTTAGACATCATATACACAATATTCAACACCATGTTCTTAGTTTAGACATCATATATGCGAATGCCCTCTGCTTAGCATATAAATCACATATGTGAATTAAATCATGCGATCCTGATTACTTAGATAACATGTATATAAATTATGTCATGCGAACCTGTTTACTAAAGACATCATATAATTATCTCATGCCATCCTATTTAGTTAGTCATCATATCTTTGAATTATGTCATGCTATGCTATCCAGTTTAGATAGACATCATATATGTGAAATTATGTCATGCTATCCTTTTTAGTTAAACAATATACATGTCAACTATTTCATGCCCTCTTTTTTCCACACTATCTATTGCATCTGTCTCTCATACAATGTCTGTGCATTCAACTATGTTTCCTGTTTATCAGCCATTTGAATTGGAGCGGGTGATGGCAGTATCTAGCGGAGTAAAAACATGGTCTTCAAATTAAACAGTGCTACCTCTTGGTGGAGATAGCACCCCGGTTGTACATGCACAAGAACCAGCCCTACCACACATAACCCAGACTCTCGCAGATTGTACCCCTACTGCGATGGACAGAGAACCAGCTTCACCCAATCTAACCCCAACCCCAGCAGATAGTAACCCAGTTCCTGTTGACACAGCACCATCTCCACCATAGGGGTCCCAAACAAGAGCAGTTAGTAAGGCAGCTCCAGTGCCCAAAGCGCCAGTACTACCACGGCGAACCCCAACTCCACCAGTTAGTACACCTATTCCTGTGGAGGAAGCACAACCAGCCATTCATAGTTTAGCATCTATCGCATTTGATGTTGTTAAATCCTATGTGCGTATCTTCCCATCATGGAAATATTATATTGAAGATGAAGGAAAATGCCAGTTGCAGGTGTTTGTCCAGGAGTTATGTGTAAGTAATGTTATTCATGGCAATTACTTTGCTTTGTCCCATACATTCTACCTCCATGATGGTTATAATACAACAAATTTTCCCATTTTTCTCTATAGAGAAGGACCGATTTGGAAACTCAGGATGAGGTAACCTATGCTAATACCTCTGCTATCTTCAAGAATGCTTGGTGGCAGTATCGGAATTACTTGAAGAAAACGTACTTCACTGGCAAAGAAACTCATCAAATTCCCTTACATTCTCCTGCGACACATTTACTGGACGATGACTGGGAACGCCTTGTTCTGTACTGGTCCTGAACCACGAATGTGGTAAGGTCTATGAGCTCATTTTTATTTTTAAGTACTATATGCCTACGTCTTACTGTACTCTGTTCATGTAGAATAAGTGCTTAAACCTGAAGAACAACTGTTCTCATTTAAGATTCCATTGCTATCGTGCATACTCCTTTGCTCTTGTATCACTATATTTACTCATACAAACTTATTTTTAAATTGAAGGATCCAATCGAAAATCCAATGGCACAACAGGTATGTTTACGCATGTTTCTTTAACAGGTTTGCTCTTATAAATAGCTCTGTTGATTTCAATTTCAATTGTGTATACAGTTGACTTCTCATATCATGCAGATTACTAGCATCACAATAGAGCTAATAGTGTTGTTGTATATGTAGACCCGTGGTACCCATCTGAAATCTTGTTGTGCCATGTAGTTTCCCACGCTTTGTATTCTTTCAGTGCTGCTTTGTCTTGAACTGATATGATTTGAACCGTGTCTCTATTTTGATTTGGCAAGACAATGCAGTGACCATAGGACATAGATATATGTTTGTTTGATGCTTTTATTATGTACTACTTGGCAATAGAAGACTTGGTAGTTTAATCCTCTCCACCTTACTAATGAACTGGTTCACCGAAATGAGTTTCATATACTAGTACATGCTAAACCTGTTATGTGTCTGCTTGTTTCTTCTTTTAGAATGCTCACAGAATATTAGGGAAGAGTGCCTTATTAAGCAATGGTAAAGGAAGTAATGCAGATAAGGTTCAGGATAGTGAGACATCCTTGTTGGTCTCCAACAAAGCTGATAAAACAGCTAAGGAAAACTATCTTGAAGACAGTGAAACAACCCCAAAGTCCTGTCTTGGTTTAGTGTTCGAGTTACTGGCCACTACCGCTGGCACATGCTATTCAAACTCACTGTCTGAATCAGTTCGGTTTCTTGAGTCTCAACTACAAGCTGAAAGACATCGATCAGCTGTGCTGCGACAAGAAGCCGAAGGACTGCGGAAGTCCCTGGAGCATTCAGATGCATACTTTCTAGTGCAACAACAAGCATTGGAGGATTTTAGCGCCAAACAGGTCAAAGCTAATAAGCTTTCTAAGCTTATTACCAGCATGGTGGATACCCAGGATAACGTTTCTTGAGCTCTTCTGAAGTTGTTTTAGTTATGGACTTGTTTTGCTGCCGCGTTTATTTGCATTGGTGGACAATTTAGACGCCCAGTGTATGTAATATGCTGCTTTGTTCCCTATATTTGCACTGGTGGCAAACTTTGATGCCCAGTGGATGTAATATGTGTAATAGCTGTAATAGCCTAGCGTTAGTTGCTTGCTTATTTATTTCCTTATTATCTTGTTTAGTTGTTTGCTTGTAGTCACTGCAGTTCTTTTTCCACGTTTTTCTAGTGGCCACAATTACCTATTTTTATAACTAGGCCACAATAACCATGGCAACACACGGACTATTGTAACCATGGTCCTGCTACCTGCTGTAGTGACCATGGCCCTCCTATGGGCCATACGATCCATGGGCCTTCTACGGGCCATAGGATCCATGGGCCTTCTACGGGCCGTAGGATCCATGGGCCTTCTACGGGCCGCAGGATCCATGGGCCTTCTACGGGCCGCAGGATCCATGGGCCTTCTATGGGCTGCAGGATCCATGGGCCTTCTATGGGCTATCTAATCTATGGTCCTTCTACGGGCCATATAATCATTTTGCCAAAGATGGGCCGTACTATTCGTGGACCAATAACGGTCCGCAAAATGGGCCGTAAACGGGCTAGAGTGGAAATTGTCTGTTTTATGGGCCGACAATAACGGGCCGTTAATAGGCCGTATTTGATGATGCTATGAAAACAGCCCAACGGGTTAACGGGCCACAAACAGGCCGACTGTAACCACGGGTTGAATTTGGCCCACAAGCGGAACAAGGCAGTAACGGACCATAAGTAACTGAATTCTAGAAATGAGCCCAAGAATAAATGGGCCCTTAGAAGGCCGAAAGTTAACATGGGCTGGAAACGGCCGACAGAATAATGGGCCGTTAATGGGTATAAAGCGATACACTGTTCATTATGGGCCAGTTTCATCTCGGGCCTTTAATGGGCCCAGAGTTACAAAGGGCTTCCTATGGGCCGAAAGACGCATGGGCCATACATGGGCCAGAAGTTACAATGGGCTGGAATCATATTGGATGGCCCAGATGACGCTACTGGGCCAAATTCGGGTAGGCCATAACTGGCCGTGAGTTAGTGGGCTGTAAATGGGCTATATGCGAACAAGCCGTTAACAGGCTTTCCATGGGCCGGCCCGCTACCTTTTGACCAAGTCAAATGGGCCGGCCTTTTCATTGGAATGGGCCTCTGTTGGGCCGTGCCACGTGTTGACGTATCATAGGTGCCTTTGGTCCGGTCTAATGAGTGGATGACATCTGTCCCAACGATGAGCCGACAAATGGTTCCTCTGGCCATTGAGAATTTTACACGTGGAAAATCCCCATTGGTCCGGGCTATTAACGGGTTATCGGATCCAAACCAGAACCCGATAGCTTAATAGCGACCCGTTACGGTAGATGCCATGTGTCGGTTACCATTGACGAAAGCAATTCTATGACGCACGATTTATCGTCATGGAAGTGGACACTTCCGTGATGATAATTTTGGTAATGTCATGGAACACTTCTACGATAGCACAGGTATGACTATTTTGTTTCTGTCATAAAATCGTCATGGATGTACATGCATGACAGAAAACATGACCTACTGTGACAAACACGTATCATCACGGAAGTTTATTTTTTTGTAGTGTCAGGATCAACTCATAGAATGAGAAGTTGAAACATCTCTCGAGCTGTGGCACAAAACACACCTCAGGGTTGATGGGAGGAAGTAGACGATGACGGTTCAATTTGGTAGCCAACAATTCCATGCTTAAGTAGATGGTGAGTATATGCCAAAGTAGCGAGGAGATAAGTTGCCATGATTCAATAACGGGGCACCTTAGGGAAGGTGACTCGTAGAATTATTCCCTTAGGTGGCAAAAGAATTACTTTTGATATAGCGATCATTGAAGCTCTTCATACTAGGCTAAGGCAAATCACAAATGATCGTTTGAAAGAATTTGAAGAAATGGCATACTCAGTTTGGAATGGAAGCTATGGTCATAGAGGAATCAGCAAATTGAAGGCACATTCCAATTGATACCGAGGATATAACCCGGTGACTGAGCGTGCTTTCAAGAACTTGAGCATTTCCATATTCATCAGGTTTTGCCAACATCTATGCCAAAGATCCTGGCAACACTTAATACTACCATGATGAGTAATGATGGAGGACGCAGATGCAAAGGAAGACCAACATG